>OY720270.1:15726162-16940494 GCA_963082995.1 Noctua comes
TAAAAACCATGGGGAGGCCATTGCATCCCCATGCTTTTTCAATTTTTCTTATGAATTCTGCAGCCATTCTGTCCCTTATAGTGTGTATAATCCTTTAAGGCTGTGCATTCTGAAAGTTGGTAATTTTGTACATAGCTGTCAAATAACTTGCTGCAATAAATGATCAATAAAAATAGGTTAATTTATTTAACGTTTAGATTCAAATTACTTAAATATCAGACAAAAAAGTAAGACATCAGAGACAGTACATCGTTCTTTGCTAGGTCTAACAAAGTACATTAAAATTTATTTACAGGGATTGCACAATACGTCGCGTCAAGGAAAGGCAGTAAACTAATCCTATTATCTGGATACACCTATAACCACCACTTCACTTCTCCCAGCAATCAAAAGACGAGGTGGATGTGTTCAACTCACGGTAGGAAGGGATGCAAGGCTGTTGTCCATACAGT
This sequence comes from Noctua comes, assembly GCA_963082995.1. NCBI lineage: Eukaryota > Metazoa > Arthropoda > Insecta > Lepidoptera > Noctuidae > Noctua > Noctua comes. The sequence goes on from OY720270.1 coordinate 15,726,615, forward strand.
AGAAGATCAAATAGTCTTCTCGAAGACAGTTCACAATCATCCTCCTTATGAGCAGCACCAATACTACCAATAGAGCGTGTTGCCGAGCCTAAGAATAAGAAAAAAACGGCAATTAGGAAGGAATAAAATTAAATATTTACTAATATTATTGTTGCATGAAAAAAACATATAATTGTATGAGTGCATGAAAGAGAGAAGTAATGAAGCCTTTTTTATTTATTTGATTAATATTTAATTCTATTTAGAAAGCTCCGTAACGGGTCAGTATCATCTCACCTCGTTGTAGTAGCTGATCCCGATCCGATGCGAAACCGTTACGGTGCTATTAATGTGCGTTGCGGTATTGAGTTTCACGGAAGGAATCCGAAACTCATGTTTTGTCCTAGACCCGACTGTTCCTAGCTTAAAATTCTTAAACCGTGCACGAGTATTTTTCGTGACATTGGTCACCAAAAATACTCACTATCAATGTAGGAAGATTAGGACCGGTTGTTACCAATCCTAATGCCGCGTTGACACGATCAGCTTATGCTCGGACCGAGTGGACTCGGATACCTACTCGGACGCAACTCGTATTGTGGCAACCCATAGCAACCCATCCGAGTGCGCTCGGAATACGGGTTGCCACAATACGAATTGCGTCCGAGTAGATATCCGAGTCCACTCGGTCCGAGCATACTCTGATCGTGTCAACGTGGCCTTATTTTTTCCATCTTTATTTGAATAAATAATACAACCTTACTTGCGTCTTTTTTTCTTTACCTATCAAATCTAAATTCATTACCAGATAAAAGATAAAAAGCATGAAATCAGAGACATAGTACATAGGTGTTGGGTACATCTTTAGGTAGGTACTTGAGATAAAAAATGATTATAATAAATTGTTCACATTGTTCACAGGGATGGCACACTACGTCACCTCAAGGCAAGGCGGCAAACTAATCCTTCTATCGGGATACACCTATTGCCTACACAAGATTAACATGAGTCAGAAGTCGAGATGGATGTGTTCCACGCACCATAGGAAAGGGTGCAAGGCTGTCGTCCATACAAAAGACGATCGTGTTGTCTACTGGAAGGGAGAACACAATCATTCTCCTAATGGGAAACAATATTATAGCTTGGAATAAGCTACAGACGCCTCGGTGACATATTATAACATAGTACTTGTGAGCGGTAGCAATCACTCCTTTTGTTTTCTATAAGTTCTTATTGTAATTCAAATAAATATTAAAAATAAAACAACTATACAAGAGAGATTATTATTTGCTTTTCTCATTGCCATCATACGTATTTTATTTACGTATAATTTTTATTAAAGTAAGGGTCATGTTACACCCTTTATAATTTTAAGTAAATTTATTAATTTGTATTGAGATTGATTTCATTATAAATTATGACGTCATACTTACGGTTTTATAATTATTTAAATGTTGACGGTGCAGCTGCTTCATCCTAGAACATTTCATTGTATTCTTCAACGCAACGGCGACACATTTGATAAGCGATGTTTTGGCGATGTCTCTGTATCGCGGATTTAATTGTCCTACTCCTGGAAAAGGCATCCAGGCACCTTTTTCCGACCCTTAAGAAATCCATCCACATTTTTCCCTACCTCCTTCATGGTGTACCGCAACCTTAGTAGTCGCATAAGAGCAAAGTTCTGAATCGACTATTATCTGTCCCCTCTATTTACAGATATGGAGTTTTCCGAAAATGTATATATTCGAAAGAAGCAAAAGGTTTCCGCAGTCTGGAAGAATTACCTCAGAAGCAGAGACAAAAATTGTGCTAAATGCAAATTGTGTCACAAAGTGATAAAATGCGAGGGTTGTTCTACAACTGGATTGATGAAACACTTGGAATCAAAATTACACAAGAACTTTTTAAGAAAATCCTCTTCATTGTTAAATGTTGCAGATGAGATACCTAAGTAAATAGTGTGACGCAACTTACTAACACGTTATTAATTATACGCTGTTCCATAAGTGTCTGATCAATAACTTGTAATTTCATTTTTAAGCCACCTGAAAGATGTTTTTCATTTACAGTTGAGCTTATTTTTGTTACTTCAATCGCATTTTAATAACGTTATTCAAACAATACCTTTTAAATACGGATAAATTGTCACTAATTTTCTTTAATGAGTCATTTCGATAGAATTCTGAACCCAGATTAGTTACACTTTCATCACAACTTTTGGAACAGACCTTATCAGGTGAATGGTTACATCGTGTACGGACCGCTATTATAATATAGTGCTGCTTCATTTTGGCTACTCATTGATGCTATGAGATTGTAAAACTTGGAAAGAAGCTGTAAATAAAAATAAAAATTTACAATTGCGTTTTTCTTATTTATTTATGACTAAGTTTTGAACTCTAAGCAATAATTCAAGGACAGACACTAGTGATAATTCGAACATTATTATATTATTTTTCTTAACAGTTTTCTTTTTTTCACAGAACAGGGGATTCCCGGTTCTGTTGATGAATTGAAGAAAAAAACAATTCCAGACGTCTGGCAGTATTGTGTTAGGGGCGAAGATACAACGAAAGCAGAATGCAACATATGTCATGAAGAGTTTAAATACAAGAATGAATCTACGTCCGAGTTATGTAATCACTTGGAAACAAAACACGACATCTTAGTGGATACTTTCCAGAATGTTTATTTCGTCGACGTCAAAGTTGAAGGTGATTACAACGATTTATAGATATTAAATACGAGTACATCCATACGTAAACTCACGCCTTTTTTCTATGGGAATAGGCAGAAACTAAAAAATGCCACCGGCTTCGGCAGTTACGTTTACGATATTGGTCTCATGTAGAAAATTGTTCAACGTGATCGTCTGTAACACACTCTTAAATAAGACCACGCCTATCTGATACATGCTGTACAAATAATATTATATTATAGGTGGCAGAGAGAATATTGTATTTCTTTTACTTACAGACGACAGAGAGAAGAAAGACTTAGAAGAAGATGGCGAGGAAATAGATGAGGAGAAGGAAGGGTTACCTTTAGATTTAGCTGAAAAAATGATATTCTCAGAATTCATTCATGATAGAAAGGGGGGTTCAGCTGTTTGGCAGTACTTTCTTGTGAGCGAAGACAAAACTTACGCAAAATGTAAAATATGTCTGAAAGTGCTGAAACGATACGCAGGCTCAACTTCGGGATTAAAAAACCACTTTTTAGCAAAACACCACCCAAAAGGAAAAATTGTCAAAAAGAAAAAAAGTCCCGCCGAGTTAACATTTGAAGGTGAAGTATATCCATACTTGTGTCCAATGTTTTGTTCATTATTGAAATTGTTATAATGATATTTTTATGACCAGTGGTGACGCAGAATTTGCGGCCCCACTTATTGTTTACTGGTCGGGGTACGAGCCCAGTCTAGAAAATAATATAAAAAATATAAAATTTACCACCGAACTATTTCTTCAGAAACAGATTTTACTTTTAATTACAGAAAGCGACGAAGTACGTGACGATGAACAGATGACTTTCCGGAAGTACAGTTCTCCAGTCTGGAAGAGTTTTATCCGAAGCGACGACAAGAGTCACGCGAAATGTAAACTGTGTGACAAAGTAATACCATGCCACAAAAGTTCTACTTCAGGACTATTGTCACATTTAGCGAGAACACATCACATAACCAACTAAAATCAAACTTTTTAAATTTTGTCTATTAATGCAAAAGGTTAAGTTATATGCTTCACACATGTTCGGCTTAGCATGATTCGGCACTGCCGCCGGGCAGCAAAATGGATTATGTGTTTCGTTCACGTTTGGGAAAAAGCCGCTCGGCTTACCTCGAGTTGCACCGAGCGGACCCGAATATAACTCAGCGATGGTAGTATACCGCACGGCACAAGCCGAATGAAAATCGAAAATGTGTAGTAATAGCTTGAGATGCCTCGATCAAGTATAACACCAGTACTCACATATTTTTAGTGATTCTAAATGTTCCGTCGCGGTCTGTAAATACTCGAAACCTCGAAAACTAGTTAAAGATAAAGTAGACATGTTAGAGTTGAAATAATATTGATAGTAATGATGTTATAGTATGAAAGCTTGAAATACTCTTATTACTGTTTGTACGCTTAAGTAGGTAAGTATAATTTGTTCTCTCTAAAATATGTGTATCCATGGCGAGATTTAGGATCAACTCACACCAAAAGAGCGTCGAAGCGCAGCGAAGCGGAGCGCAATTTCAGTGTCATATGAATTTTAACTTTATTTTCATTACTATAATACTTATTATCGCATGAGAAACTCGACCGAGTCGCGCGGATGCCCGCGGCGCCGCGGGAATTCCGGCGAATCTATTCTCTACCGAGCGGGTCGCTGCGCTTCTCTGCCCTTCGCCGCTCTTTCGGTGTGAGTTGAGCCTTAGACAATGATTTATCATTATTATAATTAAAACCACTGTTTATATCAATTTTCAATCCAAATAAAAATATTCTATAATGTTATTCTCTATTTAGCGAAGAATCATAATATTTCAAATTCGAAAGTAACTCGGTTGAGGGAATTTGGACATTTGGCACACGGCAGAGCATGACCTGGGTTACGATGTGCCCTAACGCAGGTCACGGTGTTAATCCTACTATTTCTACGTTTCTGTGTGATCATTTCCTACCTGCACGCAGGCAACGGCTAGTTAAATAACGACAATATAGCTATGCTTTTAATGTTGTAGTTATAGTAATGTAACGTTACATTATTATAACTGTTAATAAACAGATATAAAAGCGATCTGAAGAGAGAAAGAGATCTTTTATATCTCTCCCTATTACATGGTGCTTAAACAATACTGGCGAAACGTGGGCGTAGGTACTATTGGACCCCACCATACTGTTGGACGTACTACCAGAGCCTTGAGATACAAGCGATTAATTTGTGGCGCACTGATTGTATGACACAACTGTTTTATTTCAAATCTATCTATCTTCTATCTATCTATATATATATATATAATGGTAAACTGACTGACTGACTGACTGGGTGATATATATACACAGCCCAAACCGCTGGTCCTAGAGGCATGAAACTTAGAGGGTGTGTTCTTTGTGAAGAGTGAGTATCCACTAAGAAACGATTTTTGAGAATTCCACCCCTAAAGGGGTGAAATAGAGTATGGAAGTTTATATGAATGTCCGTCAGTTTTGAAGTTAGGATTTTCAAATTTTGTGTTTAGGCTGACGATTGAAAATTATTTTTTAAGTATCTCAGCGTTTTTGATAATTCTTCCCACGAAGGGTTAAAAAGGGGATGAAGGTAAGTAATCGGATATTATTAGACATCCACGCGGGCGAAGCCGCGGGCAAAAGCTAGTGATTAATAAAGTGATTTTGATTTTGTTTTTTTTTGATTTGATACACGTACACCTCTACCAAATCATTTGAAAAAAGAATCTTGATTTCATTTGTTTGAGTGTTATGTATTAATAAAATAAAAAGAAAAAAAAATGCGGTCTTTTTTCTAAATTACTTAGGTACACAATGTTTTGGAACCGAAGCCATAATTCGTAGACAAGAACTAAATAAGTTTATCAACCTATGTATTAACAATAAATGTACCTGCTTATTCTAATTATTTATCTTTTTGTGCTGATAAAAAAGAAAATTGGAAAAGAAAACATAAGATATATTTATTTACAGAAGATGGAGACGAAGGAGAGGTGAGGAAGCAGTCAACTGACGTCACGCCTGCTAGTACCCGGAGAAACGCTTCAACAGTCTGGAATTATTTTGTTAAAAGCAAAGACAAACGTCGGGCTCATTGTGTAATATGTGATAGAGTGATGAAGTGCAGGGATGGTTGTACAACACCGTTACGGAATCACTTAACATTAAAACATAAAATCTAAGGAGCGGCTGCAGGAGAGAACAACATAAATATTTATTTCACACTATTTTGTAATTTTATCGCTGGCAAGTCATTTTAATACAAAATAACGAATAAAAATATGTTAATTTTTATTTAGTAGTAGGTGATAGTTTTGAAATTCTAAATTCACTTAGGTAATAAATATTGGCTGGACAAAATTACCACTTTCCTGTTTTATGGAATAAAACAGGAAACAACACTGTCACTTACGGGATGTCTTCCGTGATTGTTCATTATTTTGAGCTCCCGATATTTCGGCGCTGTTGCAAGCGCCATGATCGCGGGTTGACTGGAGAATGCGGGTGGATGGAAAAATAAATTGTTAAGAGCAGACAAATCTATCTACCCTCTTTCTTTGTCTTTTGCTACGCGCACTATTGGAACTCGACACTAAGTCACGGCAAAACACACTCACAATATCACCAGGTTTTGTGGAGTCCTTATTACGAAACCGGCTGCTACTTTTGAGCTTACTCAAAACTGGATTCCACGTACTTGACAATTTGAAGCCATCCTCTCGATTGAAATTTTTGTGTTTTCTTATTTCAATTGCTTCTCTTGTCAGCCTTGGTACGTAATGTCTGTCCGTTGACAAAATCTATCTATATCGGGAGCTCAAAATAATGAACAATCACGGAAGATATCCCGTAAGTGACAGTATAGTTGTAAACCGTGAAAGCTTGAAACAGTGTTTAAAACAGGAAAGTGCTTCCTTTCTTACCCTTTCTCCTCGCGACACGCGACTTGCGACTGCAGCTGCGGATCGTGCCACGAGTCACCAAACAAAAGCCAAATGACGCACGCGCGCGTCACTTGAAGCAAGTCACATCGCACGAGGTTGTGCACGGGGCGTAAGATAACTTCCTCCATTGTTTCAGTCGGTTAATAAAGAACCGTGCTTGCAGAGCAGGTTTTTTTACATTGCTAACAAATAAGATTTGTAATACGATTAATTTTGTTAACAGATACTTTTTTTTCAGAAATGATGTTTCAGACTGCTTACAAACTAATAACAGAAAGCGAATTTCAGTAGTCTGGCAGAATTTTCAGGGGCGCGAAGACAAAGCTCCTGCAAAATGTAAATTGTCACTTTGTTTTAAACACTTAGGTATCATTAAAAATAATATTACTTTATGACGAAAATAAGAATAAATACATATTTAAAATAGCATAGCTTCTTGGTGTATAATATTTACTTTTGACGAATTTCTAGCTTTTCTTACTGTAGGTACTATCTTTAAAACTCAACATTACATTTTTTTTATTTACTATGTATTTTCTTTCTTTTTACAGAGACGGGCTTTGCAGACGTGTCAAAAACTGACAGAAAGAATGTTTCCACAGTCTGGCAAGCATTTCTCAGAAGCAAAGACAAAAAGTTTGCGAAATGTACATTATGTTGCAAAGTGTTAAAACTCAATGGTACTTCGGCATTACGACGTCACTTGGAAGCAAAACACAACATACGAGAAGAAACCGAAAATATTGTGTATTTTGAGTTTGAGTACGAAAGTACCGAAAACGAAGGTATGTAAATTATCGATGTAGTATTTTTACAATTTTTAATTATTTTATTTCTTCCTTTTAAACACAAAAACGTGTCTCTACCACAGCGAACTACTTACTATTAGCATCCCCTTTGCATTGTTACGAAGCGCAGTCTCACGGTGAGTACTGAGAATGAAATATTTTGTATTGGTTAAAAACCCTAACCACTCAACGTATATAAAAACCGCAATAAGAATTACTATTCACCAATTTATTTGACCCACTGTTTTCTTGTCTTTACAGCAGACAAGAAGGCGACGTCTGACGACGAGTCTGACGGAGAGGGAACTAATATCCGGAAGAAATCTTCCAAAGACAGGAAAAGAACATGCAAAACTCATGTCCAGGAAGATTTTAATGAAATTGAGAGTAAGTATACAAGGGCGGCGCCTGCGCCTATTCAAATAATTAAACATACAATTTTATATACCTAATGACTCTATTCACTATTGATAGGACCTCGTGGCTAGGGAGATAATAACGGCCGCACGGGTCAGTTGATTGCATTGCATTGAATTTACTGCTTTGTTACAGATTTCTCATATTTTCTTTTTTTCACAGAACTATCTTTTTCGAAATCGACAGGAAATTCAATGGCCTGGCCGTATTTTTTTCGGAGCGATGACAAATTAAGATCGTACGCAAAATGTACAATATGTAATAAAATACTGAAATGCGGAGGTGGTTCCACTTCAGCATTAAGAAATCATTTGTCAGCAATTCATAGAAAGTGTAAGTAATTTAGAAAAAAAAAGGCATTTCATTTATTTCTTTTTATTTTATTAATTCATAATACTCAAACAAATGACATCAAGGTTCTTTTTTCAAAAGATTTGGTAAAAGTGTATGCGTAGTAAGTCCTATAGTAGACCCACGTTTGGCGAGTAAGAATTACTATTCACCAAGTTACTTGGGTCATTTTCAAAAAAAGTGTGCACTATTAGAAAAATGCCGGAAATTATTTTTTTTATTGTAATTCGTTTTTTTAATTAAATTTACAATTACTATTCTTTTCACAATATGAAAATTATAATAAAATCACTTAATCAGGATTATATCCTCAAATACAACTATTTTTTTTCCCCTGGGAAACAAAATTTGTTCCGTTCCGAAACTAATAGCTGTCGGTTATAGAAATTAAATAAAACTCGTTTGGATTTAATCAAATAATATAATTGGTTAACGATGTTATGTATTTTAATACAAAACAGATGAAACATAAAATCAGCAATAGCAAACATACATAATCAACATTTTAATTTCCATTCTGTTACTCTTTGGACCAAATTAGTAATACTTTTTGGTATTTTCTCAAATTAACATATAACTTAGGAACTCTTTATTAATTACATTAATCAAATGATAACGCACTCTCAATTATCAAAATCTAATAACAATTAAATAACGTTTCGCTCTAAAAATAATATTTAAAACAAAATAAAAAATAGGACAGTCACGGAATAGATTGTTCCTGTAACGGAATAGAATTCTTAAGACTATTGCACATTATCAAGTAAATGAGATCAAATTATTACAAATATTCTAACATAATTGAACACGACTCAATTTTATATACATTTTTAATATTGTTTTACATAGGTATTTTTTTTGTTTTTTTTTTACCGAAATAAAACAATATTATTAGTTCTTCTTCTTGGAATAGGAGTAGGCACATGGGCAAGATACAAGCGAAAATCTTAACCCTTTCCTGGCAGTCGGATATAAAGATGTAAATAAAAAAAAGTAATTTTAAAATCAGAAACCAGACTTCTTAAGAAGTGAACTATAAAGATGTAAACAAGAAAACAACCATGCTGTGCAGTCGGAGGATACCTACATATTTGCGAGCTGGCTGACCACCTGATCTTCTTACTGCACAGCATGATATTTTTCTTGTTTACATCTTTTTAGTTTACTTCTTAAGCAGTCGGGTCTTCGATTTTTAAATTAATTTGTTTTTATTTCCTACCATTTAGTTACTTTTTTTTTAATACTTTTTATTTTATAAATACTCTTCTCCAAAACATTTTCGACAAATAAAATCAATATTATTATTACCTTCACTACATCCGATACAAAAATATTTTATACACGATATACATTTTGTAACATCTATCGACGGGAATTTAACATATTTTTTACATGCGTAGCACATCAAACTTCGAGATATTACTGTCTTAATAGACGGGTTTTTATTTTGAGGGTTGTTTTCTTTACCATCAGAATAATTTTTTTTCGCTACACTTTTTGTAGACATAGTAGAAACCGGCCTCTTACGTGAATTATGAGACGAATTAACTGCATTGCACACGTTACTACGAGTTGCGTTCGTCGTATGATTTGGGCTGTCATGCACTATTATTCCATCGTTAATTTGTGTTTCATTTGAAGGTATCATTATTATAGGAGCATATATCTTTTCAGATTTATGTTCCTCAGAGATCATGTATTTTTGGTCATCTGTAACTTGGAAGCTGAACTTTTTTTCTGTCACATCAGATACGGTAGATTCAGTTAAGGTTTCCGTGAAATTCATATCCCAACTGTCATTTTCAGTAAGAGTTATGTCTGGACTGGAGTCACTCAAGAGTAAAATTGGTAAGTGTGGTGACACTGTGCCAGCTGTTACATTATTGTCGGTATCTAAAAAGTCTTCTAAATTTTGTGTCGGATCAAGTTCAAGTAATATACTCATAGGATTAGGCACTTTTGTGTTAGCGATATTGCTGGTGGATGGTAATGGATCTGAAGGAATTGGATCAGAAGGTTCTTTTTTTATTGTGCAACTGTGGAAGAAATGTTTCTTCAACTCATAACATAAACAAGTATGATCTTTTTCAATTTGGCAAAAACAGCTTAACACCCTGTGATGTAAGTGTGACGAATTAGCAAAACATAACACTTGATGTATTTGCATGGTTCCAGTTACTGGTTTTAGATCTATAGGAACATTATTCTGAACTATTTGTATTTCAGAGTCCTCAATGAAAAAGAACTTTATTGTTTTGGACATCGACTTTATCAATTCGAATGCTTCTTTTCCATTTGTGACATCCCGGCCATAAGCAACCTGTTTGTCTAAAGTCCTCTTTACCGACCCACCTATTCCATCCGCGACTCCCTTGCCATGGCCACTTTCAGAAAAGTTCCACGTAGACGTGTCAAGGCCTAGTTGAGATGCATAAAAATTCAAAAGAAAAAAATTTTTTTTTTGCCTATATTGTGAACTGGGTCCATCTGAGAAAAAATGGATGCATTTAAGTTCAGGGCATTTTGTTTTTAATAATTTAATAACGGGTAAAAGGTGAGCCCAAATAGCGTGTGGTTCATGACACTTATTGTCCGAAACAGAGCAAAATGATTGCGATCCAGAAGCCCAGTAAATCATGCCACAATGCAAAGTAATTTGATTTTTGGACGCTCCAAAATGGGTGGCTTGTACCTCTTCATGCGACTTACATTCATAATTTTCGCTAAAATCACAAAGAATTAATGCCTCGCGTTGACCTAAAGTTTCTATTTTCTCGCGATATTTACTTTGCTGATGTTTCCAGTTGTGTATATGAATCTTATACAAGGGTATATTTCTTTCAAAAATCTGTATTAAATCTGTGATTGTGCCATGTTTTTTATTTTTTACGGTTTTTTTTGTTATATGTTTTTTTATCACCCCTTTTTCCACCTTCTCATAAGAATGGTTTACACGTTCCCACTGTTCCCAGTAAAGTCTTTTAAACAGTGCCTCTCCTTTTAAAGCATAAACTAATTTAACATTTTTACAAATTGTGCATCTTCCATACATGCAATCGTAAGAATTTGGATCGCAAGACAATTTAGAAATGATGTCACTAAGTGACTTAATATTTTTAGGAAACGCACCGTTTCTAAATAAACTTAAAAACATCATTTCCATATTGTTTTTCATTTATTTCTTCTTTGTCTTTACAGCAGACAAGGAGTTATCTGACGGAGAGGGAACTAATTTCCGGAAGAAAGCTTTCAAAGACAGGAAAAGAACATGCAAAACTCATGCCCAGGAAGATTTTGATGAAATTGAGAGTAAGTATACCGGGGCGGCGCCTGCGCCTCTTCAACTTAATAAACAAAACAAAAAAAAAACACTTAATATCTAATGAGTCCATTCGCTATTGATAGAAGCTCGTGGCTAGGGAGCTAATAACAGCCGCACGGATCAGCCGCATTGCGTTTATTGCTTTGTAACAGATTTCTAATATTTTCTTTTTTTCACAGAACTATCTTTTTCGAAATCGACAGGAAATTCGATGGCCTGGCAGTATTTTCTTCGGAGTGATGACACATTGAAATCGTACGCAAAATGTACAATATGTAATAAAATACTGAAATGCGAAGGTGGTTCCACTTCAGCATTAAGAAATCATTTGTCAGCAATTCATAAAAAATATGAATGACATAATTAAACATATTGTAATCTCTTAAAAGTATCGGTTCATCTTCGATCACATCGTCCTTTTTTGTAATTTTAGTAACTTGGTGCCTCGGGAGCAAAATTGGTCGTGTCTTTAGTGTGTTGTATGAAATACAGAAAGGCAATTTAAATAATCATGTGATTTTAATAAATAATAATCTGATTTAATTGTGTTTTATTTGTCTTAGTACCAGCTTTAAAATAAAAGAACTTGTTTTATCGAATTAATGATAAAAATATTAATTACGACTTTTATTTTCAGACGAGGACGATTTCACAGACCCAAAACTCAATCATCCGAATACTGAGCCTTCTCCAGTTTGGAAGTATTTTCTCAGAAGTAAAGACAAACTGCGCGCGAAATGTAGAATTTGTGACAAAGTGATAAAATGTACCGGTAGGTCCACTTCAGGGCTACTGAGACATCTTCCGACACATTCAAATTATCAAAAAAGAAAACATAAGGTTGAAGTTCATTTTGTCAATGTGGAAAACAAGAAGGACGGAGAAATAGGCAACATTTATTTTATAAAATGTCTATCGATTTAAGATTATTTTACGGGATGTAATTGAAATAACAGAACACGAGAAAATAGTCATTAAACTCATAATTAAGAACAACTTCTAATAGGGACCAACCCGGAAATCGCGTATATTTTTAAAGACGTCTCAATATATCTGTCACCTGTGTACAGTCACAAGCACTTACATGTTTTCACGCAGCAGCTTGTAAAAGTAACTTTCCCACTGTATTGATTGTTTGTAATCTTATGCTGTTCCGAACATTTATTTATTATTTATTTATTCGACTTACAACTGTTCCTAAATCTAATGGGGTCGTGTGTTTATCAACTATGTTTTATTAATAACACATGTTTATTATAAACTATTCATAACGAGATCAAGACATTCAATTAATATACTGCTAAAACAAAACAAAATATTACAACAATTAAATAAGGATCTACTCAATTAGCTGTCTAACTACTTAAACATAATATTTCAGAGCCCACATTGCTATATCTCCTAAGTTGTTACCTGGGCAATAATCAAGTTCTGTTTCATTCACCTTTAATTTTTTAGAAGATGAGGAGTTTACAGAACGGAAACTGGATCACATGAATAAGGAGCCTTCACAAGCCTGGAAGTATTTTCTCATAAACACAGACAAATGCAGCGCAAAATGTAAAATTTGTAACAAAGTGTTAAACTGCGACAGAACTACTTCGGGATTACGGAGACATTTAGCATCAAAACATTGCATATATTTATGTTAATTAAAAAGTTACATAACCCTTTAGATATAAACATCAGTTAGTGTAATGCGATACATAAATAAATAATACTACTGATTACTGAAGTTTCTGGTATGTGCAAAACTTTATCTTAATATTTATCTGGTCTTTAATTATTAGCAAGGAGAAAAAGATCGTACTGGTTTTATGGTAAAATACTCTTTTTATATTTTTTTTATTATTTTCAGCTAATGAGCCGCTAATGTTTATGATGTCAAAGAAAGGCAACGTGATGCTAACTTACCGAGGCTACACATACCATCTCAAGTACACAAGAAATATGAAGAAAACCTGGAGATGTTCACAACATTGCTCATTCCGCTGTCGAGCAACTCTGACCACTATAGAAAATAGAGTTTGTAAGTCCAAAAACGAGCATAACCATCCGGGTACATATGTTAGGGATGCTTAGTTCGAAATGCCTCTCAACGTCGACACTATTTAAACAAGTTGATCTGATGATTAATTTATGTCGTCATCTGTACACTGCAGAGTATTCATAAATACATTATTTATATTATAAGAACTAATCACTTCGTGTTGGGTAAACAATACATAAGATAGTTAATATTATTTTGTTCAAAAACCTATTGTGTCAAACACAAGTAATTAAATATAATATTAAGATCATAGTAATAACATGTTTATAAAAAATAATATATTCTGACACCTATTATTAATAATGCTCATTGTACACTATGCCCTAGATTGGTGGCCTTTAAAATCAATTTCTTAGAGAAATTGATTTGAATGATTGTTTACCTAGGTAAATGAAACTTCTGCTGTTTTAAGCGGGGTATCGGGGTCAAACTGTTTACCGTTGTTTCCTAAAGAACATCAAAGTTAGTTTTAAACCAAATGAATCCTTCTTTTACTGCAAAGTATGTGACACAGAGTTTCAACCTAGCCAATCCAACTACATAGCTGTTGACTCCGGAGTTTGACAGATATTTCAGTGCCTTACCAAAGTCTGATGTCGGAGTCCGGTCAAGTCAGTTTGACCATCTTTCGATGATTGTTGCAGCTGTCATCAATTCACAGTTTACGTGTTTGTAGGTATGGTATAGTTTTAAGTACAATAATAAATCTTACACAAAAGGATTTATAAGTGCCTATTAATATTGAAATAAATGTTTTTTTATCACTACCTACTTGTTTATTTTGTACTTTACTTTGGTCCTTGTAGTCATATTGAAAGCTCCAGTAGTTATGATTGATTTTCCCACTTTCTATGATAGGCTTAAAACTTTGAGATGAGCGCCTAAACAAAGTAGCATCCTGTCAGCGAAAATGAAAATGTCTACAATGTATAGATTGACATTGACATAAACTACTTATTTAAACAGTCAATGTCAATTCTGTTGCAAGTCGTTAACAGTAAACCGTAGGTACGGACAAATTGCAGAAACGGACACCGAACTTACAGTACCTAATTCCTTCTTCATTTTCAGATTATTCTGTAATCTACGAAGATGGCAGGTTTCTGTCTTACAGGGGATACAAGTTCACACGACATAAAGTAAAGGGTCACAAGATACGATGGCAATGTTCTAGGCAGAGACTTTCTCGGTGCAGCGCAGCGGTATATACTGTTGATGAAATTATTATTAAGGGCAACGCTGAGCATAATCACCCACCGCCTACTAAATGGTGATGAAAGGAGAATTTAAAGTACAGTCCTTTTTCAATGTGACTACAGCCCAAGAGCAACCTTATAGCAACGACAATAAAGTTCACTATGATTTTGACAGTGATGCAAAGTGACAGTAAATTAATAACTGTGAAAAGATTGATGATAATGATCTATACTTCTGAAGCCTAAATATATTAAGAACCGCTTGCACTTAATGCCTTTTCTACCGCTAAATGTCATCAAAATAACATTAATATTGGTCGAGGTTTTGTATAATCATAGATATGCGTGGAAACATTATGACATCCTCTGTTTTATATCCATGACTTGTATGTTTCTTTCGAATCGTAGTTTGCATTTCAAAGAAAGTAACTACTGATCGACTAAAAATATTAATGTTTAGTTACGTTTTAATAAGTTCTCTTTAATAGACGTAACCTTTTTTCGCGTATTTTAGCACGCGTTAATTTTTTTTGTTTAACTTACTTATATAATTATTTTTTATACACATAATCTTATAATTAAGTCAGGTAGTTACTTATTTTTGTACGACTTTTGATATTTTAAGAGTAATTATATTTGTCATACTAAAAGGCAGTTTTTATTATCTATAAATTGCTTTTGAAATAGTTTGAATATATAATATATAGAACATAGAACATGCAACATGTCGACGACATTCACGCGAAGGAAACAAAAGACTCGCGTCGTGCTTGACGCATCGCCTGAAGTGACCGGGCGTTATTGTTACTTTATTTACGGATAATAATAATAATATGATTAAGATTCCATCTGTTCAAAATAGTGAAAACTTTCTTACCTTCCAATTTTTCTCCAATAATCAGCTTGTAATACCCAATAACTTTCCTTCCTTCCAGGCTGTTTCCGTGAATCTAAAGGCCGACGATTCCTCTGCTACCAAGGTTACAAGTTTACCCGGCACAGAGTTACGACAACTCACACAAGGTGGCAGTGTTCTAAGCGAAGTAAAGGGAGTTGCTGTGCCGCAGTGTTTACGAACAAAGATGGCGTTATTACTAAGGCTTTTGTCGGTCATAATCATCCTCCACCTTTTTACCCGACTGCCAAGGAAGGGTTATGTTTTCAACCAAACCTATCGAGTAGGGTATCAAAATGAAGGAAATTAAAAACAGATTAAAAAAAAATATATATAGTTAAATAATACAATTTCTAGTCGGGTTTTTTGATACTTTTAATTAAATGTTACTTTTTAAGTAAGTTATGCTACAAAATATTTAATGTAAATCACTCATCCTGAGGGATTGGATTCTATTCCTGGGTCAAAGCATGTGTAGTGTGTGTTGGACTTTTCAATTAGGAGTCTGGATTTTGGCCCGGTTGATGGCAATATGCTGCAGTATTAAATGGGACTTTAACTTAATATCCGAAATGTGGGGTATGTACCTCTGCCTAACCTCTTGGGGAATACAGGTAGAATGTTATTTTATGTAATAAGTGTAATGAATTCTATGTGGCTGTTCTTTTCTTGGTGAACAAATAAATGTGAAAAAAGTTTTTTTGTATTATTAACTAACCTTTTAAGCTTAATATACCTTCATACATAGTTATGGTATCTTCTCGTTCATTTCTAATTTGATTGCTCTTCATAATTTAAAGATTTCGGGATCGTTAGCTTGCTCTACGCCTATATAATATGATATTTTATCCGAAAGGCACTTGTGAATCATGTTAGGCATGGTTGACAAGCATAATCCAGTGTAATTTGCGTCGCTAAACTTGAGTATCTTGAATTTGAGTTAACTACAGTCGTCGTTTTCAGAACCAATGTTTACAGCGTCCTCCCGAGGGGGCCGGATTCTTCACTTGTCCGGTCATCGATATAGAAAACATTACTCAATGAACGGCAAAACAAGATGGCGGTGCTCAACCCACATATGTATAAGGGATGGAAGGATCTTTACCCTAGACGATGATACGATCGTGACACACAGCAAGCATTCGCATAACCATTTGCCTGTCGAAAATATTGATGACTTATAAAACAACATAACTAACGTAAAAAATGCTGAAATTCCGTATTCGTCTTAATATTTATGTATACCTATATTATCATATTGCTTATATTGAAACGAGACGAGTGGCGTCCAGCGTAATTTGAGCTCCTTTACTCATTTAACGTCTTTTTCAGGACCAATATTTGCCATGTCCTCTAGAGGGGGACGGATTCTTCGATTGTCAGGTCACCGATTTAGACAACAGTACTCAAAGAACGGCAAAACAAGATGGCGGTGCTCCACACACACGGAAAAGGGATGCAGGGCCTTTGTATTCACTCTTGACGATGGTACGATCATCCGCGGCAATCATTTGCATAACCATTTGCCTGTCGAAGATATTGACTTTTATAACGATCAATAAACAAATCTGAAATTCCTTATGCGTATTAATATGTTTACCTATAATATTATATTACTTATTTTGAGGCCATAATGAGAGAATCTTTGTTGCCTATATCATTCTTACTTATATTACGTCGTTTGCAGGACCAATATTCACGACGTCCTGACGTGGGGGACGGATTCTTCGTTTGTCGGGACACAGACTCACACAGCATTACTCTAGGAACGGCAAAACAAGATGGCGGTGCTCCACCCGCATGAATACTGGATGCAAAGCCTTCGTTTTCACCCGTGACGATGACGATATGATTTTCCACGACCAGAATTTGCATAACCATTCGGCCGTCGAAAAAATATGGTCGACCTTTGTACCTAATTTTGATAAACAAATCTGAAGTTTGTATTCCCCTTAACACCTTTAACTATAATATCATATTGCTTAAGATACAAGTCTTGTATCATTCATCACCTTTGTCTTCAGTCTTTACAATGATACGATTGTCCACAGCTAGCATTTGTATAAGCCGACTTTTGTAACTAACAATATTACATAATTTTAAGACGGATTCTTCGATTGTCTGGACACAGACTCGGACACAGACTCACACAACAGTACTCAAATTACGGCAAAACAAGATGGCGGTGCTCCACACACATGAATAAGGGATGCAAGGGTAATGTTTTTACTGTTGACGATGGTAGGATCGTCATAAACAGGAATTTCCATAACCATTCACCTGTCGAAACTATGGATGATTCTTAAGAAATATAAAATTTCAATGTGAAAAAAGTAATTAAATATTTACTATTATAACAACTTGTAAACAAACTTACATCTTTGTAGTTTCATTGATGTAATAACAACAACTTTTACATTCATTATCATTTGGCTGATGGCCGAGATAAAGTTTATCAAAATTTAGATGTTTAGGTAAGGAATGTTTCGCATGGGGCCAGCTCTCGCATGCTAAACAGGGGCACATTCTCTCTAGACAAAGTAATAATCACGTTAGGTTTAGGCCAGACGAACGAAACCCAGCGTAATTTGGTCGACACTAAAATTAGGTCAAGAAGATTCTTGAATTACGTTTACTCATTTTTCGTCCTTTTCAGGATCAATATTTACGATGTCCTCTCGAGGGAGGCGAATACTTCGATTGTCAGGTCATCGATTCAGCCAGCATTACTCAAAGAGCGGCAAAACAAGATGGCACTGCTCCACACATATGAATAAAGGATGCAAGGCCCTGGTTTTCACCGTTAACGATGATACTATCGTTAAAAGCAGGAATATTCATAATCATTCGCCTGTAGGAAATAATATGGACGGTTCTTGAGACATGGAAAACTTTGTATTATTGTAACTTTTTTACTAAATTAGTAAAAAAAACTTAGTGTTTTGATTAATTGATGATTTTATTTAAAAGTACGTACTTGAGTTTGAACTTTGGATGTCAGACATAAAATCAAATGGTGTGCACACTTACTGCGTTGCAGTTTATAGAAGTAATGTACCTTTTATGAGTACCACCACGTCATCTGGCTGAGATGAACCCCACTACATTGGAGGTACCTCAGCGAGCGCTCGCGTACCATTGAGGGTAGGACAGGAGCTCTGTTAGTCGTGCTAATTATAACTTTAAAGCACAAATGTATAATATCATGCAAGGTTCAAGCCAGAAATCACTTGATTTGAGTCAGAAAATATAAGTCCCTATAGTTTAAGCTTGCTCATTTTACCTTGTTTTCAGGATCAATGTTCACGATGTCTTCCAGAGGGGGGCGAATACTTCATTTGTCGGGTTATCGATTTGGTCAGCATTACTCCAAGAACGGCAAAACAAGATGGCAATGCTCCAAAGTCAACAAAGGATGCAGGGCTATCCTATTCACGTCAAGTCAAGTCAAGTCAAGTCCAAGTCTTCTACCTCTTACAGCAGTGAAAAAATTAAACTTGTAAGAAACGATCAAAAGATATGACGGTTTATGTCACATATATTGCGATTTCACAATGGAATCGAAACCTATCTATATAGGGAAGTTCGGTTGTACTTAGAATCATGAAATTTGGCAAGAAGCAATGTCTTGCAGCCCATGTAAAGGAAAAATCTGAAAATCGTAAATATGTAGATTAATAACAATATACCTACAAATTTATAAGGAACCCTCGGTGCGCGAGTCCAACTCGCTCTTGGCCGGCTTTTTATACTTGAATGCTGTACGTCGAACAGTATTTCAAACATATTATGAAGAAATGGAATTTGTTGCATTTGTCAATCATAAAGCACTAGGTTACGCTTTTACGGATCTGTTAGTTTTGCAAATGAGCATATTTATTATTTTAAACAATTTTGTAACAGTATTTTTGTTCTTTCCAGGTATATTTTGTGAAACTAAACGAGGGGCTCGAGTTATACTAATAGGTGGATATATGTTCTATCGGCATCGAGACACGGGGGAGAAGACACGATGGTACTGCGCGACGCACTACCGACGCGGGTGTACAGCTAAGATATTCACCATCGAAGATAATATCACTAAGATTCAAAATAAACATAATCATGAATCTGTTGTCGCAAATAATAGTGGGTAACAATCTGCTTTCAAAGCATTTCGTATTTCCGCAAAGAATTTCATCAGGATTGAAGCTTCTCAATAGTTTTTGACAATCCAATACATTCAAATGTACAATGTAGAAATAAATTGGTAAATTAATTGTCTGTAATTTTATTTCTAAATACTTACACGGTTTAACTATGGCTTACCTTGGTTATTACTAACCTAACTTGGTGAAACTTCACAAACATGATGAGTAGCGGCATCTAAAAATACATATAATTAATTATTTCAGCTAATGCGGTGTTTACAACGTCTAAGAAAGGTGCCCCAAGAATTATTTTGTATGGGAATACATTTACACCTCATACTCGCTGGGGGATAAAGACTCGTTGGTTTTGCAGTCGTAGGAATGGGTGCCGAGCAGTGATATTCACTATTGAGGACATGATCATCAAAGTCAATAATGAACATAATCATGTTCCTAAACATACATGAAATGTACAAAATAATAGTATCAAGTGTTAGTGAATTCATGATGTTGATTTGTGTAAGTAATGTTGTAGTGTTCTTATACATTATTGTAAACGTATGTGATATAAAATGTCTTCAATTTGTATCAGAAATAGAGCATTTGTAAAATAAAATACACTACCAGACTTAATAAAAAAATTGGTGAACGTAACAATAGTTTTAGTATATGTATTATCTAAAATAAAAACTGTTGCTTCTAAACTGCTGCGTTGCTGTAAAGCATGGACCCTTAGTATTAAATATACATTAGTTATGGCCTTTGTTTATTAATACAACGTTTCAGTGTACACTTTTACATTAATTGGTTGTATGTCCGTCTCTTGATTCAAATAGGTATCTAATCATATATTTTTTACTTTTATAAGTAACCATGATCTAAAATGGTTGCAATCACATGGTGTACTTAATCAGCTATATCGCTCTTGCGAATTGTTTTCAGTAGCACTTTGTTCTTATACAATATTTTTTTTATGATTTACCAAGGTATGCAGGAAGCTGTATTCTCTCGAAGTAAGAGAGGGGCTGTAGTATTAATCCTGGATGGGTACCACTTTTCCCGCCAAGTTGTCAGTGGCCTGAAGACGCGCTGGTTCTGCTCGACTCATCACTCTAAAGGCTGCAAAGCTGCAGTCTTCACACTGGAGAATTTGATCATCAAAGTTAAAAATAATCATAACCATTAATAAAAAGTCGTATCTAATCCCACGTTATGTCATCATCTGGCCTTTTCCAAGCTACATATATTGGGTTCTGCTTGTGTCTGTAATTTTGTGCGTTGTTCGATTCTATTCGATTTGAAGAATTAGAAGAATACCTGTGTTATAACCAACCTGTGTTAAGTCTGGTAACATCGAACACGTGTTCGATGTTACCAGAATTAACACAGTATTAAGGCTGACATCTATAATCGTTACTTATCACTTGCTTTGAGTTAAACATTGTCTTGTCTTGCACTTGTAGTTTGACTTACAACAGCGATAAGAATAACGCTGAACCTAAGTTGCGTTTCTAGATCACGGCCTAAGTATGTGTAGGTAGTAATTAGACTTATAAGGTAGATCGTGATTAACTGAAAAACTTTGTACTTTTTAATACCTACCTAAACATTAAACAAGCAAAAAGTAAAATAAAACTGTTTTCATGCCCGTAGAAAATCGTTTTAATAAGATCGTCATGACATCATGGCTCTGTTCCCTAAGATCCGATAATTTTAATTCCTACCTCATAAGAAATCTAGTTTGTCTCATTCCCTTTTATTACATTCCAGGGGCAGTATTTACATATTCCAACCGGGGGGCTCGTATGATCCTCCTAGCTGGGTACAGATTCACGCGACAGTGCTTGTTGGGGGTGAAGACACGATGGCATTGTGCCACTCACCAAAAAAAAGGTTGTCGAGCGAAGATATTCACCATCGGTGATCAATTAGTCAGAATTGATAACACACAAAACCATCCGGTTGTGTATTAACGTTATAGGTCTAGCTAGAGGTAGTCATACAGTTGTAATTTTTAGAGAAATCAGGCCGTGGGCGTCTCTCATTGAACTGAGACCTTAAGCATACTCTGTGACTCCATTAGCAATATTACTGCATTCTCTTGTTCCAGTTTCTGTGGCAATAAAAAATATTTCCTTCTTTACTCTTCTTTTAGCTGGGAGACAGGCTTACCTGACTAAAAGGTGAGCCCTGTGACCTACACCTGTTACCTACTCCTCTCTGCGGCGATCCTTTCTTTCCGGAGAGACTTTCATTCTACTTATTTGTAGTTAATACCGTGAGTAGTGTTATTATGCTACCTACTCCGCCAATAAACTAAATGGAAACTTTTTTGTAGCAATTATGGAGGTTGTAACAATTGTTAAGGTAGAAGCTGAATCATAATGAAACGGTATCGTTACCTAGCTGAACGCCAATACTTACCTCGCAAATGTGTCACTGAAAAGTAGCAATTAAATCGTTTATTAGTAACGTTGTGTGTTTATTTACACAAATAAACTCTTAAAAAATTGTAATTGTTTTTTATTGAGTACATCACTACCGTGTACAACATGCCTTAATACAACTGTAATTGAATACATATTAAACACCGCACACCATAAATCTGTAGTGTGTATTTGCACAAAGGTTCATTTTCTAACGAAGGTGAGCACTACGATGGTTTTTTTCAAACATTTTTGAAGCGCGTTAAATAGACGATGAAAGTTTACATGGAAATGGCACACGATTCGTATTATACAAAGTGTACTTTCTACGTACAGAAGCGGAGTTTTTGTAGGCTTTTCAGCGTTGGTCTCAAAGAGAACGTCGTTCATATTTAATGATTACCAACTGTACTTCGTCTAGGTGGCCCTTAGGTGTTTTGTTTGAAGTTTATTTTAAAAGAGGGTTGAAACCGTTGTAGCGGTTTAAACATTTTTTCTTTTTAATATGTTAAAGGCTGTACGAGTCTAACTGGTGACGGCTTTATGGTTTTTTTACGATATCTATTTTTAACTGAAAGCTTACGATTATTTACTTTTTTATTACAATTAATTAATAACATAAGCATTTTGTCGTTCTTTTTCATCTTCGCGTCACTGCACTATGGAAAATCGTAGAACAACTGCTGATTAAAAATGGTTTTTGTCGATGTCGCTACTGGCATGCTTTTTTTTATTTTACTCAATAGTTTAAGGACCAAACTAGACTATAATATCAAAAAATTATAAATATTAAATGAAATGATTTTTTTACAACACCACACACTTCATCACTTTTAAATTGATTTTATTGTTATACGTTACAGGAAAAGGTATAATGTATTATATATTTCTGGAAACCTCGTCTTTTGTAGAATATGAAACAGCTAATATGTATTTAATGTTATGTTAAGGTTCACCTTAAAATAATTGCAAAATAAAATATGGTGAAAAAAGTTTTTTTAAAGTTCAACGAGACTTTTGACAGTTACCCACGTTTACCCCTGCTTTACATTTAATGTTAATTTGTAGCCTAACTATCCATAAACATAATCAAATAATAACAGCTGCATATTTTTGCGGGTTTCGGAGTAATTAATAAAAATGTGATAAGAGTCAGAAAACGGAAAACCGCTCGCTATCTATTGCGGTTTGAAATGTTGCTGTTTACATCAATAGTTTGCGGTAAGTTTTGTAATTTATCATTGATATTAGGGAATTTATTTTTTTTGCACTCATGTTGCGTGTGAAAATATTAATCAACAAAATGCACACTACCCTCATATTTCAAATAGTATATAAACAGTGGTTTCATTCCATTGTAAATAACAAAATAGTGGTGAATTAACAGAAGTGTAATTACATTTGTTGACTCTTCAAAATTTCTACTTTCAAGTGTTCTAAACGTGAATTAATACTTTCGTATATCGAAGGAGGAAAATCGTTGGAAGCATTATCAACAGTTTTACAAGAAAAATATCATGTGTCTGAAGACAACTTATGTTTCATCCTCAGTGATTTTCAAAGACATATTATTCCCGCTTTTAATAAACGCTGGAACGAAGCTTCACGGAACAAGGATACATTTTTAATGAAGAACAGTAATTGGTTGGAATCAGAATATTCAATAACTTTACCGGACTCTGAAGACGTTACAACCATCTCCACACCATCTACTTCTTCTGGGAAACGTGGAAGACCGTGCGTATCTTATCCAGACTTGTCAGAATCCAGTAAAAGAAGAAATAATACAATGTTACTTAATGAATATGGATTTGAACACGTCTATAATGCATATCTTCAAGGGTTACGTTCGATAGGAGAAGGAACAGAAGCTAAACTTGTGGAAACATTAAGGTTTGCTGACAGTGAAAATAAGACCTTATTTTCGAGTCTCATAGAAGACGCAAGGCAGAACAAAATGTTAACGGATGAAGAAGCATTGAGCGTATTTATTGACTTGGATTTAACGAAAGCACAATATTTGTTCTTGAGAAATTTAACGAACGAACGAAAATGTTTTGTGCTTCCGCCATATTACAAAGTGCAAGAAGTTAAAACTACTTGCTATCCACCGTCTTCAGCCATAGAAATTACAGACACAAGTGCAAAAATAGTAAGACTTCAAGATTTATTAGATCACACTGCAGCTAGAATATTGACAATAGATTCAGTCTATAGGAATGGATTGAATAACTTACTTCTGTATAGTAAATGGGGCTGTGATGGCTCATCCGGTCAAAGCCAGTACAAACTGCCAGAAGAGTCTGATTCGAATTTATTTGTCACTTCTTTGGTGCCTATTAAGTTAATTAACGAGCTAACAGGTGATGTTGTCTGGCAAAATCCGGTACCTTCATCTGTTCGTTTTTGCCGGCCTATATTAATAGTATTTTGTAAAGAAACTCCCGAGAAAACTAAAGCCGTTGTGGATGAAATAAAGGGTCAAATAAAGTCCATCATTAATTAACAAAGAAGGTGAGGGAGTGCAAGTGAAGCATGATCTCTTCCTTACTATGATAGATGGTAAAGTAGCTCAGGTATTAACAGATACGCCTTCGGGTTCTACTCCACGCCAAATGAACGATTTGACAAAAGTGACAGCTAGGCCTGAAAATGAAGATTCTTATCAATACGGACTGTCTACTTTGCACGCCTGGATTCGTTGTATGGAAATGATTTTACATATTTCCTATAGTCTGTCTTTCCAAACATGGTCAGCCACAAGTGAAGAAAAGAAAAGACTAAAGCAAGAGAAGAAAACCCTGGTACAAAGGCGTTTCCGTGAAGAGCTAGGATTGATCATCGACAAACCAAGACAAGTAAGTGGTAATTCTAATGACGGTAATACTGCCAGAAGATTTTTTCATAATGCAAGCTGCTCTGCTGAAATTACAGGAGTGGATATACGAGTAAATTTGATTAAACGACTTTACATAATTCTGCAAGCTCTTTCATCGGGTGTAATGATAAATGCTAAAAAATTTGGCAGTTATGCTATGGAGACTGCTAGGATCTATGTGAGCAATTATGAATGGTATTACATGCCATCTTCAGTTCACAAAATTTTGATTCATGGAGAAAGTGTCATAAAGCATTTTGCAGTACTTCCTATTGGTCAACTTTCGGAAGATGCACAAGAATCTCGCAATAAGGATTATAAAAAATTTCGTCTTCATCATGCTAGAAAATGCTCAAGATCCGCTACAAACGAAGATGTATTTCATACTCTTCTTTATACTTCAGATCCTTACATTACCAGCATTAGAAAACCGTATACTAAAAACGTGAAGGAACTTGATGAAGACACCTTAGATCTTTTGAAAGTGAACGAATTAATTTTAGATCCCGAAGTTCATCAAGTATAAATAACATAACATTTAGTAAACAGTACAATTAATTAATTAATCTATGTTCGATTTTAATCTTTAAAAAATGCTTTTTTTATTTTATTTGATTTTTATTTTGATGTACTATATGATATTTGGTTTTTGTAAACATTAAAATAATAGTATTCATTGTTAAGAAATAAACATTGGAGATTTTTTATAATTTTGAATTTGTTTTATTTTTAATTTATTATTTTAAATTTAATCATAATAAATTACATTCTATTTGAAGCCATATACACTATTCTATATTTGTGCAAAATTTTAGAACATAATATTCAGAAATAAAGAAGTTATTGATTTTTAATCAGAAACAGACCATTATTTTCCACAGCTGGCACGACTGTTTTTTTATATTTTGACAGCTCAGAACTTCGCCTCTTCCACTTCATTGTCCTTAATTATATTAATCTCCACATTTTACCCTTCAAATACAATTTCTTATTTCATATTCTGTCTTACAGAAGCTGTGTTTACTATATCCCAAAAAGGGACTCGTATGTTAATACTCGCTGGGCACCGATTCACCCGCCATCGCGACCGTGGACTCAAGACTCGTTGGTATTGCTCCACACATCACAATAAAGGGTGTAGTGCAGTGATATTTATTGTGGGCGATGAAATTGTTAGCATCAATAATAAGCATAACCATAATCTAATGTTGCATAAGTTTGGCTGAGGTTTTAATATTTAGTGAGATCATTGAATACCCCAGTGGTCTCACTCAATCATTTCCAGCCACCAGCCAGGCCACCACCAGCCACCACGGTAGTGGCACAGTAGTGCAATGGTACCGGTTCACAGTATGTTGTTTAGTGTAAGAAAATATTTGAATACTGTTACAACGAAATATATGCATACTTCGGAAACAAACTTGGTGATTTGAATGGACATCCCTATGTGCAGCAACCTGGTGGTGTAGTATGACTTTTTAAAATCATCATGATTACAGTTTAAGAAAGAGACGGAGCTTTATTATAGATTACCAATAGCGTCATCCCTTTTCCAGACTGTAATCATGATGACAAAAGTTTATCATAATACGACCCAGTAATATACGGCCAGTATACCGGCCGGCGGATATATCATAGAACCATAAACTCGAAGACATGTGACGTCAACCATCCCGCACGGGTGTAGTAGGTTATAACATAGTCCACTCCCTCTCGCAGAAAAGAGGACCCCAGCTGTCACGCCGTAGGTTGATTAACCCAATATTTAATGTCTTTTTCCATATTTTAGATGCGGTGCTCTCGCGTACTAAACGAGGAGCTCGCCTTCTAACTTTAGGAGGGTACGAATTCCATCGCCAGTGTGACTATGGTTTTAAAACTCGCTGGTACTGCGCCACACACCGCGGCAAAGGGTGCCGAGCATCAATAATCTCCATCAGTAGTACTAATGACATCATCAAAATAAATAATCAGCATAACCATTAATTGCTAATGAGAATCCTTGCGCAGTTTTTCAGTGTAAACTTGTAACTTATTTGACTCTGCCAGACCTGACTGTAATTTTCGTTGTACAATGTAAAAACAACTAATTTATATTACGAATAGTCAAGGTATTTAAAACGTATAACGTATTGAAAGAAATAAATTGTTATGAACATTTTTGTTTTTAAACCTTTTCCTATTACTTTTACGAATTGCATTTTTTTCTCAATCTCCTTTCCCAGTCATTGGTAAATCAAAGTATATAAACGGGATTTACTTTTCAGATTTCGAGTACACTACATCTAAACGAGGAAGAAGGATGATATCCCGTGGTGGCTATAACTACAGTCTGCAACTAAAGAAAGGTGACAGATGCCGATGGTACTGTTCTACTCATCACAACACGGGTTGTAAAGCGAACATACATACGTATCAGAACGACATTATAAAGATAAACGAAATTCATAGCCATGCGCCTAAAAAACCGCGTGGCACTAAATTAAATGATAAAACTGTGTGAATTTAGGATACATAAAAAATACCAACTTATCGACCCAAAAAGAAGCGAAAAACAAATCATTCATCTCGTTCCTGTTCGGTCAACGCCAGTCGACACCGCGTTAGTCTATTTGATTTAATTGCATGCATGGGTACAAAGCTCTTTCTAGCCGGCTCAAGCCGATCCTACGTCGATACACGTGATCACTCCTGAGGACAGTCTCCAAAATGGCGACACTTAAATACTTCCTATCGCTATAATCGTAGAACAGTGACGGATCTGACATGAAGTAAACCGTATATTATTAGTTGTTATTCCTATTCCATCTTAAAATAAACATATTAATCAGATGTATGTAAGTTTTCAACATTACAGTTAGTAGTTAGTAGTATTAGTATTAGTTAGTAGTATTAAAACAGTTATTTAAAAAAAAACAACACAAAGCTGCAATGTAGGTAAAATGTAACATAATTATGTCAGATCCCTCACTGTTCTACGATTAAGACGCTATTGTCGCAGTCGAACCAGCACACCTTTGTATAGCGATTAAATTAATGTATCCTACACTGAACAAGCGTACTTATAAAACGCATCAAGATATTTCATGTTGAGCGGTTGCCATAGACCGATCTGCCTCCTAGGCGCTTCGAACGTATCCGACAACTCCAGCCTTATTCCTATAGCATTAAAGACTAACACTTTATACCATTAAATTTTATTATTGGTGAATTCTTGAACAAAGTAAAGTGAGCTATTTTTAAGAGTGAAATAATATTTTAGTAAAAAGATAAGATAATTAATTTTTAAAGATAAGCAAATCAAGTATCTTGACTTGGCTCACGAGGTTGTCGACATGTGGGATGTGGACTCAGCGATCATTGTGCCGATAGTTGTATCAGCCCATGGCTTAATTGCCAACAGCCTCGACCAATACCTGAGGAGGCTCTCGTTAGGTAGCTGGATCAAGGGCTTGATTCAGAAAGCGGTACTTCTGGACACGGCTCGTATTGTTAGGAGGTTCCTCTCTCTGGAGCCCTGACCGCCGGTAGCTTGGACCCTGTTCCCGATACCGGTGGGCTACAATTTTTTATATTTTTAAATGTTTTTTATATTTTTTTTTCTAAAGAATATTTAAAAATGTAATTAATTTGTATATAAATAAATAAAGGAACATTATGGTATTAATATAAAAAAATTGTAGAGATATTTTACTTTTTTTTTATTTTGACGATATTTACCAGCAATCCATCAATTTGAAACCGTACATATTATTTAAACAATAGGTAATTAGGATGTTCGTTTTTTTTTAAATAAAATTACAGATTAATTACACCCACGACTTCATAAACATGAGTTCGTCTAGGCTACTATAAACAAGAGCCACTCTCTGTATATTGAATTTTATTTTAATCACAAGGAATTTCTACCTATTTTTAATCTTACAAGAAAATACTACCTATAATCTTGTTGTATTTGATTTAAAAAAACTAGAAGAGCCATATCTTTGGTTTTGGTTCTGAAAAGAAACCGCCGTTATTTGTGTAGGAGAGCCCGAGGTGAGAATACTAAAAGAACTAGTGAAAAGTGTTCTAAATAGCCCTGCCATGGTCACACACGCATTTATTATCATTTGTATGAATAGAAATAATATCTGATGTTGTACAAGGATCTTTTGGCGCGTGGCCAAAATTGACAACATTTCATGAAAAAATATTGCACAAATGTTTACCAACAACTCCCCCTGTGAACGTGGGTCGAGCGCCAATATATGCTTGCTTACATTGGATTAGCTATATTTTCAAATATCTGGAGATTCTACATAAACCTCAATAAAATTGGTAACAGAATTTCTTAAAAAAAAGAATTGCTTGGAAATACAAGGTCCCTAATACAAGTTTTTATTTCAGCTCCAATGTTTACTACATCTAGTAGAGGATCCAAAGTCGTCTTCCTAGGAGGCTTCAAGTTCACCAAACACACAGTTCAGGGCCCGAAGACCAGGTGGCGCTGCAGTCGCCACTATTCACAAAACTGCTCCGCTGTGGTGTACACTTACTTAGATAAAGTGTATCGGTATAAAGATAATCATACTCACATGCCAATGGATACGTAACCGAGTTAAGGGAGTACTTCGTTAAAATAAATAATCAGCAAAACCATTAATTGCTAAGGAGAATCCTTGCTCTGTTTTTCAGTGTAGACTTAACTTATTTGACTCTGCCAGAGCTTGCTGTAATTTTTGTTGTACAATGCAAAAATAACTAATTTAAATTACGAGTAGTCTAGGTATTTACAACTTATTTGACTCTGCCAGAGCTTGCTGTAATTTTTGTTGTACAATGCAAAAATAACTAATTTAAATTACGAGTAGTCTAGGTATTTACAACGTAATGTAATGTTTGGTTTTGGTTGGAAGAATATAATATAAAGAAGAATAAACATTTTTATAAAACTCTTTACCTATCTACTTTTATGTAACGCGTTTTTTTCTCTATCTCCTTTCCCAGTCATTGATAAACCAAAGTATTTAAACGGGATTTACTTTTCAGGTTTCGAGTACACGACATCTAATCAAGGAAGAAGGATGATATCCGGCGGTGGCTATAACTACCGTCTGCAACTAAAAAAAGGCGACAGATGCCGATGGTCCTGTTCTACTCATCACAACAAGGGTTGCAGAGCGAACATACATACATATCAGGACGACATTATAAAGATAAATGATATCCATAGCCATGCGCCTAAAGAACCGTGTGGAACTATAATTAATTATAAAACTATGTGAATGTAGGTTACTTAAGAAAAGGACCATACTTATCGACTCAAATAAAAGCGAAAAACAAGTCATTCATCTAGTTCGGTCACGCGAGTCAACACCGCGTCCGTCTATTTGATTTAATTGCGTGGGTGCACAGCTCTTTCGGGCTGGCTCAAGCCGATCCTACGTCGGTACATGTAGTCACTCGGCCCATGAGGACAGTTTCCAAAATTATATTCTGGCTTACAGGAGCTGTGTTCACTTTATCTCAAAGAGGGAACCGTAATTTATTACTCGCTGGGTACCGATTTTCCCGCCATCGCGAAAATGGATCCAAGACTCGTTGGCATTGCTCCTCACATCACAGTAAAGGGTGTAGTGCAGTGATATTTACTGTGGACGATGAAATTGTTAGCATTAATAATAAGCATAACCATATTTAGTGTTGAAATAGTTGGGATGAGATTTTAATATTTTCAAAGATGAGGTATTTTTTCAGTTTAATTATTTTATGTATGCAGTTCCAGTTTACTGTTTATTGTAAAAAAATATCTAAATACTGTACATTTAAACGATATAAATATATATATGTGGAAAACAACTTGGTGATTTGAATGGAAATCCCTATGTGCAGCACCCTGGTGGTGTAGTATGACGATTTAATGCCAAAAGTGCCAATGAAAACAGTGCAAGAAAGAGGCGGGACTTTAAATTGCCAATAGCGTGATCCCCTTTTTCAGACTGGAATCATGATGACATAAGTTTTAAATTTTTTACGAATCGCACTTCCAGTAATTGGTAAAACAAAGTTTATAAACGGGATTTACTTTTCAGATTTCGAGTACACTACATCTAAACGAGGAAGAAGGATGATATCCCGTGGTGGCTATAACTACTGTCTGCAACTAAAGAAAGATGACAGATTCCGATGGTTCTGTTCTACTCATCACAACAAGGGTTGCACAGCGAACATACATACATGTCAAGACGACATTCTAAAGATAAATGAGAACCATAACCATGCACCTAAAATAAGGGGTAGAACAATCGTTAATTATAAAACTGTGTGAACATACTTATCGGTGTAAAATCGGCTTGAGTTCAATTTGCTTTCATAATAATTTGTCCTTTTATCAATGACATGCTAATAACCCAACATATTTTTTTAGTTTTAACGTGGTAATGGCACCATGATTATAATAAAATTATTTTAATAAGTTTACTGTTTCTTGGTTGATGTTTTTGTAGTACCTTTAAAAAAAATTGTCCAAGACAAAATTTTTGGTTAATTATAAAGTAGGTTTCTCTTTTTCAGGTACTTCAACGAGACAGAATATTTCAGCAATGGTTTGAATCTTAGGCCCGCTTGCACCAATATATAATATAAATCATTAAGCACGTTAAGTTATTTAGCTATTCAAAAACATCTTTGTATCTAAGGTTTGAAGGTAGGCGCAAAACGTTTTAAGTGATTTTTGCAGCGAGTGGGCCTTGGACTTAAAGATTTTAATGATTAATTTTCTCTGGTTAACGTAAACAAAGTGACATTCTGTCAGTGATTACGATGGTGAAAAAATAATAAATATATTTGATTGCATAAGATACCGAAAAGCTTACGTCGTGACATCAACCTGTGGTATGCAAGTACACACGCGGAAGTACGGCATTATTATATAGAAGTATCGGGAGAACTAAAAATAATAACACTTTTCGTATCAAATATATCTTCCGTTTAGCCAGATTACAGCGAGATAAACTGCCCTGAGTACTCTTTCATAGAAAACCTTATGACTAGATCATAGGGAATCTTAGAAAATACATTAATCTTACTATTTACGTAATTGTTTTTTTCTACATGGAACGTTACAATACTTTATTAATTAGCCAATCATGTTACAGGCTTGGCAACACTGAGACGCCTTAGTTTTACATCCGATGTTGAAAACAAAGCCAAGCGAAAGGAACTACAGAGGGTAAAAAGAGCGATATCATACAAGAAACAGAAAGAAAAAGGCTTACTTAAAACCATTCGTGACTATACACATGAAGAACAAACGACAACGAGAGAAATCTGGAAGGAGAAGTCTAAGAGATATAGGGCAAGAAAAGCCATGCGTAAAGGAGAAGCCGAGGCTATAAAGCTGATTCCCTAGATTATAGCTCATTTGATTTTATTGATAAGTATAAACCTAATTTTTTGTCTTGAAATAAAGAAGTTTTTAAGACTGTTTAAACTCTGATTGTTATTAGTAAGTTTGATTAAGAAAATTAGATTCTGTATTAAGTCACATTTATAATCCCCTAATCTCCACTATCTTTTGTTATTTTCTAGAAGCCCAATTCATCACAACGACGCGCGGGGCTCAGACGATTCTTTTAATGGGGTACAAGTTTCTTCGCCACAGAACAACGAGGTTCAAAGTGCGGTGGCACTGCGGAACCCATGGCACTAGAGGATGCAGAGCCTTCATGTACACCATTCGTGGAACCAATGAGATCATCAGCTGTTTAAACGAGCATTCCCATCCGATTCCGGTTATGTTGAATTTGTAGTTGTAATTATTTTTATTCAGGTATGAGGTAATGGCAACTACGATAGTAATTTAATGATATAATTGCAGTCATAGCCCATAGATCGCAAATAAGTAAGAGTTTCAAGACAAGTGAATCCAAGAATCTGTCTTTGATACTGTTATTCCTATCAATGTTTGACCGGATAATCTAATTTTATCTGTTAAGACCTGTATATAGGTAGCAATTAATTAGTTTTTTAAACAGACTTAACTTTTTTAAAGTACATATTTTTATAATGATAGCAATTGTCTCTTCTATTATTAAGTTTGGCTAAAATTATTATTTACATTAAGAACGTTATGTACGTACGTTTATGGTGCAAGCGGGCCTTACAATTAAACGCTAAAAAGCACATATTTAAAACATTCTTTGTAGTTCATGATGTTGCTTGTAATGTGTATGTGTGTGTAAACATATATCAAAGTAGGTATGTTAGAGTTAAGTAGCAATTAATAATTTAATCATAAACATAAATTTTAAATAGAAATATAGATCTAATCACGTGAGTGAAATTCATAAAGGCTAAATCTCTTTTTTATCATTTTCATTTTTATTTGTCCCAAACTTGATAGTTGGCCTGCATCTTGAGGCACACTAATTGTGGTAAATGAATCAAACAAACCTTTGAGTAAAGTTTCATTTGTAAGAAATAAATCATTTTATCTGCAGTTTTTAACCTAAAACATAATGTTAATCTGAATTTATCTAATACTTTGTGTTAAGTTCACCTTGTTAATTTCAGTGCCGGTATTCGTAACTTCGTCCCGAGGAGCTCCAAGAATTGCTATTGGTGGTTATCAATTGTATAGACAACGGTCAAGTAATGATGGTAAAACTCGGTGGTGGTGCTGGAAACCTGGCTGTACTGCTTTTGCATTAACCTTCCAAAATACGATCGTGAAGTGTGATAACAATCATAACCATCCACCCCAACAGAATTATAGAAGCAGCCTATAATATGTTTAATGTTCTCACTGTTGGCAAAGCAAATAAATTATTCGTGATTCTTGGAACTCAGCCGTAATTACCTCTCACTATTTCTACACGAAAATGATTTACGTTAGAATGAAAAATGTACCTATTTCATTTAAAATTGTGTTTTTGTGTTTCCACACGATACAAAAATATTATTTTAAAGGTTTGACATTGACCTTGACCTTATAAATAAAACATATTTCATGATTGACCTTGAAATTATTTACATATTGTAAGCATTTATTATCAGAAAGTTGTGGTCATATTTGAGGGTGTGATACAAGGCCATCCAACTGAACAACTCTCGCCATGGAACCAACATCGTAATCGCGAAAAAATAATCAGATGTCCCATACAATACTTCAACACCTACTCAACTCACACGCATAGGACAGCTGATTATTTTGTCGCGATTACGAATGTTGGTCCCACGAAAAACGTTGTTCAGTTCGATGGTCTGAATCACATCCTTAAATATCACACCTTTCTGAGATACACTGTATATCAGAATTATGAGAGAAGGCTTAGCTCGCCTTTGTTTTTGGTATGTTATTGTATTTTCTATCAATAAAATGCTTTATCATATTATTATAACAATTTAACTTTGAGAAATAGGTTTAACATGAAATCACACCAGACGCTGTCAGAAATTGAATATGAGATGGTTTTAATAAATACTTATCCATTATTTTATCGTTTCAGTGCCAGTTTATGCTACTTCGTCCCGAGGAGCGCGAACTATTTGCATCGACGGATATTACTTACGTAAACATAGGTCTACTAATGGTAAAACAAGATGGCGATGCAAAAGACCAGATTGCACCGCCGCTGCTTTTACTATTGATGATACTCTCGTGAAGTACAACAACAGTCATAATCACCCTAACTTTTAGCAGTCTATGGAAGAAAAGGTCAATTAATAGTATTTGAATTTAGTTAGATAATTTTCACTTTGATCTATTTACAAAATGAACTTCAATATTTTTGACCTTGACCGAGTACTATAATTTGATAGAACATTGAAATTGAACCTGTCTCACGGCCTCATTAAAAAAATAAATTGCAAGAAACAAAACGGTAGAATTAAAGAAACTTGTGTATTTAATAAGTCGTATGCGAACGTGACCTTACTTCATATTGTTATTTACCATTGTTTACCAGTTTATGCCCCATATACACTATGTTTTACGTTTACATAATTCACTATTTACTGCCTACCGTTGTGAACCTCATTGAAATAGCCCAACTACATACCTAACTCCTGAAAACTCTCTCTTAAACATGCTTTTTGCATAACTAAAATGTAAGCCAGTATGTTTAAGTTTTACGTGGATTTTAATGTATTTTCGAAAGTTATTAATTGTTTAAGAAATAAAAACAAATCAAATTGAACTTTGTGTACTCTGTCTAACCCGAAACGCCTGGTAACGGAAATCGAAAACTAAATTAATCAAACATAAACCTTAATGTCGTAATGTTTTAACCTCATGTTATTTTCAATTTCAGTACAATACATAACGACGTCTCGGGGTCGTCCGGCGATTAATGTTGATGGCTACAGGTTATCGAAACAAAGCTCTAATAATAGGAAAACTCGATGGGTTTGTCGGAAACCAGCTTGCACAGCCGTTGCTGTCACTATCGACGATTGTATAGTTAGGTACAAAAACAATCATAACCATCTACCTGATCTACCGCTTCCATAATCTGTATACTTACATAGTATGTTCTGGTTACTGGGACTCACGCCCCCTCTCAGTGAGAGACCACACTGGCCTGCAGTGGAGATGAACTAACGCAATAAATTACTGTTGCTGTGCATTATGTAAAATAATTTTATTATTCCTGTATATATTTATTAATTTTATTAAAGTTTTGCAACTATTTTGTTTTTAGTGTCATTAAGCCTTTAACAAAGAAAAACTGTATTAAAAACTTTTTGCAGTTTTAATAACCATATTTTGCTCGGGGCTTCAGCCGCGTACTGGTTGAAAAATCATTATTTTCACTGGTATACACATACTATTTGTATACAAAACCTCATGTTAATAATTTAAAAAGTTTCATATTATTTTACAAAACTTTTATTTTTCAGTGGATCGCCCGATTTTCTACACATCAGAGATTGGCGCGAAAATTATGAAGATTCGTGGCTACAGATACACACGACATTCTGTGTGCTCATCTCGAGTGAGATGGCTGTGTGCGGATAGTAGGTCACAGCACTGTCACGCCATCGTGGTCACTATAGGACACACAATGGTGGACAAGCAGAACAAGCACACACATCCTCCTAGCTAAATAGTTCCTGTGTAAAACCCGTATTTTGGTTAACTTACAAAAGCCGATCTAGTAATTTAGACAGCCGTTTGTAGTGACGTCATCCGAGAATATTATTTTGAAGGATTTGATCGGTACTTAGACAAAAGTGAGACTTAACTTCGCCAGCATCAGCAGTAGCCTAATAGACTTGGTCACCTACATAAATTACTACAAATAAATTATGTTTTTTTTTTAAACTCTTGTGCAAAAAGCTGTTGACTGTATAATTATCTCCTCACGCTACAATACATTGGCTTATTCCTAACAAAATACAAGAAGACACCGGCAAAAGTTACTATTCGTGATGTTTTTAATATATTTAAATGTATTCTTTCTACTTTATTGTTCTAATTTATTTTATGTACCTATATCTAAACTGTTACTTACTCTCAAATCTAAAATAAAACATTTCTCTCTCAAATCTTAAACGATACAATACAATAAGTTGTTTAAGTGATAATTTTCCTAACAATAGTTAAATGGTTGTGGAAATGTAGGTCCAAATGTTAATACATTTATCCTGACTACGGTATGTTAAGGGTACCATATTTGGCTAGTGAATACATAATTGAAAAACTGTTCTGATATCACTTTTATATTAATCTGTATGTAAGTAAATTGTAAATGCTCATGACGTCCAATACAGTTAATTAATTTCAAACTTACTCTTTTTAATTTTAACCAGTACCAACATCCTACCTACCACCTATCTACCACCTGCCTACCACCTGCCTACCACCTGCCTACCACCTGCTTACCACCACAGATATAGATAGACCTAGATAACGCGAGAGCAACTACTTCGCGTGCCTAGCTTACGTACAAAAATCGTAAGTGGCCAATTTCGCGCTCAGTCTGCATCGGAGCATAGCGCTAGTCGGACGTCAGTTAAAAATATTAAAATGGTTAATTGTGCTGTTATAAATTGTAAAAACTGTACAAATGCGAGGAGAAAAAATAAAGTAAACGTTTCCATCCATCGGTAAGTCATTTTATGATTAATATTATGCGTAATTAATTTAAAAAACAATTATTTTTAATCTAATACCCTCTGTATACCTGGTAATACCAAATTGGAGAAAAACAAAACATTCCTATTACAACGTAGCTTTTACTTGGAGCGGTCGATGAGACGTTTTGTTTTAACAAGTAATGAATATCGAAACAAGCGATACTATCGTATATCGTTTCGATTTTGTAGTACAGGGACTTTTATCATTTTTCTGTCAATTTTAGCGATTAGTGCTGTTCATCATATGCAACACAAATCGATTCTCAAGAATCGATTTCGGAATCAGAGGAATGATTTTGTATTATATAAGTACTTATTATGTAGACAATTTTAATAAATAATCGTAACGTTTCGTGATTTTTTTTAGTTTTCCACATGAACCCAATTTGAAACAAAAATGGATTGAGGCGACGGGAAATGGAAAGGCGACGTCCTGATCGTTTTCATTGACATTCACGTGGAGGGTTTTTTTCTGCTTCTGCCTACGTCTGTAATATGCTCTCGAATTTTTACGCCATTGATCTCGCTGTTTTTGCTGTTCATCTATGCTCTTTTTGTTTTTTGTTCATCTTTTTCTTCAAGTAATTTTCTTTATCTTTTTGTTTTCGTAGCTCATGTAATTTTGGATCCATTTTAATTTTATTATAATGTATTTTACTTGCTTTTCGTTTTGCTTCTAAAATTTCTTCTCTAGATTTTTTCTTTGTTTCCGACATTTTGATAGTCTACAACAATTTACAAGAAATAATTAAGGAAATACTAACAATTTTGTAAAAAAATTATATTCCTAACTGCCTTATAAGCAGATCAGGAATTTTATTTTATGTCATTCGTTTTTCTATTTATCTCATTCCTCTGTATATCTCATTACTCTGTCATAAAATCGATCCATAAATCGATTTGAACGATTCTTAATAATGCTTTAGGTACTGTACACAATTACTCAATAAATAGTATTCGTATAGTAATTGAGAAATTGTATATACAAAGGCGAACTTTATTCAAAATTGACTTTTCACCCAGCAAATCTTTAAGTAATAGAAAGAAATGAAAAAGGGTAGAATCCCGTTGCTTCTTGTAAACACTAGAACTAAAAGAATTCGATCAAAACACCTTATATTGAAATATAAGGTGTTTTGATCGAATATTAACGTGTTTATAATGGTAAACTTACTTGAAATTATGGCAAAGGTATCCAAAAACTAGCTCGTCGTCGGAACGCAAGCGCTCGAGCACGCAACCTCTCACGGGGTGGGACGAGGGGGGCGCCGTACGCGGCGGCGTCTTTGAATCGATTTGATTTTCCCATCACTAAATAGTGCTTGTGACGTCATAGTAGGTAGTCAAAAAATGGCACGCTTGGTTTTCATACAGATCGTGATACTTGCGTTATCTAGGTCTATCTATATCTGTGCTTACCACCTACCTACCTACCACTTACCTACCACCTATAGGTACTCCTAGTTCAGGAGTCAGAGGCTTTAAACAAGTTTCTGTACCTTGTTATGTCAATAAAGAAATTTAATTAAGTCTGCTTAGGTATGTACTACTTGTACTACCATAATGTCAAGTTTAAATAAATGAATAAAAATATCTTCTCCAGGTCAAAATAAGTATTTTGATTTTATTTGATTCTCTTCATTATTTAGTTATCTTTGATCAGCCACCTGCCTTTTATTAACATGTTGGTGTCGGTATTCAGTCTAACCGGGGGCAGCTAAATACCAGTATTTACATGAAGAAACTGCCTATCTGGCCTCCATAAACCAATCACTGAGTAATTCGATATCCCTTAGATTGAATTTAGAAAGACGTTACTTAACTTGCCATGCTTTGTCATCCAAACTAAGCACATTGTTTGCAAAATTTCAGCTCAATCGGGAACCGGTTAGTGGGTCAAATTTAACTTTTAAGATTTTTTTACATAGCATGTTATAGGAGAAGCTAATAAAAGCGTGTTAATAAAAAAAAACAAGGCACTTAAAGTAAAATAAAAGACACAAACTGGTAAAATAGTACGTCAAAAAATTCGAATTTTGGTTTCCGGAACGCACGAAAGCCAAGCCGTCAAATGACATTTGTGAACGCATCCGATCTTAGAAAACGACATTTTTGTGCTATTCAGTGTTGGTAGATATTAGCTTTTTGATTTATGTGGGAAAAAAAAACGTTATGGGGAAATTTTGAGAACCTGAAATCCTTGGAGAAATTCTCCACGAATAGATGGAAATTCACTGTTATATTATGGTGACATTTAGTTCCAAACTAGTAATTTTTCCATACAGTCTGTTCAAAAAATTAGACATTTGTATATTTTAATTAGGCCTATTATAATAATACGCTGCATTGTATCGCGATGCGTCTATTATATTTCTGTTTGAAAATTAGAATTTCCTATAAAAAAAGTTATATAATTTTTCATTTAAACGGGGAAAAAAATATGGGAAAAATTAAAAACTTGATCTAGCAACCCTGAAACTGTTTTGATTTGACAATCATGACAATTTGGCATTTGAAACGTAAATAAACTATTTGTGTAATTTAAAGAAAAATAAATAAGACTTGCTGTGGGGAAACTCTAAGTGAGCGAAACTTGTAAATTATATTCGTAGAGCTGTAAGTGGAAAGAACAAGTACTTAGTCTCGCACAACTTCACAAATATTATGAGACAAAAGTTTTTAAAGGTTATCCAAACAATGCACATAATGAAATATAACAAATTCAAAGGTAAGTAAAGGCTACGTAAGTATCTAATACTGTTAGTTAATCATTGCATATCGATACCTTGAACGCCTCTTGTTTTGCAGGTTATCTTCTGAGGTTTGAATCCTGGGATACTTGAACAGCAGGTTCTTGAAGCTCCTTGAGGGATATGAAAGAACCTTTCAGAGCTATTTTCGCTCTCCAGACCGCAGATTAGTCGTCATAGCTTGAAACTAGATTCCTGGTTTCTAAAACGTCAACCTGTATAGCACACAGTACACAAACACAGCTCGCACAGTCTCCGATGTAGACTGAGCATGCTAAAAATTAACTGTTGAAGGTCCGAACCTCTTTATTAACCCTTGCCAAAGAGTCCTTGGTAACTAATACACACTGAATTTGTGCTTCTAATTCACCCATCTTCCGGATGACGCTGTCATTGAGGTTTTTCTGTGGTGAAATAATCTCATCAAATTAAAACATTGTGATCCACTTGTGTCCAGTGATAGTGAAATCAGTGATGTGAGATGATGAGCTGGCAGGTGGTGTAGAATTATGTCTTGAGTCACAAAAATGCAACAAGTGTGAGGACCCAATGGGTTGAGGTTATACACTGATAACTTATATTAAGTGAATAAATTCTGTATCTGTATTTTAATTATAATAATGGAAATATGTCTGTCGTTTTATTACACCTGTGTATATGTAAAGGCAAGAATGCTGGAATGAAGGCTCATTCAATTGCAATTTAATGTTACTGAATTGTATTATTGCAGTTTTCCCGTTGACAGAGATGTGGACGAATATTTTGATGCTCTGTGATTGTTTTTCCCTTTTGATATTGTGTTTATAGTTTGTAAATAAAGTATAAATCTTATTTAATAAATAAGTAACAACTTAATAAGTATGTTTTATTTCTTTTTGTATGATTAAAATAAATGCTTGCCATTACACACTGGTTTTTTGTTCTCATCATTTTATTGTTTTCAATGCAACATAATGTTAAGTGTACAAAGTAACTCAAATATTGTTTTTCTGGTTGCAGGCTGATACTCACATTCTGGTTGAGTTTGATTTTCACATTATCTCAAATTGTGTTTGCTTAGAAAATAAAATAATTCTGAGCCATAAGTCATGGCGCTGCGCACAAATACCCTTGGCAGTGCTAAAAAAAGAAGGTGGTAAGTAAAGAAAATGTCACAAAAATGACATTTACGTTTTACAGTTTGTGATTAAAACTTGTGTTAATGTGAATTCTAATGTTTAATTATGTCGTGTGAGAGTGTATGTGCGCGTGTGTGTGTGTGCAGATGTTTGGGTTATTTGCAGTTATTTTATGTTTTATAGTTTAAATAACTTACAATTTTTCTAAAAGCTTTTAAGAAACTGTATTTAACAATAAATAGGAATGTAAATTTATTATGTCGTCATTTCCGTCCTTTCTCTGACGGTTTGAACCAATTATTTCAGGTATGAACCAAAAATTTTGCCGGCCAGAACTCCAAAAGTAGGTAACAAATGTGCAACTTTAAAAATGGAAAATTAAATGGCATTTCATTTAGTTTTCTAAATGTAAAAACTAAAACAAAGCAAGATGAAATTACCTTTTTATTGAAATTATTATTATCTTTTAAACGATATTCAGCGGCGGCGTGCTAGAGGAGACCGTTCGAGGGAACCTGCGTAGTATTCAACTAAGTTGTTCGTGCCGCACGCGAAATACGCGCTTTGGACGTAGAGTTGCGGACACCAGCCCGTTACACAATACAATACAAGTTGTTCGTGAAGAAATGTAACAAAAATCGGATAATTCATTCCCGTATGCTAGATCACTTTTGTACCTATATAACGTTCCATTGGATCCATCGCATCGCCAAAACGTTTAAACTGACTGGAAGCACTATGAAAGAAATCAGGGATGGGAATCACACGTTGCAGAATAATGTGATGAAACTTCGCGCTGTAAAACAATTTATTAAATCATTTCAGTGTTTAGAATCACACTATAGCCGATCGTCAGTGGAGCAAAAATATTTGCCAGCGACATTGAATATTAGGAAGATATGGAAAATGTTTAGTAACCAGACAGCTTTGCGGGTAAAAGAATCTTCACGCGCGGGTGGTGCTCT
Source organism: Noctua comes (assembly GCA_963082995.1). NCBI lineage: Eukaryota > Metazoa > Arthropoda > Insecta > Lepidoptera > Noctuidae > Noctua > Noctua comes. Next base: position 15,768,667 of record OY720270.1, read on the forward strand.
CTTAGTACGCACTCAAACACAAACTATCCATTCACACATTGATAAATCCGCACGCGGGCGGGCGGTGCTCTCTTAGGCCGGGTACTCATTAGCGAGCTGTATCCGTAACTTGCGTGATACAGGAACAAGGTTCTAGTGTGTACGCGTCTACAGTTCAGGCTCATGACGTCGAACGCTTTCACCGCCCGTGCTCATTTTGCGAGCTGTAACTGTAACCAAACAGATACAGTAACGAGGTCCTAGTGTGTACAGTGGTAGGGCCTTTGGAGCCAACTCCAAAGGCCCTATCACTGCTCGTAAAGGCTTTTCATGTCTAGACAGCAAATGCAATTTTTAGCGAACTCGCTCATGCATGCACGAACGAGTTCGCAAAAAATTTGAAAATGACATGATGGATGGTTAAACTCATTTTCATTTCAGAGATTCATTAAAATTTGTCTACAGTTTTATTGAATGCAAATTGGATAACTATGCAGATATAATAAAATACCTGGAGGTAGGTACTTAAAAAAACAATAATATATTCTGACTGACTATCAACGACTATTATGAAGTAGGCATTCGTTAAGAAACGATATTGGAAAATTAAACCCCTAAGCAGGTATAATATAGATATATTGGGGTTGAAAGTTTGTATGAAAATCAGTCACTGGCCGAAGCTGGTACCTACCTATGGTGTGTCGAATTAAATTTGCAATACCAACAGCCTTCTAGGCTGATCTGATGCAAACGAATTCTGACACAATCGAGTTCCGGAATAGTTTCTAAATGTAACCCTGTTACAGATGTTCAGTTCATACCCACGGAGAAGGGGAAATATATCCTCGTTCTTGGCGGCTACACGTACTCACAAGTTGGGGGACGGTTCTTCTACTGTTCGTCGAAGCACATGGGGTGCAGAGCGCGGGTTCGGCTGATATCGGGGAAGCTGGTACCGTCTGATAACAAGCACAACCACGCGCCTCCGTCACACGCTCGCTGCGGTAACGGTGCCTTCGTGCAACTCCGTCCCAGAGGTCTGGCTAACTTCTCGGGACTCTCCTCGGCTATCCTTCCTTCCCCTATGTCTTCCCAAACTGTAGCAGCTCTAGCCCTCCATGCCCTCACCTTCCCTAGAATACTTCCCAAAATAGACCTGTGGGCGCGGCCCCTTAATTCTGAGGACAAAAAGAATCCGTAATTAGTCAAGTAGAACTATAGGTACTTATTGAGCAATAGAACGTATGACGTGGTGTCCATGTTCACTGATGCGTGTCGGGACCGGTCTGTTATAAATCGTTACAGTAAATCCTAATTACGATTTCTAAGGAACTTTGACAATAAAACGTTACTTCATGTTGGTGACGCTGATACCTTTTAATCGAAATGGAAAATATTCTGCAGCTAAAGATTTTTCTTATGGTCTTGCCTTGTCCTCCACCATGGTATTCTAATGTTCTTTGTTAGTTCTATTTGCATCGTAGCTGTACCTACGTCGAGTACCTACCTACCTAAACTATTTTTAATGTTTTGATACCGTTTTAGTGTTTCTCTTATTTCTATGACTTCTACTGTTAGTCCGGTCAAGTTAACTCAACAAATAGAGGTTAAGTTACAATAATTCGCATAGAGCTAAAAATTGGTACGAATACTCGGAACACCAATAAATGAAATGTGAAAAGTCGCCATCGATCCGACATTTTCAAAAAAAAAATATTCTAGGTCAAGTTCGCGTAGGTAAGTGGGTTTTTTGCATTTTTCAGCCAACCGGAAACTTTTCTCATTAAAATATTTCAGACAAAAATTGTAGATCATATTCTATTATAATCGATTTTGAACTTTTTCCTAACAATCACCATTTCTGAGAATATTATGCTATTCAAAAAGTTACAAAAGTTGTGTTCTTCATAATATGCACACGTTTCCTCGCCACCGGTGCAGTAGTGTAGGTACTTGGCGTGTTTATTTTCAGCTCTATGCGTATTATTGTAACGCAAGGTTACAATCGTCTAACTTGACCGGGCTATGTAGGAATTATGACATTCTTAATAAATTTCAAAATTGCTATCGAAGTGCTAGTACCTACTAGCACTTTGCTTATCGCTCGCGAATCCGTCCGCGTGGATTTCTTAAGCGCCACCAATCGGGTCCAAAATTCGATCTTATCTTTCAAGCTGGAACCAACCATACACATTTACAAACATTGGAATCAGTTGGGTGGTTTCGAAGATTAGGACATGAACATAGTGACACGTGATTTTTACACGACTTCCAAAAAAAGTAGTATTTTCAGAGTTCATGTAGGTAGTATGTTTGTGAATTTTTTTATTCCAGCATTTCCACCATAACTTCTGAACGCCTAAACCGTGTTCGATGCACCTATGTGTTATCGTTAGAATCTTTTCGTTATCCCGGGTAACATAGGCTTGTGAAAATTTAAAAAATAATGATAGCTAACAATGCCAGCTATGGTTCATGAATAAAACCCAACAATTTATTTTATTGAAAATTCCTATATTATTATTACCGTACGTAGGTAATAATAATATAGGAACTTTGAATTCTAATTTTCTTAATCATCTTTATGTTATTGAGTACATGACAAAAATATACAAGAAACGTTTATACACTCATACATGTGACAAGATCATTAATCAATATTGCCGATTGGGTTTCCCAAGGTCAATAAAAAACCAATCGCGAATATTGGACGAAGGCGAAGCGCTGATGAATGGAGGGCGTTTTTACGTACCTACTGAAGAGAAAAGGCGAAGAGCAAATAAATAACTATAATGCACGAATGATGTAGCAAGCCAACATGGGTATATCCAGCTTTGTGACACAGTAGCAACTGTAGCGAATTTCAAAATACACTACAAAAAATACATTTTGCAGTCTGAGCCTACCGATATGCATCGGTAGGTTCAGACTGCGAAATGTATTTTTCCACGATTATAAGAGATGCCATGACATGAGTCCGGGTACCTACAATAGAAGCAAAATGCAATATTAACCGTTCCTAAAGTATCAGCACTCGAGGCTGCCATCCGACTTTGCCATATCAAAATGCATGATTCTTCTCGCAAAGTAGCTTTGTTAATTCTTGTGTGTACCTACCCGTACTAAGATATAGAATGCACAGAATATGAGGCAAGCAGACCACACGACACCACACTTGTGGATATTCTAAACAGTCTGCGGGTCGGTCAGCTCACCATGCAGCAAGTTGAACACCTGGATCGGCGAGTATATTCGCTGATGGTGAGTGTGTGCGCCAATTCCCCTCGATAAAACAGGTGGATGAGTACTTACACTGTAACAATGTACAATGAACTCGCCAAAAAATGACATGTATGACGTACCGGTAGCAGAAATTTCTGCGGATCCCAAAAGTCCCAAAACCAAAGGAAAACCGCCATAACCCGAATTCATACTTTCTAGCCCCAATTAACCAGGAGGCATATTCATATTAACGTTGCGCACGGCTTGCTAAATGGTGCTATGGGCTTCGTTCGAAAATTCATATGGCCAGCATTACGCCGCGCGACGCGACGTTACCAACTTGAACTGCGAGAATTACTAAAAGCCGTCTTCGTAGATTTCGATGATCAGACGATAAGTGGCAACACAGTCCAAACCGACTGTAGCCTAGCACTGTCTGAACTGTCGCGTTAAGTACAGCGCGGGTCAAGGTACAGTCGAGCCGTCGAGCGGTGTCTGCTTCCACTCATATGATTTAGGGCCGTGGCAGTGCACAACTTCACAAGCTGCAACGGAGGACACTTGACAGAGCCGTTGTAGATTATAATTATGATTATGATTATTATGTAAATTATAATAGACGCTAAAATGCTAAGGGCCAAGCTTATGCCGTGCCTATTCGCTTGAGGCAGAAAGGTTTGGCAATTGGCGTTTTAGATCCACGTACCTAAGCTTATCCACCAGCCACATGATATATAGTCTCTCCAAGAACTAAATCGCCTCAGAAACCTTAGTATGGATTAAAATATCTAAGGCAATTTAGTTTTGCATTATCTTCTGCGCGATATCATTGTCCTGAAAAATAAAACTACGTTTCATGGCACACTGGACGTAGTTCAAAATATCCTTTTATCACTAAGAGGTATGAAATAAAACCAAAAATTAAAAAAACACGTCTGCCATCTCTAAAAAGGGAAATTAAAATGATGATGACTCTAGTTGTAACGATACGCATCAGTGGAACGTGACATTAAATACTTAATGTTAGACTTGATCATTTGTAAGACATCGAATGTTTCTTGAATTTGTCGATCTCTAAAATTTATGTAGGAATATTTGAGTAATTTAATGTGATAAGCTTCGCTTTCAGTGATAATTCAAAGCGATACGTAATTCGGTGATATTTTCCAAGTATCTAATATTGTTATACATAGTTAAATGAGCCTTATTATAACTACCTACGTTAAATATAATTATAGTTTTCCACATGTTAATACTTGAGTAATAAGAGACCTAAATATAGACTTCGTGTGTAAATTATATTGTGCTCAAATAATGTTGGCATTTTTATTTGTCATCCTGAAGAAGTAGAAGGTACCCTGAAGAGTATTCGTACCTAGGTAGGTAGGTACTATACTATACAAATAATATTTGCAGTGAGTAACAAATGAGTACCTATTAAATCATTTGACATTTTGTTAGGTTGACAACAAGTAAATATGTAGCTATAACCCCTTTAAAACGACAAAAAATACAACCGGTCCAAGGTAAAGAGATATTACCTACCTTTGTTTAACCTAATATCGGTGAAATTACTAGAAATAAGTATTTCAAACTTCAATGTGTTGGCCATTCGAGTTCTGATAGATAAGCAATGTCTTCATACTCACAACATTAAGGGCCCTAAGATGTACGAATGATAGACCTATTGAGGAAGATATGGTAAGACTAGGTTCAGTGTAGGTATATTGGATGTCCCTGCATTTCATAAAAACATACAAAAATTACAAATCCGTTTATGCCTTAGGTGACATACGATTTGCAACAAACAAAAGGGGTTGCACAAACTTGCTCGTCAAAGGCTACAGGAAGGAGTACTCCTCAGGAGCCAGGGTATCGTGGAGGTGTTCCAAGAGAGGCTGCCCAGCGACTGCCATGACTATCGACAATGAACTGCTGTGCACCAAATACTGTCACAACCACTGACGTGGAATGAATGAGAGGCACACAGACATATTAACACTATAATGGCAGTAGCCGTCAGTGTCCGTTACTGACCAGTAATTTACAATTTAGGGACCGTGCGCACTGCGTCTGGTAGAAGGCTTAATCTTGGTCGCGTTGGATGTTTTTGTGCGAAGTTTGGCCGCAACTGGACGAAGGGCCAAGTGCTCGATGCGCATTTGAATAGTTTAACCTGAGGGCCTAGACAAACAGACAGTCTATCAGCAGTAACTATTACGGAAAAGTCAAAAATATACTGCATAAGCTTAATCAGCCTGTAATGTTACCACTGCTGTGATACAGGCCTCCTCTCTGTTAGATGGAATGGGCTGTAGTCCACCACGCAGGCCCTGTTCGGGCTGGTAGATATCACGTGTCTTTGAAAGTTTGGTTCTAGGACAAGCCGGGGGTCATGATGTTTCCTTCGTCGTTTTGAGAGCAGGGTTATGAAAATAAATTAGGCAAAGTAATGTACCTATCTGGGTTTTAACTCACGACCAGCAGCCCGTAAGTCGGGGCCGTTACCAATAACTTATGTCGTTGAGTAGAGTCGTTGTAGGAACACGAAACGCTTTAAAACAATTGCCCTTTGACTAGCTCCCGGGGCGGTCGACCATTGATGGCGTACTGTACCTGGTCCCTTAATTGAACGTTCCTTAATTGATTGGATGATTTATTTATGGGAGAACCAACAGCTTTAATAAGCGGATTACAATTGTATATGTAAACAGAGCCAATTACAGGTTCTCATGAGTAAAAACAGAAAAAAATCAAAATTTTATTTGAAGGTTGTATGAATTTAGGGACACCATAAAATACTGATGACAAAATCGTTTACGTCATTTATCCAGAGTCTAATACTGAAATGTATAGAGATTGATATCTTTTACTTATTATGTGCTAGCGACCCGCCCGGCTTCACACGGGTGCAATATACATATAAACCTTCCTCTTGAATCACTCTATCTATTAAAAAAAACCGCATCAAAATCCGTTGCGTAGTTTTAAGATCTAAGCATTCATAGGGACAGACAGCGGGAAGTGATTTTGTTTTATACTATGTAGTGAAGTGATTTTGAATTAATTGATTATAAACTATATTTTGTGATTTAATTTTCATTGTAAACCTTAAATAATCATCTGTGTCTTTAGCCGTTTTTAATTTAGTCTTAATCAGTTGAAATTGAAATTATATAAATGTTGTGCTTTTAGAAACGGTGGAGTTTTACAAAACGGGTCGTGGTCAGATAGGGGCACTGTTCAATGGTCAGAAATTCTACAAGAACTACCAGGGGAGCGACGGAACGGTGTCATGGATCTGTCGCAACAAGTATCTTTGTAACCGTCGGATCAAAACCAAGGGACGTAATATTATCTCCATGTCTGAAAAGGGGCATTCACTTGAATGTATTGAGGCGGATTTAGAAGCCTATGAGATACTTGAGATGTAAATTTCGACGTAGGAGTAGGTATAATTTCGCTCACTCATGTATAATTAATAGATAATCTTAAGTGTATTGTTTTATGTTGTACTTTTAATTTCGTTATAATGGTTTGTTAAGAATAGCTTAATTCATTTTGACATAATTTCTCGCTAATGTCAAAACTGTTCATCACAATTTAACTTTTTTTTTGAAACATCTTAAAAGTCTTCGAATCTAGCCAAGTAGGTAGGTACCTAGATTTACAGTGACCTTATTAAATTACTCTTTCTTAATTAAAAGTCGTCAATAGTGAACTGAATTAAATTTCTTACCATTAAGATTTTATTCTTCTGTTACTGCATTAAAAATGTTTTGTACCAACTTAATATTAAGGAGGTACCTAATGAGCATGGTATTCAATACCTTATTATTTAGTAATGAAATCTAAGAAATAAAAGATAGTTAATTGTAACCAGATCTTAGTAGCCAGTGCATGTAGTTTTTAGGTAATTAAAATGTAATTATCCAATTGCGGAACCTATGTAATCGGAATGCAAATAAAAAAATCTGTAATCATAATTAAATAGTTTATATGTTGTTTGTGTGATATTTTTTACATACAATCTGTGTTACGTTATAGACGAATTTTTATATGAGAACAGACTGATATAAATAAAAACAAGAATAACATAAAGTAAAGTTTTAGGTATTGTCGAGTTCTTCACAACGAAAAAGGGGCAGCTTGGGGCCGAGTTTGAAGGTAAAAGGTTCCTCAAGAACTATCAGGGGAAGGGTGACGTGGTCTCCTGGATCTGTCAGTTCAAAGCCTGCAACCGCAGGATCAGGACGAGGGGGCACTACGTCTTCGGAGTCTCGCAGAAGGAACACTCAGACGAATGTCGGGCGAGTGTGTATGATGAAGAGAGGTTTTATGTGGTGTGATCATTAATTGCTGATTTGATTTTTATTTATATTATTAGATGGGGCCTTCTTCTCTCTACCCTCTCTCATGGGAAAAGGCGTGAGTTTATGTACTACATGTGTGAATATAAGAACATTTTGAAGGCATTATTTTACTTCGTGTGCACGTGTTTTTACACAAGTGTTATAAAGTATTACGCAGTCATACCTAGTCAATTCCTAGTCCTTTCAAGTAAGTACCTTCTAGCCAGATGATTTTGTATAAGTTCTTAAGAATGAGCGTTCAGTTCAACTATTTAATAAAGTGTTATATTATGGCATTTATATAAATATTTTAATATACTGGAATGAACTCATGCCTGTCTAATTTAATTTATTGAATGTGATTTCGAATAGACTATTGTTCCATAGAGAAGACTTTTGTTTGAATTTGTCTTTGGATTCTTGCTGGAATTCAAATCATGCTGGGAGTCGACAACCGATGAGTTAGATTGAAGCCTTTGACTTATGCCGGACACCAGAGAGCTTAGCATAAATCACACCTGTAACCACCGAAGGATTAGGCAGAGGTGTACCAAATAGTACACCCGCATTTCGCCAGTTATGTTATACGAAACAGGGAGTCTATTGCCCAGATCCTCGATCCAGACTCCGTTACTGTTACCTATAATTCCTGATGACATCGTGCCCGATCTGGAAATAGAACGTGTATATCGAGGGTACCGTATCTTGGTAGAAAATCACTAGACCTACAACATTTAGGCCGGACGGCACCTGGTGCTGTGGCGCAGCTTGGGCGAGACTCATGTCCAGCGGTGGACTGCTATCCCTTCTTTACCATTTTGGTACGGAATCCTAAAATCTAACACAACTAGTGTGTGTTTGTGACCTTAAAAGTAAGCCTAGATTATAAAATTCCAAGAAATACATTGTTTTCATAAAATTATCTTGTCATTTTAGTGTGTTTTTGTTACTATTTTGTAATCTTTAGAAATTACATTAGGAAATCAAAATAATGACGGAAATCCTTATTCTACCATATCATGCCATATTATATCAGTTATGCTGTGTAATTTTTATTTCATCATCATCATCATCAGCCGAGCCTTATTTATTTAAACTTATTTAAAAATATTACATGCGAGTAGTTAGCATAGATTAAACATGTTGTGATGTTTCAGCGGCTTCAGTAAGTCCTCTTATATTTGGGGTTACAAGGTATGGCAACCCTATCATAACTTGGGGCAGGTACCGGTTTACCAAGAAGCTGGAACGACGTGTGAAGACCTGGTGGGAGTGTTCGGCGAGGAAGAGCTGTGGTTGTCGGTGCATTGCTGTCACTGTCAACGATCGATTGGTCAAGCTCAATGGATGGCACAACCACTAGGATACCACCTAGCTGAAGTGGACAGTGCGAATATAATGAAAAGTATATTAAAAAAAAATGTTGAAACTTGAATTATCATGATGGGTACAAAAGTGATGTTTTATAGTATTGTTTTCAATTGCTATAGTTTATCATAACTCAAATAAAGGTAGCCAAACAAAGTCATTCATAGATGATTTCCTTAGTGTTTCAGTGGACCAGTTGATAATGTAGTTGTTTGGACATCTTGGTTGCCTCATTTTGTCTAGTAGTCGCAATGCGGCTTATGACTTTAAATCCTCATGATTTTGGTGGCTGCATGGCCAAGATCGGGCTCTCTGATTTTTTTTGACAGAATTTTTTTAGAAATATTCTGAGACAAAAAACTCATAGTTGCTACCACTAGTCAAATAACGCAGTTTGTTTTTTTTTTTTTAACCTAGTTGTAATTGCTGCTTTGTTACTGTTATGTCTGTAAACAATTGATTAATGTATTTAGCTGAAGGAATGATATATTTAATAAGTACCTAACATTCGTGTAGCTCTAAAATGTTTTAGTAGATAATTATCTGTAGGGATAAGGGCAGGAGAATGATGATATCTGTCGATAAAATTTTGTTCAAGTTATATTTCAACAAAGTTTGATTTATCTGCAAAAAAATGTCAAGGGGGACAAATTGGTCCAAAATTCTAACTGTTAATATTAATAGGTCAATATGTAAGGTAGGTATTATCATAGGTTTTATTTACAGCGATTAATATCTATTTTATGAAGAAAATATTAATATGTATTGACAAGTTACGAAAGCAATGTTCCATGTAATATAATTAATTAGAATTTCATGTAGCTGTATTTTAATTCATATAAAAAGTTGTAATCCTTATTATTAAAGTTATTTACTGAATCAATTTTTTCTCTTATTATCCCTGTCAGTATGATTAGTATTTGCATACCTAGTGCAGTATACTTAATAGGATATACTGCCTGCATGAAGATTATCACAAACTCAAAATGTTATCAAAGATGGTAATATTTCTGATATGTTTCAGAGCAATCAGAGCCAACATTTGACTTATCTCAACGCGGGAACCTTGTAGTACAAATAGGGCCGTGGCGGTTCAACAAACATGCGTGTTGGGGGTCCAAGGTTCGCTGGACTTGCATCAAGAAGAAGAACGGCTGTACTGCAGCCATTACTACTGTTGACAGTGTCATCGTCAAAACTCTTGGCAAACATAACCATTAAGTAATGTGTTATTTTACGAACAAGTGACTTTCGGTGCCTTTTTACACCTGTTATTAAGAAGGTGCCTAACTACCTACAGTAAAGCGTGATGATCTTTTAATTCTTCTGAAAGTGACAAATATGGGGCAGTTGTTAGGAAATATGAGGCTTACTCCTCTTTAGAATGTAGTCAGCTGCTTGGCTAGATGTTCTAATTTTATGATAAATCAAACAAAATGGAAGCTAGAACTTTTGAAACTAAGACTTGTGGTTTGAAGCTAAGATTTACTATTGTATAGCAATAAAATATACTGTTTTTTTAACATGTTTTGCTGTGTATACTTTTAACGTGCTTCTAATAAAGTAAGGGCATTTTAACTTATTATTGACGCTAAGGTAATAATCTTTTGACTTAGCTGATGAGCATGGTTATGACCTGTATTAAAATCTGCTGTGTTGCTAATTTTAGGGTTAATATATCCGTACAAATACGCAATAATGATGAAATATTAATATTTAAATGTTCTAGTAAGTAGTTAGTTATAATTTTTAGGTATTTAGGTACGTAGTTATTTAAATTATGTTCAGATTGAATAAATAGCTTATTCAACTAAATTGTCTTTAGTCTTAAGACTTTCTGTAGGTTTCCTAGCGGCGAATTATCTTCCCTAAAATTCCTAAAAATGATATAAGTGATAATTGTTGGTGTAGTAGCAATGTTATTTTCAAAATCTGTTTAATGAAGTAATGTTTTTATTAGTAAATGTATCTCGTTTTAGTGGATAATATTGTGGTCGATGTTTGGGTTTATGTTATAAATGAGGATTTACTCCGACGTCATAATTTCATAAACCCCTTTTTGTAGACAAACAGAGTTTTCGCTTTTTATTTTAATATCTATTGATAAACTGTTTCACTAAACTTATACAGTCACTTACGGGATATCTTCCGTGATTGTTCATTATTTGGAGCTCCCGATATTTCGGCGCTGTTGCAAGTGCCATGATCGCGGGTTGAAATAATGAACAATCATAGAAGATATTCCGTAAGTGACAGTATAAGTTTAGTTGTAAACCGTGAATGCTTAAAACTGTTTCACTGTAATATTAGTAAATATTCCATTTTCAAATAATTTTTTTATTTAGTCCGGTGGTCCCATTTTCTTCTTAACTTTTTTCGAAGAAGGTTTTCACTATAGTAACTAACTCGTGGTTAATAAGACCAATTTTATCATTCCTGACTACCATGGACAACAGTAACCATCTGTCATTTATTTTGACACCTGTCAAACGTAGATATACTCACATGACATGTCTAGTATGAGAAATGCGCAAAACTAATTCTACCATTCTTATCTGCATCCCGTACACATCGTGAATGATGAACGATGGATGCGAGTCGCACGGGACCGGTCAATGTGGCGACACTTGGGGAGGCCTATGTCCAGCAGTGGATGTCTTTCAGCTGAAATGATGATGATGATGAACGGATACTATTTCCATATTTCTACACCGATTTTGTAAAGTACAATGGTATTTTCCCTTTTATTATTCCGCCTATAAATACTTATTCATTCACCAGGTAGTAAAACGAATGTTTTTTTCAGATCTGAATCCTGTTTTTGCGCAATCTCAGCGAGGTAACCCGGTCATCATGATCGGTCAGTACCGATTTAACCGAGTTAATAAACACGGCAACAGGACAAGATGGGTGTGCGTCAAAGCTAAGTCTGGCTGCAGAGCGTCCCTGCACACCATGGACAACGCCATCGTCCGAGTGTGGGGGAGCCATAACCCGCTAGCTCATACTACAGCTAATAGATTCTAGTAATTTAGATTCATTATCGAACGTTGTCGGGGCTACGGTCCCTGGTTAGAACATGCCTCGTTTCTGCAATAAAAATGTAAAAATTCTAAGAACATAACGTAGAGATGTAGGCGATTTTCATATCCTGAAACTGTACACATTCCAGTGTCGGATATTTAAATTGCCGGTTTGGTTGTTCCTATGGGTATCTCCAATAACTGACGTCGTGAGTCGTGACTTAGCACAAATTATTTAAATTCTGTATTAATATTGTTGACTCGGAAAGATATTCTAGTTCTTTTGCATGAATTGAGACTTATTATTATTAAAACCTCACATCACACTGACACTGCCAGACTGTGTAGCTCAAACTAACCTAAACTTATAATTGATAGTTCCTATGAACTGGGAACAAAATTAGATTTCGGATCTCAGATGAAATTAGAAAATAAGAATGGTGGTCTTAACTAAAAGTTTGAACTCTCAATGAAAAGAGGTTTCTGACTAGTATTATCTCGTTTGTTAATGTATTGGCTTTTAATAGTCACGATCAAAATCCAGACGTGACTTATATCCTGCATTCTCAAAAGTTACATCGAAAGCGATACTTCCCGGATCAATGGAAATAATTATTACGACAAAAGGTGCTTCCCAATAGATGTTGCTAGTTGCTATAGGTACTTAGGGAATCTTATTTTTTTTTTCAGTGGATGAAATCAATTTTATCAAATGAATTATTCGTGAAGTTTATAAGTAGCATTTTAATTATGTTTTAGAGTGGATTTAGTAGTATAAGCACCCGTACGTACAGTTACAGTACACGTAGGTTTCGGTGGTGGATAAAATGGGAGAATTTTTTATGCAGTATTTAATCATGACTCATGAGTAATGTTTATCTTCAATAGGCTACTACTTAAGATAAGATTACACATTTATAATTTATGATTTTTTACTTTGTCGTTTTGTTCAGCCCTCGGTCCTACTTTTCACAGAAAGTCTACTATTATCTGGATATATAACCAATAAAAAAAAGTAATTTTAAAATGTTTTCAGTAATCAAAATAAAAACGAAAAGAGGTTCTTTGGCGTTAGAAATTGGAGGCTATCGCTTCTACAAGCTCATGGTTACTGGCTACAAGACCAGATGGCAGTGTTCCACCAGACTCTTCACGAAATGTAAAGCGTACGTCGTCACTATTGGCGGCGACCCAGTGAAGACTTACCTTGAACATAACCACCCTGTGGGAGATAATGTGGTTGTGGGTACACATTTCAAGAAATATATTGACCGCTTGGTGAGATAGCTCAAGTGAGACGCGTGATTCAACAGGGACTGGTGATCAAAGAAACGAAAGAAGTGGTTGTAGAACTTGCTTTGAATGACCTTGACCCGTGACTCGCACACGTGGCAGTTGACAACGTGTCGCTTGACGCTATAGTAGATTTGTTCTAAGCTGGCAAAACAAATGAATGTCAACTTGTACCATAAACTCACAATTGTAAACTAAATATCATATCACACGCGTATCACATAGTATTTAAATTAACACGGGTAGCGATAAATCTCGTTTACATTTGCGAGTTTTTGGCACATTCACTTGTATTGCCGGAATGATTTGACTATAGTCGCATCGCCTGAGGTCGTGAACGGGGTGTCAGAATTGGTACCAACAATGTGATTTGGTGGCAAATATGCTAGCGGCCGTGATCAACTCTTTGATCTTTTTCTCTTTCTTTCTTTCGTCATAGCTGCGTATGGACAACCAGTGGCTTCGCAGGCGCGTTGCCATCCCATATGTAAAAATCTCTTCACCCGTTGTTATAAAATTAAGGAAACCTTTTCGTTCATTAGTATTTATAAATTATGGGATGAAACCACCTACGAGGAAACGAGATGCAAAGCTTTCGTCCTTACCATAGAAGGGACTACAATCAAGGCTAATTACAATCATAACCATGGATAATTACAATCATAATAAATAAAATACATTTATTTCAGACCAAGTCATCATTCATCATTCATCATTTCAGCCGAAAGACGTCCACTGCTGGACATAGGCCTCCCCCAAGTGTCGCCACATTGACCGGTCCCGTGCGTCTCGCATCCAGCGGATCCCTGCAACCTTTACGAGGTCATCGGTCCACCTAGTGGGAGGCCTTCCAACGCAGCGTCTTCCGGTTCGCGGTCGCCACTCCAGAACTTTTCGGCCCCATCGGCCATCCGTTCTGCGAGCAATGTGCCCTGCCCACTGCCACTTAAGTTTGGCTATTCTTCGGGCTACGTCGGTAACTCTGGTTCTCTTGCGGATCTCCTCATTTCTGATTTGATCACGCAAGGAAACTCCGAGCATAGCCCTCTCCATTGCCCTTTGGGTGACTTTCAGCCTTCTGATGAGGCCCATTGTGAGCGACCACGTTTCGGTCCCGTATGTAATCACTGGCAACACACACTGGTCATAGACTTTCGTCTTGAGACACTGCGGTAAGTTGGACGAGAAGATACCACGCAACTTCCCGAACGCTGCCCAGCCGAGTCGGATTCGACGATTGACCTCTTTCTCGAAGTTAGACCTACCTAACTGGACCGTTTGTCCCAGGTAGACATAATCGTCTACAACTTCGAGTGTAGAGTCTCCGATCTTGATAGGAGTGGGTGTTACATGGGCATTCAACATGACTTTGGTTTTGTCCATGTTCATTTTAAGACCCACTCTTTCGGAAGTTCTACTGAGGTCATCGAGCATTGTACTGAGGTCCTCCATGGTCTCAGCCATGACCACTATATCGTCGGCAAACCGAAGGTGAGAGATGTACTCGCCATTGACGTTATCCTTCTGCAGCGAGGTGTAAGACAGGGAGACGTCATATCTCCGAAACTGTTCACCGCTGCACTGGAGGATGTCTTCAAGGTTCTGGACTGGAGAGGGCTAGGCATCAACGTCAGACCAAGTATTTGTCCATAATTTTTAGTAGCAAAGGTTTTATAATTACGGAGTTTCCTGTCAGGCAGCCATATTGTGTTTAGTTTTGTATGAGATTGAATATTTTTTTTGTCTTTACTTAATTATTGGAGCGGAACCTCACATTTAAAGGTATAAATTGATGTCTGCTTTTAATATAATATGAAACATATTCACCTATTTGCAATGCTTTTATGTGTTTGTATTATTAAACAGTTATTTTCATAGCACATTGTGGTTTGTAGTTTCTGACTATCCCCGACATAAAGACATGATGCAGATATACCGATGTGTTTAAAGGAGAAGGACTAATTCAATTTTAATCATTGTTTAAAATATTTATTATTCTTGGCTTTTTCCTTTCAGTAACAAAGTACAGAACAAATAGAGGTACGGTAATGTTGTTGATTGGAGGGTATCGCTTTTCAAAGGAAAAAACCATGGGTGTGAAGATTCGATGGCAGTGTTCCGTGCGCTCCCGGACGAAGTGTAAAGCGTTTCTCACTACTATCGACGACCACATCATGAAGAGTTGTTTGAAACACAATCATTACGTATCAGTTTAGTAATCAGTAAAGGGTATATACAGGCTGTCTTGTAATCTACACACAATTAAGTGCAATAATTGCCTGGCAAGTATCGCCTCTGGACCCTGGAAAATTATCACTACAAACAGGGCCAGAATCTTCTCTTTTAACGATGAATTTAATAAGTATGTATATACATTTTTTAAGTGCTTAAGTGTGTTGAGTGTTGACACACAATGGGAATGCTCTCATTCAGGAACATTACTTTGCATTCGCACTGGCGATACGTTCACACATGACAGTTTTGTTGTTACACTTATACAGGATGTAAGGGTAAACACCGTTATCCTTGAAACCAGTGGTTTGGTTTCATTAATAGAGCATAAAACCAATGAAAAAAACAACCTTTTTTTTTTTGAAGAAAATCCACTGTTTCCCACAAGATCGTTTCACCCTAAAGCGCGCGCAAAACAGTTGACGGCTGGGCGGCGCCGGCGGCGGGCACACGCGGTTATACCTACACACGCTGCACGCCGCAGACGCAACGAACGAGTGAGTCATGACCTCAGTCAGCTGTCGCGCTAGCAAGCGAGCGCACGTCCGTAACTCGTATCGCCGCGCGCCGCCGCCGCCGGCGCCGCCTCGGTGCCGCTTGGTTCTCGCGCGTAAATTTAGTGTACCTACTGAGATGTCTTACACAAACGAACAGTGGACCGAAATGGTTCGGCTTTACGCCATCGCGGGTGATAACCTGAACGAGGCTCGTAGGCTGTATTCAAATGGATTGGTCGTGGAGGGCTAGTGGCGTGGCCACCGCGTTCGCCAGATCTTATCATCTTACCCCTCTGGACGATTATCTTTGGGGGGAAATGAAGCGCCGGGTGTATGCCACTGAATTCCGTAATACGTCGGAACTCAAAAGACGGATTCGTAGGGCGTTTAGAGACATAAGAAATGACACTATTGTGCTTTCTCGAGTGCGAAACAACCTAAGAAAACGTACGAGCGTAGCCGTAAGAGGATCTCATTTCGAACAGTTGTTAAGATTAATGTAGGTATTAGTAGTGTAGTTAGTGTAGATATTCAATGATTCAATCAGTGTAATCGTTGATTTTTAACTGTACATAAAATTGTGATGAACTTTTTAAATACGCCAAAAATACCTACCCAATTGTATGGATTATTTTTTCATTTTCTTAATTTGTCAAATTAAATTTACAATTAGACTCGACACGCAACACCTTAGCAAGGTATTTTTGCCTGTCTTATGCCAGGAAAAGTATGAAGGAAAAGTTCCATCACAGTTACAGGTTATGAACACGAGTATTGTGTAGGTAATAGACGAGCGGCGCGCGGCCATTACGTCACGCGGGCGCATAGGTACCATGAATTCGCGGCCGGTCTGGGATAATTTATTTTAAATGTTTTTTTAAGTAAATTACTTATTCTGTTTTTTTAACTCGGTCCTATATTTTTTTATTTATGTCAACTACCCATGGTTTGAGTGACAACGGTGTTTACCCTTACATGCTGTATTTAACTAGTAAGTAAGTATAGTATGTTTACAAGATGATACCTGGTCTGTTATGTTGTCTTTAGTTGTTTCCAACGTGATGAAACAAAGGACTTTGAATTATGAAAAATGAGTTAAATAAATCATATTTTTATAGTTAGAGGATAATACTATGATAAGAAAGTTATAGTTTACTATTTTAATATGAAATTTTTACTATAAGCATTGATTTTTGGACCTATTTTTACATTTGCATTTGTTAAGTTAGTAAATGAAAGAAATAAAATGTTTTTTTTAATTGTTGAAAACATAATTATTCAAAATACGATAATGCATAAGTACGATGAATAACTATTAAAGACCATTTATTTAACCCATGATCTATCTTCTGTTACTCCTTCCGTTGATGAAACGTCTTCGTATAATATTTTTAGAATCCGTAACACGCATACTTTCGGTGTAACGAAATTAACTAAACAGTAACATTTTGTAATTAAATTGTTATGTTTGTTCAGTGTTTCAGACGGAAAGGGGAACTTTGCTGATGTATTTGGACGGCTTTCGATTTTCCAAAGACAGCATTAGAGGCTGCAAAACAAGATGGCGATGCTCCGTCAGGCACCGCAGTAACTGCAAGGCCTTCATCATCACAATTGAAGACAATATCATCGTCAGGTCTTGTCTTGATCACAACCATGAGAAGACGTACTTGAGGAAAACCTAGTTCGGAATGCGAACTCTTTTCTGGCACAATATTAATAATTGTGTCAACTTGATTTCGTTTTTGTCTCTGGTTTTATGCATGCACTTTACAGATAAACCAATTTTTGGCTGAGCTTATCTCTTTGTGCTAGTTGTAAATTTAAACTTGCTACTATTTCACGAGGCAACGATTTCTTTTAGTAAAAGTATCAAAGAATCTGTTAATCTATTATGTGCATGTTGAATGTCTGGTTACGCCTTTTTGGACGTAAGTGCAATTTCTCGAATAATTGCCACGCAAAGAGGTTCCGTTGTCGGATTCATATTTACACGTTTTCAATATTGATTTCATTCAATGCGTACGTAAGATTGTTTTTATAGTAATTCTCGAAAAAAACAAATGCCAAAAATAACAGTTATGTACGTAGGTAGTTGTTACCGAAAATATTCCATATCACAAAAACAATATAAGCTTAAAGAAAAAGTAACTTAAAAACGTCATAAGCCTTTTAATTTATTATATCGATCGATATAATAAATACAAATGTCAGTAGAATATTATCTTCCTTAGATCAAGATGTTTACCGAGAGGTTGTACTAAAATTTATATATTAGAAGTAAAAACACTTGTCCGGGATTTAAATTTTTTTTTTTTTTTTTTTTATTGTAAAACCAAATTGAAATTTTAAAAACTATTGTTATTCTATTCTATATTTTATCTGGGGGAAATAAAAAATCGACTGCGCGATGTATTTTCTTTTAATAGTAATTTACAAACCTTTATAATTTTAAATGATTTGTTTCTCTCAGAAGTTAATACAACGATGCAGAAAAAATAATAATATACACAAAAAAAAAATGAAAATGTGATTTTTACAGTCATGGAAGTATTGTCAAGCAGAGGAAAGATAATGTTGCAAGTAGGAGGTCACAGATTTTCCCAGCAGAAGAAAGTTTTAGGCAACGGCAAGGTGAGGTGGCAATGTTCTGCCAAGACCAGGACTAGATGTACAGCTTTCATCATCACGTACGGAAAATTAGTCGAGAGATGCGGCTTAGAACATAACCATGGCATTATTAATTTGTAAATGAGACTGGCTGGTAATAATAAAAGTATATTTTTTGTAGTTTTTTTTATATACCTATTCACTTTAGTTACAAGAGACTGTAAACTATGTATACTTCTTCTTTTGAATGGCATTTTAATCAAGTAAAAATTAAAAGTGCGATTAATGCAATGTGGTTTTGACTTTGATTTTTAATTTAAAAAAAAAAAACATTTATTCAGAATTATACAAACTGACCGGTAATGTTCTGATGCAAAAATAAATTAAATCCATATTATTTTAATATTATGGATATGACAATCAGATATAGCAATGGCAAGAGAGTCAGTAGTCTAGGAACGCAGCAGGCCTTGCCAAGTTCAGAAAGCGATGTTCTGTGAGGTTGAGGATTTTAATATCTACGGAAAACACATTATTACAATGTGTTTTAGCTTAGAACTTCAAATAGAAGTTTAAATTAAAAACGTAATGTATAACTGAAAAAAATATGACTCCTACCTATGAAATGGGTACGAAACATATTTTTTCAGCTGAAGAACGATTTCGGTACACCGAAGGATTACAACGATTTATTATTTTTTTCCATTCAAAATCAAAAAAAATCAAAGCATTTATTTCAAATAGGCCAGTTACAGGCACTTTTGAATTGTCGAAACAAAGACAACAATAGCTACAGTCCCAGTCACAAGGCATAAAAACTGCGAAAGTACTGTAGTTGCCCATTCCCTAACGTAGATCTCTATGGAGAAGAACGGGCAAGAAACTCCATGGACACTCTTTTAAATCAGTATACTTTTACAAACTCTTGGTTACATTATTCATGTTGAGATGGTACATTATGTGAGAACGATGTAGCAAGATGTGTACGTTAAAAGTGTCCATAGTAAACAATTCAAAAAAATAAAATAAAAATAATCAATTCAAATAAGCCGTGGCAACCAAGAGATGACCAGTCACAACTGACAGCGCCCGTTCACGAACATGACGCATGTATCAGCACCGTTCAACTCAACCATTTTGAAGGGAACTAAATGATCCGACACACGCGCCACCATCAGCGAGACATTTGAGTGAGCATGACACACTCCTAACCGCCAGGGCACATTCAAGTCAAGAAAAGACGTAGGTTTCCCGCGAATGACAGCTTTCTATTACATAGTACTCACACAATATGGGCTATGCGGCTATATAATACTAAAGAGATTGAATTTATACAAAGCAAAGATAGTTGTACAATCTTCAGCAGCTCCAACATACTATTTAATGCTTCTTCTTCTTAGCGTTTCGATGGCAAAAAGTTTAAATATGCTTAGCCCAAAACTCAGCCACGTGTACCCCGCTCACTGATGCAGTAAATAAATCATCAAGAGCGCAGGTGATTGGGATATGTAATGCTATTCATTTATGCGCCCCTGTCCTTGTGGAGCAGGACCGGCATTGAGCCAAGCATTTTTATCAACGATATAATCGTCTAACTTGTAATATGCTTGCCTACACAGTGTGCGTTTAATGCATGTTTTAAATTTCGTTTCATTCAGTTCAAGAATACTTTGTGGAATTTTGTTATAGCATCTCAAACAGTACCCCATGAAAGATGAGTCTACTTTAGCGAGTCTGAAGCCTGGCTGAACTAATTGGTCTCTATTTCTAGTACTGTAATTGTGTCTGTCACCTCTTTTATTAAAAAGATGTAGATTTTTTCTTACATACATTATGTTTTCATAGATGTATTGAGAATGTACCGTCATGATGTTAATTTCCTTAAACAGTTCCCTTAGAGAATCACGCCTACGAAGATTATATATGGCTCTGATGGCTCTTTTTTGCAGAATAAATATAGACTCAATGTCTGCAGCCCGTCCCCATAGTAAAATGCCATACGACAGTAAACTATGAAAGTAACTAAAATAGACCAGTCTAGCGGTATCTACATCAGTATATTGACGGATTTTTCTAATAGCATATGCTGCTGAACTTAGCCGCCCCGCAAGAGATGTTAAATGAGAACCCCATTGTAGCCTTGAATCAAGCGTAATCCCCAGGAAAACTGTTTTATCTACAAATTCAAGCTTCTCTTTATTCAATACTATATCACAATCGCTTTTTTTTTTTTTTTTTTTTTTTTTTTCCGGATGGGAAATCATCAAATGACCCCCCCCACTCTGGGCGGAGCGGAAGGGAGTGTCAGACTTGTACTGACTAAAACCCATCCATGTTCCTTCTTTGCCCTTTGTGTTCCAGGGCCACGGTATCTCTTTCGAACAGTCCCGCAGCCCTGGCAGGCATCGGTCCTTGCAGACCCCTACATCGTTGCTGACATCTCTTTGAGGCGCGCGTGGAACACGAACGCGCCATCGACACGGCCTGTCGTCAGAAGACGGCCGGACGGCGAGCTAGCCCATAGCTCGCCGTCCACAGGCCCGCGCCTACGGTGGCCGGGAGCCACCACGTGACCCCCGACGCCCAGGGCGTCTCCCGCGGCGGCTGGGACGTGAGGTTCTTTCCCTCTCACGTCCCGCCACCTCCTTCACTAGCATGACTGCTTCGCAGAAGGAGGTGACGGCTTCCCATTCCCTCTCGCTCCGGACCATGGCTTGAACCAGGGCCGGACGCGAGAGATCACCGCCGCCGATCGCCGCAACGAGGACACAACGGTGCTCCACCCAAGCGGGGCAGACCTCCACGGTATGTTCCACCGTGTCCTCCGGACGATCCTCACAATGGAAACACCCGGGCGTTTCCTCCCGCCCGATCCGGTGCAGGAACCTCCCGAAACAACCGTGTCCGGTGAGGACCTGCGTCAGGCGGTAGGTGAGGGCGCCGTGGCGCCTCTCTAGCCACTCCTCAAAGAGGGGACTTATCGCCACTATGGTGGCGTGCCCTGCACGGGGTTGCGACAGTCGCTCTCTCCATGTCGCCATGAGATCACGCCGGAGGTCTGTCCGCTGAGCGGCAATTTGCCGCGGCAGCGGAGTTTCCAACCGACTTAGTGCCTCCGCGCGCCATTCGTGCAGGCGCGCGAGGACTATCGCCTCCAGATCCCATGGCGGCAATCCGGCAAGGAGGCTAGCCGCCTCACCGGAGATCGTGCGGTACCCGCGGATTAGCCTTATGGCTATCACCTTTTGGGGCGCGTTCAGGTAGTGGGCGGCTCGCCGCCTCAAAGAACGCGCCCACACCGGGGCCCCATAAAGGGCCATGGACCGCACGACCCCCGCGTAGAGCCTCCGGCAGGAGGCGTTCGGACCCCTCAGGTTGGGCAAGAGCCGCTTAAAGGCAGCCCCTGTCCGTTCCAGTTTGGGAGCCAAACGTCGGAAATGCTCCACGAAGTTCCACCGGCTGTCGAGGACGAGTCCTAGGTACTTCAACGTCGACCCGACGCCGATGGAGACCCCTCCTGCCGTCAGTAGGGATCCCGACGGTGGCGCATTCCGAGGCCCATGAAAACACATGGCCTCGGACTTGTGCAATGCCACCTCGAGACCCAATTGCCGGATCCTCTCCACGACTATCGCAACCCCGCGTGTCATGTTTTCGGCCGCCGCCTCGTGCGACCTCCCTTGTGCCAGCACCAGCGTGTCGTCAGCGTAGCAAACTACGCTGACGCCGCTAGGGAGGTCGGCGCGCAGCACCCAGTCGTAACCGATGTTCCACAAGGCCGGTCCCAGAACCGATCCCTGTGGAACACCGCACGACATCTCTCGCCGGTTCCATTCTCCGCTCCGACCGGGGTAGATGACGGCCCTATCCGTCAGGTAGTCCCCGACCACACGACGAAGGTAGGTCGGCACCCGGTGATACCGCAGTGCCTCCCTAATGCAGCTCCAGGGCATGGAGTTGAAGGCGTTGGCGATGTCAAGAGACACCGCCAAGACGACCCCGCCCCGGGACACCGCGTCCCCCGTCGTGAGGGCTCTCACGCGCATGATGGCATCCACCGTTGAGCGCCCCTTGCGGAAACCAAACTGGTGTTCCGCAAGATCCGGCCCCATCCCCACAAGGTGCCCGGCGAGGCGGTTGGCAATGACTCTTTCAAAGAGCTTGCCCACCTCGTCGAGCAATACGATGGGCCGGTATGCGGACGGAGAGTCCGCAGGGCGCCCTGGCTTTCGGATGAGGACCAGCTTCCCCGTCTTCCAACGAAGCGGGAACTGGCCTCTCTCCAAGCATGCGCTTAGGAGCCCTTCCAGTCGGGGCCCGAGAGCCTCAGAGGCCAGGACCCAGGCTTTACCAGGCAAGCCATCGGGTCCCGGGTCGGTATTTCTGGCTTTCAGCCTGCGTACCGCATATCACAATCGCTACTTTTAACATTTGGTAAAGCAAATCTTATGCATTTCGTTTTTTTTCCATTTAACACTAAATTGTTTGCTGTGAACCAGTTATGGACCTGAAGTAGGGCATTATTCACGTCATCTAGATTTTGGGCCCGTCTATTTATCTTAAAAATAAGGGAAGTGTCATCAGCGAATAACACCATATTATGAGGTTGGTTTTTCAATAAATAGGGTAGATCGTTTATATACACTAAGAAGAGGAAAGGACCCAATATTGAGCCTTGCGGAACCCCCATTTTTACTTTTAAACCCTGTGAATTAACACCATTTATTTGAACTTGTTGTTGTCTATCCTTCAAATAAGATTTCATCAAACTAAGTGCAAGTTTACCTAGTCCGTAATGCTCAAGTTTCAAAAGTAATGTGTCGTGATTTACGCAATCAAATGCTTTGGAGAGGTCACAAAATATTCCTATGGCGTCTTGGGACTCTTCCCACGCAGTAAAAATGTGCTTTAATAAGGTTACACCGGCGTCAGTTGTACAACGTCCCTTGGTGAAACCATACTGTTGATCGTGTAAGATTCTGTTGGTGTTAAAATGATTGAGCATTTGATTCAGCATTACCTTTTCAAAAACCTTGCTAAAAACTGGCAACACGGATACAGGTCTATAATTATTAGTATCTTTACTATCTCCGGATTTGAACAGAGGTATGACTTTACTGTATTTCATTAGATCAGGGAAAACTCCTTGGTCTACACACAAATTAAAAATTAAGGCTAAGTATGGTGCAATAGTCTCAACTATGGATGTACAAACTCCGATAGACATTCCCCAAAGATCTTCGGTCAGTTTGACTTTTATTTGCCGGAAAGCTTTAATAACTACCATAGGGTTTATGTGTTTAAATTTAAATTCAGCCAGGCAGCCAGACACATTCGCCTTTAATAAACCCATTGAGATTTCAGGAGACGAATTAAGAGCCTCCGTAGTTTTTAACGGTATATCGGTAAAGAAATTTACAAATTCATGAGCTACTTCCTGATTAGAGCTTTTAGGACCATACGCTGTATCTAATGTGTAGCTAGTGTTACGTATTTTCTTCCTGTTAGTCTCGTTATTTATGACTTTCCAAACTGTCTTAATTTTGTTTTCTGCAGTTTTGATCTTGTTGCTAATGTGCAGGGCTTTGGCAGCCTTGCATGTATTTTTAAAAATATTTGAATACTTAGCAACATACTTGTTAAAAGTGTCAGTGTTTATATAAGGCTTAAGGCCATAAAGCTCAAATAGTCTTTCCCTACTTTTTCTGATACCTCTAGTTGCCCAATCACTAAATATAAATTTAGGGCAAATACATTTTGTCTTCTTTTCAAAAGTTTTGTTGAACTCAGTGTGAACTATTGAAAAGAAATTATCATACAATTGATTTATATTAATATCGTCCATACGATGGCTCATAACGCTTAACTTATTCTGAAGGGAAATATTGTACCTATTTAATTTATTAGTAGTTATTGGTCTAAACTGAATCTGAACTTTTTGCAGTGGAATGTTACATCTAAAAGTTACAGTTTGTCCGCTATGGTCAGACGGCAAACAATTTACTATGGCTTTATCTAAGTAATCACAATTGCAGAAAACATTATCTATACAAGTAGCAGAAGATGGAGTGACTCTCGTAGGTTCTATAAAGATGTTGGTCAAGTCAAATGACTTAAAAAGATTTAATAACCGACTGCTATTAGAATTTTCTTCTAAAATATTGATATTGAAATCACCACAAATAATTATAGATTTATTACTGGCTGCAAGTTTTGCCAGGACATCTTCCATTATTGAATCAAATACGGCAAAGTTTTGATAGTTTGGGGGTCTGTACACACACACAATTACATGCTTATCCAGCTCAACACAGGACAGTTCGACGCACTGTTCAGCCGAGAGACCTACTATGTCATTGCGTTGCTTATATTTAACACAATTTTTCAATAATATTAGGGAACCTCCACGCATCATAGATTTACGGTTAAAGCAGCTACCCACCGTATAGTTCTCATAATTAATAAGCATTTGGTAATCCTTTAGCCAATGTTCAGTAAAACAAATAATGTCGAACATACTTTTTTCTAAAAACAATTCAATTTCTAATAATTTGGAAGAAATGCCTTGGATATTTTGGTGGAATAATTTTAAGGTGTTCTGCTGAGGCCCTTTTTTACTAACTAAATGAGTGCAAGAAGGTACCTTGATGTTGGTAGGTTTAACAATATTGTTAATGGTACCTTCTGTTGTCTCACTTCCTAGTTTAAATTAATATTAATATCTGGAGTGAGTCCCGTGACTCCCGTGCCATCACCAGACAATAAAATCCTATTACTAAAATACCCTAATTGAGAATTTTCCACGGTGACATATGGATCCTCCTCAATACAATTTTTGTAAACATTTATAGCACTAATGCTATATTTATTTAAGGTCACCACCTGTTCCTTAGTAATATTACTAATAGACGCAGTGTTAATAATATAACTAAACTTCGACATACTACTTATGTCTGAGTGAATATTAAAAGCTAATAGCCGAGCTATTTTGTGTCTACATCTAACAGGTAGATACACTTTACCCCGAGTCGATTGAAGTTTATCAACAAAAGTGTTGATATCAAAATATATAAGTTTGTCACTATAGTGACCTACTAAAAAATGCACATGTTTATTTAACATGTGTATATAATTGTTTTTTCTATAACATAAATTTTCAAAGTATGGAAAAGCACACAATATGATTTTACTACAATTTAACTTTAACAACTCTGATACACAGTCAGTGATGTCTTCCTTTTTAATCTTAGAACTATTACCAACACAAATAGTAATGGTGGTATTAGGATCACAAACAGTTTTTGTTACTGATGCCATAATTTGTTTGTAGGTTGACCCTGGCATACAATTGGTTTGGGTACAATAACTCAGGTTATTACTAATTAATTTTCCTAGCCCTCTACCTATACTGTCAGAGAACATAACTGACTGATTACAATCATTACTATTAGGTGAGACAAAATCACCAATCTCAGGCTGTACTACTTGTGAAACATGAAGTGTAATGTCAGGTATTATATCTTGGTTGATGATGATACCATCTTGAGCACTCACAGCTTGGGACGGGTCCTCCGTTGCCTCAGGCTGGAGAGCATCAAGACTGGGTTCACTCCGACAAGTACAAGTGTCTATCAACTCGTTTGTGGCAAGAATATGCTCCTTAATTTGCTTTTTAGACCTTTCATATTTATTACATAAAGACTTTAGTGACATATTCAGAGCCTGTATTTCAGATTGCAAGCGCTGAGTGTCTATTTCATAAATATTTATACTATCTTCCAATTTTATCTGATAGTTATTTAATCTATTAATAAGAGAAACACGTTCTTTCCTTAATTGAATATTTTTGGAATAGTGTTTTTGTTGTTTCTGGTATATTTTAAATTTTTTAATGAATTTATTCAATCTTGCATATTTCTTAATTTTATTTTTACTAACTTTATGGGTATATTTATGGTTAAGTAAGGAGTCCTCTGTAAGGTCTATTGTTATAATAGAATGAGGGTTACTATTGGTATTTACTAATTCATTGTACAAATGATTAGTTTCTATAGCCTGAGTGTGATCCTTTTCTTTTTTCAAATTAAAAAGTTTAACATTGGCATGGATTAATTCATCCTCTAGGTCCCTTATTTTACACAAAGCCTCCTCATACAAGTTACTACAGTTGCTGAACCCATCCGTGACCACCCGTAGTTGATCCCGTTCATTGACAACATTCAAGTATTCCTGATGAAGATCTACTAGCTCCCGTTTTAAGCTGGAGTTTTTGTTATTGACGTTATTGACCTCCTCCTCACTGTCTTCTATCTCCTGTAACAGTTGTTGACATTGGAGTTTTGAGTCCTTAAGTTCTTGGAGGGCCGTTCTCAATTTAAGCTCCATATCCTGAGCAGTAGCCTTACGGGTCATCACAGGCATGGTTTCCGGATTGGTTACTGAAAATTCGAAATATGGAAACGGTAAGAACTAATAGGGTAGACCAATGAAGAAAATTTAGATATGAAAGGGGGAAAAACAGGGAAAAACTTTAGCTTTACTCAAAGAAATGAGGGAGGTTGCTATAATAGTTTGAAAATATTGATATTATCTAGCCTTTTACTAAATTTTACTGCTTTAATATGATTTTATTTTACTTTTTCATAAGTGGGTAGGTTGCCTAGAATGAAAAACTAAGATTTTTTAAAAGATAATTTTAAGACATGTAGTAATAGAATAACGAAAAGGAACGTGATACGTAATAAATATTTTATAATAAACAACGTTTAGATCGTTAAACAAAATTACTTTTTATGAAAATACATTTTTGACAACAAAGCGATTTAGAACGAAAACAGGGTACTAAATCAGCAAAAAATAAAAATAAAAATCTATTCTAGAATTGGCGTGAACGTATTAAAGAGTTGAAGGGACGATTGTGTGCTATTATAAAATAAAAAGTAAACAAATACTCCCCGTATAAATCCGTAGTTAAACCGTCAGCTGTTGTTTTTAGGTTACCGGTAACGTCGAATAACCGAATCCTTCATTAATTATCAGGAAAACAATTTTCCTGAGTATTTACACACTTGAAATACGATATCACATATATAAACAACATAACACAACTTAATTACTAATTTAATTTAATTTACACTTATAAAACATTTGTCTTAAATACTTGCAGTGAGAGAAATAGAATCGCGAAGAGGAACACAGATGCTGACGGCGGATGGCTTTCGATTCACCAAGACATACAATTATGGTAAGAAGACAAGATGGCAGTGTACCACAAGGAGTCGTACAAAATGCCCGGCGTTTCTTATAACCCTCGAGGGCATAATTTTAAGGAGCAATTTAATACACAATCATATGGATTAAGATAAGTTTATATATTTTTCGAAATAAAAGATTAACCAGTGTGTCTGACGTTTTATTAAGAAAATCATCATCTGCCTAGCCTTTTCTCAAGTATGTTGGGGTCTAAGATTCAGAACTAAGCCTAAGATTTGAGCACTTGGTAATCAATGACGTTCCTTCTAAGCATGAGAAGAGATCATTGTTCTGCGCTGGCAGTTGGCACACAATTACCACACACTACTTTTAAGCCCTTTTGGACTCTTGTCTCACTATCTTTCTTCCAGAATTTCTGACTGCTCCCATTATTGTACGATATTGTAGGTATCTAAGATACTTTCAGATACGCATCCAGACGTCTCATTATAACAGTTGTGTTCTTTGTTGACTTTAATCAGTTCAATCTGTATATTTTTTTCAGCGGAATGGCTCCAAACGAGAGGGGGTTACATGTTGCGAGTAGGAGATCACAAGTATAGTAAAGCTAAATGTTGGAGCAATAAAACTCGCTGGGCATGTTCCAGAAAGACCAGAACTAGATGCAAAGCGCATGTCATAACAGTCGAAAATTATATAGTAAAGAGCTTTTTGAAACATTGTCATTGAATCAAGAAAATGTATCATGAATTAAATATTTTTTTAAATGACTTGTTTTTGTTGTTTACTTTAAGCTGCTGTTTCCGTAAAATGTTGGGTGTTTTTTTATTCATTGCATGCATATTAACTTTACCTTTCATTCAATTCAATTAACTTTCGATTTCTTTATTTACTGCTTGACTGAAGAAAAATGTTTATTAGACGCACGGGTACTTATGATTTTTTCTAAATTTCAGTTGAATGGGTACAGAACAGATGCGGTTATCCGATGGTGAAAATAGGAAGATACAAATTCAACAGGTCCAGGACCTTTACTGACAAGATTCGTTGGGCATGTTCACAAAAGTTCCAAACGGTACTCCCTTTCTTCTCCTAAAATTGTTTGTCCGAAAATCATTATCCATAACACGTATGCTATAAACTTCAGTAACCATAATATTCAAAATCCCGAAATTTTGTTTAACATAATTATCTTTAGTTCTAAAAGTATTCTGTCATAATATCGAGTACTATAATAATTGAATCACCTAATTTTACATGACCTAAAGTTATATGTCCTAAGTATTGTGTTAAATAATGTGTATTATTCCGAATGTTCATTTCTAATAATTTTTTTAGTCTAAAACATTTGCTAAAAATTAGGTTTTAGTGACAGAAACGAATCGCTGTAAATCCGACTCCACGCAGTCTTGTCTGCTCTACCCCTAGAGTGTAATTTAAAATCGCGTAGGCGCGGAGGGGCGAGGCGGCCCGCGAGTTGAGGAGCAGGTGGTTGTAACACTCGCCGCCGCGGCTGAGGCTGGCCGGCGAAGCCGGCCAGCAAGCCGAAGCTGCGGTGGTGAGCGTTAAACCCATCTGCGACGATAAACTCGCGTGGGACCGCCGGAGCCCCGCAGCGCCGGAGCCGTGACAGAAACCATGCCTGCTGCATGTTGCATGCTTGCTTGTATGCTGTGTGTTTGCTTGCATGCTGCATGCTGCGTGCTTGCTTGCATGCTGCATGCTTGCTTGCATGCTTCATGCTTGCTTGCATGCTGCATGCTTGCTTGCTTACAAAAACCACATGTTCACAATCAACTGCTTTATTGAGTACATGTATAATTACATTATGTAATTTGAATTTAGGACTTATAACTTTTATTGAATTCGGTTTTATGTCTTTTGTATGTTATTGATTGTAATATTTATGACAAACGGATTTAGGACATATTATATTTAGGGATTTCAATTTTATGGCATGTGATATTATGTGATATTAAGTTCGGGTAAGTTATCATTCGGACAAATGATGATTAGGACAAAAAAAGTTATGGCACTTTAAATTATTATGGATAAAAAAGTTAGGTGACACAATAGAGAACCGTTCCAAACTAGATGCAAAGCGTTCGTCACAACCGTCGACAACTTAGTGATAAGTAGTTATTTGAATCATAACCATTAAATCTATATATATATACTTATAATAAATCTGTAGAGAGGTCAATTCTGTACATGAAATATATTTCCAAAATAACTATCAGGGGGTGATTAGGGATCGATACTGATGCCAAAAATGCAATCAGTAAAATTTTTGTCTGTCTGTCTGTCTGTCTGTCTGTCTGTCGGTCTGTATAACCATTATAGAAACAAAAACTACTCGACGGATTTTAACGAAACTTGGTACAATTATTTTTCATACTCCTGAGTTGGTTATAGTATACTTTTCATCACGCTACAATCAATAGGAGCAGAGCAGTGAAGGGAAATGTTGGGAAAACGGGAGAAGTTACTCCATTTTTTAAGCTTCCGTCGCGTGTGCAACCTTAATGGTTAAAGCTACACAGAAATCATGTATGACGGAAATGTTCTCATTAAAATTATATAAAAAATATCCCATGACAACATATGTCTATCTTTTATGGTTGACTCACAATATCACGTGTAACTCCCGATAGCTTAGCAGTTCGAAGCTTTCTGATTATATTTGTCTACTCTTACGTTTATAACACTCTCAGTAATCCCTAATTAAAAAAGTTAACATTATTAACTATTCCATAAAAAAGAATAATAGAAATCGGTATAGAAACACCAAAGTTATACATGAAATACGCTAATAATAAGCCATCGCGCGTGAATACTGAATCATGCTATAAGGATTTATCTATTCTTTTTTCTATCTTCTATTTATAAAATAGTAAACTGACTGACTGACTGACTGACTGGGTGGGTGATATATCAACGCACAGCCCAAACCGCTGGTCCTAGAGATATGATACTTGGAGGGTGTGTTCTTTGTGAAGAGAAGGTTTCCACTAAGAAAGGATTTTTGGGAATTCCACCCCTAAAGGGGTAAAATAGGGGATGGAAGTTTGTATGACAGTCTGTCAGTTTTGAAGTTAGGCTCTTCAAATTTTGTGTTTAGGCTGACGATTGAAAATTAATTTATACGTGTCTCGGCGTTTTTGATAATTCTACTCCCGAAGGGTTAAAAAGGGGGGTGAAGGTAAGTAATCGAATATTTACGACATCCACGCGGGCGAAGCCGTGGGCAAAAGCTAGTAATTTAATATACTCATAACGTTTCCATTCTCGTGATCTATATTCATTTTTTAACCACCTTTAACATAATATGGATAACTAGCTTCTGCCCGCGGCTTCGCCCGCGTGGAGTTCGGGAATTGCCCACGGAATGTTACTTCTGGGATAATAAGTAATCTATGTATGTGTAGTACATACATAGATTTACGTGTACTTGCTATTGTAAATATTTGTTCATAGTAATATCAATTAAATTACATATGTGAAATATCTTGGTTTGAGATTGGACACCGGGACACCAATCAAATGATTTATTAGGAATCTATTTATAGATATAATACTTTGACATAATATTTAATATCAATGTCCCGTATCGCGAGCCAACGCGAAAATCGGTGGAATAAATCATATTCACAGACACTTCTCTACCTCAGAAAAATCCTACCTACTTAGTAATAGGTAAATACTCCCGCGCCCCGCACGCCCCACGCAACGCTGCGCGGCATGCGCCCTTCTACGTGAGCTTCGAAGCCCTATTTAACTATATTGGGGGATGATTTTGGAAAAACTGATACATATTATGTCTTATAATTTTAATTGAAGAGTGTGAACATCAATTTTCGAGTCAATCGACCCAGTAAATATTAAGTTTCACAGAAAATTCAACACCCCATTTTACCCTCTTAGGGGTAGAATTTCAAAAAACCCTTTCTTAGTGGATACCTACTCTTCACAAAGAATACATCGTCCAAATTTCATTTCTCTCGGACCAGCGGTTTGGGCTGTGCATTGATATATCAGTCAGCCAGACAGGACATTGAATTTTAAATTGGGGGATGATTTTGGAAAAACTGTGATAAACGTATCTCATCATTTTAACTGAAGTATATGTAGACACATTTTCAAGTCAATCGACCTCGAGAGAGTTTCACAGAAAATTCAACACCCCATTTCACCCTCTTAGGGGTGGAATTTCAAAAAACCCTTTCTTTGTGGATACCTACTCTCCACAAACAGTACATTCACCAAATTTGATGTCTCTAGGACCAGCGGTTTGGGCTGTGCGTTGATGTATCAGTCAGCCAGTCAGGACATTGAATTTTAAATTGGGGGATGATTTTGGAAAAACTGTGATACACGTATCTCATCATTTTAACTGAAGTGTATGTAGACACATTTTCAAGTCAATCGACTCAGAGAATAAAAAGTTTCATAGAAAATTCAACACCCCATTTCACCCTCTTAGGGGTGGAATTTTGAAAAACCCTTCCTTAGTGGATACCTACTCTTCACAAACAATTCACCGTTCAAATTTTATGTCTCTGGGACCAGTGGTTTGGGCTGGGGGTTGATATATCAATCAACCAGACAGGACATTGAATTTTAAATTGGGGGATGATTTTTAGAAAACTTTGATACAGGTATCTCATGACTAAACTGAAGAGTATGAATACAAATTTTCAAGTCAATCGGCTCCGTGGATAAAAAGTTTCACATAAAATTCAACACCCCATTTCACCCTCTTAGGGGTAGAATTTTTAAAAACCCTTTCTTAGTGGATATCTACTCTTCACAAACAATTCACCGTCCAAATTTCATGTCTCTAGGATCAGTGGTTTGGGCTGGAGGTTGATATATCAGTCAGCCAGTCAGGACGTTTAATTTAAAATTGGGGGATGATTTTGGAAAAACTGTAATACACGTATCTCATCATTTTAACTGAAGAGTAAATACACAAATTTTCAAGTCAATCGACTCAGGGAATAAAAAGTTTCACAGAAAATTAAACACCCCATTTCACCCTCTTAGGGGTAGAATTTTGAAAAACCCTTTCTTAGTGGATACTTACTCGTCACAAAGAGTACACTGTCCAAATTTCATGTTTTTAGGACCAGCGGTTTGGGCTGTGCGTTGATATATAAGTCAGTCAGTCAGTCAGTCAGTCAGTCAGTCAATCAGTCAGTCAGTCAGGACTTTGAATTTTATATGTTTAGATGAAATCTTCGGAACTACTGATCCGGTTCCAAAAAAACTTTCACTAATAGTTATTCTCCCCGAGTCGCAAAGGCTATATTTATTGTTCCTGTCGGACGAAAATAATGTAGTAAATACCTTTTTGAAACATAGTGTACGAATTAAATGTATCATGAATTAAATATTTTTATTAAATTGACTTCTTTTTGTCGTTTACCTACTTTAATCAGCTGTCTTCATAAAATGATCGGTCATCCTTCTACCTTAATTATTCATTGCTTGAATGCCAATGAAAAGTCATTTTAGCTATCATTTTTTCAACTAAAAGAACGTCAACGTTCGATTTCATAAGTTAATGCTTTACTGAAGAAAGATGATTATTAATTAACGCACGGGTACTTAAAGTCTATTTTTTATTTTCAGTTGAATGGATACAGAACAAAAGGGGTTATCGGATGCTGAAAATAGGAGGACACCAATTTAGTAGGGATAAGATCTGTATTAACACAATTCGTTGGGCATGTTCAAAAAAATCCCGAACTAAATGCAAGGCGTACGTCACAACCCTCGACTGTTTAGTTATAAGGAGTAGTTTGAAGCACAATCACTGAATTAAATAATATAATGTTTCAATCCTCGTGAGGGTCGTTATTCATTTCTTTACCAACCTTTAACACAAAGTTCATAATATCTGTGATAATATAAAGAAAACTGTGCTTTAACTCCACATTTATTCCGTCAGTCCACAGAATACTGACTGATAAGAGAACGGAGCTCCTGGTCGCGAATGGATTTCGCTTTGCTCGCTCCGGGGTCGTTGGACGGAACGGCCATGTCCGATGGCAGTGCACCACAAAGACGAGAACTAAGTGCAGAGCCAGGATCACTATCACACATCCCTCGGGGAACTAATAGTCAAGTCTAATTTAAACCACAACCATTTTTACTAGCAAAATGCTATAACCCGGTGACTGGACAATGTTGGACAATCTGTAAGCGAAACTATTTTGTGTTTGATTGATATAGGCCTACTTCTTCAAAATCATTTCAATTAATCCGTTTCATGATAGTACTAAACAGAATATTTAATTTTTT
Source organism: Noctua comes (assembly GCA_963082995.1). Classification (NCBI taxonomy): domain Eukaryota; kingdom Metazoa; phylum Arthropoda; class Insecta; order Lepidoptera; family Noctuidae; genus Noctua; species Noctua comes. The sequence continues at coordinate 15,802,762 of OY720270.1, forward strand.
GTTATTGGAACCGCCGTAACTGCTTTTTTTGTTATAATTTATAAATCTAATGGTACAATTCTGAAGGCGACCACCGACCGCAAAATGCACCTGTAAAGTAATCGTTATAACAGACCACAGTGACTTTACTGGCTTCTATGTAAGTCTATGGCGACATTGCAACAGGCGACACTGTCGCCATCAACGTAAGCGTTTTCATCGAGTTACATTGAAACCAGTAGTCGGTGCGGTCTATCATTGCGGTTTACTGCTGAGGTCTGCGGTTCAGAATTGTACATTTATACTCTTCATTAGATCCTGCCTCTAGTTATCATTTAACCCGCGGCATAATATCTTCTTAGTAAGAGTCTGGTGACACCCTTTGGGTACGGACCCTTTAAAATGACTAGTTGGGTCAGGATCCGCAGCACTGAGGGACTGATTATAAAGAAAAAGTGGCAATTAATGAAAGAATTTAGTTACACAAAGGTATGTTACCAATATTCTTCAGTCTGTAATATCCAATTGATAATTTTATTCCATTTTAATATTAGGGTTATGTGTTGCTTTATAAAAATCAAGTGTATTGCTGTAGATAACGAAAATATTTAGAAGGGTTATTTTAGGAATTATTTAGGGTTTAAAAACAATGAATTGTTGACATCGTGCTACCTATCTAGATACTCAAATAGTTTGTAGATTAAAAATTACATTTCTATTCTCTGTTTCTTTTTCCTAACCACTCAACCAATTAAATTATCACGTAGATTAAAAAACAATGAAATGTTTTAGTTTTTGAAAATGCATTTTGCGAACTGCTCAGGTAAGTATTGACTCGGCTTTATTTTATTCGCAGTACCTGTGTTCAGTGAAAGTCGATATGGAAATCCTGTAATAGAGTTAGGACCTTATCGGTTTACGAGATCAGCCGTATCTGCGTGCGGCCGTCGGCGGCGCTGGACGTGTTCGAACAAGATATCGGCTGGCTGTCGGGCCACCATCGTTACTCTCGATGATGTCATCGTCAGGACAATTAATGAGCATCAGCATTAGATGTCATTTCAAATTTATAGATTGTAAGCGCATTCTATCTTGTTCAACTATATCATACTTACTGAACGTGAGTGATTTTAAAATATTGCATTGTTTTTTGTGTATTTAATTTTGAATTTGTCGCACGTTAGCATGACACCTTAGTATAAATGATGTTTTTGCTTTAGAGTTTAATTTAATAAAGTAGTAGAGGTTCTTAAGTCATCGTGTATGATTTGTAAATGCTCAAAGTAGCAAAATGCAATATACTAGAAATATATCGCTTTTAGTTGAATTTCTCCCTTTGTGCAAGAGCCAAGTTAATTTTATTTTAATTTTGCTTGAACTTTTATTACATTTTAATTTACTCCTTTTATAAAACGATGTTTTATTTTTATTTAGTAGTTCCATGACTCACTTTTTATGTACGACTGCTTGAAAACCGTTTTATATTTATGAGTCAACCTAGGTTTTAGAAATTTTAATTCTAAGCTTCTTGAAATCTTACACGTCATTATTTATTTTGTTATCAGCCATATCCTTTTATTTTTCTCCCCCTAACTTGATGTGTTTGCTTGTGACTTATTTCAGTGCCGGTGTTCGGAAAGAGCCGGTTCGGTAAACCAATGATCCTGGTGGGCACCTACAAGTTCTGGGCGCACGGGACAGCCAAGAGAACTGGTCAGCGTTGGCACTGTAGCTGGAGGAAGTGCAAGGCCACACTGTACACCAAAGGGGACGTGATCGTCAGAACTACCGGGGAACATATTCATCCTTGATGTGTCGAACGAGCGACGGTTTTTTAACGTCAAGGTTACCGAGACGAGTGCCAATGTTTTTTTGTAATGCCTTAGGTTTACGTTATATTGAGGTATACTCAATTACAAAAATGAACGTTCTTTAGTCAATATTGATACTTAACGAAAACGACGTCTTTATTACTAGTAAATTAAACTTTTTAGAAGGGGGCATAAGTAATTACGCATTAGTATTATTATAAATATATATTTTATGAAATTTAAAACGCCGTGCCGAGAGCTTTTATCCAAGAAAAGTATCTTTAAATGTATCTTCCACTCGTACAATAATATGCTGCCTGTTACCATGGTACACACACACAGCGGCACATCAAGCTATACATTTCCAGTATAACATGGCCTTTATTTGCATACATTTCCAGTACAATGAGAGATCCGCATAAACTGGTTTTGCATATCGAATCGATTGGCCGTGGTGCGTACCTGTTTGCGTATGGTGCATGGAGTTATATTTACATAGCTAATAACTGTTGTAAGTGAAAGTTTATTTCTATTACATTACAGTAGGCTTGGGCCACGGCTGAACATACTTTGAAACTGTGTGCTATGTAATTTAATAACTTAGGTACATAGAGTTAGAAATTGACCAATTTTCGCCAGGCAATCGACAAAACCAAAATATTTTTACATAGTAAGATGCTAGTGAACATGGTTCCAAAGGAACTTTAAAGGTAAAGTTTAGTAACTAAGAAATATAATTGTTGTTAATAGTCCTCCGTTGAGTGTGTTTCTTATGTTGTTTGCTCAACTGTAGGTACTCCTAGTTTGTTGACGAAATATTTTTATTGTTAAATATTATTAAGGGGTGATTTCATTTATATCTTCGTAAATAATAGTATTTATGTTTTTTTTTTGTGGCCAGAATACAGTACTTATATAACAAGAACAAGAAGCATCTTGCTCCTTTATTTCTTTCTTTATTTCTTACATTTCGCCTGAGTATTTTGTAGGTCATAGGTATGTTCTACTTTTCTTTTTTTTTGTTTAAAGCATGGTTAAGTTCTTGTTATGTTTATTTCTAAACTGAATATTTTTATTACGCATGTTGTGTTCTTCTTCATGAGTTGTGTCCAGGATTAGGAACTTGTGGCCTTACATAACTTCACCAAAATGTATCAAAATAAATAATAATAAATAAAATTCGTTTTAACTAAAATCTGTTATATGCAGTTATGAATAGCATTTCGTATTAATGGGAAGTCACATTATATTTAAGTTTATAAGGAAATCATTATTTTTGAATTATTGTGTAGGTATGCATCGATGAATATCGTCGTTAGCCATAGTCGTTGTTGATCAAACTTTATTGTGAATTACCTAGCAAGGTATGTGTAACGGACAAAGGCAGAGGTTTACTAAGTCTTAAAAGTTTTTGCCGACTTAATAGGGAAAATCCCAAAGAAGTCGCTTTGTATGGATAAGGTAATCGCATCATCATCACATCAGGTCATTGAGCATGCAATGACTTCACTACCATTATAAATGAGTCTGAAGTTGTACAAGAATCTTTTGGCACGTTACCTAAATCGAAACGAATGCCTCCGGCTTATTTTTTCAATAATACGTAGGTATTACAAAACAATCGCACAAATGTTTATTAACAGTGCACTTATGTCAACGTCATTCGAGCGTCAAAAGATTCTTGTTCAGTCGCCAGCACATCAAATTACCACAAACGGTCAAATTTCTCCAAATGATTTTAAACCATAAATGGTTGAAGGTTAAGTTTAAAATCGAATGAGAAAATTTGACAGTTTGCAGTAACTTGATGCGCTGGTGACTGTACCTATATGCAGCCTAGTAAGCTACGGTCTGCAGCAATGTGTGGCCTTTTGTGACTTAGTTAAGCTTTTTTTTTTTTTTTCTTGAATTACGACCTGCTACAGTATTTCTTCATATTTTCCCTGCCATTACGCTTGCCTGAAGGTTGTAACTGTCGATGACTTAGTCCTTAAGCAAATATTTTTTATAAAACATAGACAACCTGTGGGGAGGTGTTAACGGGGGTTATGACTGAACAGGTTCTTGTGAATCCATAATTAATACCTACAGGCCATTTGAAATAAAGGTGACATACTTACGTTTTTTTCCTTAATGATTAGTTTTATTTTTAAATAGTACTATAGTGGATTTACATTACCTGCATACTCTTTGTGTGCTTGAATATTCGTGTGTTTATTTGTCAAATGCAAATAAATAAATGTTGAATTCGTGAACGCTTTCTGTTTCGTATTTGGTTAAAATGACGAATGTGTTTATCAATACTTTTTATTTCACATGTTTCTTCAAGATCTGCATTACGAGAGGACTCGGTCTGGTGGGAAAGTTCTTTGTTGGCGTGGTTACCGCTATGCGAAACATAGTAGCAGTAGGCCGCCGCTGACTAGATGGATCTGCACCAAGTATCGAGTTGGCTGCAGGGCTACCATAGTCCTAGTGGATGACCAAGTTACGAAGATTTTGAATTATCATAACCACTGATTCTATTTTATTAATATGCTATTATTTTTATAAACAGTTTTCTGTTGTGAAATACAAGGAAAATTTACAAGTCTACGAAGATTGTCTCTTTTATTTATTTTATTTCTATAGTGATTTACAAAATAAAGCGATAAACACGGATGACTATGGTTGCCTCGATCCCGAGTTACTTGCTCGGTGCAGCAAGTGTTGTTTTCTTATATCTGTATCAGCCATTATAATTCTATTCACTACATGTCTAGCGTCATTTTCTACCATGTCTTTTAACTATGAATTTAATTTGTCTCAGGTTTAGTGTTTTTACAATCGAGGTTCGGGAATCCTGTCATAGAGTACGATGGGTATCGGTACAACAAGCGAAGTAGTAGCAAGGGTCCCAAAGCGAGCTGGGTCTGTGTAAAGGTCTCCGTCGGCTGCAAGGCCAGGATCTTCACAATCGACAACGAGATTTACAAAATTGATCAATTACATAACCATGGTCGTACTGCTACGTCCTTTTAGCAAGTTTACTCTGTTTCTTTCTGGGTGTGGATTTTTTTTAGAAGTAGTTTCTCTGGTCTATTAGCGAAAAGACCGCCGCTGTACCCTATTTGCAAGGTAAAATGTTGATGTACAGTAAAGCATGTTCGTCTATCTATTTATAACAATATAATTATTGTTGCTAAAGTTTTCTTTTATTTAAAAATCTTAGGTGGAGCTGTACGGCGTAGACAGAGAGAAAGAGACAGTTGAGAGTAATATAAATGATTTGAGAACATCTTAGACACGTTTGCTTAATAGAACTTGGTGTCGTAAACTGCTAAAATGTATCGTTGTGTTGTAGAAGTTCTTCAGTTATGACAACAAAACAAAGGTAACAAACAATGCTTATTTCACAGGCTGCAAGTTCGAAAGGACACGTTTCGGCAATCCTGTGATAGTAGTTGGGAAGTACAGATACAATAGGTGGAGTGGCAGCAAAGGTGCCCGGGTTCGGTGGACCTGCGTGAAGAACCCAGTAGGTTACCGAGCCGCCATCACAACCATAGATAATATTATAGTTAAGACTGAGAACTATCATACACATTAGTAACTGAAAAGCTGAAAGATGTGTGGCTTTGTTGCTTTTTTAAAATTAAGCTGAGATGAATATAAGTGTGTCTCATGTCAAGCATGTAGCTATTAGACCGGAGTACGCAGATTGCCAGCCAGTCGGCACGGCAGAGCAGTGGTCACCGCACTTAGCTGAGAATAATTATGTTGTGACAAATATATTAATCTGTCAGCTAAGTGTAGCAAGGACGAAAGATTACTTTTTCTTGTTATTTTTAAGTATGATGTGCAATATCTTTATCATTCCTTATCTATACATATAATAAAATCGTAGACTTTCCGTGTCTGTACATTAGATATTTTTTCAAAAAAATCACTGAAAGGTGCTAGAAATAAATAGTAGAAAGTAAAAAAATATTTTTTTAAATTTTTGTCTGTTTGTCGGTTTGTCGGTTTGTCGGTTCGTCAGTTTGTCGGTTTGTCTGTTCGTTTGTGCGCGCATCACGTAAAAACCCCTCATTGTATTCAATATCGAAATAATACAAAATAAGAAGCATTGTTCTGGGTATTATTTAGCGTTTATTTCATCAAAATCGACCAACAGACGCAAAAGATATTAATATTTAAAATTTAGTTGGTAACCTCATGCGCGATTTCTATGATAAAAATAATTTACGTAAATAGGTTTTAGTTTCGCCAATTGTGAACCGATTTTGATGATTCTTTTTTTGTATGGATGAGTATTATTTCGTGATGGTCCCATTTTTTATTTGGTGAAGATCTGATGGTGATCTTCGGAGATATCAATGGAACTCTTCAATAATAGACAGCAAATCTGTCGTGATTGCTGCAATCGCTTGGATGTTTATTGTTTACACAACACCATAACATAATATCGCGCATGTATGCTCTGAGGGGCTACGCAGATGTGTACAGTGCACCCACATTTTGATAATTAGGTATGCTCAGTTCCATTTTGTTGGGGATAAGCCTATTACCATGACATGTATTGTTAACGGTTATCTAATGTTTCACCAAAACTCCTTTGACAATTTTTAACCGACTTCAAAAAAGGAGGAGGTTTTGAAAATTATTTTTTTATTCGAAAGTCTATACTCCTGATGTGGTCCCATTGTCATCAAGTCAGAATCTGATGATGGGGTCCTGGAGAAATCAAGGGAATTTTGTAAATTGTATAGGCACACATACTAGCAGGCATTATGCCTGGTAATCATCATTGTGTGTAAGTTCAGCGATACCTTTGCCAATAGAGAACCTATTTCAATGATTTCTTTTTTATTTGGAAGAATATTATTCGGCGGCGCTGGCCCCGTTTAAATTTGGTGAAGATCTGATGCTGATCTTCGGAGATATAGGTACAATGGAACTCAACAAAATTAGGCAGCAAATCTGCCGTGATTGCTGCAATCGCTTGGATGTTTATTGTTAACACAATATCCTAACATAACGCCTGTATGCTCCGAGGGTGTACACAGATGTGTGCAGTAAAACAAGATTTGTTTATTTTTGTTGACAATATAAAATAAATGCATAGCAAATATTAATTGTATAGGATATTACAACTAAAAATGGACAAATAAAAAACTTTTTTGCAAAAAATAAAACCGCCTTCAAAAACACAAAAAAGTGAAAAATAACTTTAGCTTCAGAAGTCGGTGACTTTGTTTGTTTGATTCAGTTTTTGTTTCCTTTTGTCTTTACTCTTTGCACTAAAAATTTGGTACTGAAAGAGAGGTTTAATTATGAGAAATCTATCTAAATATATGAAAGCGAAAGGTCGAAAACCGCTTGACGTATAAACATGAAATTTGGCAGGCAGGTAGTTTATAGTTAGTAGACGTCCGCTAAGAATGCATTTTACGACAGGGCCGGATTAAGGAGGTCTAAGGGCTCTCGCAAGTTTGTATGAAAGTCCTTCATTTTGTGTGCTATAAACTTGAAATTTGGCAGGGAGGTAGTTAATAGTTAGTAGACGTTCGCTAAGAACGGATTTTGCAACAGGGCCGGATTAAGGAGATCTAAGGGCTCTCGCAAGTTAGTATGAAAGTCCGTAATTTTTTGTGCTACAAACTTGAAATTTGGCAGGGAAGTACTTTATAGTTAGTAGACGTTCGCTTAGAACGGATTTTGCGACAGCGCCGGGTTAAGGAGGACTAAGGGCTCTCGCAAGTTTGGATGAAAGTCCTTAACTTTTTGAGCTCCTAACTTGATATTTGGCAGTGAGGTAGTTAATAGTTAGTAGACGTTCGCTAAGAACGGATTTTGCGACAGGGCCGAATTAAAGAGGTCTAAGGGCTCTCGCAAAAAGTCATTTAATGTTGTATACAGAACGGTATTAGAATAAAAAGCGCTAAACAAGGTTCACTTTGAAAAAAAGTTGTATAGTGCCAAAATACACCGATTTTTGAAGCCATATCGTCGCCTCAACGCCATTTAATTTTGTTTCGGACCTCTGCCGCCCTGAATTACAGCACCCAAAAGGACGCCTTTAGTAGTCATCAGTACATTATCACCTTTTGATCTGGCAGTCACTTCTCACACATAACATAACGTCACGCCTTAAAGCCCCGAAGGTTTGGGCAGACGTGTACCTAATCGTACACACACATTTCGCCAGTTATATTGAAGTCCCATGTAGTAGGGGGTGAGCCTATTGCCATCAACCGGGCACAAATCCAGATTCGCGCCAAATATCGCCCATTCTCATGTTGATAAATCTCACGTGAGATTAGGAGGGAGATGAGGGGGTCAAGCCAAATCTCACGACATCCCACCAGGGTAGGAGGGGGGTCGAAAAATCGCCTCACGTAATTAATGGATGCCCCCTAAAAGAAGCATCTCCTTGCTTAAAAGGTGATCTTCCAAATCATGTGTGTGATAAGTTTATGTAATTGAAATAAACATATTTTTTTTTAACACTGCCCGACCCGGGAAGCGGTCCCCACGCTTAGTAGTCGCGCTTGCGACCAATAGACCAACGTGGCAGTCTCACACATGCACACCAAAATTTCCACGCGAATGAAGTCGCGGGCAACAGCTAGTTGTAAATATGTTTCTTTTAACTATGCAATAGCTTGGAATAGTCTGTTATATTGTACATGATTTCTCAAATGAATGACTAAGCACAATCACTACTGAACACTGATTGGAAAACTGACTGTAGGAAAATCTGACAACATTTCAATGTATTAAATTTTAGTATTTCGACACTAGATTTCAATAACAGTGCATGGTGCAGTTATGTAAGAATTAATATGATTATAACGTTTCGTTAAGTGCCAATAAAATAAATTCTTATGAATTAAGAGTTAAAGTAATAGTAATAATAAAATTAAGTTAGTTTAAAGATTTTTTTTGCAATTGTTAGCCTAATTCTTGAGGAAGATTATAGGCTTTCTTGCATCACGCTATGAGTTTAAAAAGTCGAGCAATAATAGAAACGGCAGGTGAGACCGCGGGGCAACTAATATTGAATAACTATTGTTTTAATAGCAGCTATTGATTTTTCCGAATTACCCTTTTAAGGTCCTGTTCTTTACTTATTAACCACTTGGAGAAAACGAATATGTCCCCAAGCTGTTAGAACTTGCGACTTCTAATATATTTTAATAATTTTATTGTTCTACAGGAATAAGGTTTGTGAAATCCCAAAGGGGTAACAGGTGCCTTCTTATGGGTCCGCATCGGTTTTACCGCTGGTCTGGAAGCAAGGAGCCGAAAGACAAATGGGTGTGTGCTAAAAACGTTCGGGGCAAGTGTCGAGCAAAAATTACCACTATCAACGACGAAGTTATCAAGTCCATGACCGAACATAATCATTGAACACTGCTCCGAAGATATAAATATTATTAAAAGAAGAATATAAATATGTCGACAGTACCTAATGGATTCTATTTAGATGCATCACATTTAGTATTGTGATTTGTATTCTGTGTGACTGTTTGAATTAGTTTCTTATAAAAAGCATGTGTACCAGTCACTGTCATCTATACAAGTAAAAAAAGTTGAAGACGTGTCTGTTTGTAAGTTTAAAATAAAAGCAATTTACTGAATGCATATAAAGTATAATATGGTACTGCCCTCCAGCGCGTCTATGAGTGGCGCGTGGAGGCGCAGCGCCGGGGCGAATCCCTGCTGCCTCGACAAGTCGAGGCGCGGCGGGAAGAGCTCCGGCGCGATCTCAGGGCAGTATGGAGGGAACGACTGTCGCAACCGAGGTCCGGGCACGCCGCAATCGCGGCGGTAAGACCCCTCTTTGAGGAATGGCTGGATAGGCGTCACGGCGTCCTGACCTACCGCGTGACGCAGGTCCTCACCAAACACGGAAGTTTCGGGAGGTACCAGTGTCATATGGGGAAGGAGGAAACGCCTGGGTGTCACCACTGCGAGGACCGCCCGGAGGACACGGTGGAGCATACGGTGCAGGACTGCCCCCCTTGGGCAGAGCACCGCCGTGTCCTCACGGTGGCGATAGGCGGAGACCTCTCGCGCCCGGCATTGGTCGGGTTATCAATTTGGCTGCAGGGCTACCATAGTCCTAGTGGGTGACGAAGTTACGAAGATTTTGAATGAACATAACCACTGATTTTATTTTGTTTATATGTTGTTATTTTAATTAACAGTTTAATGGTCTGAAATAAATGGAAAATGCATATCTTATTTTTGAGTTTAATTTTGTGCTAAAGAAATTCAATAATGTTCATATCCATGTCATAAATGACAAATATGAAAAGGTAAGACTTAATCAACGGCATCTCAATAAACATCTACAATTCTCAACAGTCAAGAGTCTTTAGGGGTTGAACGGAATTGAATAAAACTGAGCACACGGGTAGTTAGTGTCCTGTAAACACATACCTATAATATATTTATTTCCGGGTACATGAAGTAAATCTTTCACGATGCAATTGAACCCTTAGCTGCAGCTGGGTACTCATGAATTCATTTTGATTTTGTGACCCCTTTTATCTCCTAAGGTCTATCTTTCATTACGTCCCAGCGAGGAGCGACGTTACTCTGCTATAAGTCTTACCGCTTCTCCAGGCACACGTCCAGCAAACCTCCGATGACCAGGTGGTACTGTGTGAAGGCTCCCTCGGGGTGTAAGTGCACCATAGTTCTTTATTATAACCAGGTAATTAAAATCCAGCATCATCATAATCATAAGTAGATAAGATTAAAAAAATACTGAACGTTCGTTTATGACTTTTGTAAAGACTGATCAAGTTATTAAGCGTAATAAGTATAATAATGTATCAAAGACAACAGTTTCAGGTATGTGTGAAATTGAAATAAATAAGTGACTTTGGTTTTCTTGTGTTTTTTTAGGAGAGAATAAAAGTACGACCTCAATATAAGTTGTTTTTATTTTATTTAAAAATAAACAGTTACAAATGACGGATTAAAATTTTCACGAAAACTATGAATTTATCTTGAAATGAATCTTGAAATACTCTTGCTTTTCGATACCTACTTCTTTATTTCAGAACGTCATGCGGTGGAGCTGAAGACTGTGACTAGAAAATAACTTCACAGAAAGCCATAACAGCCACTTACACAGAATGTATTTCCTTAAACATAACTTGCATTAATAATCATCATTGATTTTCAGAAATAAGGTTCGCGACATCTCAACGAGGTTTTCCACTGCTCCTCATGGGTGGGCATCGGTTCAACAAATGGGCCGGCAGCAAGGAGCCCAAGATCCACTGGGTTTGTGCCAGGAGCATCCCGAACAAGTGCCGAGCGAAAGTGACCACTATCAACTACCAAGTTGTCAAGGCCATGACTGAGCATAATCATAATTGAAATCTTGTTGGAGAATAAGGACCGATAAAAAATCCAACGTTTTAATGAGTTAATTTTTAGTATTTCGAAGTTTTAGATTTCACAATAGCTGTATTTTGGTTGACTGTGTGTGACAAACAATTTTTTTTATTTAATGCCAATAAAATAAATACTTTGCACTCAGGAGTTTATTTCGAAAAAGAGAAATTTTAATGGAGATTCTCGCAGAAACTGTTTACGTTGACGCAGTCCTAATAAGATATCTGGATTCTTCTCATCCCCTATCAGTTTAACAAGTACACAAGCAGCAAGGGCCTGAATATCCAATGGGTTCGTGTTAAAGCACCCCTAACCCCACAAGTACTGAGCAAGATTCACTTCTCTAGACCATCAAATTTTCAAGTCCATGGTCAAACATAATCATTAAACCCTGCTAATGGAGGAATTAGAACCCCGGAAAATTACTGCCATCATTACTAAACACTTAAACTATCGTTTCAAATTGATTGTTAAAAATGACGGCTCAGTCAGCCAGTCAGTCATTTGTACATATTATTATATCTTAATACATGAAAATGTATCTAATATAATCATTGTTGATTTTCAGAAATAAGGTTCGCGACATCTCAACGGGGTTGCCCGCTGCTCCTCATGGGTGACCATCGCTTCAACAAATATGCTCGAAGCAAGGAACCTAAGATCCACTGGATTTGTGCTAAGAACAACCCTTACAGATGCCGAGCAAGAATAACCACTATCAACAACGAAATTATCAAGTCCATGACCGAACACAATCATTAACACTCAGCTGTTGATGCACGTTCGCCTCCCGACAAATGAAAATGAATCGTGACTCAGTAGTAAAGGCTTGATAGTTGATTAAACACAGACAGCAAAAATAGTTAGCAGAATCTCTCCAGACATTATACGACAAAATGTTTTATAAATATTATTTGTAATTCTTCTTTCGTTTCCATATAATGCCGTATTTTTATATTTATTTAAGTTATGTTGTATATAGTTTAGACATAACTTGTATTTAAAACAAAAACAGTTATTTTTATTTTTATAAAAATCTTGCCCCACACTAGGAATTTCTCCTGTATCGTGGGTGCTTTTATAAATGTTTAAACTCACACACACAAACAGCCAGACCCGGAATAACTACCTGTAGGCCATACAAATAATTGTTCCGTACGGGGATTGAACCCGCGACACGCAGCGCAGAAGCCAGTCGCATAGCCACTGCCCCAACCGTGCCGTCGAAGTTACGTGATAGTTGTAGAATACTAGCTGATACCAGGTTACCGAAGTAGCTAGCAAATATCAATATAATGAAATGGCTAACACTGACTTTTAAAATAGAAAACATAACAGTTGTGTAATCTTTCTGAAAAACTGGTAATAAAATAAATGGTGAATCTTAATTGCAGATGACAGTAATCCAGTCTTTTCAACATCACGATTCGGGAAGCCAGTGATATTAATAGGAAGATATCGTTTTAACAAATGGAGTGGCAGCAAGGGTCCTCGCGCTAGATGGCCTTGTGTCAAGGCTTGTTACGGCTGCAAAGCTGCCATCATCACCTTGGATGATGTTATTGTCAGATATGTTCACGATCATAATCATTAACTCATCTATGTAAACACATAAATATTTTTTTGTTTTAAAAATGTTTTTGACACTGAAGTGAATTTTAATATCATATTATGTTGTGTATAGCGGCACACCCTGATACAAATTATTTGATTAGATATAAATTGTGTTTCCTTTGGATGGAGGCAACCATCGTATTGCTAATACTTGGTATTGTCAAGTGCCTTAAAGTTGATTCTAAAGTAACGTTCTGTACTTTACAGTTGAAACATTTACTATTTTATTAATTTCAAGTTATCTGATATGTGGCCTTCAAATGTTATAATAAGCATTGAATATAGATGCCATAACATGATTGTTTTGTCTGTTTATTTTGTCCATTTCTTCGAAAGTCTTGAGTCTTGTGATTATTCATTACTCCGGTCATCCCAAAAGCCTTACTGTGAAGGTAAAATTTTGCTTCTGGCGTATTTCGGGGTGGGGCTTAGGTCTGTCATGAATGCAAATCGTTCATAACGTTCAGGTCCTATATTTACCAACTCTCGATGTGGGAATCACGTGATCGAATGGAAAGGCTATCGTTACAATCTGAAGTTTCCTAAACATCCAAATGCTCCGGCACGTTGGGCTTGCGTCAAAACACGACTGGGGTGTCGCGCTTCACTTCTTTAAAAATCTTCTTTCTGTTTAAATGATTCTTCGTTTCTTTTTCAGAAAAGCTAGTGTTTGTAACATCGAATCGGGGAAACCAGATGATCCACTACAATGACCACAACTTTAGCTTTAACAAGGCAACTATAGGAGACAAGCCGATGAAGAGATGGGTGTGCACGCGGTGGGCACACGGCTGCCGGGCTGCCATCACTACCTGCGAAGACCTCATTGTCAAGGTTAGAAACGAACATTCTCATTGAAGACCACAATACAGGGTGACTCGAAATAATCTCCACGAGTGTTGATACTATAATGTAAGTGGGTGCCTACCTCCGGCGCTCTTAGTTAAGTGACATCATTCTTGCCGTTTCTAAAAATAAAATAACATGCCAATTTCTTGGTTCTGTTTTAATTCATAAAATGGTGACGTGATTTTTTCTTAACATAATTATGACTGTCTTCTACATCTATCCGTGGGAACCAAGGATTTCTGGAATTAACAGGACAAACTGAGGTGAAGCTCATGATACATGCGCTGTTGCAAAAACCACTTTTTTAGTTCCAGTTTTGACGACAACGAGTCATGGCAACCCTATAGTAGAGTTGGGTGGTTACAGATACTTACGGAAGAGCGTGAAGTGTGAAGGAACCTTACGAAGAGGTGAATCGGAGAATATATTCAAGTGCAACCGCTGGTCTCGCGGGTGTCGGGCTCTCATCAAGATTGTAGAGAAGAAAATTGTCAAAATCAGCGATGTTCATAATCATTAAACATTGTTTGTGTTTGTCTTAGTATAGGTAATGGGTAACTTGTGTTCTACCGGTGGTCACATTATACAGTGTTGAAAATTTTAATTATTGCGTATTAACAAGGATGAGTAATTAAAATAAAAGCTTTTACAAAATTGCTTTGTTGTTCAAATCAAAGAGTGAGTGATGACTTGATAACAAGGCCAATATAACGGCGATTTTAAAACTGAACAAGAGCAATAGTTCTGCGTATCAACACGAAAAGAAAAAAATTGAATCTTAGTGATATCTACTTACTTAGGTACTTGCTAATCGTACGGTACATAATAATATAATTCTGGTAGATACATAAATATCCATTTCAGTAACAGTATTAAAACAGGTACTTACATTCTACTACTTTTATTAAGTAGAAATTGGGAACCAAAAATGTAAATGTATTATTTCTGTGATTTTTAGAGCCGGTCTTCATTTTATCGCAGAGAGGAAATAAAATGATATACTACAAAAGGAATCGATATAATCTGAAGGATTCAAAATCGAACATCAGACAAGTATGGAGGTGCATTAAATGGAGCAAAGGCTGCAGAGCCAGAATCATCACTTTGTATGGAGAAACGCATTCTATTAATGATAAACATAACCACTAAATACCGTATTCCCTATGTTACAAATATTAAGTGCCTTATTTTGTTAAATGTTTAAGTGCCTTATAATAAAGATAACATTTGGTTAATTACTGTCTTCTCATTTCATTGTTTATGCCAAATGGCAGTCAAGATGGGGCCATCTTGAAGTTAAACTTCAAGTTGGGACACAGTTAATTTAACTTGTAATGTTTTACCATGGACCATGGTATAATTTGGGCTTATTCATAATATGACCTACTCTATGATAACGACCTAACAACCGAAAACAGCAGAAGTGTTTGAGGACGCAAGCTCGTCTTTTTATTTGTTTTATTTTCCTTTATGAAGCCAGTAGATGAAACTGGTATGCGATTTAATTGAAAAACCTCTGTAGATGAGAGTTCGTTTAGTGAATTCCGAAAGTTAGCTTGACAATTTATAAATACATACATTGATAATACGTGGTTCTCTTATTTACAGAACAAGTACAATTCGAGAGGTCCAGGCAAGGCCGGCCTATTGCAGTTTACTCCGGATATCGATTCAGCAAGCAGATTACTTACAACTACAAAACGTGGTGGAAATGTAGCAAGAAAAACTTAGGATGTAAGGCTACCCTCGTGCTTTGTGAACAACAGATCATTAAGAAGCTCAACGACCATAATCACCCGAGTGAGCTCGAATAATGACACAATTTTTCATAAATAATTTATGTCTAAGAATATTCATACAATATAAATCACTATATAAAAATCACTATTTATGTAACTAAAACATAGGGAATAGATAATATATACCTACTTAAGCGTCAATCATCATGAGATAGTCGTAGGTATATGCATTGTAATAATTACTTATTTTATGTAAATATTAAAACCAAGAAGAGTTAGTACATATCCATGTTCACAATGGGTATTTAAATAAATATCATTATTTTACAGATTAGTGGTAGAAATACGGGTCTGAAATAATAAATGCATTAACAAAATCGAATCGATTTTTTCCTACTTCAGCGACTTCTTTTGCTATTTCAATATAGTGTTCACTGTCATAAATGATTGCGATATAAACCGCGTAACACACCGTAATAAAATTACAGTCTCAATTTTTGCGGTCATGGTCTTTTATACGATTAGCTTCTTTTAAGTCAGGATTTGCTTGAAATGTAGGCTCCACATAAGCTATTCTTATACTAAAACTATTCACTCTTTTTTTTCAGATTTAATTTTCGCGTAACCGAAGTACGGTGTAAGCCAATGATCCTTTACTTTAGGGTTTCTACTTCAACCAGCACAGCAGCAGTAAGGGAGAGAGCGGCTTCTTCGCCTGTGTCAAGTGAGGGACGGGCTGCAGGGTGGCCACACGGACACGTAATGATGACGCCGTCACTGTCAGGAACAGGCATTAAAAAAAAAAAAACATCAACAAAGCTTCTTGGACCAGAGTCTATAGAAGCTTTTTCCGATCTCCTTTAATAAGGTGAGGGTCGAAAAGGCCATCTCACCTACAACACGTTACCTTTGTGCAGGGAGTTATTGCAGTGTTGCAAATAGAAGCGAGCCACACCTGGTGACAAATACTCCCATGTACCTATAGGTACATAATGTGCTACCGAGTTCACTGACGGTCTACCACTTTTCACCCAGTGTTTTTTTTTTCGGATGGGACTTTTCACCCTTATGCCCCGAGTTATAAGGTTGAAAGTGATCGACCGTCAGTGAACGTAGCACGTATAACTATATCGCGAGACTTAATGTTAATAACTATTAGAAACTGTGATTGTGTGCTTTTTCAACAATCAACAACTCAATCAAAACAACAAACAATCAATCAACAATCAATTCAATCAAAAAAACAACAACAACAACAATTTTGAACAACTTCAAATAAAAAAATCTAACTATTATAGTTAGATTTTTTTATTTGAAATTGTTCAAAATTTTGTAGCACTAAGAATTATATTATAATTTTCCAAAAAAAAAACAATGTAATAGCTGTTTTATTTTAAGTTATTAAAGAACCCCGACCGTCAGTTAACTACTCGTTTTTAAAATGATTTCAGATTTAATACTGCATTATTTAATAGTGCTGAACTATTTGAAGCGTTATGATGCGCATAACGCTTTAACTAAGTGCACTACATTACCTGACCCTTCTTAGAAAGACGAACGACGAAGGAGAAGAGGGGTACCACTCACTGTCACTTAAAGAGTGTTCGCGGTTGCTTGACGGTTTTGCGTCGATTATTTTTAATGTTTAAATTCTGCTTACCGATAATTTTAATAAAATCGAAGTTTTTATTTTAGGTACAGAGATAAAATTAACGGAGTCAAGGAGAGGTAAACCAGTGCTCCAGATGGGTGAGAACCGGTACTACAAGCACAGCTCGAACCGCGAGGGGAACGCGAAGGTGTTGTGGGTCTGCATTAAGTGGGGCACTGGCTGCAGGGCTTCTATCAAGACCTACAACAATTACGTCATCAGCATGAATGGCGAGCACAACCATCAGCGCCAGCGGAATGTTACTGATTATAGTTATTATAACTCTTAGGCCTCGATCACTGCCTTAGGCGATGCGATTTGTGACGTGACTTGCCTCAAGCGGCACGCGTCCCTATGATTCGTGGCATGTTCTTGTCCGCAGTCGCTGTCATTACACGCTGTCGCTTGAGCGTGAAAAATTTTTTTGGTCAGCAGAGATGGAACTTAAATTGTTATTGAAAATGTAAAATTGTATTCGTGTACAATCAAGAACGAACGTAAGAATTTGCTACACCATGTGAGTTGCTTAAAGGTTCGATCAAACTAGTACGGATAAATTGCGAGTGTGACTCGGACACTGGACTTGCACAGATACTATTGTCAACTCTGCCAGTGGTCGATATCCGCGCCCGGGACGTAATTTGTTCGTCGGTTCACTTGTCGTCATGAAATTAATCGTGATTGGGGTTGGCGCTATTAGTTATGGAAAAAAACAATTGTTCTAGTAGGTAATTTTTATTTGACAACTTATTAAGGGATCTATGTATCATGTGTGAGACGTTATTTGACTTTGTCCAAATATACAAATCGTTCAATAATAACATTAAAATGGTTTTAATGCAAAACTTTTACCTTCGTGATTTTTGTGTTCATGCTAATCAAAATAAATGAAGACCAACTCCAATAATTAATATTTTACGTGATTTAGTAGGAAACCTACTAAGTACTATACCACTAATATAATATGAACACGCAGTAATGCAAGTATTAATTAGCAGCACTACGACAGTCTTGGTTATAACAGGTGCAAGTTAAGAATAATATTTCCACTATCGGTTAAACTTAATTTTACATACGAATTAAATCTAATTTTACTGTTTGGCCAATCCTCTCTTCATACATACAATATTTTAACTAAAGTCTCGTTGTTACAGCTATAATACAGATAGTATCACGACAAGGGAAGCCGATGTTACAGCGGGGTCCCTACAAGTACTACCAACATAACTGCTATAGAACTGGGCCCAGAGGGCTCTGGCCCTGCATCAGAAAGCAATATGGCTGCCCATCTGTCATCAAGACTATTGACAACGAAGTTGTCCAGTTCATTGATCAACATAATCACTAGACACGCTGGCAGAATCGTTAAAAAAAAGGTTCCAAAAAGAAAAAAAAAAATGCTGGCACTCATGTTGATTATCATTAACAGTTTATAGTTATAGTCTACTGCTGGATGAGGCTTCTCAGCCCGATGCACGATGCTGTCACCCTTCGAAGATCGTCAGAGTTTGTACAATCTTTGTTTTTGTTGCTGCTGTCATATTTCGTGCTCACAAAAATGCTCAAAATGTATGATGAGATATATTATTTTTCGTGATTTCAGGGTTGTTTTCGTAGAAAAGGTTTTTCATAATGACAACCGCAATGACCTCGTCAGGTAAATTGTAAGTACTTACGTGCATGTTTCGTGGCTGTCCAAACAGTTTCGGGCTCGAATTAATCTATATTTTATGAGGTGGCGGTGAGTTACTCAATCCGAATCGAATCGTGTCGGATCGTTATAAATATGACTTTATATCACTAAATATCTACGTAGTAAATAAACTTTGTTATCACCTTCATGTTAATGTTTTAAACGTATTTATAATGAATTAAAATGTATTTTCATTAAAATTACAGATCTCAAAATTCATTTGTTTTTTTTAATCAACATCATAGATAGAGAGATTTGACACACGACTGATAATATCTAGCCATATTTCTTATCTAATCATAAGAAGTCTAAGTAACAAAACTATGCGACTGAACTTCCTACTGACTTGTATAAACACCCCCCACCATGTCAGGCGTATGGTACTCGGTGTCTCGGTGCGGTAAGCCGGTGCTGAACCTGGAACACCACAGGTTCAACCGGCGGACTTTGTCCCCAACATGTTGTTTCTGCTTTGTTCAACTGTGAGTTACCAAATTGGTGACCAAATTTTAACATTATGAATTCAGAATAGCTTGTATTCTTAAACAATAAAGAACTCTAGATTTTTTAAACTTGTCAGTATGTTAAGGCGTCATGGATTCTACTAGCTGCATCGTTGGCTTTGTTAATGCAACTACATGATAAATTCATTTAGTTTTCTTGCAAAATAATCAGTATGTATACGACGGAAATTGTTACTTGCTATTACCAAAATCTCATTTCTAGAATTATTTTTTCCCTTGCAGCCGTTTTCTCTACATCTCGGTGTGGCCGGCCCGTCATCTTAATAGGAGTCTACAGGTTCAACAAGAACGATAGAAGCCGAGGCAGCAATGGTTATTGGATCTGCAGCAGATACAGGAGTAGTGGCTGCAAGGCATCCGTCACAACTTTCAATAACGTGATCATCAAATGTAGAAGAAACCACAATCATTAGTGTAACTAATAAAGCCGATCAGCATAAAATATGAAATCATTGTTGACATATTTTTCAACTTTTGATCCGATAAATCTATTTAATTCATGGCGGTTAATTAGTGACTATTGTGTTTCAAGCTTTCACGGTTTACAACTATACTGTCACTTACGGGATATCTTCCGTGATTGTTCGTTATTGTTCTTTTTTTATATCGGGAGCTCAAAATAATGAACAATCACGGAAGATATCCCGTAAGTGACAGTATAGTGACTATTGTGTCTGCGTTTTATCATAAATTAACATGGGTGCCATGTTAATTTTCTTACATGCTCACAATTTCAGCATTTTTAGCCAAACAGATGTGTTTAGTTGTTCAGGTATTATTTGTAAAGTTTATGTTTATGTAATACTAGCTTCTGCCAGCGGCTTCGCCCGCGTGGATGTCGAAAAATATCCCACCCGAACAAACATAGTTACTTACCTTCATCCGCTGAGACACGTATAAATTAATTTTTAATTGTCAGCCTAAACACAAAATTTGAATATCCTAACTTCAAAACTGACGGACTTTCATATAAACTTCCATCCCCTATTTTACCCCTAGACAAATATAATCAGAAAGCTTCGAACTGCTAAACTATCGGGAGTTACACGTGATATTGTGAGTCAACCATAAAAGATAGACATATGCTGTCGTGGGATATTTTTTATATAATTTTAAGGAGAACATTTCCGTCATACATGATTTTTGTGTAGCTTTAACCATTAAGGTTGCACACGCGACGGAAGCTTAAAAAATGGAGTAACTTCTCCCGTTTTCAAAACATTTCCCTTCACTGCTCTGCTCCTATTGATTGTAGCGTGATGAAAAGTATACTATAACCAACTCAGGAGTATGAAAAATAATTGTACCAAGTTTCGTTAAAATCCGTCGAGTAGTTTTTGTTTCTATAACGGTTATACAGACAGACAGACAGACAGACAGACAGACAGACAGACAAAAATTTTACTGATTGCTATTATGGCATCAGTGTTGATCCCTAATCACCCCCTGATAGTTATTTTGGAAATATATTTCATGTACAGAATTGACCTCTCTACAGATTTATTATAAGTATAGATAGATATTATAGATTATATCAAATTGTTATAAGATAAAAGCATTATTATTCCTTTATTTATTTATGTACAAATTAATTACATTTTAAATATTCTTTACAAAAAAAAATATAAAAAACATTTAAAAATATAAAAAATTGTAGCCCACCGGTATCGGGAACAGGATCCAAGCTACCGGCGGTCAGGGCTCCAGAGAGAGGAACCTCCTAACAATACGAGCCGTGTCCAGAAGTACCGCTTTCTGAATCAAGCCCTTGATCCAGCTACCTAACGAGAGCCTCCTCAGATATTGGTCGAGACTCTTGGCATTTAAGCCATGGGCTGATACAACTATCGGCACAATGATCGCTGAGTCCACATCCCACATGTCGACAACCTCGTGAGCCAAGTCAAGATACTTGATTTGCTAGATAAAAGCATTATTATTATTGTATAGAATTCTGAATTTCAATTAAAACGACATGTAAACATTGACACAAAGATATGATTTCTGTTTAGGTTTTAGTTCTTCGGAGTATCTGGCGCCCAGGCTTGCGTTGACAAGACTCGGTAATCCTGTGCTGCACATAGGCAACTGTCGCTACTACAAGAACAACAGAAGCAGAGGAATCAAAGCCGCGTGGTTCTGCAGCAGGAGGAGCGCTGGCTGTCGAGCGTCCGTCTTCACAGCTGATGGAACTATCGTGCATGTAAAGAACAGTCATAATCATGATTTATGAATACCTTGATATATTTATCTTAGCAGCTAGTTTTGCCTAACCGATTGCAAAAAAACGGATGTTTATGTTTCGAATACCTAAGTACGTCCGTTATTTGAAGCACGTTGTGGCAGCTATCGAACAGAGATGACTTTTATTAAGATGAGCTTACTTCTTTCTTGAACTTTAAAATAAACTTTAATATTTTACTTTAAACCTTTGTTTTCATTTACGACATTGATTAACCTTGGTTTGGTCAGAAAGTAATCCCATTTTTAATTCCAGTGGTTTTTACGACGTCGCGCTTCGGCAAGCCTGTCCTCTTGCTCGGTGGGCATCGGTTCAATCAAAACAGATGTAATGACCACATTGCGTGGTGGTGCTGTAGTAGAACCAGGAGCACTGGCTGCAAGGCTACCATCGCCACATACGACAACGTTATCTACAAGGTTAAAGAATCCCATAATCATAAAAGAGAAAGAAAGAATAAGAAGAAGATTCATAAATGAAATTTAATAATCTGAGTTTTATCACTCGCGCGCCTTGACCACGATCTCTGTGCAGATTGTTCTTAGTTCTATGCTCTAAGCTATATTATACATGTTTGTTTACGCATTGCGAGTCGTATTCTAAAATAATGCCAAAGCGGAAATCTTAATTAAAGTTGTTTTAGAGTACGGACCTAACAATCTGTAGAGAAGTAGGCAGAGTCAATCGTCCATTTCTGTAGTCAATGTGTGAAGATCAAAATAGCTAAAAGGTATTTTGTTTAGTTGGTGAACCGGGAAAGTTACCAAACGGGACGTACCCCAATAAACTAGTCTAAGTAAGTACCACAACCAATTTTTTGCAATGTAGCAATAATAAAATTGTATTGTATGTAATGTGTATGTAATTATTTTTTGCCAATAAAATGTGTTTCAATTGATTGTCTTAAAATATAAAATGCATACATAAACGTTTGAGTGTTTTTCATCGTTTTATTGCTGTATTAAAATTTTAGCTAAACAGGCAGACCTTATGCTTAACTTTCAGGGGTTGAAAGTGTCTTTCTTTCTAGTTTGATTCCAAGTTCCTGCTAATTTAAGTTTACTAAAAGGAAAGGTATGTTAAATAAGTCTTATAAATCGTTTGAACATACAAAGTCTGTTTTTTTTTTTCTTTAAGCCGGCCCAGAGAAAACAGTATTTTTCTTTATTATGTCGTTATTCATACAAAGTTTTTCACCGTGTTATTTTTCCAGGATTCCACATGACGGAAAATAATGGAAAAACCTACATACATTGTGATGGATACTCGTACACAAGAAACGTGGTTTCTGGTAATCGAATGTTCTGGATCTGCACAAAGAGATACTCTAAAAAGTGCTCTGGTTCCGGAGTGACATGTGAAGGATTCTTCATAAAGAAGAAGGGTCATACACATTGAGTTCAATTGTTAGGAGTTTGTTTTGGTAATGTAATAAATTTGTGATAGTGCAATTATTTTGTTTTAATTATCAACAGCGCTTTCACCACGAAACCGATCACGGACGCGGACAGATATTACAGTAAATATTTGTATGGAGGTGTCCGTGTCAGAAGCTGCGCAAACAATTTGTTCGTACCAGTTTGATCCATCGTTTATTCACTCACTGTTCTCTTCGTAACTGGCTTTTAAAACGTTGCCCACTGTTTAAGTATTTGTTCTATTTTTACAGCATCGACATACGTAGCTACAGAATCTGGCAGAAGATATCTTGAATGCGATGGCTACCTTTACAGAAAGAACCAAATCAGAAATAATAAAATCTGGTGGGTGTGCACTAAGAGAGACTCGGAGAAATGCTCCGGATCCGGTGTGTCTATTGGCCAGCTGTTTGTGATGAAGAAGGAACATACACATTGACTAGTCCGAGCAATTTAAATTTTCTCATCGTTAAACGAAGTTGGAGCTACTAGCTTATAAAGAAAACAATATTTGAGCAATCTACTACGGTAATATGTTACAAATGGGTATATGTCTGCGAATACAGCCATCTAATAAGTACATCCTTTCCCTTGTTCAGCTTCTAAAGCTGATAATATACGCGTCACTCTGTGTGTTTGTTCATTTCCATGTACTTTTGTTTTCGTGTGAACATGGAAGTAGATTCACTCGTCTGAACCCAGCGTCTTACGTCTGTTTATTTCATCATCATCTGCCTAGCCTTTTCCCAACTATATTGGGGTCGGCTTCCAGTCTAACCGGATGAAGCTGAATACCAGTATTTTACATGGAGCGACTGCCTATCTGACCTCCACAACCCAGTTAGTACTGGGTAGTACGATACCCCTTGGTAAGACTGGTTGTCAGACTTTTTGGGCCACTGACTACCTAACGACTGTCAAAGATCTTCAAATGACAGCCGGGACCAACGGCTTAACGTGCTTTCCGAAGCACGGAGGAAACTCGGTATGTAATGGGTGTAAATAAACGTCTATTTATTTACACATTAAAAATTAATATGTAGATAGACGCTCTCATTTGAATGTCAGTGTTTTTTTCGAACTCTTTAAAAATAAACCAAATAAATAATAGACACTAGTTTCTGTTTCTTTCCCCACCCTATGCTACGTCATTAACAAGGCTGATGTTCCTTTTTTGCAACAAACAATATGTGTATTGAAGATTGTCATTCTATTTTTCAGATTCAGAATTACTTCCAGTGTTCTTGACATCGAAGTTCGGGCGACCGGTCACAGAACTAGGCGGGCACAGGTACAACAAGCGGTCAGACAGACCCGGGCTTCGTGCGAGGTGGCGGTGTTGCAAGAAAGGTAGACTGCTGTGTCCAGCTTTCATTCTGACAATGAATAAAGAAGTCATAGATATTAAGAATCGTCATAACCACAACTGACCAGTTTGTTTACGAGAAGCGCATAATGCTACCATCCCTACATACTCCTTTCGCCTCGTCCACGTTCATACATTTGGTCATACACTCACGCCGCCGGTTGCGAGTACCTCGCCATCTTTCCTTTCTTGATCCTGTATACGACAGTTTTAATAATTATTAAAACATAAGTGATGCGGGCGATGATGGATACACAGCTTAGGGTCAATATCACCAATGAAAGCGATCTAAAGTAGCTCACAAGCTGCCAGTGTCGTCGTTACTGTGGAATATTCACACTGACAGCTTTGTACAGAGCCTTTCTGGAGGTATCTTGATCTAATTGCATGGTTTTGTATTTCTTTTCTTGAAACAGACCGTTCTCAAAGAGAGATTGTTACTTTCATAAGTAAAATAATATTTTCTATAAATTATCTAATGAACTTAAAAAGTAATGTTAGATCATGTAGAACGTGTAGAAATTATTATAAAGCGTTCTCATTTTTTGTTATTTAAATATATAATTTTGGCTTGAAAGACTTTTATTTGTGTCTTTTATTTTGTTTGTATATACGTGAGGATTTGTAATTTGGTGACTATGGTTTTCTTTTTTGTTTAGCTGTAAGTCCTCCATGTACTAAAATAAACAAATAATATAGGTCGATTAGTCCTAATTAAAATTAATTAAACGAAAACTATTATTTAAAAATATCTGGATCGTGTTATGGCTTGCGTAAATTGCAATTTCTGATGAGATACGCCACGTCCTGCTCTCTTCGGACGGTCACTAGCATAAACTTGTAGAATACGAGCCCCACGAGCTCCTGGAGTATATATGTTCTGTGGTCGCAATCTAACCCCGGAAGCCAGCACACGCATCACCCGCGCTCCGTGCGCCACCGCCCACGTGGTTCCCGCGGTCGAAACTTAGTTTTGATATACTGATGTGTACTTGGGCTGCGACAAATTTAATTTTTCCCAAAATCCGTATCCGTATCTATAGTTAGTTTCTGCAGAACGAATTTGATATATTATATGCGAATTTGAGATAAATGCTGCAAATCTGTTGATGTTAAGAATATAACAACATAGTCTTAAAAATTAAATTGTTTTAATTTAATTTTGAATTTGTTTATTATATTTTGCAGATGCTAAAATTTCGCTGACTAATAGAGGTACACCGCTTCTTCAGATCAAAGAGCACAGGTACAATTGTAAACGGAAACTAGGTGGAAGGATCTACTGGGTATGCAATAAGGCTCCACAGGGATGCAGGGTCTCCATCGTTACCTATGATGACGTCATTATCAGAGTCAAGAATGAACACAACCATCCATAAGGATAATTATTCAGTTTTCATGTATTAAATACCAGGTGTTTTTTGTAAAATTAAGTCCATTCTTAAATGTTCAATGCAATTTCGGCAATCTAGGTTATGTTTTACATTAAGTGAGTGTAATGATTAAGTATAGTTTTTAAAGCTATAGGGATAATAACTGTAAATTATGAATTGTCCAGCAATGCTTTAGTTATGCTTTGCTTTGCTTTTTTTATGCTTTTGAATGCTTTATGCTTTTGCTTGTTTTCAATCGTGGGTTTGGTTACATAATGTAGGGCCTCAAACACACAAAACACAAGAGGCGATCGTAGCGTTCGTAGCGATGACCTACGGCGTAGCACGTAGCGTAGCGAGGCACCTCTACGAGAATACGGATGTATGGACCAATATTATACAATATTTTTATTCTATCTTTTGTCGTGACTGTTACCGTCAATTTTAATATCGATTATTATTGATTAATATAATCTTATAAGTGTGAACTGTTTATTATTTCTATAAAAATAAAATAATATTTAAAAATAAACTCTATCGTTTGCTTTACCTTCCTTATCTCAAATGACAAGTAGACGAAACAATTCCATCAAACTGATATTTAATGCTGATGCATTATTTTTACGTTCGGAGTCGGAGTTTCTTAATTTAATTTTTGTTAAATTCATTTTCAAATTTACATTACTGGTAATCACTCTACCATCGTGTTTGTCAAAACGCCTCGTATGAGCCCAAACACAAGGTAGATGCCATACACCGTTGAGGAGTTCTTCTAGCAGGTTGAGTATTCTGCATGATCCTGGTTATACCTGCACATCAGGTCTAGGTTACGCCCCTTGTTTTTGCTCGGGGGTTGAAAGAGGAAATTTCATCATTGTTTTTATTTAAATTGAAGTATTAAACTGAAATATTAGACTTCATAGAAATCTACGCGTTGGAATGGGCAACTGACTGAGACTTTAGCTTCGTTTTTTTTGGTTGTTTGACATAATTGAAAAAACGCTTTGAGTTATCCTGAAACTTTGCATTTCAGCTGTGTCAGTCAATGTATGGTTTGTATGTATGGTAGGTTAATTTTGAAACATAGTTATTTATGGTTTATGCTATTTACTCTACTAATAGAAGATTTACACTCTCTTGAAACTCACTAAACCACGAATTCTTCAACCTTTACAGTTTTCTACGAGAACTGCTGCGGCAGGACCTATCTTTGGTACAAAGGGTTCTGGTACCGAAAGTACAAGGAGTTACAGACTACCATCTGGTGGGTCTGCTACAAGAGATGTTCGTTGAGGTGCAGTGGCTCCATCATCACAGATGCAGGGAAACTGGAGTATGTCTCCCGGCACTCCCATGAGCAGAACATTTGGCATAAAGCCTTCGATGGGCTTCTGAGCTGAAGATTACAGTAAACAATTGCAGTTTGAAGTCAATTTGTTAGGGTAATATTAGTTTTGCGGATTATTTTACTGATCAACGTATGGAACTTTTGTTTCTTTCGGGATGCAATTTTGTTCATCATCATCATCATCATTTCAGCCGAAAGACGTCCACTTTTGGGCATGGGCTTCCCCCTAGTGTCACCACATTGACCGGTCCCGTGTGACTCGCTTCCAGCGGATCCCTGCAACCTTCACTAGATCATGGGTCCACCTAGTGCGAGGCCTGGAATTTTGTTCTGACATTATATAATGTAGACTACCAAGGGCAAGGGCCTATTAACACGATGGATTATTTCGGGGCAAATAACGCATGTTTAACGTCCTTTAAACGAGATTCAGTCAGAGCCAGTAAACCTTAGTAGTCGTTCAGAAATTTAGTGGCGCCGTCAACGCGCGTTCGTGAAACACGCGTCATCTGCGAGTTTAAAATAATATAGCGTATGAAAGCGTAGATGCGATGCGAACGTGCTTCTCGCACACGTTTATATTTCTTCTTGAGCGTATTTGAATCGATACATACATACGCATCAATCTGCTTTTACGTTGCGTATAAAATACGCCGTGTGAATACCGCTCCAAAGTTTTTAACAGATTGTTGTATATTGAATTGGCCACATGCAGATATTTCTAGTGAATACTTAATAATACTTTACATTTTACTATTTTTCTTCGTGATATTTCGTAAAACTATTTTCTTGTCTATCTGTTGAAGTAGCTTTTAAGTTACCTAAAAGCTGTTTCTGCATAATTATTTTCATAATAACAAAAATTTTAGCTGCTAACGTTGGTTGTCTATGAAATAAACTTACATTTCTTACACACGCTTAATTATATTCCGTCTGTCATCTTGTAACGATTGACAGAAACAGAATGATATTTTTATCTCGTTTAGTGGTGAGCGTATTTAGTGATGAGCGGTGCAAGCGGGCCTTAACTTCTGTTTGGTCCTTACAGCTAGGTTAACTGTGGAAAACTCCTTTCTTGATACGAATAAGGACTTTATTATTATTATTTTTAGAACTGTGGTCATTAAAGCGGTTCCTTTTATATTCAGGTCACTGAATCAAAACAAATGAAATGATGACTTTTGACTTTTGATATACGTAAAATATTTATTACTGTTTTTTTTCTTTGACCACGATCTCTGCGTAGATTGTTCTTAGTTCTGTGCTCTAAGCTTTATTTTACGTTTGTGGACGGCGTGCTTAATATTGCAAGCAAGTAGCAATGACAAACGGGAATCTCAATTAAAGTTGTTTTAGAATACGGACATAGAAATCTGTAGAGAAGTAGGCAGAGTCAATCTTCCACCTCTGTAGTTTAATAAACTAGTATAAGTAAGTACCACAACCAATTTTTTGTATTGTAACAATAATGGTACGATGTTTGTAATGATTTTTGGTCAATAAAATGTGTTTCAATTGATTTATCTTAAAATATAAAATGTATAAATAAACATTTGAGTGTTTTTCATTGTTTTATTGCAGTATTTAAATTTTAACTGAACAGGCTGACTATCTGTTTTAGGGAACTTTTCAGGGAAAGTTGAAAGTATTCATGAATATACTCCAAAACATTGTTTCTATAGTAAAGTAAATATTAGTTCGTTTAGGTACTTTTTAGTGTCGTGGACTGCAATAGGAACGCTTGATTTCATAAATTAAAATCTAATCAATCTTCATTAAAAAGTTCAGTAAAAGTGTGCGAAAGAGAGGATTTTTGTTTAGAAAAAAACTCTTATCTTGTTTGGTAAACCTGTTCAACT
Source organism: Noctua comes (assembly GCA_963082995.1). Classification (NCBI taxonomy): domain Eukaryota; kingdom Metazoa; phylum Arthropoda; class Insecta; order Lepidoptera; family Noctuidae; genus Noctua; species Noctua comes. The sequence continues at coordinate 15,831,627 of OY720270.1, forward strand.
GTTTGTTTGCAGGTGTTGAAGCAACATGTATGGAGGAGAACGGAAGATCGTACTTGTATTGCGAAGGTTATAAGTACAGGATAAACACTCGCTCTGGTGACAAAGTTTGGTGGATATGTACTCAAAGAGCCGCTAAGACCTGCTGTGGCTCCGTGGTGTCACACCATGGTCACGTTTTTAAAAGATCTGCGCACACACATTGACAAGATCTGCATTTCTAGATAGTCATAGATAAAGTAAGTTTTTTAAGAATTGATAAAGAACTCTGGCTAAGTTAAAAGATGGTTTATTAAGTAGTGTTGTGATGTTGTCGGTTGTCTTTCCTTCTAGTTTAATTCCAAGTGCCTGCTAATTAAAGTGAACTATCAAAATATGTTAAATTCTTGAAAAGTGATAATGCAGAGGAAAGAAAAGTCTCATAAATCATTTGAACATACAAAATCTGTTTACTCTAAACACCGACCCCTGAATCAGTATTTTTTTATTACGTCTATTCATACAAAGTTCACCGTGTTATTTTTCCAGGATTGTATATGACGGAATATAAGGGGAAAACCTATGTACATTGTGATGGATACTCCTACACAAGAAATGGGGGTTCTGGTAATCGAATGTTCTGGATCTGCACAAAGAGATGCTCTAAGAAGTGCTCTGGTTCCGGAGTGACATATAAAGGATTCTTCATAAAGAAGAAGGGTCATACACATTGAGTTCAATTGTCAGGAGTTTGTTTTGGTAATGTAATAAAGTGATAGTGCAATTATTTTGTTTTAATTATCAACGGCGCTTTTACCACGAAACCGATCACGGACGCGGACAGATATTGCAGTAAATATTATTAGTATGGAGGTGTCCGTGTCAGAAGCTGCGTCCACAATTTATTCGTACCAGTTTGATCGATCGTATATTCACTGTTCTCTTCGTAACTAGCTTTTAAAATATTGCCCACTGTTTAAGTATTTGTTCTACTGTTACAGCACCGACATACGTAACTACAGATTTTGGCTCAAAATATCTTGAATGCGATGGCTACCTTTACAGAAAGAACCAAATCAGAAGGAACAAAACCTGGTGGGTCTGCATTAAGAGAGTCTCGGAAAAATGCCCCGGATCCGGTGTGTCTACGGGCCAGCTGTTTGTGACAAAAAAAGGACACACACATTGACTAGTCCAAGATGGTTCTCCTACAGAGAATGATCTTAAAATCCCTTTTTAAATGTATTAAAAACGTAATCAAAACAAAGAGAATCGTTTGATTTAATGATTTATTAAAGACAATAACAAAATAATCAAAACAGTTTTAAAACAAAAATGTAAAATATTACCTTTTTCTCTGCAGCTGGTAGCGTGGACATGCAGGATTGTAGTGGGACCTCATATTTATGGTTCCATGGATACCAATACTCGAAGAACACCATATCTGGAGATAGGACCTGGTGGATTTGCAGCAGACGCAAGTCTATGAGATGCCTTGCATCCATCGTCACGTTCAATGACCATCCGATAGAGATCAGTGTCAAGAAAGACACCCATAAGAATTATTGATACATAGATGTGCAAACATTTGGTCCACTTACATTTTTATTTGGCATTTTTGTTTGACGTGGTAATTTAAACGGGTGTTAACATTGACATAAATTAGAATTAAATAAATGATAACGTACCAAGTGTTCATGCACCCCCTGCTCAATAAACACTTAGTTCCTTACCACTATGTTGCTAATAAAACACTGTAGCCGAGTGTTGAGAATCATACTGGTGTCTAGTAGTTGAGTGACAACGGGCTGCTAACCGTCACCTTAACTAAAAAACTTCTATTAGTAAAGGGTATATTAGTGTTGTAAATGAACTGTGGTGCAGAAATGTTAACTATTTTTAACTGTGTGTGCACTCATTTTAACTGTGTTATGAAGTAGGTACTTAATTGCCGTTTGTGAACTAAGTGCTTGTTTCCTATTAATGAATAGCACTAATGTTTATACACTGTGTGCATTTATTTATATTTTTATAACACAAATGATTTGAAATTTTATTAATTTGTATTGTTGTGTGTGATTGTAGAATAAAGTTTTACAAGCATTTACTTTAATTTATTTTGGTACTCAGGAAAATGTGTAATTTTCTGCGAATTAAATTCTAGTGAAGGTAAAACCTTGTGAAAAGACAAATGTGGTCGAAAAAATTCACTCACAATTAACACAAACCACAGTAAGGCTTTAATATAGTAAGCCTTATAAGATTTGAGAAGTAACGAGCGCATATAAGATTTTTTTTTTTTCAGAACCTACATTCGGGAAATCTATGAGAGGGAATCCAGTGATCCTGGTCGGACATTTCCGATTCCACAAGGAACGCAGCATTGGCAGCAAGACCCGGTGGTCCTGTGACAAGAGGAGAAGACTTAGATGTACGGCATCACTGGTGACGGTGGACGGAGTCATCATCAGGACTAACGGAGACCATAATCATGAATGATGAATTAGAAAATAACATTTAAATTACGGTAGATTTAAATTGTTAAAATTATTACTAAATATTTTTGGAGTCGTTTTTGATGAAATAATAAAATTATAGAAGTTACAAAAATATTATATCAGAGGATTATGTAGGTATGGTGTGCCTTCCGACTCGTTTTGAAATTAATATTTGAGTTCTGTAAAGTCTGTTTAGTTGTTAAATAAATATTGACATGTTTATGTTTAAGTATCATAACAAATAGAATTTTTGGTTTTGAAATATAATGACGTTACATCCATTCCGTGTTGTGTTTCTTCTTACATCAAATTGAAAGTGCATTATCAAGGCTGATGTTACTTTTTTGCAACATTAATAAGTGCATTGAAGATTTTCATTCTAAGTTTCAGAATTACTGCCAGTGTTCTTGACATCGAGGTTCGGGCGACCGGTCTTAGAACTAGGCGGGTACAGGTACAACAAGCGGTCAGACAGACCCGGGCCTCGCACGAGCTGGCGGTGTGTCAAGAAAGGGAGACCACTCTGTCCAGCATTCGTTGTGACTATGGATGAAGAAGTCATTGTTATTAAGAATCGTCATAATCATGACGGACATGTTCGTTTACTGAAAGCGCAAAGAATTCAATAACTTAAGTTAAAACTTAAATTATTTTACGTCATGTTAACTTGATTGAGTAACTTTGGATGTCATCACACACATAAAAGCACTAGTTGGTTTCACCTCACCGCCTCATTCAGACTTCAATTCAACGTAAACAGATCAGCTCAGCACCTCCGAGACGTCACCCTGTTTACACTGAGCGTTGCCGCGACAAATTGACGATACTCTGCTAATTGGCAGAGTAAAAATCTTAATTCTAGTAAATCCTACAATATACCTGTCGTGGTTATGGTTGATATTTACCACTATTGTTTTTCACAAATGTTTAAAGAAAATAAAATATTATTCTATAAAGATGAATTGAAATTCTTTGTACTCAACCAGCCAGTTTCAATAGAAAAACTGTTCGGAATGTACTTCTAGTTTTATTTAATCTGCACGGTGTTAAAAATATCAGCAAATCTTACCTGATTACCAAGGGTGCGAACGTAGGTATATAATTTAAGTATATAATTTAAGTAACTTGTAGTGTTCTTGAATTTAAAGAATTCATCATTTTATCAATTTCAGATGCTTTAATGATTCCTACCGGAAGAGGCACCATGAAACTGTTACTGGACAATGCTGTGTTCATTAGGAACAAGCAATGGGGTGACAGCGCTTACTGGACGTGTCGCCGGTGGGCCTATGGCTGCAAGATGACGGTAGTCACCAAAGGCACCAATGTCACCAAAGTTAGAGGAGAACATTCTAATCATGAGTGAACACTTCGTGGTACGCACTAGTGCATTTAATTGACTAACTTAACTTACGAAATCACTGGGAAAATTAACAAGATATATCTTTGTTTTTGTCGGAATCGATCTGCAAATGAAAATTATGTCATATTATAGGAGTGCCTGTTGGAAATCATAATGGCATATTTGGAGATGTTGAGGATAATAATCTCGAGACAATACCATTATATTCTCAGTGTTTTTGTATTATAATAAAAATTTCATTGCTTGTTTTTGTTTCAATATACGAAAGAAAGAAGCCTTTTAAAACTGACATAGATTTCAATAAGCGTGACTTCCTGCCTACATTTTAATTTTGCTTTTAGTAAAGTTTTGTAAATGGTTATTGTGATTATTGCAATTCATTTACAAAACTTTATAATATAATATTTAAAAACTAAATGGTATAAGATCAGATATTCATTATTTTCATTAAATGTTATCAATGTAATTTTTTTTTGTTCAATAAATATTTAAAACCGCGCTTTGTTGTGGTTTATCTGGATTAAACAATGTTTTTTGAGTTCCGTTTTTATTAATAAGTTGTTATTTTCCACAACATAACATAATTAAATAACATTTTGTTACAAAATAAACGAAGAAATATTTTTATAAATGAGTGCTCATTTAAAAAATTAAAATAAAAACAAATACTGAACGACTGATTTATTATTGATGTGCAGTTTAAAAAATTGGTATAGTTAATTTTACTGAGAGGTAACACTAGTTTCATTTATTTCTAGAACATGTAATAGTATCAACACCCCGAGGAGGACTGAGACTTCTCTTGGATAATGAAGTATACATCAGGAATAAGACGTCGGGGGAGCACTCTTACTGGGCATGCAGGAGGAAGCCCCACGGCTGCAGAGTTACCGTTCATACGTATGGAATAGATGTCATCAAAATTAAGGGCGAGCATAGTAACCACTGAGATACTAGACATGATAGTATAAGGTAGAATGATACTAGGATCTTTTGGCGCTCGGATGACAGACGAGCGCTGTTCGTGAACATTTGTAAAATTGTTTGTGAAATGTATTGATAGCGCAAGAGGGCTATTTGCCGATTCTGGTCACGTGCCTCATGTTAGCTTTACTATAAAATGCATCAGAGATTAAACAATTAAGTATCCTTGTTTTGATGATGTTTGTCGCTGTCAATGTGTTTTCGGGTATTATTTTTTAAGTTTCATGTTAAACCTTATTACAGTTACACACGTCTTGTCTTTAAGATTTTTTTAAGACACATTTGACAAAACAATGGATTAGGTATTTCCTTCAAAATCCTTTGCATTGATTGAAGTGTGTTCACCATTGTAGTGCTGTTTCCCCGAGTATACACATTTACTAATTAACAGCTTAAATATCTTGATGTTATCATCTGTACGATTGTTTTTGTATATTGCGTCGTTATTGCGTAACACAACAAATTTAGTTTAGTTACCAAAACACCTCAATCTGGTGTACGACTGATAGCATAATATGAAGTTTTCAGCAGTTTTTTTTTATTTTGAAACGAAAAAATGATCTCTTATACAATAGGTATGATGTATTTAGCATAATGGGTCTATTGCTAAACCTGAAAAATTTGAGAATGTATTAGTTCTAAACGGAATAAATACATTATTTTTGTTATAATAATAGTTTTTCTTTTGCCACTTACCTGTTTAATGTTTTGAACGATGCTTTGAATGCGTTCAACGTGTGTTAGTTAAGAGTTTTGGGGTGCAAGTGCGCGTTTAATAATGTGATATTTGGCCTAAAGAAACTCCTTGACTCATGTATCGTGCACAGGCGAATTTTCTTTTTTGTAACGTTTATAATTTTCCTATGTTTTCAGAAAGTACTCTTGATTTCGTGTTAACTAAGCGTGGTGCTTATTCTCTCTTACACGACGGTAGACAATACTACAGAAATAAAGTGCGAGGTGACAGAGAGTACTGGATTTGTAAAAGAAGGTCTGATGGTTGCAAAGTGACCCTGATTTCTATCGGTGATACTATACTGAACATAAGGGGTGAACACAACCATTGAGTAGTAGTACAATGTTTGCAAGCAAATTTAAATTGTTTTAATAGTTTCCTATTATTAAACTTTTCATTGATAATCTTCACATACAGTTAATTTAGTTATTTATATATCTAAAGGTTCGTATGATAGATTATGAATTAAATCATTATTTTGTTAATAAAAAGGCCTTTCTTCAAGAAAAAACTTACCTTCGGTAATAAATCGTATAAAAAACGAAAATGTTAACTGAAGAAATTTGTTTTTTTTTTAGATGCCTTTTTTGGAACTAGTAAACAAGGGAAACCTGTGATCATAGTCGGGCGGCACCGGTACAACATGCGCAATGACAGGAGAGGCAGGCGGGTCACGTGGCGGTGCGTCAAGAAGATCATCAACTGCCCAGCACACGTGATCACTGTCGATAACACCATTGTTAACATAGTCAACAAACACAATCACGATTGAAAGTTGCATTCGCCAAAATTTTTGTCAGGCATAGAGAACTTACTCTCTCACCTACTTACGCCACCAACCTGTTACTGCGACCGCGTGGTGGATTAAGGTCCTCCCTCTGACGGAGAGGAGGCCTGTGTCCCAGCATTGGGAACATTATAGGCTGAGTACCTACGCTAGAGAAAATGAATACATGTTTTGACTTGTATTTATGTTACTTTATTATACTACCCTGTGTATATTTATTAAAATCTTGTTGACTTAATATTGGTTTTATTTGCTGAGTAAGTGACGACTTTCATTTGCTTAAACAAAATTGCTTTAGTTTTCAATAACCAAGCTATTAAAATTGCAGCGTTTTTCGGAACAACAACCTATGGCAAGCGTTGCTTATACATCGGGTTAAACAGGTATACTGTACATCAGAACGAGGGTCCGAAGACCAGGTGGCGGTGTGTGAAGAAGAACGACGGCTGCCAAGCGTTCGTGATGACCATCGACAACATCATCATCAGACAACGACAAGATCATAATCATGAGTAAATCGTCATCACTTACTGTAATAATCAACGGAGATTGTGAGAACGGAAATGATCGGTCTTATCTCATGGCAACACAACTATGAGGTTGTGGTCATGCCGTGATAGAAAATATTGGCCAGTCAGCGAGGTAGCGAGGCTGAATGCCCAAGGATGTACCTAATTTGTAAGTAGGTATCGTGACTTATGGAGGCTTCTTTGATTGTTTGCTTCGTATCTATATGGATTTTAAACTGTTGAATGTGTTTTGTAAAATAAACGAAATAATTCAATATGGCTGATTATGACTCTGAATATAAAAATTACAGAAAAAAAAAAATTAAAACTTGTAAAATTACTTTTGTTTTGCAATAAAAGTGAAAAGTGAGGAATTGTACTTTATTTATTCACATTTTTAAACTCAGAGCAGTTAAGTTATGTAATGTAATCGTGAATGTCCAAAACGCAGTCTCTTAAAATATGTATATTGGTGTATTTTTAAGACGATTTCGGTCACTTTACCAGTGAATGTTATCAACTTATCATACACGATGACGTCTGAATGCAGTCATCATAATGAAGATAATGGAGATTTCCATTATTTTTGACTGCTTGATTTAGACATCTAATTTATGAAATTAGCCGTGACTTTGCGGAAATCCATGAATGATATGACAAAAAAAAAATCGTTTTATTTCGAATATATATCCATGCAAGATGCAGCGCCGCCTTATCACATCTCGCTCGAGTGGTCGACGAGCCAAAATCTCTTGATCCCTGCACGGGGCATCCTCAAGAGATTTTGGCTCGTCGACCACGTCGAAACACGTGTCGACTACTGACTTGGTTGCTTGTAGCACGCTAATTCTCGCTCTTCCTAAATGAGCAAAATTATATTTTAGCGAACGGGAAGGCGGCGCTGGATCTTGCATCCAAACCTGGATGATTCATAGCTATGTTAACAATAAAATTCCCAAACCACGTTGCTTTTGCCTCTCGATATCAGAATAATACTTATCGTGTTTTGTTACAGATTGTGTGAGAAAAAGCAGGCACCATGTAGCAACTGTGAGAGAATTAGAGCTCAAAAGAGAAATTGAATACAAGAAACGAATAGAATTAGAAACCACGAGGGGAATAAAAATCATAAGAGAAGTAGACAAACTCGGGCGACAAATACTCGTTGTTAATGGCAACAAGTATTTCAACGAGAGGGAACGTGGCTGGAAGATTGAATGGAAATGCTCCAAACGAATCTCACTTGGCTGTAAAGCTAATATTGTGACTGTAAGGGAGAGAATCGTTCGTCATCAGGACACTCACAATCATAGCAACGATCCTGACTTTATGAAATAATTATGCTTATAGTAATAAGTAACACTTCGAACTATGTGGTGTACTCTAGTGGTTTTCCTTTCACATTATGTACCCACATGCATGTATTTAGTCGATGATTTTGATGCACGGTAAAACTCTAATGAGTTTATGTTGGCGCTAACTTAAATGGATAAATTTATGTGTACTACTGAATAAATAAATAAATAAATATGCCTAGTTTAAAACACTGGAACCTATTCATGGAGTTTTTGATTCTTTGATATTAATACGCCGTTTTTTCTAGAAATATATTTCGTGGAAAATCGTTACGGTAACAAAACCCTGGTATTTCATGATCAACGTTTCAATCAGGACCGAAGAAGCGCAGGCGGAAGTGTGTGGCGCGCATCGTGGCGATGTGTCAAGAAAAACAGTGGCTGCGGGGCAGTAGTCATCACATTCATGAACAGCGTCATACATTTCACAGAACACAATCATGCTGCGTAAGTTAAAAGGATGGAAAGTTAGCCTTTTCCGTGGTTCAGTATTAGTGCGCGTGTGAAATAACGAGGCCGAAGCGCTTTTGGCAACTGGAACGTTTCGATATTTGAAACACATAATCCTCCTTTTGGGCTTCGCCGCAGTCGGGTAAAAAAAGCTCCACTGTTAGACATTGGCCGTCTGTTAATTAAAACAATTGCATCCTACCATTTCTGTATACGCGGTTCAGATTGACCTCTTGTTAAAAGTTCAGTCAAACCACGTACAAATTGAGAATGCAGCTCCGGACACGGACACATTACAAATTCTTACTTTTTAACATTCCGTATATCAGCAATTACAGAATGTAACATTAGCGATTTAGTGTCTTTGTAGCTTATTTTAATTTACTTGACTTTATTGATAAGTGTGCGTAGATATTGTGCAGAATACGGCATTATTTAAAAAAATGCAATTTTGCTTCAGATTGTTACAGCTTTTTTAAGCAATTACTTATTTGTTATAATTTGAGGTGTGCTGGTATATACGAAATCGTAATTATTAAAGTAAATTATGTATTTTGTTTTATCATGTTAACACAATATTTTTTAAATTATAGTTATTTAGGTTAAGAACTTTAATCAGAAGTCTTAACAAATAAATAAAATTTGATTAGATCAACGGACCGATTAAAGTAAATTGAACGATGAAATTTTGTTTTTCACATTGTCAGACCAAATAAATGAATAATTATGACCACCCGACCCCGGTTTGGTTTCTAGTACTTCTGTACTTGAACTTTTGTTGGTGACATACCAACAAGACACAAACATATATTTTTTACAGAATATTTGGTATTTCAGAGTTGCTTTATGGTTTTCGGATTTATTAAATTCCTTCATTAAAAAAATTGTGTCGTACGTAGTTTTTTTTTTGTCTTGTGATCCATCATTTATTTCGAAACTTGCTTACAGAATTCGTAGCGTCGCTCCTTCAGGCGCGTTTCTGTACCAGAGAGACCACAAATATGTACATCGGAGGACACAAATTCTTCAGACACTCTCAATCAGTCGTTAGCAACAGGATAAGATGGGCATGTGCCAAGAAACATAAACACAAATGTAAAGCCTCAGCTGTTACTATCGACGGGACTGTGGTATCTACTAGAGGCTTGCACTCACATACTTGAATTGTGCTAGAAATACTACATCCGGTTACTGAATTGAGAATTGGAAGCTGACAATTTGACAAACTTTACTTTAGCAAAACAAGGTGACTCCTTCAAAGCCTGCGAGATTCACTAACGGTTGTTTGCAGAAATGTTAAATTTCAAAGTCTCCACAGTTTGACATGTTTTCCACTTCAAGTTCTCAATTTAGAAACCACATGATTGCCAGCTTGTCGAATTGATACGAAATATTAATATTTTTGAAGAAAACAACTACAACAACAAAATATACTTTTTTTTTGGTCATTTATTTCAAGGAAATCCTGTTGAATCTATTGGAGCTTACAGCGATTGAATCTTAAAACAATTGAGTGTTTTAGCTCAGTTAAGTTTCGAAAATGTTACTTCTAAAAAATTGTTCGAGAAACATTTATATAATTAGATACACATTTAGGAAAACCAGGTCTTATTGCGCATTGTGGTCGCACCAATAGAATCTCTACTAAGAATTTTGAAGTGCCTTGAAAGTTCTGATCTATTGAGGAATATCCAAATTAACTTGTTTATCATAATAGGTACGTAGCATTTGTCAAATAAATTAAGATATTACTGAAATCAAATTGATCTTTTTAATAATTCTTAAATGTGGAATGGGATCTCAAATGAGATAATTTTGTAGTAGGTACCTTTGTTATTTCAATATGACCTACCATTTCAAAATGATTTATTTTTGAAGTACGCAATTTAAAGTCATAAGGTATTTTCGTAAGAATCACAAAAATGTATATTAAATATTTAAATAATATAATAATTATATTTTTAAATATTAAATATATTGAATAACACATTCTAGTTATCTAAAATGTAATTTCGTTTAATGTTTGAGACAAAGTGATAGTTGTCATTAAAATGATAAAGAAAGTTACCAAAGCTGCAAAGGAGCTTTGAAATAAACTGGTAAACCAAGTCATCCTACAAAATAAATGTTCCATCAGTTTAGTTTTTTAATGGTGTAGATATTTGTTAATTATGAAAAAGTAGTATTATTCATATTAAGTCTCGTAATGTTACGTTTTCTGAAAAGTATTATTTCATGAAATTAACTATTAGTATTTAATGATTGTCAATAATTAAATCGTTTTTCAAAATAAATATTTTAAGTCATTGGTATTTTAATTTGTAATAGGTGTTATTTTTTTATCATTTATTTTAATAAAAAACAAAGCACAACAAAACGCTGGTGCGCCTCGTCAGCTTCATCATCGCATGCAAACATTTTTTTAATTAAACTTAGCTTTAAGTTAGTTGTAAACCGTGAAAGCGTAAAACAGCATTTTTAATTGTTCACATTTGACCTTCATGATTAAGAATAGCGAATTATTTTTGTGTTTTCCAGGAGAAATCATAAAAATGACCAGAGGAGCTCAGTTCCTGCACGCTCTCGGGTACATTTACAATCGGATGCACACTGCGAAGGACAACAAACTGCGATGGTACTGCACTCGCTACCACCAGGGTTGCAGGGCGGCGGTACTCACTACTGTCACCTATGTAGTTACAGATCATATTGGGGAACATCGACACAACCCTCCGAAGTTGATACGTTCTGCCACCGGGATTTATCATATTGTAGGCGAGAGTTAAGTTAAGCGTAGTTGTTTAAGAAAGATATTGAACGAAATGTGTTACTGCGGGTTTTCTATTCTCCTTATTTACATTTAGACAATATTACAATAGAAAGTTGTGATATTTGTAGCCCTAAACTAGGTTAGGAACTTTTACAAGGTCTCAGGCGCTTGACAACTTGTTTGCTATTTTTGTAGATTAAAGATGATCTGCAACATTTTAATATTTATTAAGATAAGTTTGAACACTGTATCTGTTCTATAACGCATTTTGACATAATACTTAATTTCTAGAGTAAATCATGTAGGGTTTATTGTGTTCAAAGTGATTTAAAAGACTTTGGGAAGCGGACATTGGAAAATATTTTCATACAAAAATTTTGATCCCGAAAATTTTAGATAAGTGTTGTCCCACGAATACTACCTGACAGGGCGTATGGCACTAGTCAGAACGATTTGTTACTAAGTAGTAACAAGTATTGGATTACGATTTTCTTCGTCTGGTCCCGTCTATCGCTCGTAAATCTTTGAATGATTTTGTTATACAGGTTAGTGCATTATTATCCAAATCATTTCGGAGTATAAAATGTATGTTGAGGATTTTTTTAAATAAAGTAAACGTACTGTGCATCTTATCGTTTAGTATCATTTTATCTTTATTCTTTAGAAGAGCAGAACCGACTTGTACTAAGGGTAGGTAAGTAGAAAAAAATCTGTAAATTTAAATATTTAAAATAAACAATACTATTAAAAAATATTTATTGTCTCTATTCATAAAATTATATTCATCCGCTGAGTTCTATGACAACCTATTTAGTATTTTCCAAAACCTAAATTATATTCTTATTGTTATTTTCTTGCTTCCTCAGTGAAATACGTGCGCAACGCCGCTGGCAAGGAGCTGGCGTTGCTTCAAGGTTATTCGTTCAACTCCTGCAAAGGAAGCTCCTCCACCAATCTATGGCGGTGCACCCGGTGGGCGAAGTGCCGGGCAAAGTTCAACACAGATAACGCCGGAGGAATAACATCAGTTCAGCTGAACCATAACCACGAACCTCCGAAATTTGTGTTACATCATAATGTGCTGTATAAGCTGTAGTCAACGCACTGGGTTAAAGCTTTTGCTTTAGTACATGTACAAGGATTATTTGACGCGTGGCTCAAATCGAAACTAATTGTGCCAATTTATTTTTTCAAAACTATTTACAAATGTTCGCAAACCACCGTGTCCATGTCATTGAAGCGCCAGAAGATCCTAGTTGCTCTATAAAACTGTTACCATCAACAAAAAATAAGGGGGAAACTGGTGTAGGTTTGTGTGAGTAGCCAAGCATGGTTCAGTCAGGATCAAACATTATTTTTGTTGGAGATAAATGTTACCTGTTTGTGAAAACTGTTAAGATTTTGTTTTGCTAACTACAGAGTAATGATAACGTAATGCACATTAGTGCATTATATGAATATGTTTATAAGTCCTAGTTTTTTTTCAGTGTTAATATTATATTTAAACCCTTTTTTTTGTAAATATTTGGTTTGTGCATTTATCGAAATAATAAACTGAATTTCATGCATCAACTATGTTCACGATTGAGACTAGATTGGACGTGTAATTTAAACGATTTTTTGCGAGGATAATGTATACATCATTTGGTAGCACGATTACCTATAGTTAGCCTGAATAATATTTTTGTTCCTAAAGTGAGTTTAAATCAATAAAGAGTTATTTTTTTTGTAATTGTTTTACTTGTGTTGCCAAAGTATATATTTTCGTAGCACCCACGGCTCCAACACGTTCTCTGAAAGCACTACTGCTGAGCTGTAGCTGGTATTAAATGTATAAATGTAAAATAAAATACATTGCTTTAAAAAGGTTCAAGTTCCTACCTTACCTTTTTATACTCACGCCACTACGTAACGTTACGTCATTATAAGTATGAAGATGATGATGTAATAACGTTACACATTTACAAAGGCAATGCAATTAATTTGCCAGTTCAACAACCGTTCAAAAATTTAAATATATGACTAGGTATTCCTTAAATTCATAATTCCTTGATTGAAAGTGTATTTTTGTAGCAGTGATAATGTTTGTCTTTGTTGTTCTACAGTCGAGTGGTACCGCAAGGCGAGTGGAAACGAGATCGCCGTGCTTCATGGATATACATTTTCTTGTGACGGTCGTAATAAGACAACGGATTCGTATGTGTGCTCTCTTGGAAGAAAATGCAATGCTCGCTTCGTCGTGACAAAGGACAGAGAGTTAAAATCCTCTCGTCTGGAACACAATCATCCATCTCCTTCATTTATAATACGTAACGGTCTTTTTATTAGAACGAATTAAAAATCGTTCTGTTTTAGTAGTTCAAAATAAAATATAAGTACGTAGATTACCAGTTTGACAAACTCTAGTATTACATAAGTAACATCGTTGTTCTGTTTCCTACCGCAAAAAAAAACTCCGCGCGCTTCATTGAAGGAATCACCTCAACTAATGCTAAAGTACAGTTTGACAGGATCAAATTCTCAAACCAAAAATCGAGTGTGTGGTGGAATAATGGTTTAACGCGTAAAGCTTAAATGTTGAAGACAAATAAAACATAACTTTGGCTAATTTGTTTCATTAAGAACCTGATCAAGTTGTTTGTAGCTTGTTTTTTGACCTATGTATCTATCACGGTTCATGTGTCTTCGTCCTATTGTCATGCAGCCCTGACCTGAAAATTAAAGCACAGTCGAACAAAGAGATTGGAACACTGGCAGCTAACTTGCGATTATGCTTAAACAGTGTCGTAAATGTAAATTTTGTCTAATTACTAAGCATAGTTTAAGTCTTTTATCTTTGATTCACTCGTGTAGAAGATTTGATTTTGTGTGGAATAATTATACTTTTCCCTCCTGTAAAAATTCAACGATAAAGTGGTTTTATTTTGAACAATCGGTATTTTCGTAACTGGTTTTTGCTGTAAAAATTAAACCTAGTTTTTTTCTTTTTTTCGAACGATTGTTTTTTTGATGAGTGTTTTTTTAGTTTCATGTCTTTTTCATTGATTTAGACTCATTGTTTTGTAGAATTTTCAACAGTTGAATGGTACAGAAAACTGAACGGGAGGGAGATAGCAGTGGCACAAGGATACACATTCTGTGTCGAGCATAAATATGTATCAATCGATACGTATAAGTGCTCCCACGGCAATAAGTGTAGAGCTCGCTTCAGTATCACTAAGAACAAAGCGTTTGTCAAATCAAGTAATATGAAGCACAATCATCCACCCCCTAAGTATATAATACGTAAAGGCGTTTATTTAAAAATTTAGGAACAAAATAAAAAAAGAAACTCCGTCTTTAAATGATGTACCTAATCATCTGTGTGAGTTCATTATTAAGCCAGCGGTGGCGCCAAACATAACTTTAGACATTCAACTTTGCACACTTGTGCGACAAATAAAAACTTGACAAGTAAAAGTTCTTTTATTTCGAATAGCATCAAAATTCTTTTAGACAAGAGTGATGCTACTCTTTTAAGCACGAAGTCTGTTCTCCATTGCCAATGTCAAGGCTTTTCTGTTCTTAATAATAATTGTCTTATTACTCATACCTCTGAGGGCTTTCAACACTTCTTAAAACTATATTATTTTAACCTTACTTCAGTGTGGGTGAGAGTTAGAGCTATGCAGGAATTATAGCTTCAAGATACGGTGGGACTAACCTGCAACAAATAAATAATAATCTTTGTTTTACTTTCTACAGTCAAATGGTACCGAAAGCAGAATGGGAAAGAGATAGCCATGCTTCAAGGATACACATTCTGTTGTGATGGTCGGAAAAAGTCAACTGACTTGTATTTCTGCTCCTTTGGGAACAGATGCAGAGCTCGCTTCATCCTCACAAAAAACAGGGGCCAAATGAAATCCCACCACCTGAAACACACTCATCCGCCCCCAAATCATGTAATACGTAATGGTTTTTTATAAAAATTTAGGAACAGTTTCGCGATACTTATTTATTTAAGGACGAGTTTTTTTAGAATTTAGAATATCAAAAGCCAACGATGGCGTTAGACATAGCTTCAGACACTCAACTAAACTCTCGTGTGCGAAGAAAATAGTTGTTTTTGTTTCGAACAACGTAGTGACACTTTTTATTGGCACTTAATTAGACTTCGCACAATTTATTGTAATCAGGAATTGTACGTATTTAATATATTTCTGCATTCGATTATGTTACAACAATTGAATATTTCTGCTGAAATCACCGAAATAATTCGATTTGTGTGATGGTGTTCGATAAAGCTGTCAATGTACTGGTGAGCGACGGCATTTGAAATGTTATTGTTTTGTTGTATGTATTTAAAGATTATCTTAGTAAGCGAGCTATATATTTTTACTAGTGGTACAGAAATAAATACGATTTTTTTGTCCTTGAGTGAGTAGTTTCTGTGGAGAGATTTAGAAGAGACCTTCACTCATTGGGTGGCAAAAGGGTGAAGA
Source organism: Noctua comes (assembly GCA_963082995.1). Taxonomy (NCBI): domain Eukaryota; kingdom Metazoa; phylum Arthropoda; class Insecta; order Lepidoptera; family Noctuidae; genus Noctua; species Noctua comes. The sequence goes on from OY720270.1 coordinate 15,847,539, forward strand.
AGAGTAGTTTCTATTGCAATAGATTTTTTTAACTATTCCATCCTTATAAATAGGAATTCTGTTCTCTACTGTTAAATACTCTCATGTTCTTATTACTTCTTTTCTCAATCTCAAATTATTATTTCTTCTTACCTATAGTTGTTTACAGTTAAATGGTACCAAAATCGCAACGGGAGTGAGATTGTCATGATACAAGAATACACATTTGGCCGTAATCACTAAAGTAACACAACCTGTACGTATTCGTGCTCCAGGGGAAGAGTACGTAAAGCGCGCTTCAGAATTACTAAAGACAATAGAGTAATAACGTGCGGTAGTTTGGAACACAGTCATCCACCCTAATCATGTAAAACGTACCTAATAGTGTTTATTTTAAAGTATAAGAACTCGTGCAACTGTTTTTTCTATAAGGTTGAGATACCAATTTAATGGCCTGTGTCAGTTTGGGATGTTATCATTGTTAAGCCAGAGCCATTTTTAGTAAAAAGTTAAAGAAAATAAAATTAAACAAAAACTCCACATTCTGCAAATGTTTTTGTTACATAATATCATCTTGTTTTTAGCCTGTGTATCTACTTATTTTTAATTGTTTCCATAGTGTCTTTTCATTGCGTAGTAACTTTTTTTTTTTTTGAGATTATCATACCCATCGTTGTGTGTTGTATGTCATCCGAAAAAACAATTATACTATCTTAATTCCTTGTTATTTCATCGCTTTATAAGACCAGGCTTTGCATTCGTTTTATTGTCTTGTTTCCTAATTCCTGAAACATGACGTTCCCTATTGTCCTTACATAGGTGTTATTATTCGTTGAATTTACAGTGCAATGGTTCCGAAAGAAGACTGGGAGAGAGATAGCCATGCTACAAGGATACACATTCTGGTGTGATGGCCGAAGTAGGTCAACTGATCTGTATGTATGCTCCTTTGGAAGAAAATGCAGAGCTCGCTTCAGCATCACGAAAGACAGGGCACGAATGAAATCCTGTCACCTGGAACACTGCCACCCACCCCCTAGTTATATAATACGTGATGGTTTATATGTAAGACTTTAGTCTGGAACTCATAGCTCATGTTCATTGCGGGATGAGATTTCTCATTATTTAAGTGTCCTGCTACGCGAGGTGTTTATGACTTGATAGAACGTGAAGATTTCTATGTTCTATCTAATTTAAATATTAATGTTGTATACTTACTCAACTTCTTTCCGACATAAATTGAAAGAGCAACGTGGTCTCAGACAGACACGAAAATATATATTTAGAAGTATGGAGAGGTCGCAGGTACATTAACAGCTTTGTTTGTAATTTTCTTTTTGTATTTTATGACAATATTGTTGGATGTTTCTAGTTATGTATTTTTGAGTAGTCTCAAATAAATAATCAATTACTATTCCGTTTATTTATTTTATTTTATTAATTTGTTTTCCTTTTAAAATATGTATACATTTTTTTTACTCATAAACATAATCGTTAAATTTTCAGCAATAAAATGGTGTCAAAAGCCTAATGGCAAAGAGATAGCCATCATACAAGGATACACATTCTATCGGGACTACCAGAGTAAGGCAAATGATGGGTTTAGGTGCACAGCAGGAAACTGCAGAGCTCGCTTCGTCATCACAAAAGACAGAAGAGTCATTAAATCCTGTAATCTGGAACATTGTCATGAAGCTCCTAGATATGTAATTCGTAATGGTGTTTTTATTAGAATTTAATGATCATTGTAAGATAATCTAAATCAGGGCAAATCTGCAGTAAGTTTTTGTAAAATAGTGCGGCTAATTATAATCAGAATAATTTTATTTTATGTTATGTATCTCAGGGCCTAGCTAAACACAGTATTATTCTATCTGCGAAGGAAATATAAATAATGTATTGAACTGACGACCACAAGGCGTAATGTATGTCAATCCTGGTGACAGTCGTAGAAACATTAAGAAGCTTTTAACGCGATTGTCTAAATGTCTCTCTCTGCCCTCTACACCAAGTAAACTGTCTTGTGTAGCTTTTTGGTACATTTGTTAAACTACATGGATCTTTTGATACGTCGCAAAATTGTGAAGTATTGCCATTATCTTGTTTTTTCAATACAATTTCACAAACGCTTACCAATAGCGCCCTCCTGACAATGTCATTCAAGTGGCAAAAGATCCAAATAACACTGCACTTATGAGTGATTAGTTTGAAAATGTGTTTTGTCAATTGATATTTGGAAGTGTCAACACGTTGGCGGACCACTAGTTTTTTTCTTTTTTGCACAATGGAATACAATTTTTTTTTTGTTATGTAAAACAGTGTTTTTAACTGAATTAATGAATAAAATTTGAAATGATTGTGTTTAATTTTCATTAAAGTCCTCCAGCTGTGAGTGTTAAGCTATGACGAAGCGCGCGAGCAGTGCCCTCTAACTATGTAATTTGTAAGTTTTTTTGTTGTGTCGCGCCGCTAGCACGGATTGCATTGTTGAATCGAAACATATAAAATAAATTAGATTACTGCTGTAAAAGTGTCTAATTTACCCATACCCTTCAGGTTATGGGCCCAGGAACAGTCAGTGAGTGAAAAACAGGACATATTAGTGAACAATTGCAGTGATTTGAACCAAAACAGTTCATCGTAATTAAAAGTTATAAACGCGTGTAGTTAAGTGAAGGTCAATTAGTGTAACGCGGACTTTCAAGTTACGTTCGCCGTCGCCGTTTGTTTACTAAACTTTTGTCACGAAGATTTTTATTCATTGCTATTGTTTTGATTTTGGAGTTGAAGAAACTTCATTATGGCTACATCTATAAAGATTGATCGACTTACTGGTGATAATTATGATACATGGAAAATTCACATGCGGGCTATATTAATTAAAAATGACTTATGGGAGTTTGTTTCGGGATTATTGCCCAAACCGCAGTTAAATGATCCAAAATATGCTGAATGGTTGAAAATGGACAGAAAAGCCGAAGCGGACATACTGTTAGCGGTAAGTCCAAGTGAATTGGCCGCATTGGATGGTTTGGAAAGTTCCAAGGCCATTTGGGAAAAACTGAAATCTATGTATCAGTCCAGCGGTCCTGCTAGAAAGGCCTCTTTGTTGAAGAAACTGGTACTGACTCGTATGCAAGAAGATGTTGATTTGAAGAAACACATCTCGGATTTTTTTGATGCAGTTAAGAAATTGAGAGAATTATACAGTTTACCGGATTCATTCGCTATGTTTAGAACGGCAATGGAATCACGCGATGATTTACCATCAACGGAAACGTTAAAAGTGAAGATTATCGAGGATCATGAAGCTCGTAAGTCAAAGACAGCTGATCAGGGAGCTATGTTCGTCAAACGTATCAATAAAAATAAAAATGCCAATCTGAAGAAGAATCATGACAAGGACAACCACGGCAATAAAAATAATTTTGAATGTCATCGTTGTGGTCGTCGTGGGCATTTTGCGAGAGACTGCAGAACTAAGTATATCAACAAGAATAAACAAAGTGCACAGAGTTTGGAAAATAGAGACGACAAAGAGCAAAAGACAACAATGTTGTTCAGTACTATCGAAGAGGTTATGCAAGGTGAGAAAGTAAATCCTATTTGGTGCATTGACAGTGGATGCACAGGTCATATGTGCAACGAGAAGCAAATGATCGAGGATTTTACGCAGCCAGATTCAGAGCTAAATTTAGCTAATAGCGACAGAACACAAATTACTGGGACTGGTAAGGTCAAGATTTCTGTAGACACGGGCAGTGAAGAACGCCAGATTAATATAGAAAAAGTGTTCTACGTATCCGACTTACGAACAAACCTATTATCAGTGGCTAAGATGACTGATCGCGGGTTCGAGGTTCACTTTAGGAAAAATGATGCGATTGTGATTGATGACAATGATAAAATTCATATGCGTGCAGAAAGAGTTGGAAATCTGTACCATGTTCGAATGAGTAAGAATTCTGTTAATAATATTGAAGCAGTTAAGAATTCAATAGACATGTGGCACCAACGACTCGGACATCTCAACGAACGCGACTTGAAAACTATGGCGAACAATAGTTTAGTACACGGGCTAACATTTAAGGATGGCGAAAAGTTGTCCCAATGTGAGATTTGTATTAGTGAAAAACAGACATGCACGCCTTTTCCAAAGAAAGGAGAAAATAGTACCACCGAATTACTAGAAATAGTGCATAGTGATGTTTGTGGCCCCATGAATCATCAGTCGTATGGCGGTAAGAAATATTTTGTTACTTTCATTGATGATAAATCTAGATGGTGTGAAATTTACTTCATTGCGAGTAAAAGTGACGTCTTAAGCGTGTTCAAAACTTACAAAGCCTATGCAGAGAATTTAACTGGGAAGAAAATAAAGAATCTTCAGTCTGATAACGGTCGAGAATATGTGAATAATGAGTTTGATGATTATCTGAAGAAGGCTGGAATTAGAAGAAGATTGACGGCGCCATATACACCTCAACAGAATGGTATTGCCGAAAGAAAGAACAGGACATTGGTCGAAATGGCACGATGTATGATGCATCAAGCCGGAAGTCCTCCTTAATTTTGAAGCGGTAAATACTGCTAATTATATAAGAAACCGGTGTCCAACAACAGCCTTAAATGGTCAAATACCTTTTACACTGTGGAGAGGAAAGAAACCTACAGTTATATATATGCATGTGTTTGGCTCGAAGGCTTATTATAAAGATAAGGGAAAACCGAAAAGAAAGTTTGAGTCACGTTCGCAGCTAGGAATATTTGTGGGCTATGATATTCAATCTAAAGCATATAGGATACATGACCCTGCAACAAGAAAGATTATTGTTACTCGTGACGTGAAGTTCATGAATGAGACAGCATTTAGGCATGAATATAAAGAAATACTTGATGACGAAGAAGATACTGATGAAGAAGAAGTGAGAATAGAATTGAATGCGTCTAATGAGAACAATAAAAGAAAGGAAGATAACTGTAAGATATTAAAAGCCAACAAAAATGTTGCTAGATCAAGAAGATCACTTGAAATAATTCATGAACCAGAAGAAGATGGAGATAGAGGTCAATTATATAGAAAAAGGAAATCAACTGTCTCATGGGAAAATTTTATAGAACCCTCTAAAAGAGGAAGAGGAAGACCTCGCCTAACTCGTACTGGTCAGGCGGGCAGACCGCGGAAAGAATATCACACAGTGAAAGAGAATAATACTGCAGATAGTAAAAATGAATCAGATGAATCGAATGAACAGATTGAACAGATTGATTGAACAGATTGCAGGGATAGCAATAATAGAACAAATGACGTGGAAAGATATAGAGAAGAGAAGCGACTTGAATTTGTGGAAATCTGCTCTAGAAAACGAGTATCTGTCTCAGATAAAGAACAAAACCTGGGAAATTGTACCACGACCAAATCAACGCAAGGTTATTGGAAGCAGATTCGTGTTTAGTACCAAAAGTACTGGCAAGAAAGTACGCCTTGTCGCAAAAGGATGTTCACAACGGCCAGGGGAAGATTTCCATGAGACGTCTTCGCCTGTTGTGAGATCGTCATCCATAAGACTCATAGCTGCTTTGTCGGCTGAGTTAGGATTGGACATACATCAAATGGACGTAGTAACGGCTTACCTGAATGGTTCACTAGATGAAGAAGTCTATATGGAAATTCCAGATCAGTTAAGCGACGTTCTAAAGAAAGTAATTGCGAAAGAAAAAGTCGGTTCGCAGAAGAATATAATAACAGACAAGGATATACTACAGACAACTAAACGCTGGCATAAAACTCTTGATGAATGTGTGGATAGTGTGTGTTTATTGAAAAAGTCTTTATACGGCTTGCGACAATCAGGATTGCAGTGGTATAAAAGGTTAGCCAGAATGTTGAATGATATTGGTTTTGAATCATTGCCACAGGAACCTTGTGTGTTTGTTGCGAGAAAGGGTGAACGACTAATGTTAATTGGTATATATGTCGATGATATGATTCTAGCGGCAAATGATAATGTATGGATGGAAAGTGTAAAGAAACAGTTAGGAAGTGCATTTGAAATGAAAGATATGGGAAAAATATCTACTTGTTTAGGAATTGAATTTAGTCGTGATGATGAAAATAGAGTGTACTTAAGTCAAAAATCATATATTGATAAAGTGTTGGAACGCTTTGGTATGAGTGAGTGTAAACTTGCTATCACGCCTATAGATGTGAATGTAAAATTAGTGAAGCCTGAGTGTATTAGTAATGATGTAATAGAACAATACCCGTATCAGTGTTTGATTGGCGCCTTAATGCACTTGGCAGTGTCAACCAGACCAGATATCGCGTATGCCGTTAACTTTTTAAGTCAATTCAATACAAATTACGACATTGAACATTGGAAGGCTGCTAAACGTGTGTTAAGATATTTGCGAGGTACATCTGATTACGGGCTAGTGTATGAAAGAACCGGCTTGCCCCTTTTTGGTGTGGTTGATGCAGACTGGGCAGGGAATGCGGTAGATCGCAGGTCCTATTCTGGCTTCGCATTTATTTTTGCAGGTGCACCAGTCAGCTGGGAAGCGCGAAAGCAACGGACCATTGCTTTATCCAGCACCGAAGCCGAATACATAGCTATATCTGAATGTACTAAAGAGGCCATGTATTTACGTGATGTTTTGAATAGCATTGAGGTTAAGTGTGAGTGTGTGATACTATTCAACGATAACCAGGGTGCGATTAAACTTGCCCAAAGTAAGAACTACCATTCACGAACGAAACACATTGATGTACGGCACCACTTTATTCGCGATAAGTGCGAACAAGGTGTAATTGATCTTAGATATTTGTGTACTGATCGAATGCCTGCTGATGTTTTGACTAAAGGTTTGAGTGGAACAAAACATCATGAATGTCTGCATAATATAGGTATGATGGTTGAATGTATGTAAATTTCGAAGATCTGCTCCCGACTTCGAGGGGAGGTGTTAAGCTATGACGAAGCGCGCGAGCAGTGCCCTCTAACTATGTAATTTGTAAGTTTTTTTGTTGTGTCGCGCCGCTAGCACGGATTGCATTGTTGAAACGAAACATATAAAATAAATTAGATTACTGCTGTAAAAGTGTCTAATTTACCCATACCCTTCAGTGAGCTTATGTAGACTGATTTTGTTTATTTTCTAGACTCTAAGATCTCACGTTAAAAAAAACTTTTATGTTTCAGTATCCAGTCATATAAATAATTATTTTGATAAGACATACGTTTTGTGCATAGGTTCATCTAACGCCGTCAACACTTGATTATTAGACTAAAAATCAAAATACTTTATTTTCTATTTCAGAGCCTACATTTAGCACTACGAAAGCTGGCAACCCTGTTCTCATCATAGGCCCTTGCCGATACAACCTGAACACAAACTATAGAGGGCCCAAATGGCGCTGGACCTGTATTAAAAAGAAGAGTGGTTGTAAAGCGAACATCTATACGTATCACAATGACATCATTAGCCAGAATAATAAACACAACCATTGAAGTCAAGGACTGTTCACAAACAATGTTCCGCCTTCTATCTTGTGCCACAATATATGCAGTCAGTGACCTCCGTGCTGCCGCCGATGACTCCGTGGAAGTGACGAAGTTCTGGGCTATCGAAAGAAACATCTACTTTCATTTACTTTTTCCTCGTTATGGAGAATGATATTGTTTTCTGTTGTTAACCATTATTCAAAGAAACAGTTGTTTTATTTCAAACAGTGACAGGTATTGTCTTAGCGACTGTTTTGTCTGTACATAATATGGACCTATAAGTAAAAGTTGTTTTATTTTAAGAGAACAGGTTGCCTTCATCGAGTATTGCTTGTTGTGTGTGTTGTTCATCGCTTAAGACTAATTGTTTAATTTTCTACAGTTGAATGGTACCGAAAACTGAATGGGAAAGAGATAGCAATGACACAAGGATACACATTCTCTGTCGCCCGTACACATAAGTCAACCGATAGATATAAGTGCGCCATCAGCAGGAAGTGTAGAGCGTACTTTGTCGTCACAAAGAACAGAGAGTTTGTCAAATCAAGTTATCTGGAACACAATCATCCACCCCCTAAGTATATAATATGTAATGGTGTGTATGTCAAAATTTAGGAGCAATATAAGCATTATTTAAAAAATGATGTACTGAATTATCTGGATGAGTTCCAAAGTCAGCCAGCGCTAACGCTAAACATTGCATCAGACATTCACCTGTTTGCACTTGTGCGACAAATAAAAACATGACAAGTAAAAGTTCTTTTATTTCGAAGAGTATATCAATTCTGTAGAAGCGATGTTATCCCTCTGAGCATTAAATCTGTTCCCCATGGCCAATGAAATGACTTTTCTGTTCTTGATATATTGTTTTGTAACTCGTTCCCTTGAGGGCCTTCCGACACTTCTTAAAACAGTATTATTTTAACCACACTTCAGTGTGGGTGAGAGATGGAGCTATGCAGGACTTATAACTTTAAGAAATGGAGATAGTCACCTGTAACAAGTAAATAATGTAATCTTTGTTTTATGTTCTAGTCAAATGGTACCGAAAGCAGAATGGGAAAGAGATAGCCATGCTTCAAGGATACACATTCTGGTGTGATAGTCGGCAAAAGTCAACTGATTTCTATAAGTGCTCCTTGAGAAAGTGTAAAGCTCGCTTCATCCTTACAAAAGACAGGGAACGAATGAAATCCCACCACCTGGAACACTGTCACCCACCCCCTAATTATGTTATACATAACGGTTTTTATATTAAGGTTTAAGAACCCATTAACAGGTATCGTTACACCAATTTAATAGTGTGTTTCAGTTTGTATTTTGTTTGTCAGCTGTGATGATTTTCCAAGGCGGGATGGCTCAGTGCATGTATTCTAACCTGACGCAATGCATAAATACCTATCATTGATATACCTATATTGTATTTGCGTTTATAAACCGCAATAGACGGATTAGTAGAATATTATTCGGGCGCAAGAATAGGTGACATTTCGTCAGCGATAACGTTATTGTAAAATATAAAACTGTATGGGGCTGAATTAAGCTTTTATTAATCGTTTTGGAAGTAGTTATCGCTTTGTAAGTGATTGCCACTTATCTACGCCCTGTGGAATATGAGTTCACGTCTGTCCTTCGTTAGTAACTTAGCTGGCACAAATCACAAGATGCGTTTAATGTTAAACATTTGTTCAAAACATCATTCAGTTTTTGTCATCTGCAAAAGATGGACAGGAACGGAACGATGTAGTTTGATGCAAGCAGGCCCCCCGCCTCAGAGTCGTTTGTGACGTTTACGTCGATTGATAGTCGTCGATTGTCGTGCTTTTGTTATTTAATGTAGAAAAAAAGAGAGTAATTAAATATATTTTTATATATCTATTTCTTTTTTTTTTTCATTAGGTTAGTTCTATTTGTAGTCTGTAAATAATGTATATATTTTAAGCTACTTTTTTTTTTTTTGTTTTTTGGTGTTATTCCGAATCCGGTTAAGTGTTTTTGTGTTATCTATCTGCTTGTTTTTTAATATAATAATTATATTCTTGTTACTCTCTGGCCACGTGAGTGGCCACGTGAGTGTTATTTTTTTTTTTCTATTGTATTACTTCATGTTTGTGTAAAATTGAACTAACGCTGCATAAAGATAATTTCTTAACATTTAATCTAAGCACCGTCATTACGCATCGTATGTGTCGTCCGATATAAAGAATTAATCTATCATTATTCCTTGTTATTTCGTCGCTTTTAAAGTCCGGGCTTTTCGTTCGTATTAAGAATGAACGTTTTCTTACGCACCTATAGTACCTAATTAATCGTTTATTTTTACAGTACAATGGTTCCGAGAGAAGAGTGGGAGAGAGATAGCTATGCTACAAGGATACGCATTCTGGTGTTATGTACAAAGTGACACAACTGAGCTGTATGTATGCTGCTTTGAAAGGAAATGCAGAGCTCGCTTCACCATCACGAAAGACAGGGGAACAATTACATGCGGTCACCTGGAACACTGCCACCCACCCCCTAGTTATACATATAATACGTGATGGTTTTTATGTAAGACTTTAGTCTGGAACAAATAGCTCATGTTCATTGCGGGATGAGATTTCTCATTATTTAAGTGTCGACCCTCTCCTGCTTTGCACTGTGTTTATGACTTGATAGAACGTGAAGATTTATTTGTTCTATTGTATTTAAATATTAATGTTGTATATTTACTCAAATACTTTCCAACATAAATTGAAAGAGCAACGCGGTCTCACAGACAGACACGAATAGCGATATAATAAGAATATAGATTGAGAAGTATCTAGAAGACGCAGATAATTAAGTACATTAACAGCTGTGTTTGTAATTTTCTGTTTTATATTTTATGTTTTTTTTTATTGTTCAAATTTAGGTAATGGTGGTGGGATTTTTATAAATAGACTTACTTTTTGAATAGTCCCAAATAAATAATCAATAACTATTCCGTTTATTTATTTTCCTTCATACATTTATTTTCGTTTTAAAATAATAAAATAAAATAATAAACATAATCTTTTAATTTTCAGAAATGAAATGGTACCAAAAGCAGAATGGAAAAGATATAGCCCTCATACGAGGATATACATTCTATTACGTCGGTCAAAGTAAGGCAAATGATATGTTCAGGTGCACAGCAAGGAACTGCAAAGCTCGCTTCGTCATCACAAAAGACAGGAGAGTAATAAAATCCTGTAAACTGGAACATTTTCATCCAACCCCTAGTTATGTTATCAGTAATGGTGTTTATATTAGGATTTAATGATCATTTTAATACAATTAAAATCTGGCCAAATGTGCAGCGAGTTCTTGTGAAGCTACCAGTGGCGAAGGTTCCATACAACTCGATTCCTACCGGCTTCCCTTTGAAAAATGGCACAGTCAGTATTCTATAGACAAATAATATAACCAGATTAAAGATATATACTCCGGCTTACCTCTTGCAAAAATTGACCCTTCGCTACTGGAAGCTACCCACCCTAACCTATTGTTAACAGGATCATTTGTATCTGAAGCCCTAGACAAAGTGCCATTCTATCAGCAACGAAACAAACAATTTATTAGATTTACGCTACCGACGTTATATTAGGCTTGTGTCAGTCATGTTGAAAGTCGTTGATGAAATATACGACGAAGCTTTAAATGCGATTGTCACTTGTCTAAATGCCTTGACTTGGTCCGCTTTAGTTCTAGTATGGATTCTTACTACTACTAGATTTTTTACTAATTCTGCACATTCCAGGTATCTTTAAAGTTATTTAATTTCAATTTAATCTCTACACTTAATAAACGAAGTGGCATTCAAACTATTCACCTCAAGACATAATAGGCAACTAATAATACTTGTAGGGTAACCTTTCATCAAACTTGTAGGGGCTGATTTTATAGAAAGATTTTTTTATTTTTTATTTACTAGTTCTGAATTCCATGTATGGTGTTAAAAAGTTAAGAAGGTAGTCTCTCGATTAAGGGCGAGATCATGTAGCTAAGTATAGCGTTTCATAAGAATATGACCCGTAGATAATGGTATTAATGGCTTGTTTACTTCGCTTATCAACACATAAGCTTGAACCCTATTTCCGATACCGGTGGGCTACAATCCTTTATATTTTTAAATGTTTTATATCATTTTCATTTTAAGGAATATTTAAAAATGTATTAGATTTGTATAGAAATAAATAAAGGAAGACGATGATGATGTTATATTCAGTAATTTAAATTATCAGTTTTGTAGAAGTATGACAATCGTGGTAAGAATATGAAAATTAAAACAAAAAATATTAAAAAAAAACCATTCTCTTGCAACAACTCATTGCATTGGTAAAACAAATGATCATCGACCAACAACCAACTCCAAAAAATATTAAACAAAATAACTCATTTGTGTTCCAGAGCTAGTTTTCAGCACCACAAAACAAGGGAATCCTGTGATCAAGCTACCGGTACAACAGGGCCAGTGGCTACAAGGGGCCGGGCAAAGTGCGCTGGTACTGTACCAGGTACCCGTCAGGTTGCCGATCTGCAATTTTCACTTTCGAAAATGTTGTTATTAGCCATAGAGCTGAGCATAACCATTAGTATGGTTGTACATGGATCTTTTGACACGTGGCTATAATGTGAAGTATCGCCACCGTCTTATTTTTTCAAATAAAATTTCACAAATGCTTACCAACAGCGCCCTCCTGACAATGTCATTCAAGCGGCAAAAGATTCATGGAACACTGTATATTTATGATGTGTTTTAGTTATGAAGATTTGGAAGTGATAAATATTGACAGAACTGTATTTATTTTGTTTTTTTTTTCATTACTTTAATTACAAATACTTACAATTTATTTAGAGTTTAATATGAGTATGTTGCTCAAGTAATAATAAACTTCGTATTTTTTTTCAATTTTAGTTAGTTTTATTTCTATTTGTATTCAGTATTAGCTCCTTTAAAGTAGTCAACAATTAATTCAAAATTAAGAATAATTTGTGCATACAACTTGTAGCATATTGTTTAAACAACTCTTCATATTTCAGAGCTTTTTTTTAGCACAACGAAAGCTGGCAATCCTGTTCTCATAATAGGCCCCTTTCGATACAACGTAACCACAGGCTATAGGGGGCCCAAGTTACGCTGGGCCTGTACTAGAAAGATGAATGGATGTAAAGCTAACATCTTCACGTTTGACAATGTCATTACTAGCCAGAATAATCACCACAACCATTGAATGCAAGGATCGTTCTCAAACTATGTTCCACCTCATAGCCAGTCCTTTGTGCCACAAAATATGCAGTCAGTGACCTTCGTGCTGACTTCGACGACTCCGTGGAACAGTCGCAGTATTGGGCTATCGAAAGAAACATCGAAGTACTTTCATTTACTTTTTCTTCGTGGTTTGAAGTGACGTTGTTTGACTTAGTAATACTGTTAGTTTAATCTAAAACTGTCTTTCAAATTTTAATGCCTCCGTGCCTCCTTGTTAATTTATGACAGCAATGCTGAGCTGACTCCATATAAAAAACTCAATCTACATATAGCTGTATTTTTCATTATGTTTTTCTTTTGTTTTGGCATGTTTTTAGCATTCGTAAGCAAGTTTTTTGTAAAAATAACCTTTTAATATATCAAGAACAAGTAAAGAGACTTCTAAAATTCTTTTAATGTTTTTTATAATAGTTACCGATAGCAATAGAGCCCACTTTTTTTTTTTATCGTGGTAATGTCTTCAAATGAGTCCTCCCACCCAGGGCAGAGCGGGAGGGACTGTCAGACTTGTACTGACTAAAATCCACGGTGTCCTTCAATAGCCCTTTATGTTCCAGGGTCACGGTAATTCTATAAGTCCCGCGACCCCGGCAGGCTTTGGCCCTCTAGAGGGGGGGGGCCGTCTTTATGCTGACACTCTTTGAGGCGCGCGTGGATCACAACGCGCCGTCGACCCGGGCATTGTCCATGGTCGGACAGCGAGTCGCCCATTACTCGCCGCCCGCATGCCCGCGCCTACGGTGGCCGGAGATCGTCTGCCGACGTCCGGCGCCGTGGGCGTCTACCACTGCGGCTGGGGTGGAGGGAGGACGCTGGCCTCTCACTCACGCGGCCCGCCTCCTCGTTTGCGAGCATGACTGCTTCGCAGAAGGAGGCGACCGCTTCCCACTCCGTCTCGCCCCGCAGCATCGACCAATGCTGGGCGCGAGAGGTCTCCGCCTATCGCCGCCGTGAGGTCATGGCGGTGCTCTGCTCAAGCGCGGTAGTCCTGCACCGTATGCTCCACCGTGTCCTCCGGGCGGTCCTCGCAGTGGTGTACTCAGGCGTTTCCTCCTTCCCCATATGTCACAGGTACCTCCCGAAACTTCCGTGTCCGGTGAGGACCTGCGTCACGCGGTAGGTCAGGACGCCGTGACGCCTATCCAGCCACTCCTCAAAGAGGGGTTTTACCGCCGCGATTGCGGCGTGCCCGTAATAGAGCCCACTTACAAACATTATAGAAAAATATACCTAATTAAGTTTTTTTTTGCAGAAATGTTGTTTTTCGGTGCAACAAGATCCGGCAATCCTGTTATTTCCAGGGGTTCTTATCGGTACAATCGCTCGTCGGGGTATAAAGGGCCCAAACAACGCTGGGCTTGCACTAGACGGAATCACGGATGTAAAGCGACCATCTACACACTCAATGATATCTTCGTTAGCCAATGTTTTTCGCACAACCATTGAATTAAGTATACATTGCGTTATTTCAGAAATGTCACTGGTCTGTTTTCAAAATCAGGTCTTTCTATACCGTTTATTACGTATAGGGATAAAAAAACGGTAACATGTATCATCAATTCGAAGTTTTAATAAAATAAATGTATCTTTTATAAACGGGAAAGGTTGTGAGGATGTATGTATGGATGCTTGTTACGTACTTATTCACATAAAAACTACCGAATGTACAAATACATTTTAGTTAAATTAATAAATTAAATGTATTTCTAAATGTGTGTTTTTATTTTATTCGTAAAGACATACGGTATTATGTAAATAACTAAAGAAATGACATAACATATCGATTTATTGCAGGTATATATTTTGGTAAAACGAAATCCGGCAATCCCGTTCTCTTCGTTGGTTCTCATCAGTTTAACTTTACGTCAGGCTATAAAGGGCCCAAGATGCGCTGGCACTGCACTAAACGGAATTATGGATGTAAAGCGAACATCTATACGGTCAAAAATGTCATCGTAGCCGTTAAGTATGAACACAACCATTGAATCTAACATAATATGTATGTCATTCCTGAAGATCCTGCTGAAATTAGAAGATAGGTCATGAAATGAGTTATTGGTTTCTGACTTTCATTGTTTTTGATTAAGATAAAGATAAGAATATGAAGGACGAGAATAGTTGTAAAATTTAGATTTAATTTATTTTTAGTGACTGTTTAATTGCTATAAACTATTGTGCCTGTTCAGTGCTAGTTGGTTTTATCCTATTATTAAGATGTCTTATGGATATTTCTATATTTTAATAAATCAAATTCATGTTTACCCTTTTCTTTTAATTTACTCAACTCATATTAATCATAGAAAAAGTAACAAAAAATAGAGCCTTTGTGGATGATGGATCTCCATCCGTTTTTCAGTACGACAAGATAGGGTAAGGCTGTTCTCATCACAGGCCGCCACCGGTACAATCTGTCATCCAGCTACAAAGGGTCCAGACTGCGTTGGGCCGGCGCTAGGAAGACTTCCAACGGTCTAGCTATTGTCATTACTGTCGAAAACGTTATTATTGCTTATGAGAATGAACATAACTACTAAACAATGATTATTATTCCTAAAGTCTACAACAAAAATTACCTAACACTGTTATGAACTAAACTTTATTTGTTGCCTTTTTTTCAGTTGTGATACCAGTGTTCGGCTACTCAGCCAAGGGTAATCGTGTTGTCACGATAGGATCCTACCGCTACAATAAGGCAACTTGGTGCAAAGGGTCCAAAGCCCGGTGGTATTGTAACAGACGCACCTCGCGTGCATGCGTGGCAAGTGTGTTAACTGTAAATAATGTTATCGTTAATCATAAGTCTGAGCATACACATTGAAATGTCTCCAAGTATCCGACCGAGATGATGGGACAATTGAGTCAAATGCGGCTTTTCTTAAGCTAAGATCTCTCTAGATTGACTGACTGCATTTACTCAAGCTAAGAACAGAAACGTTTCATGCAAATACTAACCTTATTCGTATATGAAGAGGTTAATTTTCGTATGAAACTTCTGTGCTAGGCTTAAGTAATGCTTAATTCACTCTATAGTTAGCGCAGACAAAGCAAACTCGACAGCAAAGTCATCTTCGAGCATGAACGGTCGAAGAAATAGGGCCAAAGGACATTAACATGCTTTTGAAAATGTCAGTGTGTCAATTTAGTAATCAATTAATTTCCCGGGCTTCTTGCTCGTTATTTTGAACTCTATTGTCAGTAGTTGTTGTTTAGTTCATAATTAATTTATCAAATGTATACATGCACGAGTAATCGCTGTACGTAAATGTGAATTCTGAAACTTGATGGAAATAAATGTATTTACTTGGTTTAACGTGTATTTAATTCATCCAAACTGCTTGACTCGTTTCCACTAGTATGTACTGACATTAATTTTTTTTCAGATTCGGGTTTATTTCCAGTTTTTAACACGACGAAGAATGGGAATCGTGTGCTCATTGTCGGATCGTACCGGTATAACCAAGCAACAGATTGCAAAGGGCCCAAAGTGCGTTGGTATTGTACCAGATACTACAGAGGATGCCGATCGAGTATCGTTACTTTCGATAATGTCATAATTACACATAAGTCTGAACATAACCATTAAAATATCACAGCTATAATCAAGAATGTCTTTGTTTTATTTCTGTTATATTTTCTTTGCGAAACGCCCGACTACATTATATTTTTACAGAATACTTTGGACGTGTGCATTTCCAATTTTCAACTAATATCATGGTCATGTGTCGGGTCTCACTCAGGAATTATCATAATGTAGACAACTATTACAGATTATCAAGAGAACAGACCTAGCAAAAATGTGACCCCATCTCTCAGTGACGTCTAAAAGCAAAATGACAAGATTGCCAAGTTTGACACGTTACTCTGGTACCAACAGCAACCAGTTGGCGCTTGCAAGTAGATTACTACTCTGTTCGCGTTGTCCAGACTATCGTTTTAAGTAATATTAAAAAATGTCTTTGATTAAGATCTAAGTTTTATTTCAGGTCCAAGACCAATTGTAATCACGACAAGGAATGGGAATCTTGTGATGAGTCTAGGACCTTACCGGTACAATCGAAAGCATCAATCAAAAGGGCCCCGAGCGCGGTGGTATTGTAACAAGTACCGCCGTGGATGCCGCTCCAGTGTCGTTACTGCTAATAATGTAATAGTTAGCTGTAAGCTTGACCACAACCATTAAATATCTGCAATGTATTCAAAATTGGCAATTATTTTATTTCTGTTTCAATTTCATTAAAAGATACCTGAATGTGTTTCGTGATTTTCGTAATTTTTATGAGTCTTGGCTGGAAAAATGCAATTGTCAGATCATTTATTTGGTAATCAGGTCTATTTTCAAAAAAATCAGCAGAGTGAGGTGGAAAGTGAAAATGTTTCGTGTAGGGACTCGTTGTAACTGTTGAGTGACAATTGATGCCGATGAGATGGCTTAGGAACAATTGGTACCTATTTGCAAATATGTGCCTTTTGCTTCGTCCACGTTCGTAAGTACATCCTGTCATAAACGCACGGCGCTGGGTGCGTCATGTATGTAAAAGTATCTCCGTCATCTTCAAAATGTCTTACCTAACTGTGATGGTTTGCTTCAGATCTATTACCAGTATTCAATACGTCAAGGCGTGGGAATCCTGTGCTGGTTCTAGGATCCTACCGGTATACTCGAGCATTTAATAGTAAAGGGTCCAAAGAACGGTGGTATTGTAATAGATACAGCTGTGGATGTCGATCTAGTGTTGTGACCATCGATAGGATGATAATTTGTCATAAGTCCGAACATAATCATTAAATGAATAAAGACCAATAAAAAAAATGTTTTTTCTTCCATGCATGCATGGTTGCATGATTTATGCATACAGTTTTGACAATTATAAGATTTTAAGTAATGGAGATAAAAAGGAATGGTAAATAACCAAGAAAAGTTTTAAGAAGTAAACTGAAGTAGTAACCAGCAGTAGTCTTTGATTTAGTTATCTCGCATTAAAATAATCCATAACACGGAACATAATAATTGAGACTACGCTACAAAGACTCACACAAAGCTTTTATTTCAGGTCCAAAGCCAGTTTTCGGCACGACTAGGTATGGGAACCCTGTGGTCTATCTAGGACCCTACCGGTACAATCGGACAAATAATTGTAGAGGGTCCACAATGCGCTGGTATTGTAATAAGTACCCCAGGGGATGCCGATCGAGAATCCTCACTTTCAATAATGTAATCATTCGCCATCAACCCGCGCATAACCATAAATAAATTATCCGCGATTAATTTAAACATATTTAATTTTTTACCTGATTTCTAAAAAAACTATTAATTTATTTACTATTTGGTCTTTTCAAAAAACATATTGTTTGTAGGAAAAACTATTGCATTGTTATTCGACAAAAATATAAATTCGGTGATCACCTCCGTGTCCTACTTGTTAAAAAGAACGTTGTTCTCGAGAAAACTTTCAAAAGGAACCTAAAGTTGTTCTCGTTTAGTGGAACTTCCCTCTCCACATTTAAATTATGTAGTTCTTACCTAATACCACGACACCAAAAGATCTTATTCTATGATTTGTATTTCAGATCTAGTGCCAGTATTCGGCGTGACTAAACAAGGGAATCCTGCGATCTTTCTGGGAAGTTACCGGTATCATCGAAAGAATGGTTGTAAAGGGCCCAAAATCCGGTGGTACTGTACAAAACATCACACTGGGTGTCGAGCAAGAGTGGATACTTTAAAAAATGTCGTCGTTAGTCGTGTGAACGATATCCATAACCATTGATCAAAGTCAAAGGTTTTTGATGTAGGTATATTGTATTTCAGACCTATTAAAAAGCGTGTGTAATAAAACGATCATCAACTTTCATTTACATTTACTTGTAGGTAGATGGAAGATATCTAGGTAGCTAAGGCTAGGCACCTAATCATGTTTAGATGAGACACCGAAACATGCTTACGAGTATAATGGGTAAAGAATCATGAACATTTATACGAGATCCAGGTCAAGAGCAGACTTTTGGGTCTGCTCTTGATATGAAAACAAAAGAAAAACATTTTCAAAAAAATGTATTGTTCAATAAATCAATAGTTATATTAATTTTTTATGATTTTAGGTACTTAGTATGTAACTTGCTACTGTTTTATGCAGTGTTTAATTGTAAGGCTTGCTACTGTAGATACAAGTAAATATGTTTAATAAACGTAAACTTTGTGTTTTACTACAGATTGGGAGCCAGTTTTCAGTAAAACAAGAAGCGGCAATGATGTCATCATCGTTGGTCCCTATCGATACAATCGGATTAATAGTTGTAAAGGAGCCAAAGTGCGCTGGACCTGTACCCGAGCCAGATTGGGATGCCGATCTACTATCGTTACTGTTGACAGTGTGATTGTTAGCCATAGGACTGAACATAAACATTAGGATTAGCTCTTTGAAGATCAACACACACTTCGAAACACTGCATGGGATCAGTATCGCTAAGCTCGGTGACTGCTGTTTACTAGTTGATTCGGAGCCAAGGCGGTGCCGATTTTTATAAGTACGCGGGAGATTCCGATATTGTATTTCAGATATGGAATCCGGAATCGCTCGATGTAAGCGCAAACCACACCGCCAGCTAGCGAGCGAGCCAGCGAGCCCGGTGAGGCATCGTTTCACATCTTTTCATACTTTGGTTCACACCGCGAACTACCGAAAGAGCCGAACGAAGTGTGAAAAGAGGCTCGCCCGGCTCGTTTGCTCGCTTGCTAGCTGCCGGTGTGGCCTGCGCTTTAGACGATGCTGATCCCTTGATGCCCTTACTATCTGTGCGTTGACTTTAAATCTAAGATAATTGTTCAACACACAATAGTTACATTATTTTATTCCAGAATATGGTGTTCGTTACTAGGTAACTTGTGTTATATTGCTTGTATTTCACAATCTGAACGTAGCTCGTAGGTAGGTTAATTATTTGAACTATTTTAATTGGAAGATTTGTGTGTGTGTGAATAAATATTTTTATAAATGAAAAGTTTTTTGTATTTACTCTTTCGTTGACATGGGAATCACAACAATAAGCACAACACGATTGGTTCAAACTGTTTCTGTGTTATGACCAGTGATAGGAATAGGTAGTGCCTATTAGCCTAAACTTCGAAGAACAGAGACAAGAAACGGAGACTTCCTTAGGACTAAATTATTTCCGGCACATCTGTCTCGAAATTTCGAGACAACACTTAAATACATTTAAAAAAATGTGTTATTTGGAATAAGTAATTCGTCTATATTTATCTAAAGTTTGTCTATAAATGTGATAGTTTGTATGGATGTCCATTACTCAATTCCACTGAAAATGCTGATTTTGGTAGTTAAATAGACCATTTACAGGCACTTTTGAATAGTCAATGTCGGTCAGTCCAAGAAAAGTGAAGCTAAATTGCACGTTCCAAAGAGTAGGTCTCTATGGAGAAGAACGTGCAAGAAACTCCATGGACACTCTTTTAAATCATAGTATGTGTTACATATAATGCCTTTTTTACACTTGAACTTTAGAAATCTCATTAAACGTAGCCGAGAGTGAGCTAGAAAGAAGATATTTACTTCGAAACGTGTACTGCTTCTTATTCAAACATTGTGATTAATTGTGTATTACGATCAACAAGTCATTTACAAAATGTTCTCCAAAAAAAAATTCAGAAAATTTTATGGTTGTAACGACTGTGTATGTTATTATTTTATTATGATATATCTAGTCGCAAACTTTAGGTAAATATAGACGAATTACTTATTCCAAATAACATTTTTTTTAAATGTATTTATGTGTTGTCTCGAAATTTCGGGACAGATGTCTCGGAAAAAATTTAGTCCTAAGGAAGTCTCCGTTTCTTGTCTCTGTTCTTCGAAGTTTAGGCAAATAGGCACTACCTATTCCTATCACTGGTTATGACAGATATCAGTTTCGGAACTTTTCGTTGAAAACCCGAAATCATCGATGTTAACATCAGTTTGTTGACAAATAAAATGAAATTATATTACACTATTGTGTTTTAGTACGAGCACATTATAAAACTATTTTGTTTTATTACAGATTACGTGCCAGTTTTCAGCAAATCAAGATATGGTAATGATGTCATCGTGCTTGGTCCCTATCGGTATAACCGGGTTAATACTTGTAAATGGACCAAATTGCGTTGGACATGTTCCCGGATCTCATTGGGATGCATCTACTATCGTAACTATCGACGGTGTCATTGTTACCCACAGAAGTGAACATAACCACTAGGATAATTCCTGTTTACTGTAAATTATTCATGCTATGTTAAAAAAATTGCTTGTAGCCATGAATCTTGGTTTTCTTAAATGAAATAGCTTTAATTTTGACAATTATTATTTTACCCGTCCGAGTCAGGTTAGATACCACAAAATAGTTTCAAACATTTTATAATAATTATTGTATGAGTTATTGCAAACTTGGAGCCAGTATTTAGCACGACGTATTTATTTATTTGGATCTCCAACAAAAAACACACACATCCAATATTGTAGATCACAGTAATACTAAAGTTCTTTTAAGTGTGTTCCATCAATTACAGGAGACCACAGCATGCACATAAAACTAGGTGTTAACACAGAAATAGTGGTAATCCTGTCACAATTCTTGGTCCCGGTATAATTGGGTTTTAAGTCGCAAAGGGGCCAAAGTTCGATGGGCATGTACCCGGTACGCAACCGGGGGCCGATCGACTATCTTTACTTTTAACAGTGAAGTTGATAGCCATAAGACTGAACATAATCATTGAGATGATTTTCTAGAAAATTTTCAATATGTGAATGTTTATCATTTAGTATTAATGTTGTACTTACTGTTTGTTTGTGCATTAGTAAATATTTATATCAAATTATTATTTTATTTTCGTCTAATCAACTTTATATATAGGTTGACGAGTAAATTAATTAACTTTGTAGCTAATTAACTTTGTAGTTTTTAATTTTTGACGTCCTTTTGTGTTCAATAAAGATCCTTACCTTCTAATTAAAATGAAAACTTTGATTACGTAATATATTACTGTACATTTACCTGCCTAACCTTATTTTATTTTAATACAACTATTGAGAGATTATATGCCAAAGTTTGTGCGGATGAGTGGATGGGTGGATGGTGGATACTTTTTCACAAAAAAAGTACTGAACAGATTTGGATGAAATTTGGCACATAGATAGTTTATAACCTGGATTAATACATAGGATACTTTTTATCCCGGTAGTACAATCCGGTGGGACAATTACCGAACTCCACGCGGGTGAAGCCGCGGGCATAAGCTAGTAAGTTTATGAAGGTGAAGACCACAGTTTCTTATTAGGTAGGTAACCTGTAAAGATAGGTTTAAGGAAACTTTTTATTAATAAATTACATTTACATTACAGAGGCAATCTTCACAACATCTAGACACGGAAATCCTTTAACAAAGAAAAACAGATCTACGCCTCATGAAAAAATGCAAGAATGTGAAATGATCAACCCAAGATCAGCCAGGCTACAAGCCCCATCAGATTCGATAATACAGGCCATTATCCTAGCACAAAAAAAGACATGGGGCGATGCAAGTTTTGCCAAAAAAATACAACTGTATATTGTATAAAATGCAATATGAGACTTTGCTTTGTTACGGGAAAATATCCTCGCAATTGTTTTTTACATTTACATAACAAATAATTAGCTTTGAGAAATACATAGTGTTTTTATTTTACCTGTTTAAATGACACTAACTTGACAATATTTACCACAGTGAACATTACAAATTACTTGTTTTTCTCAAGGTATTTCGCAGTGTTCACTGTGATGAACATTGATTTCGTGTAAACCTGTA
This sequence comes from Noctua comes, assembly GCA_963082995.1. NCBI lineage: Eukaryota > Metazoa > Arthropoda > Insecta > Lepidoptera > Noctuidae > Noctua > Noctua comes. Next base: position 15,870,130 of record OY720270.1, read on the forward strand.
AATAAAATATTTTTTGTCTATTTATATTTTTTTTAACCCTAGGACTTGAGAAAAACATATTATAAAATAAAACATCTCTGATGTCTGTCAAATTAAGGGTTAATCATCATTGGATCCTATCGATACAATACAAGTCGCGTATCGGCAAAGGGACGATCCGATAGTGACGTACTAGTAGATCGAGCGGATATAAATCAGTTCTGATCACAGTCAATGATGAAATAGTTAGTTATAAATATGAACACAACCGGTGGAGCCAAGATCTTCGCAGGGTGACTGGTAGCAACTTGCTGAGAATCGAGTTGAGTGGCGTGCGATTGAGGAGTCTATGTTCAGCAGTGTTGGTACTGCTGATTGCTGAAGGCTGATGATGATGATGATGAACACAACCATTGAATTGGTTTATAAAATACTTGAATATATATTAAAGATTTTTCAATGCCTTGCAGTATTCAAAAGATAAAACCTTACAATTTTAGCTCATGATTGTTTTTGCAGGCCAGCAGAAGAATGAGGACGTTTAGATGACGCGTAGAACCTGCGTAGGTGCTGCATATACCCCTCGTGACCGCTGCCTAGACCTGCGTAGGCGCTGCGTAAATCGTAGATGCCTACGCAAGAATAAAGCTCCTTGTAAAGGCACACCAACTCCGCCACTGCAACCATAGTGGTAGAAACGAGAGACTGCGTTTTTTACTGTCCATTTAGGTGGCAATAAATATTTATTTATTTCTTTCTTTTTAACAATCTTGTTTTGTTACAGATTACGAGCCAGTTTTTAGTACGACAAATACTGGTACTGACACCCTACTCTGGGGTCCCTATCGGTATTATCGGGTGAAAAGATACAAAGGGTTAAAACAGCGATGGCACTGTTCGCGGACATCGGGATGTAAATCAGCTATCGTCACTGTTGGCAATGTAATAGTTTTACATAAGCAAGAACATACACATACCTAGAAATGGCAATTATAAAGGGCCTAGACTTGTGCTGACAAACCAGGAAAACTCAAAAATGTATGGCACTGACACAAGGTACAGAAAAGCTTATGTCACTGCTGTTGAATGTCGGCGCAGAAATACGAAACGCTTTAAAAACGATTGCTACTTGACTAAGACCTCGCGTGTGTTTCAGATTAATTAGATTTTCATTAAGTTTCTTATTTGTAATAATTATCTGCTTGGTTAAGCCGGGTGATATTACAAACATCTTGATGCATTGCTAAATGAATGCTATCTATATCCTTTATTAATTCTTTCTCTTATCTAATACATTATTATGTTATTATTATTGAAAAATATTATGTTGTATATACCACAAGGAATGGGAATCCATACAATCGGTCAAATATATCTGAAGCGCTCCAAGCGTGGTGGTATTGTAATAGTTAGCTGTAAGCCTGACCATAAACATTAAAATATCTGCAATGTATGTAAAACTGGCAGTTGTTTTATTTCTGTTTCAATTTCATTAAAATAAAACTGAAAGTGTTTCGAGATGTCCGATTTTTTTATGAATGAAAAAAATTTAATTCTCAGATGATTTATATGGATATCAGGTCTATTTTACAAAAAGTCCAACAGAGTGAGGTGGAAAGTGAAAATCTTTCCTGTAGGGACTCGCTATAACTGTTGAGTTACCCTCTCTAAAACTAATGCCGATGAGGACCAGTTGGTACTTTTTCGCAATAATTATGTGCCTTTTGCTTCGTCCACGATTGTACATCTCATCATCGGTTGCGTTATATATGTAAAAGTATCATATACAAATGTTTACCTAACTCTGACGGTTGCTTTCAGATCTATTACCAGTATTCAGTACATCAAGGCATGGGAAGCCGGTGCTGATTCTAGGATCCTACCGGTATACTCGAGGAGGTCATGGTCACGGTGCCAAAGTTCGGTGGTATTGTAATAGATACAGCTATGGATGTCGATCTAGTGTTGTTACCTTTAATAGGATTATAATTATTCATAAGTCCGAGCATAATCATTAAATGGATAATGACTAATCAAAAAAATGTTTTTAATTTAATTTATTTTTCCTTTAATCCATGGTTCATGCATAATATGTTTGCACTTTGGTCAAATTATGCGTTATGGCGTATAGCAATGCAATCTGTTAGATTTTTATTTTAATGGTTTGATTAAAAAATCGGTAAGACAATGGAAGAGTATTGTAAGATCCAGAAGGAATATGGTAGATACTCGAGAAAGGTTTATGAAGTAAACTAAACTAGTAATGTCAGTCTTTGTCGAAATTAAATAATTCACTGGACATAATTATCGAGACCAAACCCTTGACAATCCGTACTGGACCACCCCTCTGACGCTGCAATACACGTGGCCAGTTACTGGGCCCAAACTGTATAATAGTTATAGATGTAACGTCGATACGAAAAGAAGAAGAAGATTTGAGACTATGCTACTGAGACTCACACTCTAGACTTTTGTTTCAGATCCAAAGCCAGTTTTTGGCACGACTAAGAATGGAAATCCTGTGATCTCTTTTGGGTCCTAACGACATAATCGGATAACTAATAAAAATATTAAAGGGTGTAAAATATGGTGGTATTGTAATAAGTACTTTGTGTTTTACTACAGATTGGCAGCCAGTTTTCAGTAAGACAAGAAGCGGCAATGATGTCATCATCGTTGGTCCCTATCGATATAACCGGATTAATAGTTGTAAAGGGGCCAAAGTGCGATGGACCTGTACCCGAGCTGGATCGGGATGCCGATCTACTATCGTTACTGTTGACAGTGTGATTGTTAGCCATAGGACTGAACATAACCATTAGGATTAGCTCAACACACTTTGAAACACTGCATTTGATCAGTATCGCTATGCTCGGTGACTGCTGAACACACAATTGTTACATTATTTCATTCTAGAATATGGTGATCGTTAATAGGTAACCTGTGTTGCTTGTATTTCACAATTTGAACGTAGCTTGTAGGTAGGTCGGTGGTAGTTTAATTATTTGAAATATTTTAATTGGAAGATTTGTGTGTGGTTAAATATTTTTTTTATAAATGAAAAGCTTGTTGTTTTTACTCTTTCCGTGGTCATGGGAATCACAACAATAAACATAACACGATTGGTTCAAACCGTTTCTATGTGGTAACATTTAAAATTTCCGGAACTTTTCGTTGAAAACCCGAAATCATCGATGTTAACGTCACTTTTTTGACAAATAAAATGAAATTATATTATACTAATGTGATTTAGTACGTGCACATTATAAAACTATTTTGTTTTATTACAGATTACGTGCCAGTTTTCAGCAAGTCTAGATTCGATAAAGATGTCATCGTGCTTGGTCCCTATCGGTATAACCGGGTTAATACTTGTAAAGGGACCAAAGTGCGATGGACTTGTTCCCGGACCTCAATGGGATGCCGATCTACTATCGTAACCATCGACAGTGTCATGGTTAGCCACAGAAGTGAACATAACCATTAGATTCGTTGTTGTAACGGTCAATGGAATTATAGTTATGACTAAGAATAAACATAACCATTAAAATTAAAATAGTTATTTTTATAAAGTAGGTATTTTTAAACATATTGCAGTCTTCTGCCAATTAACATTGTAGTTTTTTATATCTTAGGAAAGTCATATCCTCATTCTATGTTAAAATACGATTGTACTAGCGGCTGTAGATCGCAGTTGGTGAATGCAATAAATATTCTTGTTATATTTGAATCTTTTGATGCAGTTCCTATAATTTTGTGACATATCTGGTGTGCACTAAAGATCATTACTTTTTAAAAAAGAAAACTTATAATCGCATATAATATATATATATATATATGGGATTATAAGTTATATAATATAATATATAAACGTACTATATATATATATATATATACTACTATACTATCTGCCTACTCCTGTTTTAGGGAATAGGTACAGCTTAGTGCAGACAATGTTACTTACATTGAAAGATGTTTTGCGAATTTTTAATACGTTTATTAAGGCTACTTAAACATACCTGTAATGATAGTTGTGAGAAAGATTTTAATTAATAAATTACACTTACATCACACATGCAATTTTTACATCTAGGCACGGAAATCCTTTACTACTCTACTATCGGGCCACTGACCACCTGTAACGACTGTCAAAGATCTACAAATGACAGCCGGGATCAACGGCTTAACGTGCTCTTCGAGACACGGAGGAAACTTGGCATGTAATGGGGATGGTGGTGGTGGTGATCAACCTAGGCAAGCCCGGATTAACCTAAAGATCGACCCGAGCGGCTGTTTCTAATTAGCCACGAGGTCCTCTGTATGACACTGACATAAGCTACCGAAAAGTTAATCTAGGGATAGTGGGTGTAGAAATACAAAACGCTTGAAAAATGATTGCCACCTGACTAAGCCCTCAGGTTGCTAAAGACTTGTTGGATTTTTATACAGTACGGCAATTATAATAAATGTAATAATTATAATATATTTTCTCATCCTAACTAATATTATAAATGCGAAAGTAAGTTTGTTACGTTTTCAAACTACACAAAAGAAACGACGTTGAAAAAACGTGATCCCATGTCTCAGGGGTCGCGCAAGTAGATCACGGATTCCCCGGATGTCCCTTCTATATTTAGTGCACTGAGATGTTTTTGATACTAAAATTTTATTTCAGGTCCAAGGCCTGTTGTCACCACGGCAAGGAATAGGAATCTTGTAATGACTCTAGGACCCTACCGGTACAATCGGTCATAATAGATCCAAAGAGGAAGCGCGGTGGTATTGTAAAGAGTACCCACCCCAGTGAGTACCGCTCCAGTGTCGTTACTGTAATTATAGTTAGCTGTAAGCCTGACCATAACCATTAAAATATCTGCGATGTATTTAAAAGTGGCAGTGGTTTTATTTCTGTTTTCATATTATTAAAAGACAACTGAATGGGTTTCGTGATGTCCGAAATAAATGAATGAAAAAAAATTATTGTCAGATCATTTATATGGTTTTCAGGTCTATTTTACAAAAACTCCAGCAGAATGTTGAGTTACCATCTTTACAACTAATGCCGCGATGAGAAACAGTTGGTACTATTTCGCGATAATTATGTGCCTTTTGTTTCGTCCACGTTTGTACATCTCATCATCGGTTGCGTTATGTATGTAAAAGTATCATATCATCCAAATGATTACTTAACTCTGATGTTTGCTTTCAGATCTATTACCATTATTCAGTACGTCAAGACATGGGAATCCGCTGCTGATTCTAGGATCCTACCGGTATACTCGAGGTCGTTGTAAAGGTGCTAAAGCTCGGTGGTATTGTAATAGAAACAGCTATGGATGTCGATCTAGTGTTGTTACCTTTGATGGGATGATAATTAGCCATAAGTCCGAGCATAATCATTAAATGGATGAAAACCAATTACAATTTTATTCATTATTCCTTTAATCAATGGTTTATACATAATATGTATGCATCTTGGTCAAATTATGAGCTATTAACTGAGGGACTAGTCGAAAAATGTTTACGACTAATAATACGGCAGAGTAAGTAAAAAATACGTAGCTTTTAGTAATGATCAAAATGCAATATGTTTTGATTTTTATTTTAATGCTTTTATAAAATCACCGGTAAAACAATGGAAGGGTGAGATCCTAAACGGAATATCGTAGATACTCGAGAAACGCTCTATAAAGTAAACTAAAGTAGTAATGTCAGCCTTTGGCGAAATTAAATAATTCACTGGACATAATTATCGAGACCAAACCCTTGACAATCCGTACTGGACCACCTCTCTGACGCTGCAGTACACGTGGCCACTTACTGGGCCCAAACTGTATAATAAATATAGATGTAACGTCGATACGAAAAGAAGAAGAAGATTTGAGACTACGCTACTGAGACTCACACTCTAGACTTTTGTTTCAGATCCAAAGCCAGTTTTTGGCACGACTATGCATGGAAATCCTGTGATCTTTTTTGGATCCTATCGATATAATCGGATAACTAATAAAAATATTAAAGGGTGTAAAATATGGTGGTATTGCAATAAGTACTCACGTGGTTGCCGATCTAGTATCCTTACTTTCGATGGTATCGTCGTTAGCCATAAGAAAGAGCATAATCATTCATAAATAATTTATTATTTATTTTGACATTATGTAAATAAGATTCATTGTTTAGTTGCCAGCGTAGGTTTATTGATCACACTTTATAAAATATCTTAATAACGGCGAACTTTCAGTAGTCTGCTCACTGTAGTTTGGTACGTTTTTGTTATTAACTGCAGGAATATAAGCTGATATTTTTGTAGAAGCTTGTTAGCAGCAAAACTAGGTAAATGTTTATTAGATGTAGGTTATGTAAGATTTCATAAGAGCAAATACATAAATAAAATATTTTGCGATTCATTCAAAACCGTTTTTCATTATACGATTAATCTTTTAAGAGCTACGGTGCCACAGACACACATACGGTCAAACTTATAATACCCCTCTTTTTGCGTGGGGGTTAAAAATAATGTTACCTGCAGTTCAAAGTCGTGAGAAACATATTTACAATGTATTTGTATCTCATGGCTGATAATTTAATGAATATTATGGTGTGCGATAATTTAATGAATATTATGTTCTGATAATTTAATGAATATTATGTTTATAAATTCTTACTTATACTTTACCTAAATAAATATTTACCTAAAAGTAACAGCTTTTATCTTCGCTCTCTACCTCCACCTGTACCCTCGTCTCCACAATATTTTTCTCACGATAGTCACAAATTGTGCAATACTTTTATGTTTCACAGATACACGTCCTATGTTCAGTACGTCACAGCGTGGCAACCCTGTGATCATCGTTGGTCCCTATCGATATAACCGTGTTAGTACTTGTAAAGGGGCCAGAGTGCGATGGATTTGTAGCCGGATCGCATCGGGATGCCGATCTACTATCGTAACTGTTAACGGTGTGATTGTTAGAAACATAACAAAACCACTAGTTAAAGATAATCACTAGTATTACTACTTTGAATAAAGGGTATTGTTCAAAAGTTAATAGTTTTTTGATTTAATTCCAGAATTATTTAGATAGTATGTAACTTGCTCAAATTTGATACTTTGTTTAAATTGTAAGGCTTGCTACTGTCCCGGTCTGCGGGACTGTTCGAAAGAGATACCGCGGCCCTGGAATACAAAGGGACATGGATGTGTTTTAGTCAGTACAAGTCTGACACTCCCTTCCGCTCCGCCCAGAGCGGGAGGGGTCATTTGATGATTTCCAATCCGAAAAAAAGGCTTGCTACTCTGTAAGAGTAAATATGGTTACGAACTGAAATCTTTGTTTTCATTTACAGAGATGCAGCCAGTTTTCAGTAAAACAAAGAGCGGTAATGCTGTCATCGTCGTTGGCCCCTATCCATATAATAAGATTAATAGTTGTAAAGGGGCCAGAGTGCGATGGAAATGTACGCGAACCTCATCGGGATGCCGATCTACTATCGTAACTGTTAACGGTGTGATTGTTAGAAACATAACAAAACCACTAGTTAAAGATAATCACTAGTATTACTACTTTGAATAAAGGGTATTGTTCAAAAGTTAATAGTTTTTTGATTTAATTCCAGAATTATTTAGATAGTATGTAACTTGCTCAAATTTGATACTTTGTTTAAATTGTAAGGCTTGCTACTGTCCCGGTCTGCGGGACTGTTCGAAAGAGATACCGCGGCCCTGGAATACAAAGGGACATGGATGTGTTTTAGTCAGTACAAGTCTGACACTCCCTTCCGCTCCGCCCAGAGCGGGAGGGGTCATTTGATGATTTCCAATCCGAAAAAAAGGCTTGCTACTCTGTAAGAGTAAATATGGTTACGAACTGAAATCTTTGTTTTCATTTACAGAGATGCTGCCAGTTTTCAGTAAAACAAAGAGCGGTAATGCTGTCATCGTCGTTGGTCCCTATCCATATAATAAGATTAATAGTTGTAAAGGGGCCAAAGTGCGATGGACCTGTACCCGAGCCGGATCGGGATGCCGATCTACTATCGTTACTGTTGACAGTGTGATTGTTAGCCATAGGACTGAACATAACCATTAGGATTAGCTATTTAAATATAGTTAAATGGTGTTGGAGATGTAGCTCACAAACTAAAAAAAATACCATTAAACTTAACAAGGTCCCTAAAGAAGAATTATGATTTTAATAGAAGTAGCTTTTTGACGATGACTGCTTACCTTCGTAAGCCTTTTGAACTACGTGTATGTCGTATTCATCTTTTTCGAATAGAAAACGTTAGTAAGGTTAATTATGTAAGTAATGCAGGTCATTTGTTTTGACACTTTGTAAATAATATTCTTTGTAAGTAATAATAGGGTTATGATTTTCTCTTGACTTCTGGACTACTTATCACATTTCGAAAAATGACCTACCTACTCTAAAAACAATACATTCTAACAGCAGTAAGGAATCATAAACCTTAGGACAAAGTAGCATACGACCACGGCTATCCTCTGAACATAACTATGATTTTTTTTAAATACACTATAATTTATGTAACGTGTAAGTTGTTTATTAAAAAATATAGAATGGTTTGTAGGTACATAACAATTTCAGACAAGAATATTTTCTTGTTTCATACTTTTTAGAGCTTGATTTTTCAGTAGTCGGGTTTTACTTTTTTGTTATTAACTTTTGGAATACAGGCCGATATTTTTGTGGAAGGAAGATGTAAGTTAAGTAGATGTAAGCCTGTAAGATTTCATATTAACATTTACATTAATAAAATATTCTGCGATTCATTCAAATCTGTTTTTCTTCGACCTAATTCTTAGCAAAACGACCAGACCTTTCATTTATAACAAATATGTAATCGTAGCTCGACAAGGAATTGGAATTCTGTGACGCCTCTGGAATCCTGAATGTATAAAAAGTATATGAGCACTAAAAGTTTTCATGAAGGAAGCAGAAGCCTTAGTGCCAGTAAATACCTTTACGTGTGAAAACATGGCCAATACGGACATCTAAATCAAATGCTTGTCGATTCCAGTGCATTAAATGAAAACTACAAAGTTTTCATGAAGGAAACAGAAGCCCTAGTGTGAGTTTATATCCGATCCAATCGCGTTAACGTATGCTTTCATTTGTACTGAAACTGAACTAGTGCTGTCTCGTGACTTTAGCGCAATCGAGTACATTTTGTCTGTAATAAAGCTCGAACAAGATTCACTAAAGTTGGTTTTAATTCTACCCATTCTTTACTCATTGGAATGTAGTATTTTTCTACTTTCCTTCACTATCATGAATAAAATAATTCAGAACACTGAACATAGTTATTACTGAAATTACGCTAACAAGACTTACATGGCACTTCATTATATTTCAGATCCAGTGCCAGTTTTCGGCGTGACGGCGCTAGGGAATCCTGTGATCTTTCTGGGAAGCTACAAGTATAGTCAAAAGAATCGTTGTCAAGCCGGGCCCAGAGTGCGGTGGTACTGTATGAGACACAAAAGTGGGTGCCGAGCAAGTGTGGTTACTTTCAATAACCTCCTCGTTAGGCGTATGAACGATATTCATAACCACTGACGGTCAAAGTCGAAGATATTTCGATGAACTCATTTATTATACTTTATTAAATTTGACATGATTTTCCGGATTGATATAAGTTAATTATGTTTACAATCGGATACAAACGAAATAATCTTGTGTTTCAAACCTATTAAATGTGTGTGTGAGTAAATGATCTAAAACTGTCATTTAAGTAGTTTTAATGGGTAGGTAGATGTTTGTCACCTACCTTATTACGTTTAGATCTTCTTCTTTCGTGTCGATGGTACGACTTTATTATATTTCTTGAGCCCAGAATGTGGCCACGTTAATCGCGGCGTCTGTGGCGTCTTTTAGGTCTTCCAAAGCGCAGGTGTTGGGGCACTTCGGACACTCCAGCAAGAGGGACATAGTCTGGTCGGGAGCACCGCATTCACACTGTGTGCCGGAAGGATCTTTAATTCCTCATTTTGCCAAATTGTGTTTATAACGGCCTACTTGGGTGCGCAATCGGTTAAGTGCTTTCCAAACGTATGTTTAGATGAGACACCCAAGTTCTCCAAGTAGTGTGCCCTGTCAACGACGACGTATATAGCGAAACCTAAACTAACATTTAAAATTTATTTTTAGATCTAGTACCGGTTTTCAGTACGACAACTCGAGGGAATCCTGTCCTCATTCTAGGATCCCACCGGTATAACCAGAGAAAGAGGAGCAGTAATGGGACATTAGGATCACGGCGCTGGTATTGTAATAGGAACTCCTATGGATGTAGATCGAATGTCATCACCGTAGGCGATGTCATAGTTAAACATAAGTCTGAGCATAACCATTGAAGTGTAGTTTTAGTGTAGGATCGGTCAATCCGCAAATTCCGGACGTGGCTCCGAACACGGACACCTGCTTAAAATACTTACCGAAGAACCCGTGTCTGCAGCCGCGTCCCAAGTTGTTCGTAATGGTTTGACTAATTCTTTAAATGGTAATTTTTTTACGTCATATGAATGTCGATACTAGCTTTTAAGATTGCTTTGCAATACTCGACTTTATTTGCGACCTATCCTGATTGATTCACTTGACAGACAATGCGCAGCCTAAATGTCAAATATTTTGGGTCCAAGGGTTTGGCTAGCTGGAATTAATGATCAGTCAGGATTTTTCTTTTCTTTTGCATACATTTTCCTGTGTAATACTTTGTCAACATGCCACTTAATATACGTATTATAAAACAAATAATAGGTCATTCAATTTAAAATTTAAAGCACTTCTCTATCACATCGGATCTGTTATCGGCACTACAAAGACCCCTGTGATCAAGTACGGTCCGTATCGGTGCAATCGGTCCAGTGGGTACAAAGGGGCCAAACGGTGGACCTGTACCCGGTACTCGTTGGGATGCCGGTCTACCATCATAACTGTCGACAGTGTGATTGTTAGTCAAAAGGATGAACATAACCATTAAAGAAAACAGAAGGTCATATAACAGTTAAGATTGGTTAAGACGTTAGACTTAAGAGGAAGTGTAAAAGGCGTCAACTAGTATCAAATTGTATATAGTGTTAAGAATAATTACACCTGCAGTTCTAAGTCATGTAAAACATAATTACAATGTATTTTTGTATCTCATGGCTGATAAATTTAATGAATAATTATGGTGTGAAGTTTATAAAGTCTTTCTTATGCTATACCTAAATAAATATTTACCTAAAAGTAATTAATATATTAAATAGTTTTTATCCTCCCTCTCTTCCACCTGTGGCTCGTCTACCACAATATTTTTTTCTCGATAGTTACAAATTTTTTCTATGTGTATACTTTTAATGAACTAAACACATAACTATACAATACGTTTATGTTTTACAGCTACACGTGCTGTGTTCAGTACGTCACAGCGTGGCAACCCTGTGATCATCGTTGGTCCCTATCGATATAATCGTGTTAGTAGGTGTAAAGGGGCCAGAATACGATGGATTTGTTGCCGGATCGCATCGGGATGCCGATCTGCTGTCGTAACTGTTGACGGTGTGATTGTTAGCCATAGTAATAAACATAATCACTAGTATTACTGCTTTGAATAAAAGATACTGTTCAAAAATTAATAGTTATTTTGATTGAATTCCATAATTATTTAGATAGTATGTAACTTGCTCCTGTTTTGATGCTTTGTTGCAAATGTAAGGCTTGCTACTGCAGATATGAGTAAATGCTTAACAAATGAAAACTTTATGTTTTACTACAGATTGGCAGCCAGTTTTAAGTAAGACGAGGAGCGGCAATGACGTCATCATCGTTGGTCCCTATCGATATAACCGGATTAACAGTTGTAAAGGGGCCAAAGTGCGATGGACCTGTACGCGAGCTGGATCGGGATGTCGATCTGTTATCTACACTGTCACGGGTCAGATTCTTCAACATAAGACTGAGCATAACCACTAGAATTAGTGCTTTCAATCTAATTTAAATTCAGTTCCCAATCATAGTAATTATATTAATTAATTATTTATATTTTTTTAAGATTTGCTAGTGTGTGAATGATTAAATATTTTTTTTAATAAAACAAAAAAATGTTTTTAGACTTTCCGTAAACAAGGAAATCCCAATAACTAATACAACAGGATTTGCTCCAACAGTTTCTGTGTAGCAACTGTCAATTTCCGAAACTGTAATGCTGGGTACACATTGGTGAAAGGTAACATGCGCTGTAACAACTTCGCCATGTTGTTAGGTTACATTTCAAGTTGCATTGCATAAGTCTGGACGGCTCATTCGTGTTACAATACACGTTGCGTTACACCAATGTGTACCCGGCATTAGTTGTAATCCCGAACGCATCGATGACAACATCAGTTTGCTGACAAATAAAATGAAATGCAAACTTACAATGCTAGATTATGTAATATTATTCTGTTTTATTACAGATTACGTGCCAGTTTTTAGCAAGTCAAGATTTGGTAAAGAAGTCATCGTTCTTGGTTCCTATCGGTATAATCGGGTTAATAGCTGTAAAGGCACCAAAGTGCGTTGGAAATGTTCCCGGACCTCACGGGGATGCCGATCTACTATCATAACTATCGATAGGGTCATGGCTTGCCATAGAAGTGAACATAACCACTAGGATGATTCCTGTTTACTGTGAATTTTCATACTGTGTTGAAAAATTTGCTTGTAGCTATAAATAAACGTTTTCTTAAATTAAATAGATTTAATTTTGACAATTATTCCACCAGTCCTTTTCCCAATAAATACCACAGACTAGTTTTAAGCATTTTTATAATAATTATTGTATGTCTTATTGCAGACTTGGAGCCAGTTTTCAGCACGACGTATAGTCGTAATCCTGTCATCATTCTTGGTCCCTATCGGTATAATCGGGTTTTAAGTTGCAAAGGAGCCAAAGTGCGATGGAAATGTACCCGGTACCCATACGGGTGCCGATCTACCATAATTACTTTTAATAGTCAAATTATTAGCCATAACATAATCATTGAGACGATTATATTGAACCACTTTATTAATTAAATATTTTTTTTGTGATATAGTATGAATGCGGTATTTAGTGACTGTTTATTAGACTTACTAAATATTGAATTTGTCAAAAATAAATGTTTCACTATCATCTAATGGTTTCAATTAAAATAAGTTTCAACAGTTTCTGTGCAATTATCGCAAGTGGTAAATATGTTTGTGTCGTTCATAATTGAACAAATCAAAAGATAGTGCCAATCAAAAAGTGCTCTTAAAGATCATTGAATCTGTTTTTTGTTCCCACTGCTGGGAACTGCTGCTGGCTGCTGTCTATAGACTGCTACCTGCAATATATTATGCAGACACTTACGGATTACACTACAAATAATACGTCTCAAAGCTTTTCACACTTGATCCTGCCGTTTTTTTTACTTAATGTTACAATGCATTGACGTTTTATTACAGCTACAGAAGTACAGCCAGTGTTCAGCGCGACGAGGAGTGGCAACGCTGTGATCATCTTTGGTCCCTATCGGTATAATCGCGCTAGTCAGTATAAAGGGTCCAAGCAGCGATGGCACTGTACTCGGACGGCATTGGGATGTAAATCAGTTATCGTCACTATTGACAATGTAATAGTTTCACATAAGAAAGAACATAGCCATGCTTAAAACTTTACTCCCTCAATTATTATTTAAAAGTAGTAATAATTATGTTACTTGTAGTTATTATCATATTCTTTATAATGTGTATGTAGAATAAGTAAGCAATGAATTTGCTTAAGTAGTTCATTAATACTGCAAAAAAATTACGATGACAAAAAATATATCCTAGTAGGTATTTTTAAGTGTTTTTAATTTTTTCATTACCTACTTAATATATTACGTAAATAAACTAACTGTTGCTTAGTAAAAAAGTTTCCTTTTATTGAAAAATGATACCAATAGAGCTTCTTACCTATAAAGGCTCTTTTAAATGTCCATTTATTTTCTGTTTTAGTTAAACAGGGTCTAATATTTGGTGTGACGTAGAATGGTTATCCTGTGATGGTTCTAAATACTTAGCCATCGGTCTAAACTGGCGCGGAAGTGCAAGGACTCCGAAATGGCGTGGTCGTGTACGCGCAGACGGCTCGGGTGTAAAATTGTGGCACTGGTAGTGATTATGAAGTGGTTTCTCAATAACACGAGCATAATAAATAGATCGTGTTTTGTTTTCATTACTAAATAGTTTATCCGGATAGGAGAAAGCCAATGATGAATGGCTGATTACAGCCCTACTCGTGACTGTGCTGATTTGTCATTTAAAACAAAATATCCACGATTCACAGCAGTTTCAAATATTTTTGTTTTAGAAATCAAAAGATTGGAAAGATTTTGATTCGAAACTTGCATGAAGGAGAAACAGGTCATAAAATAAAGAAAACTAATATTTGATATTCTTTACTTTACAGAATTCGAGCTGATATTCGGCTCAACAAGTCGTGGCAATCCGTGTCTCAACATAGGACCGTATCGGTTCAATCAAGGTGGTCCGGTGAAAGGGCACAAAACTCGCTGGCGTTGTATTCGGAGAGCTTCAGGGTGTAAATCAGTTGTATATACCGTCAATGGTGTCATGGTGCACTTTAAAAACGCGCACAACCATTAAGAAGGCTTTAATTCTTTTGTAGATATAGGTAAAACCGGATATAATTACAAGGAAAATCAATACTCTGTACAACTGTGACATAAAGAAATCAGCTACACTGTTATTTTGTTTAAAGGGAATAAATATTGTTTTTGTTTTAGTTGTATTTAATTTTCTTGAACATCTACGGGTAACACATGCGGTAACATACCACTGGCTGAAAATTGTTCCTAAATAGACATGCCAACCAAAACATTCATTGCACTTCGCTGCAATCGGTAAAGATACGTAAGTTATTTTTTCGGGCTACCTTAGAGTATCTCCTTTAAACAATGAACTCATATTTCAGTAAAATGGATGTTGAAGAGGAGCGGCAAAGAACTGGCGATGGTGAACGGTTACACGTTCTATTGTCACAAGAACAACGCCAAGACGAAGATCTGGACGTGCACCAGTGGATGGCTCTGTAAGGCCAGGTTGATCACCTGCAGTGAGCCTGATCCTCTGAAGCGGCGCGTTGTGTCTGCTAAGCTGGAGCACAGACATCCACCGCCCACGTTTATGATTGTTGATGGGTTTTATGTTAAAATATAATGGCGTAAGGCATGTTGCGTAGCGTCACAAGGTGGATGACGACTTGGTCGCAGAAACTCGCTGCACATCTTTCACCTGAAATCATAATGAGGATAATTACATTACAATTATTACTGTCAGGGAGTCCTAAATACAATTCGCATCGGAACCTAAAAAGTGTAAATATGAACAAAAATATGGACAAAGTAATCAAATTATTAAAAGGCGTAATGTTGTATTAATCAAATAACTAATAGTATAACCTCAAGTTCATGGTGATCTGTGTTAAAAAATTGCTTTTAAACATATAGTTTTTTTATTTTAATCCGTAGTGTCTTCGACAGGAAAATAAACGTTTAAATATAAAACATTTTTTATTACGATTTCGTTTTAATCTACACATTCGCATTGTATAGTTTTCTGCATAATGCGATTTCATTTTTTTTAAGCTTGAGAATTATATCATCGTCCGTAGGTCTAGGGTGCTGTCACTCTAGATCTACCGAATTAAGATTCACCTGTAACACATAATAACGCCCACCCTTGTTATCCTAGCACGCTTTGCATGTTTTATATGCACGCAACAAACTCAAATGTGTGCAGATCCAATTTTTCACGTCGTTATTAACACATTAAAAAATCTTTTAGTAAAATTTATGAAGAGACTCAACGGAAAAGAAGTGGCACTAGTGAACGGCTACACTTACTACTGTCGCAAGCAGAGTTTGAAGAGGTCTACAAAGATCTGGAACTGTACCTATGGAGGGGACTGTCATGCCAGGATGGAGATCACCAAGCACGCGAAACCATCGCGTCGAATTGTGCTGTCAGCGAAACTGGAACACAAGCACGAACTTCCCAAGTATTGTATCAGTAATGGGTATTATTGTAAATTGTAATTAGTAGCTAACGTTTACTTACGTTTGAAATGTGTATTTGAGCTACAACTCCGTATGTGACGGAAGCGACATTGCCGCCCTGCCGCAACGACAGACCGCAGCGACACTACTGGTTTCAACTCAAAGAGCTATTTGTTCTAAAAACTTCTGGCAGAAATAGTTTGTAAACTAGTAGTTAGTACGGCCGCGCATGTATCTGAAAAAACTAGATATAGGTACCAACGCCCCGCTGCGCCTGAGTGCTGTGTCCCGATACTACAACAAAGCAATTAATGAAAAAAGACGAAAGTGTTAAACACTACGGAATTGCTTATTCTGTTAAGTAGTGTTGTGAGTTTATATCTACGTAGTCGTTAATTAACTTCTCTCTGTTTTAGGCTTGTTCTACTTTCTAGCGACTGACATGAAGTTTTGACTTATTGTTCTGAAAACAATCACTTTCTTAAGCAATATTTAATAAATACAGGAAAATTCTATTTGTACGTTGTATTTATATTAATGCAACTTTAGCTTCATTCAAAACAAAATTAATTAGAAATTATTGAAAATAAACTGTTTTAGTAATGTGTAGTGAAAAAAATCTAGTCTTGGTAACAGTACATAACATAACATCACCCCTGTAATTTCCGAAGGGTTAGGTCCATGAACTATTAGGTACACCTCTGCCTATCACCCGCATTACATTAGGTACAAAATCCAGTTTTGATTATAGCTATGCTATATGTATGAATTAACTATTTTCCTTACATGTAAAATTAAGAGCCTAGTCATACATTTAAACACGTTTAGCTGTAGGTATTAAATTACCCTATTGTATGTTAAATGTTTGCAAATTACTATTTAAATGTATGTATATTACTGAGTGTTGTGTTCGTGTGCGTGTGTTATCAATAATTAATGTTTGGAAAATGTCAAATGTTGTTTTAATTACGCAAAATTAATAAAAATACATGGGCTGAAATATGTTTAGTTTCTAATTAACTTCCACTACTGGACATAGCCGCCCCCACCTTCTCAATTCTTCTCATTGTGTCGATGGCAATATTCCACATTGAATCTGCCCGCAGGATACCATATTGGTACCACGTGGTTTGAGGAACACCACCACAATTACTCGCAGGGCGGAGTCTCTTGTCATTTTATCTGCTTTAACTTGATTCCGAGGCAAAAATAAGCCGTCCGCTCAAAAATAGTAGTATACTAAAATGTAATAAATTAGTTTCAGTGAGATGGGCGAATAAAATGGACGGGAAGGAACTAGCTATTGTTCATGGATACACATTCACATGCCGTAAAAAAGTCGCCCGCCGCAATTGGACTTGGCTGTGCAGTTTAGGCAAGACATGCGAAGCTCAGCTGGTCACAACGCCTCATATGATACCTGTTTAAAGGATGGTGGTATCGGCCTCATTGAACCACACACATCGAGCGCGCTTTGTTTTATGCTGTAAAAGATAGCATGTCAAGCTGTAATGGGCAAGTGTTGTGGTTTTATTATTTATAAATAAATACAGGAACATAATTTATTATTCTTATTCAGGTGATCTGTAAGTCAGGCCTCTGTTTAAGATTTCCATTTTATATTTTGTACTTATACCTAATGTTAATGTTAATAAATATTTATGATTATGATTATTTTGTGATGGAATTTAACGGTTAAAACGCTCCTTATAATAATGAACTTCGTTATTATTTTTACACAGTTTACAACAAGTTTATTTATTTACAGTTCATTGGGTGAAAAAAGCTGACGGAAAGGAGCTTGCTATTATGCACGGCTACACATTTTTCAAAAAAGACAAACTTCGACGACAAGTGTCTGGCACTGCACCAAAGGATACCCTTGTAAAGCCAGGCTGACCTTTACGAACGGCGCCACACTCTCGGAGCGTCATATCACATCAGTTCAAGACACTCATGCGCATCCTCCACCGGCGTTTACGATTAAAAACGGATGTTACTTCAAAATTTAAGTTTAGGGAAGGCAAATAAGTGACAAAGTCAATCAAAATAAAACATTGTGTTCGTGTATTATCGTAGTGAATGCAACAAACTGTATTAGTGTGAGTATTTATTATTGGTCTAGTGTCCTAATTAATTAAATTAAATGCATGTAATCTTGACTTACCTTATTTATTCGTCGAAGTAACTAGTCTTTTGCCTATTGAGAATGTTAAAATTAACAATTAATCTGTTTTTCTTATATGACAAAAAGTATTTTTGTCTTTGTGTGTTATCAAAACTAAGTCAAATGTAAAATAAGATAAACCTAATTAAATAAATTAACATAATTTTGTTTGGTATTTTATTAAACTTAACACACTAACTATTTTCTATAAGGATACAAGTACGGTACCATTTAATCTTCTCTACGTAAAAAAAATATTTTTGGTTGATGCAACATTTTAATAAAACAAGTTATGTATTTATGAAGGAGTTTCTTACATATAGAATTGCCGAGGAATTGTTATTTAAAAATTATGGAATTTATCCCAGTAGTTTTAATACATCACCACTTCAGTGTCCGATGTCCGCAGCCGGTCCGCAAGTTGTCCATATCAGTTTGACCGATCCTAACTAGGTCAAACTTTGCAGACATGCTTTAATACCTCTGTTATACATTGAGACTTTGTGTACATTTGGGTATTTGACTATGTCTGATGATAACGTAACGTATTTGAAAGAAGACATCCGCGAGATGGATTGTATAGACAAGCAATGCATCCCGCCTGATCAGACTACGATAGCTTTTCTAGCGTGTCTGTAAAAGACAAGTTTAATTTACTAACGCAGTCTGATTGTCAAACTTAGCTGGTAGCCATATATCCACCAGTACATTCCAGAACAGCATAACATTTCTACTTTATTTTCCAGTGCTACAATGGGTATTGAAGACCGATGGAAAGGAACTAGCGGTTGTTAACGGTTACACATTCTATTGCCACAAGCATCATGTGAAGACAAGTACTTGGAGATGCACTAATGGAGGTTTTTGCAAAGCAAGGCTCAGCATCAGCAATGACGTCAGAGCATCGCATAGGACCGTGATATCAGCGAGGTTGGAACACGCCCATGTACCGCCAGCATTTGTCATATCAAATGGATACTATGTTAAAATTTAATGGAACTATTTTAGCTGTAGGGTTGCCGGTCTAAGACTGCGCGGTCGATAAAACTGCGCGCACGTATAATTCAAAAGCAGAGTGACGTTCGTAGCTAATTTGTGTGTAATCTAAGTAATTAAATTTACGTAGAAAGTAAGGTTTCAAAATCTAAAAGTAGTGCCATGTGTAGAACGTGTATTCTATTCCATACATTTTGAAATCGACTTTACTTAAAGGTAAACATATTTCAACAACTTAAAAGTACATAAATATTTGTAATAAACTTGTGGTCACGAATATTTTGTTTTTATTGAGCTTTATTTCAAGTTCAATCACCAAATAAATTGTAAAGGCTCAGAACTCGCGAACACTTTCAAAACAAAGTCTATTCATCAGACTTTTGGTAAAGATTCCCATAGTTCAGAGAACTTTTACTATTGGACTATAAATAACTTTATGATTGTGGTGGCTCCGAAATTTCGCTTATCTGTCAACTGCCTTTTATTTGGAATATAGAACCTTCAATCATTTTAAGTATTGTTGCGGCTACATCAAAATAATAACCTGTCGAACTTGAGCTGTCTTCGGCCCACATTCTGATGAAATGACTATGAAAATAAATTGCTCAAAGATCAACGCTCACTAGTTTTTATTTTCAGTGATTCTGCTGGCGAAATCACGGTATTCAGGGAAACATCTGGTCATGTTCAACGACTACACTTACTACTGTAAGAAACAATGCAAGAAGACCAAATACTTCCATTGGTACTGCTCCACACATAACTGTAGAGGTTGTAACGCTAAGCTAAAGTTGGATGAGAAATTCGCCATTGTTGGCCTTGAGAACGAACACACTCACCCTCCAGCTAAATACTGTATCCACGGTGGACAGTACATAAAGATCTGACACCGCAGACGTCTGATGACGTTGCAAGTTCATTTATCTGTAAAGGCGGTTACATACGTCACTACTTGCTTGCTTGGTTGGTCTGTATCAACGAAATGACCAAATTAGTTGAACTCCACAGACAGGTGTGTGTCCCTGTATGTGAATATTTTTAGGCCATAGTTTAGTGATTTTAGTAAAAATGATGTTTGCTTCCTATCTAAGACGATCAAATAGGATTTGTTGACTTACATTTTGTACTAAATGTTTATTTTTTTTAATAAAGGGAATCATAATTTTGTAGTGTTGTTTTAGGACTAGTCTTCAATTTGAATGATAAAAGATATTTTTTTTTTTGTGCTCACTTATAAATTAAGGTAGGTATTAAATGTGACACTTTCAACTAAGCAATGAATCTGCAAGACACTAACTAACTTAAAATCATCATCGATATCATCAAATAATTAGGTATTAGCAAAAGCGGTGTTCAGATTTTTTTACAGGAAAGAAACATCAACAGATCTTTGAATTAGGATCAATTCAACTGTTGTTACATAAAGAGGCAGACAACATACACAATTTAAAGTAAGAACATCGCGGAAAAAACACTCACTGTCGGTGTTCCCGACACTCAACAAGCGGCACGGGCCGTGTGGTGTTCGTCTGTATGATGGAAATGCTGCCGACGACGCGCGACGCCTGGAAAGTTCAAGAAAATAGAAATAAGCTTTGAAGATTTGCAAAAACAACTTCCAAGAAGACAACTTTGTGATCTATAATATCTCCATCTCTTAAGGCTTTACTTTGTCATATTAAATTCAGTAAAAATAAAAGTCTACAAATCAATCGTAATTATAACATTGTTATCTCTTCCTATCCAATTTTCAGCATGAAAATTAGAAATAGGTACATCTTGGTAAACAGGTTTCTTTCATTGGTATCGAAACTCACCAGTCGTTATATTTCAGGTATCCAATACGTTAAATCCAGAACAGGCACAAGTTTGATTCTACTGAACCACTACACATACTGTCTGGTACATCGGTCCCCGACCAAAGGCACGGCTTATTAGCGATGCTCCTCTCACAATGGCAAGAAGTGCAAGGCTAAACTGATCACGGATACTGCGGGAGATATAATCGGGAACTTTGAACACACACATCCTCCTTATAAATATACTGTGGCTAAGGGAGTGTATATCAAAATTGGGTAGAGAGATAAGACTTCCTACTAGCTGACTGATGTCTTGATCGGCTAGATCTAATTTAACAAAAAATAAACTTGCGCATGAACGAACACAGGTGATCTATTAAATTAAGTCAGTTTTGTAGGTGGTTCCATTGCTCTTTTTAAATAAAATATAATATTGCGTCTGCACAGATTTTGTATGGCTGCTTGTTTGACAGTTTATTATACTATTAGCATTAAATATTTTTGAGTTTCTGTCACAATTTGAACTTGTCAGTGAGATTGGAGATGTATCAACCAAATTGAATTTTGTGAACAAATTATAAAAGTGAATCGTTCACTGTGGGCTATGACGTTCAGGTATGATCGTGAAATCTGCACCTGCAACACCTTTAAATAAAACTGAATTAATTTGTTTGAATATAATATAGTCATAATTGTTGTAACTGTAGGTACTAGTGTGTGTAATGGTCCTAAGATACTACTTTAATGAACGTAACTATACTAATACTATGTAGTTTCGTATTTAAACCTTCTTTATTTGAATCTCTTGATGTTGTTTAGTAAATTATTAATAGGGCTTTTTCACTACATACCAGTTTTGCAGAATTTAACTGATGTAAAAATAAAAATGTTAAAGCTATTAGGAAGATATATTTTTTTTTTAATAAATATACAACCTAGGAAATAGGTCGATAACAATACTCTTCATCAATATTGTTAGATAACGTAAATATAAAAAAAAACATTTATAAATAATTAATATTTATATCAGAATGTGCATTTATTTCCCAATACTAAATTATTTATGAAATCTTTAATTTCTCTTTTTTGTTTTATCAATTTGACAAAAAGAGATTCTGATAGTGAAGAGGTTTTTAATTTAACTATTAAAGCAATGCCTTATTTTTCAGAGGATTTCAAGTACATCACGTCCCGGTCAGGTTCACAGCTACTTCTTATCAACAACTACAGCTATGCACGTGGTCTTCAGACAAAAGCAAAAAAAAATACGCCTTGGTACTGTTCTACTCATAAAAGTAAGGGGTGCAAGGCTAAGCTCGTCATTGATGTTCTTAATCAAATTATTTCTGCTAATTATGAACATAATCATCCTCCAGGCCAGTACATTGTATGTCAAGGGAAATATATTCGGATTTAAGGAACTATGTACTTTTGTTAATTCCTTCGGTCTCATAAAAGCACCAATGTACCCTTGTACTCAAGTAGCGTCGTGGGACCCTGGTGACTTGTACCGCAGGCGTTGCTTGCAATGCTGACCTCGGGCACCAGTCTCTCACAAATTCATGTAAACTTTTCCTTAAGATAGTTTTTAAGCATTTACTCTGTACGAGAAAATAAATATTATACTCACTCATATAATTCTTTGTTGTTTTTTCTTCCTTTATTTGCTTTGTTTTTGTAACTATACTGACGATATCAAACTTTAATAATAAAATCTGTAATTGCATTATTTTTCAGAGGACTTCAAGTTCGTCGATTCCCGGAAAGGGGCGCAGTTAATTCTACTTAATGACTACACCTATTTTCGCCATAGTTATTTAAATACCAAAAATGCTACTCGTTGGTGCTGTTCTACTCACTATACTAAAAAGTGCAAGGCTGTGCTCGTCACTGACAGCAAAAATAAAATTATTTCTGCTAATTATGAACATAATCATCCTCCTGGCAAATACGTTGTGTGTAAAGGGAAATATATTCGAATATGACGAATATCCGAACTATGTACTGTTATTTGTTGCTTTTTCTTTGTATTTGTGACTGTGACGAGATTCTCAATTTGTTACATAATGTCCGTAATTCTTTTGTTATTCGGTAGATTTCAAATACGTAGACTTCCAGAAAGAGTCACAACTAATTCTTATTAGCGACTACACTTGTGATCGCTATCGTTATGTAACGAACAAAAATGCTACTCGTTGGAACTGCTACTAACTAATCACAAGTGTAAGGAAGTATGTCTGCTACTTATGAACATAATCATCCTCCTTGCTAATCAAGGAAAACGTGTCTAAAGTATAAGTATAAATCCTAAATTAGGTATTTTATTTGGTTTGCTTTTTGATATATTATAATTTTATTAGAGTTTTGTCAAGATGATTGCTTATGATGATTGTTGATACTGTTTCTGTAACTGTATTTTAAGTGAATAAATAAATTATGCAATAAAAACGACATAAAACGTTTCTTTCCTTTTGTAACCAATTTATGATTTATCATTTTTGTTTACAATAATTGTTCAGACTAATATTTTTTACACACTTTTCATGAGTACGGGTAAAAAGTTAACAAATGAGTTGAACTGTTTAAAAATAAACCTGTTGGTATATACTTATAACAAATTATTTTACCTTGTTCTTTATTTATTTTAAGGTTTTTGTCGCCTAGCATTACATCACATACGGTACAACTTTATAGTCCTTCAACGTGCTCATTTGTTTCAGATTGTGACATAACATTCGTCGAATCCGAAAGAGGCCAGTCTTTGCTTCTGTGCCAAGATTACACCTTCTCTTTCCGTCGCCAACTGTCCCGAAAGCAAGGCGCTCATCAATGGGTGTGCACATCTTACAGCAAACTTAATTGTAAAGCGGAACTTCAGTTGAATGCTGAACAGAAACTTGTTTCCAAACGTGGATACCATAATCATCCACCAGCCATGTATTATCTCTGTGATGGTATTTTTAAGAGAATGTGTAAATAAAGCGATGAAAATCAAATCAAATAACTTAGTTGTTTGAATCCTTGGCTAATACAAGAACTTACAATAGTTCAAAAAAAACTTGACACTTGACATATTCAGATCTAGAGACATAACTAGCGAAGCCTGGATGAAGGTATTATAGCTACGCCTCTGCCTAATCATTCCTGAACATCAGGCGCGATACTATGAGCTAGAGCTTTAAATTGTTTGTTTTATTTTTCCAGTCATCAAGTTCATAAAATCGCAAAAAGGAAGACCATTGATAATGCTGAACGAGTTCACCTACACGTTTGCTACGCGATCAGAGAAGAAAGGCACATTCCGATGGGTTTGCACGTCTCACTTCCATAGTAAATGCAGAGCTAAAATCATATTGGATAACAAACAGAGAATCGTGTCATCACTTTTAGATCATAGTCACCCTCCGCCTAAGTATTATATTCATAATGGGGAATATATTAAATATCGATAGTTTTAAACAGTGACAAGTTTGAATTTTGTATGTAATAAAAAGTAATTATGGGTATGAAAGTTGAACACCCGCTCAGAAGTTCGAGTTGCTCGTGTTGTTTAAATCTTCAATAGTATTGTTGTGTGACTCAATGTTTAACGTAAATATTATGGAAATGAAATCATAGTTTGTAAGTCAATAGTTGTATTTTTAGAAAACGTAAGGAACAAAATTAAAACTAACTTGTGTTTTATAACTTGGACTTAAATGTCGTGGCTATTATTTAATAAAGAAACCAGAAAAACACTTCAGCAAAATTATAATATTCTTTCAAAACTCCTATATATTTTTGCCCATAGTCCTTTATTAACTTTGAGCTCAAAATTGCATAGTAAAGTGAAAAAAAAAACAAATGTCTTCGTTTATACATAAAAAAAACTTACAATTTCAGACTACAAGTGCATACAATCAAGAAGAGGAAAGCCGTTAATACTATACAAAGACTATACTTTCAGGTATCAAAAACATTTTCCTATAAAAGGCACACATCACTGGCTATGTACAGCTAGTACCAGCAAACACTGCAACGCGAAGCTAATACTGAACAATTGGGATAATATCGTATCTAGTAATCGGTATCATAATCATGTACCGTCCAAATATTGTGTACACAATGGAAAATATGTCAGGATTGGATAGTGTCTTTGAACCTTAGAACTTGTAGTAAATTGCGATTTGTATTTTTCAACTTTGTAAGTGCTAGATGTATGAGTTAGAGCTGTCACAGAACAGTTTCAATTTAGGACGAATCATTTTTTACAACTTTGACTCTGAAGGTACCAATCCGACGGTTGCGGTAAGCGTTAACTGCAGTAGCAAAGCTGCCTAAATGATGACAGGTGGCAATGTTGCCATCTCCCGAAGCTTTTTTCATACGACCAAAATACCACAAGGTTACCTTGTATCTGACATACCCCGATGAAGTCTGTTTGTGTTTAGTTTCAGATAATATCAAGTACATTTTGTCAAGACAAGGCAAGCAGTTAATACTTCTCGAGAACTTCACGTACTTTCATTCCAAATCCTTCAAAAGCACAAATCATTGGTTTTGTACTTCAAGAAGCAGTAAAAAGTGCAAGGGAAAACTTACTTTGGGTATTGACAATAGTATCATTGCCTATAAAAAGGAACACAATCATCCACCGCCGCAATATTTCTGTAGTCAAGGAAAATATTTTATGGTTTCATAAAGTTGTGTATAATCTTGAAATTATAAAGCTCAGGCCAAACTGTAGTGAACCTCACACGGAATGCGGGACTAAACAGCTTGCGGCAACTGGGCTAACTAATTTGTAAGGAAGTTTTATAATGAAATATTTAGCTGCTGTAACATAGATCTTGTATAATATTAAGATTGTTATTTAACTTTTTTGGAATTTCGTTTGTTTTGTTTTTCTTTATTTTGCGGGTGAGTTTATTCTATTGTATACCAGTACATATATTAAGATGTCAAATGCTCCATTTAAAATATTATAACCAATAAAGTACCATTTTCCACCCAATTATTCTTTTATGAACAAAGCCTAAACAAAACCGCTAATAAGCGGTTTAACTAAATTGATTCATTTTTATGTGCCTATTATACAAATACTAAATGTTCAGTCTTTTTTTTTAGATTTCAGATACATACAATCAAGAACGGGCAAGGATCTATTATTGTTTGAAGGCTACACTTACTTCTTGCAGCGGACACTTCTGTCGCTGCCCATGATTGATCACTGGAGGTGCAGCTCCAACCGCAGCAAGAGTTGCAAAGCGAAGTTAGTAGTAGACACGGTCAGGAACAGAATCGTCACTGGAACATTATCCCATAACCATCAACCGCCTGTACTCAAATGATCTTATAAATACTTGGCATACATTAACTTGAAAAATGTTTGTGTTGAATCGTCTAATACATTCTTATAACAACTTTTATGAATATTACCTCGGTCCAGTGGTCGCAAGCGCGGCTGCTGAGCATGAGGTCCTGGGTTCCATTCGCAAAGTTTTACTGGGTTTTTCCATCAAGAATTTCTCAGTAGCAGCCACCTCTACCTAACCCTTTGGAGACTACAGGCGTGATGTTATGTCATGTCAATTATTGTAAGCGTCTGGCAAGAATACAAAAGACTAGAGACAGAACGCGTGTAACTTACCTTTTCAACAGATTGCCTGCAGAGACTAAAAATTGTACTGTAAATCTGAGCAAGGATTCAATTTAAACATGCACACTTATTCAACTAAAATGTAGAACTTCTCGTCTTGTGCCCCATAGTATTATATTAAGTTAAAAAAAAATTAAACTTTTATAACTTGTACCAATTGTTGTTTGTAGTAAGTATTCATAAACTGGCTGTAAGTAGTTCTTTTAAATAATATAATATACCTAACAACGAAAAAAAAACAATATTTTATTTCACATTAAACTACCTCAAATATTAGTTGTAAGTATTTTTTTATAATTAAATACAGTGCATATCTGTGTGTGCATAAACAAAAATAAATAAATATTAAAATAAGTGTCTCACTTAAATTGTTTCAGATATAATCAAGTATATAACATCAAAGAAGGGAAAACAGTTAATACTGTACAACGGATACATTTACTACCACCAGCGGACAGTTGAGTCGAAAGCGATCGACTACTGGTTCTGCACGTCTGTTACCAGTAGGAAGTGTAAAGGGAAACTAGTGTTAGACTCTGAGCAAAATGTAGTAACTGTAAACCATAATCATAATCATGTACAGCCAAAATTTTATATTTCCGATGGCGTGTATTTTAGAATGTAATACTTTAATTATTAATAAAAGTTAAGCCACCTCTTGTCGAGGTGGCAGCAGTGCCACGTTGAAGGGCAATGTGGTTTCTTAGTCCTCATTACGTTGAAAGGGTTTTAATGGTACTCTTTCTTAATCTAGTCATCGTATTTATGTCAACACGTGTCGTTCGGAAGTTTTGTGAGATGAGTGTACGGATTTTATGTAACTATTTTGTCTCTAGTCGTAGTAGAAGATTTTATATTTTGACAAAGAAAAAATTAATAAATTATCTTTAATTATCACGTCAAAGTTTCTCTTTTGGTTGAATCTTTACCAAATCTAACCGTATAACTGTGCTTTTAGTTTTCTTAGTACGAATTTGGAACATCAAGGTTGATATAATTTATGTAAATTCTTTATTTTCAGAATACAAGTACATAAAGTCTGAGGTGGACTGTATGATTCCTCAGGCCTGGATTTTCTTCTAGTGGACTGTATATTGGTATTTGTAGGTATAGAGACACACATTAAATCATTTACTGGTATTTATTTCACTGTTTACACTGGTATATTACAACATATTGGAGGATTCTTGTCGACTGTGTCTGTAGCGCCGCCTAGTTCTGTTTTTATAGTATTTCCACTAGGCGCGCGTGGCGGCGGGATCCGGCATTAATTCCGCCATTTTAAGTTTATTCACCAATTACGCTTGAGGACCGATAGAGTGGCTCCCGACAGGTTGCGACCTGTCGAAACCTGCTCAAACCTCGATTGCGACTCTATCGGTCCTCCAATCAGAGCGTTTGTTATGATTGTTGCTTGGATTACATTACAAAGAGATAACTTAATCTATATTCTTATCTATTTACTACGGTCGGGCTCGGTGTCCACGACACTTACATTAACAAGGAGATAACTTAATCTACATTCTTATCTATTTACTACGGTCGGGTTCGGTGTCCACGACACTTACATTAACAAGGAGATAACTTAATCTATATTCTTATCTATTTACTACGGTCGGGGCTCGGTGTCCGCAACAGTTCTCCCCCCGGCGCAGCTCGCGTAGCCTCTTCCTTCCTCCTAAGGACGACGAGCTTGCTAACCGGGCGTCGGAAGATGCCGGTTCTGGTGCGCACCTCGACGACTCGTACTCCGCCGTCAGCTCCCGGATGCGTGCGCTCGACGATTCCCATTGGCCACGTGTTTCGTGGCAGTGTGTGGTCAACCACGAGGACTATGTCTCCCGCTTGCAGGGGCTGGACGTCGTTCCTTGGTTCGCCTCGTGGTACCAGCGTGGGAAGATATTCACGAACCCAGCGCCGCCAGAAATGATCGGCAAGCGCTTGGCTAGCTCGCCACGCTCTTCTGTCGGCCTCGTCGCAGGGTCCGGTTGCTGGCAGGCCTCTTGATGACCCCAACAAAAAGTGGTTGGGGGTCAGAGCCTCTGGGTCGTTGGGATCCACACTTACGTGGGTCAGGGGTCGCGCGTTGATGGAGAATTCAGCCTCAGTGAGTAGTGTGCTGAGGACTTCTTCAGCTGGTGCCTTTTCCTGCAGGGTCACCTTGAGTGCGGTCTTGACTGATCGCACCATTCTCTCCCACGCGCCCCCTTGGTTTGGCGCGCCTGGTGGTATGAAGCGCCACTCCATTCTATGCTTCAGGCCCTCGTCGGTTAGCGCGGGTAGCCACTCTGTGTAGGCTCTGCGTAACTCCTGGTCGGCCCCACGGAAGTTGGTCCCGTTGTCCGAGTATATTAATCGTGGCCATCCTCTTCGTGCAGCCATTCTTCTGAGCGCCATGATCGCAGAGTCAGTTGAGAGGGACGCTACGAGCTCAATGTGCACAGCGCGGGAGGTGAGGCACGTGAATATCGCCCCCCACCTCTTCTCTCGACGGCGGCCCACCTTGACCATCATCGGCCCGAAGTAGTCCACCCCGCTATTTGTGAACGGGCGGTGGAAGGCATCCAGTCGGGCGTGCGGTAGGTCTCCTGTGGCCGGTGTTTTGGGCGTTCCCTTCAGCCTTTTGCAGAAGGCGCAGTTCTTCTCGATCATGCGTACGGTGGGTCGCAGGTGAATGACCCAGTAGCGCTGTCGTAGGTCGTTCGTCACACGCTCTCTATTTGCGTGACCCGCAGCGCAGTGTTCATGCAACACGATGAGTTTAGTCAACGGGTGGCGGCCATCCATGATGATGGGCCGCTTTGCTTCAGCTGGTGCTGAGGAAGCTTCGATTCTGCCTCGCACCTTCAAAATTCCTTCTTCCATGATTGGATCTAGGCGGTATAGTCTGCTTGCCTTGGTTAGGGGGTGAGCAGATTTAATCTTCTTAATTTCTTCTTGAAAGCTATCTTGTTGGGCGCGTCGGATCAACTCCGTTTCGGCGCGCTGGATGTGGCGATTCTCCATTTTCACTGCCTTGCGTCGGCAGATATCAGTGAAGGCGATTACTCTGGCCGTGGTCCTCACCAAGACTTCATACTTCGAGAAGCGGGCAGGATCGGGTAGCCAGCTGTCTTGCTTCCGGGTCTCGGTTGTGTGGAGGACCTCATCGTCTTCTTGGTCAGGTGCCGCCATGGTGGGCCACTGTTCTTCTGGTTGGTACAGGAAAGTGGGTCCTTTGAACCACCGATCCGTGTTGCTCAGGGGAGTGTTACTAAGTCTGGTGGCATCATCCGCCACATTATGTTCTGTGGGCAACCACCGCCACTCCTCCTTCTTCGTCAGTTCCGCGATCTCACCCAACCGGTGTGCGACGAATGGTGTATAACGTCGCATGTCGTGGTGTATCCAATGTACCACGGTGGATGAGTCGGTCCAGTAGATTGTCTGATCAATTCTTATTCTGTGTTCTCTCTTGATGGTGCCAGCCAGTCTAGCGCCAATCACGGCCGCCTGTAGCTCGAGCCGAGGTATTGTCTGCGCCTGCCTTGGCGCCACCTTGGCCTTAGCGGCCACCAACACCACCGCAACACTCCCGCCGCTGCTAGTGATCCTCCAGTATGCCACCGTTGCGTAGGCCTGTTCGCTGGCGTCACATAGCACGTGTAGTTCGACGTTCGTGTTATTGCTGATTGTATAACAGCGTGGTAGTCTCAGCTTCGTAATTTCCTTGAGTTGTGCCAACCATGAGGCAAACAGCTCATTTTCTTCACTGGGTATCTTTTCGTCCCATGTTATTTGGAGTCGCCACAAGCTCTGCAGTATGATTTTGGAGCGGATCGTGTAATGGCTTAGCAGCCCTAGTGGGTCGTAGATGGACATCACGGCGCTTAGTGCCTCGCGCTTGGTGGGTGCGCGGGCTCGCTCTCGTACTTCAACTGGTACTCGGTTCATAGATGTATTGAACCCAAGCTCGTCTCGTTCCGAGTTCCAGAACAGACCCAGTATCTTATTTTCTGGCTGCTCTCCCCCCAGTTGTGTGGGCGTAGTGGCGTGCAGCTCAGTAGGCACGTCGCGTAGTACTGCTTCATCGCTGGCGCTCCATCCCCGTAGCTTGAAGCCGGCGTTGGCGTGCACCGCCCTTGTTTCTTCTACCGCCATCCAAGCTTCTTGTGAGTCATCGTAGCTTGTGACCAGGTCGTCCATGTAATGACTCTCTTTGATCGCAGCCAGTGCCCGCGGGAACTCCTGCCCATGTACGTCCGCATTGTGGTTACGGACATAATGGGCTATGTACGGGGAGCTCGCGGCGCCGAAGATCATACTTCTCATCTTGAATTTGATTGGAGGTTTCTCCCTTTCGCAGCCTCGCCACAGGAACTGTTGCGCTGGCTGGTCTTCTGCTCTTATTCTTATTCGTAAAAACATCTCTTGAATGTCCGCAGTTACTGCCACTGCCTTCTCTCGGAACCGGAATAGTATTCCCGGCAGTGACAGCAGCAGGTCTGGTCCCTCCAGCAGCGCATCGTTTAAACATGTCCCCTGACTCTTTGCGGCTGCGTCGAATACCAACCTACACTTGCCTGGTTTATTTGGGTTGTGTACGGCAAAGTGTGGCAGGTACCAACACACCGGGCTCGCTCGTTCTGAGCCGTCGCACGGTATGGCGTAGCCTTTTTGTAAAAGGTTATTTACTTGTTCAGTGTATTCTTGGGCAAACTTCTGGTCAGCGTCCATCTTTTTTTCTATGGTTGTGAGGCGACGGAGTGCTTGGTTGTAGCTGGGTGGCATGACGGTGTCGTCTTGTCGCCACGGTAGCCCCACCTCGTAGCCAGAGTCGATCTTCTTGGTTGTTTCTCTGACAATCTTGATGGCGCGCTGATCTGCCTCTCGTACTCTCGGTTTTCCTTCTACGCAGAGAGATTCTATCTTGAAGTGAGCCTCGACCATTTCGTGGAGCTCCTGGTTGCTCTCGTTCTGTTCTCGGTCGGGCTCGTATACGTGCAGCACCTCGCCCTCTTGGATGATGGCGCTGCGTGGTGCTGTTCCGTGCACCACCCATCCCAGTTTCGTTTTCGATGCTGCCGGCTCGTTCGGTCCTCCGGTCCTGAGTTCCCTGGAGACGATACACTCCCAGTGGTCGGTCCCCACTAGGAGCCCGGGGCGTGCTCGTTCGTAGCACACCTCGTCTCTGGGAAGGTCCCTCAGGTGCTGGTAGCTCAGCACAGTTTCTGGAATGGCCTGTTGATGTAGTTGCAAGTCTCTTATTGTCCTTGCTTTGACCTTGTATTTCTCTGTTTCATTAATTCCCCTTATTTCGATGCTGACGAGCTGGCTCTCAGTCTCCTTTTGCGTCATGTTGACGCCTTTTAGGTGCAGCGGTTGTGATGGTCCTTCTGCCCCAATACTAGATGCTAATTCCTTGTCGATGAGCGTTACTGTTGCTCCTTCGTCCAAAAGTGCGTAGGTCTGCACCTCCCCCCGTGGTCCTGACACCCTGATGGGACACATCTTTAGTAGTATAGATCGTGGCCCAACAGCTGATTGCGGTGTAACTGATAGGACCGCCTCTTGCTTGGGTGTTTCTGCCGGCTTGGGTGTTTCTGCTGGCTTGGGTGTTTTGGCCGCCTCTGTTTGTGGCGGCGCATGGTGCAGGGAAGCGTGGTGTGGTTGGCGACATTGGTTTACGCCACAGGGCTTTGCTTTGCACTCGAAACGTCGATGTCGACTTTGGGCGCACTTGAAGCAAATCCTCTTCTCTTTCAGTAACTCCCATCGTTGCTGTGTTGTAAGTGCTTTGTACTTAGGGCACTTATGTAGTGGGTGTGTTTGTTCACACCCGGGGCAAGGCATCTTCTCTGGTTCTGCTGCGGCGACGGTGTTGTATACTGTAGCCTTTTTCTTCAAGGTTACGGCTGGTCGTGTTTCTCTTCGTTGTTGGTTTGTGGCGGCGCTTGTAGCTGGGGCATAAGTATACCGTAGCGCCCTGTCCGCCTCTCTCATTAGAAATCGTGAGATGACGACGATTTCTGGATCAGCCGTTCCTTCGTTGTCATAGGCGTAGTCGCACCAGCGAGAGCGGAGATGCGGGCTTAGTTTTTCCAGCACCTCCCTCGTCATCATGGGATTGAACAGGTAACCTCTTCGGTCTATAGTCTTCAGCACGCAGATAATGTTTTGTAGTTTCACTGCGAAACTGTTGAGGTCGGCTGCCGATGTTCCAGGTCTTGGAAGCTTCTTTAAGTCCTCGAGCGCCCGATCGATGATAATTTCGGGTCGCCCGAAGCACTGCTCTAATGTCTTCATTATCTGGTCGGGGTCTGTGGCCGTATGTAATAGCGCGGCCACAGCATCCCGAGCCTCTCCTTTTAGGCAGCTCCTCAGTCTCTGTATGTTCTCTGCTGCTGGAATCTGGTACATGTTCGTTGAGTCTCGTACGGCTGCCTTGAAGGGCAACCACTCGCTGACAGCTCCACTGAAGGTTGGTAGGTCTGTGTATCGTGGACGGGGTCTGGCCATCTTTTCCAATGTATTGGCCAGTTGCTCGATGCTATTCCTCGTTCTGGTTGGAGTTGGCGATCGTACCCTAGGTACCTCGAACCTGAGTTGCCTTGGTTCCTCCCTGGTATCCTTGGTTGCTTCCTCCCCCCGTGTGTCGAGTGGGTTGGTTCGTAACCACTCGTCTACTTTTACTGCATGTGATTCTTCTGGCATAGCATCGCCGTTTATGCTTTCCTCGTCGTTGATGGCAGACACCTCTGCAGCTAGTCTCTTTTTGACTAGGTCTGCTTCCATGTCCATTTGCTTTCTATGTATAGCTGCCAGTCTCTCTGCTGCGTTAAGTTCTGCTAATCGCAGTCGTGTCGAGACGCTCGTAGCTGATCGCTGTGATCGTAGCGACCTTGCTGGTGACCTCGCTCGTTGTGTGGTCACCGTAGTTCTGACCCCGGAGGGTCCTGCTGTACTAGTCTCCGCCAGCCTTGAGAAGGGTGAAGCCGGCGGATCTAGTGATATTCTTCTAAGTCGTTCGTTATTTATTCTGTGCTCCTCTTCGCGGAGCGCAGTTTCTTGTGTGCGTCGTTGTTCTTCTAACTCGACTAAGTCTGACTGACTTCTTGTTACGACCATGTTGAAGATGTACTTGAGTGTGGTACACTTCTGGTCTGATTATGCCTAAGTATATAGGCACAGGCACACGACGATTCTGCCTAGATAACTAGGCGCAGGTACTGCAGGTTGGCCTGGCAGCAAGCACAGGCACACGATGATTCTGCCTAGATAACTAGGCGCAGGTACTGCAGGTAGGCCTGGCAGCAAAGCCCAGGCACACGATGGTTCTGCCTAGATAACTAGGCGCAGGGTCTGCAGGTTGGCCTGGCAGCAAGCACAGGCACACGATGGTTCTGCCTAGATAACTAGGCGCAGGTACTGCAGGTTGGCCTGGCAGCAAGCACAGGCACACGATGATTCTGCCTAGATAACTAGGCGCAGGTACTGCAGGTAGGCCTGGCAGCAAGCACAGGCACACGATGGTTCTGCCTAGATAACTAGGCGCAGGTACTGCAGGTAGGCCTGGCAGCAAGCACAGGCATACGTATTTACTTTTATTCTGCTTATGTAGCAGGCACTTTTATTCACTGTTCTGCATATATAGCAGGTACTTTTATTCACTGTTCTGCATATATAGCAGGTACTTTTATTCACTGTTCTGCGTATATAGCAGGTATTATATTCACTTAATGTTCTGTCTAATTTATAGACTCAGGCGCGCACTTGTATGATTCGCCTATGTATATAGGCACAGGTACACACTTGTTCACTTATAGTTCTGCTTATGTAGCAGTTACTATCACTTATTTACTGGTTCATACGCGTATTTACTTTGCTTTGGTTAGCAGGTACGAAACACTCGCGTATTTACTCACGTATTTACTTTTGATACAGACGCGTTTTCACTTTATATATATACGTGTATTTACTTCGGACACTCGCTTATTTACTTTTGATACACACGTATTTACTTTTGATACAGGCACGCTTTCACTTTATGATACAGGCGTGCTTTCACTTTATGTATATACGTGTATTTACTTTGGACACTCACGTATTTACTTTTGATACAGGCACGCTTTCACTTTATGATACAGGCGTGCTTTCACTTTATGTATATACGTGATTTTACTGTCACTCACTTATTTACTTTTGCCTGGATAGCAGGTACGAACACTCGCGTTTTCACTTTTATATATATACGTGTATTTACTTCGGACACTCACGTATTTACTTTTGATACAGGCGCGCTTTCACTTTATGATACAGGCGTGCTTTCACTTTATATATATACGTGTTTTTTACTCCGGACACTCACGTATTTACTTTTGATACACACGCGAACTTCTTCGATAGACGGGCGCCGGGCGCACGTTCCGGCTCGGCGTTTTCCCGCCAAAACTACCAGGCACGAGTGTACGATGACAGTCGACACCTCGTTGGTTGTAGATTAACCGTACTTCGTAGTGAGAACCACGAAGCCGGCTGTTTTACACAGTATATACACATACACACACAAATAAGATGACCAAGCTATGGTGCTTGGTTGATTCAGTATACGTACAAAATGGTGCTTGATTACTATATGTGGCTCGATGGACCAAATCTGAGGTGGACTGTATGATTCCTCAGGCCTGGATTTTCTTCTAGTGGACTGTATATTGGTATTTGTAGGTATAGAGACACACATTAAATCATTTACTGGTATTTATTTCACTGTTTACACTGGTATATTACAACATATTGGAGGATTCTTGTCGACTGTGTCTGTAGCGCCGCCTAGTTCTGTTTTTATAGTATTTCCACTAGGCGCGCGTGGCGGCGGGATCCGGCATTAATTCCGCCATTTTAAGTTTATTCACCAATTACGCTTGAGGACCGATAGAGTGGCTCCCGACAGGTTGCGACCTGTCGAAACCTGCTCAAACCTCGATTGCGACTCTATCGGTCCTCCAATCAGAGCGTTTGTTATGATTGTTGCTTGGATTACATTACAAAGAGATAACTTAATCTATATTCTTATCTATTTACTACGGTCGGGCTCGGTGTCCACGACACTTACATTAACAAGGAGATAACTTAATCTACATTCTTATCTATTTACTACGGTCGGGTTCGGTGTCCACGACACTTACATTAACAAGGAGATAACTTAATCTATATTCTTATCTATTTACTACGGTCGGGGCTCGGTGTCCGCAACAAAGTCTTTAAAAGGCAAGCCTATTATTCTGTACAAAGATTTCACATTTTCTCATCGACGGCTGGTCCCCACTAAAGGCACTGACCACTGGCTATGTACTTCAAGTCGAAGCAAGCAGTGTAAGGCGGCGCTAGTACTGGACACTGATCATAAGGTGTTAGCCAGTGATGATCACCACAGCCATCCACCACCACAGTTTTGTGTTCTAAATGGAAAATATGTTAGAACTTATAATAAAACTGTTCGCAATTAAATATGTTGAATGTTAGAGCACTAAAATAGAGCACTGGAATTTAAAATGGAATGTCAATGTGAATATTTTAATGCGATATTTTTCCTAATTCCATAAATCAGAATACCCTCAATTTTACAAAATAATGTAGCTTTAGTGGTCACTAATAAAGTTATAATAATTTAATTCTTATTATTCTCAAAGGTTTGGCCTACAATCGCACTAAATCGCGAAAAGTGGAAGGAGGTAAGAGAGGCCTTTGCCGTGCAGTGGGACAACATAAGCTTATAATAATGATTTTGTAATGAATAAATACTAACAACTACATGAGATACATTGCGCCTACACACAAAGTTGTTAAAACACCCAATGTTACATTCTAAAATTTCCATTTTTGTTGTGGTAATTTGATGGACCGTTTGTAATTAATAAAGTCCGGAATAAATTACAGTTATTATTATTTATATTGAGTTTGTGTTCTTAAAACTCGAAAATAATCTGATAAGTTATAGTACAGTTTAAAGTCATTAAATTGATATTGAATAGATATAATATTAAACCCTTGTAGTTTTATTTACATTTGCTTGGTGTTTTCTCATACACAAACAATCCGAATAGTATCATGTTTAGAAGAGACCTTAAGAATTGTTAATTTTTATTATTTTTATTTCAACTTATTTATTTTCAGAATACAAGTTTATAACATCAGTGAAAGGCAGGCCGTTGATTCTTCACCAAGGCTTCACTTACTGCCATCACAATAAGCTTGAGAAGAAGGGCACTGATCACTGGAAATGTTCCTCTCGACGAAGTAAACAATGTCAGGCGAAAGTCGTTATAGACAGTAGTGGTATGACTACATCAAGCACGCATGTCCACTCTCATCCACCGCCGACTTTTGGTATATTGAATGGAGAATATGTCAGAAAATACGATAAACATAGGAAGAGGAAAAAAAATGAAACTACCATGTTGTTTTGATTGTTAGAATCAAGAATTTGTAAAGTTACTTACACGTAGCATGGAGACGCTCTGGCGGCCGCTGCTGGACGCGACATCGTCTACTCTTTCCGTACGAAACAAGCGTGTCACCGTTTTCTCGCACCACTACACTAATGAAGTATAGAAACTGCTGCGGCTTTGAATGCGGACCGTGACACAATGTGTGCTCTCAACGCACTTTTGGTGCCACGAATTACCTTAGTACTGCCGTCTCTAGACCCTCCTTGTACGGCGATTCCGTGTTCTGTGGTTACTTCCTAGGGCTTGAATTTTTTTGAATGAATATGTATTAATTGGGTCACTATTATCAAAAACTCATTTTCGCTTTTCAAAATTTGTATCACGCGTGTAAATGTCTATAAAGCAATTGATGTATACGTTTATTATTAAACAGAGGTCAGTAAATCAATAATTAAAAGGTTTATTATTGTATTTTATTTAATTCACATAGCATACATTATAGTTTCTTTTTATTTAAAATATTTTTTTAGTAAATTAGGCCGGTGCCCTAGCAGTGTCAGAGTTCCCACAGCTGGGACACGCCTCACCTAAGTTCTAAAATACTGACCTATACTATTTTTTTCAGATAACAAATACAAGTACATAACATCAACAAAAGGGAAACCTTTGGTACTGTATGACGGCTACACCTACAGCCGTCACTTCACAACAAAGGATAATGTCCACTGGGAATGTACGTCACATCGTAGTAAAACCTGCAAGGCTAGGATTACACTGCACACTAGCGGCTACATTGTAAAAGTCGCTGGTGTTCATAACCATCCGAAACCAGCGTTTCATTATTGCAATGGAGAATACACTAGACTGTTTTAAGCTATAACAAAACCTCTAAAACGAAACCTGCATAAAGAAATGGCATAATTATGTGATCGTGCGCATGTGATCAGCGTGTCATTGATTCGAGTGCGAAACCAGAGCGGGTCGCTAGCAAATTATATAAGATAACTCTTGTTATTAATCCATCTTGATCTAACATCTTTTTTTTTGTGAATTACAATAACAATTGCTTTGTATCTACCACTAGCGGCCACCGGCTGAATATAGAAATATGGAATTAATAAAATTAGATGTGTGACTTCTTTGTTTATTTTACACTAAAACACTTCAGTAAGTTTATATTAAGATACAGAAAGCTAAAAGAAGAAAGCTACTGTTCTTAAAACCACAACGATCAAGCCTTGAAATTAAAATCTACGTTTTCTTACAATACCAAGGTTGTAACTAACTTAGGGCATAGACAAAAATGGCAATCGGATATATCAACAGGATTGAAACTAGCCTTTCCTTAAAATCTTACATTAAAAAAATTAAAAAAAACTTGTGAAAAAGTTGGAACTTTGACCCCCAATTTCTCCGCCACTGGAAGGTATGGTCTGGAACAAAAAAAATATATCGCAAAGACGGGGAGAACAAGTACCTTTCGGATATGTTAAGGGTGTATTAACACCCTTTATTTTTACTTATCCACCATTTTAAGGAACAAACTACTGATATTATAGGTATATGCTTAAGCTTAGTTGTGGAAGCGTTTCACCTACTAAATAAACCCTTATTTTTTCAGATTACAAATACGAGTACATAACATCCAGAAAAGGTAAACCTTTGGTACTGTATGACGGCTACACCTATAGCCGTTACAAAATGTCAAAGGACAATACCCACTGGAAATGTTCGTCAACCAATAGTAAAACCTGTAAGGCTAGGCTCACACTGCACAGTAGCGGCTATATTGTAAAAGTCGCTAATAGCCATACCCATCCGAAGCCAGAGTTTCATTTTTGTGATGGAGAAGCTATTAGGCTGTTAAGCTATAACAAAAGCCCTAAAATGAAACCTGCATAGAGAAGTTGCAGTCTGACCACGCCCCCTAACCAAGATCTTCGCTTTTCGCGATTCTTGCGTGTTTGGGATTAATAATTTTGAGTCTTTAATAAACTAGATACATATGCGCACCCTTGTAAATAATGTATCTTGATCTAGTCAATATAGATTGATATCTATGTCGATTGAAATAATATATTTTTGTGAATTATGATAGCTATTACATGAATTATAATAACTCATTTAAGATAATTAAAATATAAATGTGTTACTTTTTTGTTTCTTTTACACCAAGACTTCAGTAAGTTCTAATAGACACAGGAAGGAACGAGAAGAAAGCGTGTGGAAAGGGGAGCCATAGTCCATCGTACTAAGGACTTGCACACAGGGCAATCGCTTCTCTGTCATCGTTAACACTGACAGAACGACACCTTAGTCTAGGGCCTCTGGTTTTGATTTAGTGGAATCGTATATTCAATTATATTATTTTGTGTTTACTTCGTTTCAGAATTCAAAACAATAAAATCAACAAAAGGAAAACCCATAATAGTATACAAAGGTTACCCTTTCTGGCACCACAAACATCTTCTAAAAGCTCGTAATGACTTCTGGCGTTGCAAAGCTTACCGAAAAGGATGCAAAGCGATGATCATCTCAGACAAGGACAGCAAGATAACTGGCAATAGTAACCATAATCACCCGCCACCACCGTTTAGCCTTCATGATGGAGTATATGTTATCAATGATAAATAGAAGTACACGGGAGACTGAATTGAAAAATGTAGGGTTGGACGCGAAGAGGCGCACAGTATTGAGTGATGGTCTTTGTTGCTCAACGATCACAATCGAGATAGACATATATATTCTATTTAATAATAGAATATTAAATAGACATCCAATTGGTAAATTTTTTGAATTCTTTTTTTGGTAATTAATATAATCCTAATATCATTGTGTGATTACATAGAGACGAGAGCATGGATATAGAACGTTTTTTTTTTTTTAATTTGAATACTTATAATTATCAGAGTTTTTGGTTTTGTCGACTGGCTATGGTTGTGTAAATAAAATAGAATTGTTGGTATAAAATGTTTTTTCATTTTCGATGAAATCAGTTTTCAGCAAATTCATAAAATTTGAGCCTGTTTATAGTAGATAAACCATCCAGTAGATGAACCATCCGATCACAGGTGGCAATGTTGCCATCTCCTGAAGCTTTTTTCATACGAAAAAAATATCACAAAAAAAAAATGGTACCTTTGGAATTGTATCTGACATACCCCGAAGAAGTCTGTTTGTGTTTAGTTTCAGATAATATCAAGTACATTTTGTCAAGACATGGCAAGTAGTTAATACTTCTCGAGGACTTCACGTACTTTCATTCCAAATCCTTCAAAAGCACGAATAATTGGTTTTGTACTTCAAGAAGCAGTAAGAAGTGCAGGGGAAAACTTACTTTGGGTATTGACAATAGGATCATCGCCTATATATAATAAGGAACACAATCATGCGCCGCCGCAATATTTTTGTAGTCAAGGAAAATATATTAGGATAGCATAAAATTGTGTCGATTTAAGGACTATAAAGCTCTACCCAAGTTCAGTGAACCCCACACGTGGGGCGAGATTTGCTGACACCGATTGTGTCAACTAACTTGTACGGCGGTGTTCTAACTGTCTGAACAATCACGTAGCTTTTTAATCAATAAAACAGTCAACCCAAAGTCGTATTTGTTGCCTCAGCGTGGGCAGAGCTCTATCTCATGGACGACGATACAAGATCAAATAAATTTGATAGAATTATAATCATCTATTTAATGTACCTAATCAATCATACTATGAGTACATTTAATATTGAAACAATTAGCTCGTGTAACATTGATCTTGTACAATAATAATCAAGCTTGCACATTGGCTCGGTTTTCAATTGTAGTGTATTTCTTTATTTTGCGGACCGTGACACAATGTGTGCTCTCAAAGCACTTTAGGTGTGACGAATCCCCTACTACTGCCGTGTCTAGACCCTGCTCGTACGGCGATTCCGTGTTCTGTGGTTACTTCCTATGGCTTGAAAGTTTTCCAATAAATTTGTATGCATTGAGTCACTGTTATCAAACACTCATTTTAACTTGTTTATGTCTATAAATAATATTTAGGTACTTACGTGTATTGTTAGAAGAGAAAATAGTAAATGAATAATTGAAATAGTTATTATTGTATTTCTATTTCAGTATTGGTATATTACAGCATACATAAACTTATTTTATTATTTACCACTGCACTGGGCCCTAACGATATGTTAAGCCGGTGTCCCAGATCGTTACAATTGTGCTTTTGCTTAGTAGTCGAAACTCTTCATCTAAGTTCTAAAATGACTGACCTGTACTATTTTTTCCGATTACAAATACGAGTACATAACATCAAAAAAAGGAAACGCTTTGGTACTGTATGACGGCTACACCTACAGCCGTGACAAAACCACGAAGTACAATGTCCACTGGAAATGTTCGTCAAACAAAAGTAAAACCTGTAAGGCTAGGCTCACACTGCACAGTAGCGGCTTTATTGTAAACGTCGCTAATAGCCATACCCATCCGAAGCCAGAGCTTCATTTTTGTGATGGAGAATATATGAGAGTGTGAAGCTATAACAAAAGCCCGAAAACTAAACCTGCATAAAGAAGTGGCAGCCTGGCCACGCCTCCTAACCTAAGCGATCGTTCCCGCGAATCCGAGATATTCGCAATTTTGAGGCTGTTATAAATTAGATACCTATCAGAACCCTTGTAATCCTCCTGATCTAGTCAAGATAGATTGATATCTACCACGATTGAAATATTTTTGTGAATAATAACAATTACTGTATCTATCACCATACTACTAATTATTAACAAAATATAGGTATGTGACTTCTTTGTTTCGTTTACACTTATGACTTCATTAAATTCCATCTCTCTAGATACAGAAAGAAACGAGAAGAAAGTGAGTGGAATAGGGAACCACAGTCCATCGTACTAAGTACTGGGACACGGTAATCGCTTTCAAAACGTTTTGCGAATTTCTATAGGAATGAAAGTAGCTTTTCGGTAGCTTAAGTCAGTCTAACACATTTTTCATTTCTCTATCATCGTAAACGCTAACAGAACGACACTTTGTCTAGGACCGCTAGTTTTGATTTAATGGAATCGTAGGATTCAATTATATTATTTTGTTTTTACTTCGTTTCAGAATTCAAAACAACAAAATCAACAAAAGGAAAACCCATAATAGTATACAAAGGTTACCCTTTCTAGCACCACAAACATCTTCTAAAAGCTCGTAATGACTTCTGGCGTTGCAAAGCTTACCGAAAAGGATGCAAGGCGATGATCATCTCAGACAAGGACAGCAAGATAACTGGCAATAGTAACCATAATCACCCGCCACCACCGTTTAGCCTTCATGATGGAGTATATGTTATCAATGATAAGTAGAAGTATTGGGGAGACTGTGAATTGGAAAATGTAGGGTTGGACGTGGAGAGGCGCGCAATATTGAGTGATGGTCTTTGTTGCTCAACGATCACAATCGAGATAGACATTAAATGGAATATTGAATAGACATCCAATTTTTTTATGGAAATTAATATAATCATAATATAATTGAGTGATTAGATAGAGACGAGAGCATAGACCTAGAATGTTTTTTTTTTCTTAATTTGAATACTTATAATTATCAGAGTTTTTGGTTTCGTCGACTGGCTGTGGTTGTGTAAATAAAATAGAATTGTTAGTATAAAAGGATTTTTCATTTTCGATAAAATCAGTATTCAGCAAATTCATAGAATTTGAGCCTATGTATACCAGTAGATGAACCACTTGCAAGTTTGATAATGTTGTTTAAACTTTTTTAAATGAAACTGTTTTTTCAGAATTCAAATACATCAACTCGAAACAAGGCAAGAGGCTAGTTCTGCATAAAGATTACACATACTGCTTCAGTAATCATTCTGCTACCAAGGGTCACACACTCTGGAAGTGTTCTGGACGCATAAGAAAGAACTGCAAGGCGAAAATAGCAATAGATGATCTGGGTCACATTAAATTTTTGGACGAAAACCACACCCATCCCCCGCCCCAATATGTCATCTGTAAGGGTCAGTACTTCAGTATTTAAAGAAAAAGGACTGTTCTTTTCTGTGGAAAACTGTATGGATGTCCTACTGGATCAGGGATATCATACAGCCAGTGCACTGCAGTACCCTGTACCTGAACCCCGTCACAAAAAAGAAGAGCTGGCACAAGTAAGGTGTAATGAAGCTTGGCATAAAGTGACAAGGCGTTTCATAATGAGAAGGACCTAACTAAAATCACACGATGTTCCTTTAACTGCCTTCGGCCGGGAGCAGGAGACGAAAACTTATTTATTTTAGTACTTTCCATTATTTTATGAGCTTTAATTATAACGATTGTGGTTAATTCTATGGCTTCTTCTGATAAAGATATTTGTTATGCTTATAGTTTACTAATAAAATTCTTAGAACTTTTTGTGTCTTTCACTCATCTCACTTTCTCAACTTCGTTACACACACAAGACCACTACACTACTAAAATAAATAAAATGCAAGTGTGCTATGGAATAAAGCTGTTCCAACCTTCAAGTGCGCAGCCAAGTTAGATTGAAAAATAAAATACATTTTTTTGATTGACGTTATCATTTATTTCAGATATCAAGTACATAGATTCGAAGAGAGGTAAGAAATTAATTCTGCACAGAGACTACACATACTGCTTCAGTAAATACTATTCCAGAAAAAAATCTACGTACTGGCAATGCTCAGGGAGAACCTCAACTAATTATTGCAAGGGGAAAATAGTGGTTGATGATCATGGTAAAATTATATCTGGTCACTTTGACCATACTCATCCACCACCAAAATTCGTCATAAATAACGGACAATATATCAGAATTTAAAGTACTTGCTTCGGCAGTATTTCTTGAACAAGGAAGCTGACCCGAAGCAATTATTACACGATTTTCCCGACGCCAGTGCTGATTGGTGAATCATGTACGAGTAGACATTTTTTTTGAACGAATACATAATAATTACACACAGTCATGTTCGGCCCGGCTGGTAGCCATGCCGTCCCGAACATGACTGTGTGTAGCCCCCCAAAAAAATGGGTATGGTCAAAGCGATATGGACGAATTGACGTCTCAGCTCCCGATACCTTGGATTGACAGATACTGTACTAAAGATTCCGTTGCGTTGGTCCGGTTTCAGGTTCGGTCCGAAATTTGAATGTACCGGTTTAACTGATCCATAACTACGTTTTAAGAGTGTTTAATAATATTTCTTGAAAAAGTAAAGCGCAGGCCACACCGCCAGCTGGCGGGCGGGCGGAGCGGGCGAACGAGGCATCGTTTCACTTGTTTTCATACTTTGGTTCACACCGCGAACTATCGAAAGAGCCGAACGAAGTATGAAAAGGGCGTCGTTCGCCCGCTCCGCCCGCCCGCCAGCTGGCGGTGTGGCCTGCGCTTTAGGCTTATT
The DNA here is from genome assembly GCA_963082995.1 of Noctua comes. Lineage (NCBI taxonomy): Eukaryota > Metazoa > Arthropoda > Insecta > Lepidoptera > Noctuidae > Noctua > Noctua comes. Next base: position 15,914,614 of record OY720270.1, read on the forward strand.
TATTTTATTTCTCAGAGGTGTTAGTGCACCTACGTTATCCTAATAAAATATTTTAACAATTATCGTCTTTCTGTAAATGTACCGATTTGATGTTAGCTTTTATACTAATGAATCAGCCACCTTCCTTTTAAATAAAAGCCTACATATTGATAGTTTGCTTTATTTCAGATTATACGTACACCAATTCAAAACGAGGCAAGCAGTTAGTTCTGCACAAAGGGTACACTTTCAACTTCACAAATGCTTCTTCAACCAAGAAAACAACCTACTGGCAATGCACAACGCGACGAGCTAGTATCAGTTGCAAAGCAAAAATAGTATTAGATGCTCATGGTAACATTATATCTGGTAACCCAGACCACAGCCATCCACCGCCACAATTTTTTGTCAAAGATGGAAAACGTATCAGAATTTAAGATAGAAACAGTTTAGATATCACTGTCGTATCACCATCATCATTTCAGCCAAAGACGTCCACTGCTGGACAAAGGTCTCACCCCATTGACCAGTCCCGCGCGTCTCGCATCCAGCGGATCCCCGTAACCTTCACCAGGTCATCGCTCCACCTAGTGGGAGTCCTTCCAACGCACCGTCATCCGGTCCGCGGTCGCCACTCCATCTCGGTATCTTAGGTTTGAATGCGGATTATAGTCTACATGTATGCCGTATTCCATCGAAATCCATTCTGCTTTCACATTAATTATAATATAAGTGCAACTGTGGATTACTAATATAACTAACCAACTTGTTACCTCTACACTAATAACAAAACGTTTTTCAGCTCTCCAGGTCAAAAATTCGAAGACGGGCAAGCAGTTAATCCTGCACAATGGGTACACTTTCAACTTCACGAGATCTAATTCTACTAAAAACACGACCTACTGGCAATGCTCATCACGAAAAGCAACAAGCAATTGCAAAGCGAAATTAGTGATTGATCCACATGGTAACATTATATCTGGGTACCCAGACCACAGCCATCCACCGCCACAATTTATCGTAAAAGATGGAATATATTTCAGGATTTAAAATGAAAACACTTGAAATGTCATTGTCCATAGTTTTATATTATTCTCAATCTCTCTCTATTAAATGCCAATCTTTTAAAAATTGAGTCCAGCTCATCTCGCCAACTCCTTCTGGTTCACCACGTTGTTGTTAATATAAATTTTAGTTCTACGCATAAATAATATTGTGTGTTTAAGTTTTAATCACCTTAATTTTATGTTGACACCTTTGTGGTAAATTCTTCTTGGATGGTTCTAGTAGTTCTTTGTTTTAAGTTTTTATTTTAATAAAATCTTTTAGAACGTTTACGCCTTTTAATATCTGGTTAGATTGGCTTGATGTGATACTCTCTTAATAATTAACCACCGTTCAATTCTTCTAATTGTTCGTGTCGCTGACACGGTGGAATTTCTTTTTTCATTTTCTTCTTAAAACTTTGCCAGTTACACGGCACGGGCGTCCGTCGGTGGCAGCACAGAGCTCATCATGACTGCTTGTTTCAATTTCATAATGTAATGACGTTGCTTTATTCCAGATTTTCAATACATCAAATCGAAGAAAGGCAAGCAATTAGTTCTCTATAAGGAGTATTCGTACAGCTATAATAATTACTCTCCTACCAAAAAAACAACGTACTGGGTGTGCACAAGTCGCTCCGCACAAAACTGCAAGGCAACTTTATTCCTAAATGAATATGATAAAATTGTATCTGGTTACCAGAAGCACACCCATCCACCACCCAAATTCGTTATGAGTAATGGCCAATATTTCAGAATCTAAAACATATTGTACAACTTTTTGATTAAAATAATTAAATGTTAAATACAATGACCCCCTTATGAGTTTTAGGGTACAACCAAGTTTGTTGTTGAACCAACCAACGAGATTCTCAGTTTGATTTCTATGTTATACGTTTTTATCCTAACAAAATATTTTAAACTTGTTACGTCTTTTAATAATATTGTTTTGATTGGCTTGAGGAGTTTTTTCATATAAATTAATTGATTAACTAAAGATATCAATACCTTTTGAATTTCATAATGATCTTTTTGTTTCAGATTTCCAGTACATTAATTCGAGGAGAGGCAAGAAGTTAATTCTGTACAAAGAGTATCCGTACTGCTTTGGTAAATACTCTTCTATAAAAGGCACCTCCTACTGGCGATGCTCAAGCCGCACCACAAATACCTGCAAGGCGACAATACTCGTTGATGATAGTGGCAACATTACGTCTAACCAGTACCACAACCATGAACCACCGAAATACTACGTCAAAAATGGAGAATATTTCAGAATCTGTCAATGAAATGATTAAATGTCCCTTTCTAATCAGGTGTTAGTTTTAGTAGCTTACTCTGGTACACCCCTTCTCTTATTTTTCATTTCCCGCGGTTCCTCTTTCTAGCTTTTAAGGGTATCACTGACATCGGTGAAGGAAAAGCTTATGAGTGAACCTGGAAATATCTTTAAGTCTGAAATCGCCAACCTTCCTTGACCAGGCGTGGTGCTCATACCTTCTTTGTTTGAGAAGAAACCTTTGCCCGGCAGTGTACTGTAATAGGCAGTTATTAGACTTACTTAATTCATATTGGTTAATTTTGATATCCTCTCATATTGATTTGTATGTTTTGCATTCTTATCCTAATAAAATATTTTATATCATCTGCGTCTTTTACTACCTGGTTCAATTGGCTTGATAGGTAGATATGTCATTTTCATACTAAAGCTAGCACATGTATATACGCTGCACTGTCGTGATCACCTCAACACGTGTTTACTAGCTTGTAGCTCGTTTGTGCAGAATAAACAGTTTTGTATTCTTTCTTCTTTGTTTTGATGTTATGATAACAACCACCTTCCAATTGTAAAAAGGGTTTCTGTGTTTCAGATTTCCAGTTAATCTATTTGAAGAAACGCAAGAAGTTAATTCTGTACCAAGGGTATCCGTACTTCGTTAGTAATTACTCTTTTGTGGAAGATACCTCCTACTGGCGATGCTCAAGCCGCACCACAGATAGCTGCCAGGCGGCAATATTGGTTGATGATGATGGCATAATTACGTCTATCCTGGACCACACTCATCCACCACCCAAATTCTACATCAGAAATGGAGAATACATAAAAATTCATTCAAGAAAAGTGTGAAATACCTCTTTCTAATTAGGCATTAGTTTTAGTAGCTTATTCTCATTATTTCTCCGTTTTTCATTTTTCGTGTTCCGTCGCTTCCTCTATGTAACTTTTAGGGATTCATCAACTATTAGTTGAACATGTAGCGATGCACTAAATATTCGTATCATTATCTAACAATTATAAATCAATAATCTAGGGCCAATAAAAGTTACTTAGCATGAACTTAGGTTTTGTAGTACTAGCTTAATTATGCTTATGTGGAGTTCGATAATTGTCCCATGAAATCATACTACCGGAATAAAAAGTATTCTGTGTAAATCCAGGTTATAAACTATCTGTATTCTAAATTTCATACATATCCGTTCAGTGGTTTTTACGTGAAAGAGTAACAAACATCCATCCGTCCTCACAAACTTTCGCATTTATAATATTAGTAGGAAACTTGTCACTAATCGTCTGAAATCTGTCAAACTACACGTTCAAGCCCCTACCCCGTACGGGAGCTATCTAAATTAATGTTTATAGACCCCATCTTGAGCCTACGGCTTGCTGCGCCGAAGCCCTTAGGTTTAATGTGTGCCCGTAAAAAGCTTCATGTATAACAATGTTTTTTAATGAATATAAGTAGAACTCTTTGATGATTCTTAGACAGTTTTGGTAAAGATTTTTATCGACGGCTGGTTGACGTTTTCTCTTTTGTTTGTTTTAAGTATTGAATCTAGTCAAATCTAGTTGTTTCTATCTTAAGAATTTAACATTAAAAATTATTTTATATTTTAAAATTGTACCAAAGTTTGTGTTTTACCTTAATTTGTCTAAATATATTTTATTTTTACTTAAATTGTTACCTTAGTTGTTAATTTTGTGCGTGCTGTGGTCTCCTGTGGTATAGTTATACTTTTTGTTGTCCATTTTTATCTGTTATGATTTGTGTATATTTTTTGTTGGACATCCTTCATTAATCTTTACGAATTGAAGGATATAGTTTCTAAGAACGAGTATTTAAAAAGTTTTTTTTTAATGTTTTGAATATAGCGCTTGTAAATATTTACGCGGTAGGCGTTTATTCCATAATTAATTATATCTCAGAACGATCTCTTAGATATTGCAATTATATACTTAGTATTTTAATAAATTCCTTGAAACTTTACCTGTCTGTTAATGGCTTTCGATATGTGTTGTATTTTATACTTAGAATGTCAGCCACCTTTTTATACATAATAAGGTGAATTAATTCAGATTTTAAGTAGATCTATTCAAATTCAAACGACAAATTCTGCAGAATGAGTAGGTACACTAAAATGCTCATATACTGCTACATTAAATTAGTCTTCTGTCAAAAAAGCTAGCTACTGACGATGCACAGGGCAGACAGAAATCGAGAGCAAAGTTTTCAATTCAAGTGGTCGAATTCGCTATTCAACTATTTTTTCCAAGACTTCGCACTGTGCTGATAAACCTCAAAACATTTATCGTCATGAGTGCCACGAATTACCAAACTAAAATATCAACATCTGGTTTTGAAGATTTAACGTACTTTTCAACTTAATAATACTTGCCTTTATTTCAGAATTCAAGTACATAACTTCGAAGAGAGGCAAGAAATTAATTCTGTACAAAGACTACACATACAGCTTTAACAATTACTCTTCAACGAAACGAACTAGCAACTGGCAATGTTCAGCATGCACCACAAGGAAATGTAAGGCGAAACTTGTAGTCGATGATGATGGTAAAATAGTACCTGGTAAGCGAGATCAGCACAGCCATCAGCCGCCAACATTTTTCATCAGCAATGGACAGTATATCAGAATATAGATTGGAGCAAATTGGCTCGTGTGAAAACTAATTTTCTTTTGAATAACGAACGAAAATAACTGTCTACACTGCAGGGTACTGAATCCTTGAATGTATGGTAGCAGCTTCCGCTATGTCACCTACATTGCCCTTGTAACCCAATATATAGGTCCTAAAACAATTAAATTATAGTAAAATGCATCCCATGCGAGTCACTTGTCCGCTGTCACCCGAGCCGAGCGCTCGTGCGACCACTGCTACTGCAAAGTATAATGGCGTTTGATTTCATCACTCTATTCCATAAAAGTACGGACAAGCCGTAACGGATCGGTACCGATTGGTGCGATTGGTGTAATAATAGTCAAACACACATGCACAGGTATGCATGGGTATGCACCTGATTCTTTGTGTGCGATCGGTACCGACCCGTATCGACTTGTCCGTACTTAACTTGTATCCTCTTCCAAACAACCATAGATTCCATGTCTTTAGACCTAGTTCTGAATATTACATAAGCATTGTAGTATAATTCCAATAAAATTCTTTATCTACTTCACGTCTTTTTCTTAACGGTTGAATAGGTTTGATTTTGTATTTATAACTACTACTACAAATGATTTATTGTTCATTTTATCGTGACGTTGACACACAGCTTTATTTCAGATTTCAAGTACATAAATACAACAAAGAGCAAGCAATTAATTCTACACAGAGAGTATACATATTGTTTCAATTATGAGTCATCGATCAAAGGAACTGTCCAGTGGTTTTGTTCATTAAGAACCAGCAAACACTGCAAGGCAAAAATAGCAGTTCATGATCGTCGTGAAATAATATCAGGTAACCTACACCATAGCCATCCACCACCACGATTTTGTATTAATCCTCGTGGTCAATATGTTAGAATTTAAAATAATAATAAAATGTCTTTCAAAACTTAATTTGTTGTTTTCCTTGTTAAAGTTTATGATATTGTACTTTTATTTGTTTAATAATAAAATATTTAAAATATAAGTTCTTTAAATAATTATGTGATTGAATTGGCTGGATATTGTGCTTGCCGGTATTAAATGATGTATCTTAAATAATTTGATCTTAATTAATATAGTTTTATTACAGATTTCAAATACATCAATTCGAGGAAGGGCAGGCGGTTAATTCTACACAGAGACTACACATATTGTTCAAAATATCAGGCTTCTGCCAAAGCGGCTATCCAGTGGCAATGTTCATTAAGAACCAGCAAACACTGCAAGGCTAAAATAGTAGTTCGTGATGGTCGTGAAATAATATCTGGTGACCTAGACCACAGCCATCCACCACTGCGATTTATTTGTAACTCTAGTGGCGAATATGGCAGAATTTATTAAGTGAGAATAAAATAAAGTCTTTGGAAACGTAATTTGTAGTCTTCCTGGATGAAATGTATGGATATTGGATAATATATACATTGTGCTCTTATTTGTTTATTTACAATATTGATTGCAGTCTAAGTGTTCTTACATATATATAACTTAGTTGTTCAAGATTTTTAGTATAATTTGATCTTAATAAATAAATTGTTTTATTACAGATTTCAAGTACGTCAATTCGAGGAAGGGCACGCAGTTAATTCTACACAGAGACTACACATATTGTTCAAATTATCAGGCTTCTGCCAAAACGACTATCCAGTGGTATTGTTCATTAAGAACCAGCAAACACTGCAAGGCAAAAATAGCAGTTCGTGATCGTCGTGAAATAATATCTGGTGACCTAGACCATAGCCATCCACCACTGCGATTTATTTGTAACTCTAATGGCGAATACGTCAGAATTTATTAAGTGAGAATGAAATTAAGTCTTTGAAAACATAAATTGTAGTCTGCCTGGAAGCAATGTATGTTGTTGTGCTCTTATTTGTTGATTTTTTACAATAGTGATTGCATTCTAGATGTTCTTATCTTCTGATCTTATGGTTAAGATTTTTAGTTTAATCCTTATAAGCTTCTTTATAAATGTCGTGTCTGAAAAAACGAGAAATATAATATCATAGCTTTTTTTTAACATGTGGTCTAATTGACTCTATTTGTTATATTTTAAAATCATAATCATGCTTAAAATCATCTATTAAATAAAGTAATTAATTTGATAATAAAATGCTTTATTTCAGATTTTAAGTACATTAATTCAAAACAAGGCAGACGGTTAATCCTATATAGAAAATATACATATTGTTTCAATCATCGATCTTCTACCAAAGGGACTGTCCAGTGGCAATGTTCAGTAAGAACCAGAAGAAGCTCCAAGGCTAAGATCGTAGTTGATGCTCATGGTGAAATTATAGATGGTAACTTAGACCATAACCATCCACCACAACCATTTTTTATTGATCGCGATGGCAAATATGTCAGAATTTAAATAATAATAATAAAATGACTTTGAAAACTTTTGTAGTTAGTTTTGTCGCAGTTCAATGCTACCTAAGATCTAATCTTATTAGTTTAGATTATTCCTTAATTTAACACAACTGAAGAAATGTGTGTGTACTTAAGCACACCTCTGCCTTAACCTTCGAGGAAATAGAGGCGTGCTGTTCTGTTATATTACTTATTCCATAATTATTGTCGTCAGATCAAGTTGTTAAATGCATGCAATAAAAAACATGTGAAATAATGTACCAGTTATGAAATTTCATGGTTGATAAAAGATGTTTATTTTCTAATTTTGTTTTAACAAACACTTTTATACCCCAAAATATTCAAATTACAATCAAAATATTCAAATTGCAATCAAAATAATTTTGAAACTATAGTGATCGACGATTCCTATTCGACTATTTAGACAAGAAACACCGAAACCTCATCCGTTTCATGTTCATCTTCATAAATATTGCTTTATTTCAGATTTTAAGTACATCAATTCAAAGAAGGGTAAGCAGTTGGTCCTGTATAAAGACTACACATACTGCTATAATCATCAGTCTGCTAAAAAAGGAACTACATACTGGCAATGTACTAAGAAGAGGTGCAAATCAAAAGTAATTATAGATGATCACGGTAAAATTATATCTGGTATGGTTGATCACTGCCATGTCCCGCCCAAATACTGTATCGTTAATGGAGAACATTTCAGAATGTAATGAATAAAGTCTGGAATTTATTCTATTTTGAAATCTATTTGTTTCTTTTTGTGAGTATTTGAAGTTCATTTAACAAGATCAAATAAAATTTTATGAACTAGCTATACTCCATAGACGTATAATATTTCAAGTACAGCTAACTATTACTACCTGCGGTCGATGACCCCACACAAATCACCATAAATATTTTATTCCTGTTTCGTTATATTTAAATATCAATACTAATCACTTCTTTGGAGTTTCGCTAGCTAATATAATTTAACCCTGTATAATATATTTTTACTCTTTTTTAATTAACTGATTCCATAATTGTGTTCTTCAGACGTAGTTTGCAGTTCTAAACCAATAAAATTCTTTGAACTTCTCGTGCCTTTTATGTATTCCAAGCTTAGAAAAATATAGAGGGTGCATATAGAGGTCACATATTATACCACTCTTACATCTGAAGAACTGTCAACTGGAAGTGCACATGACGCTCTAGAAACAACTGCAACGCAACAATAGTCGTAGACAGTCACGAAATAATTGTATCTAGTAACTTAGAACACAACTTTACTGTTCACCACCACGATGTAGAATTGGTTGTTTTGGTGTAATAATTGAATTTTTGTATTATTCTATTTGTTTTGTTTCCATCCTGCAAACTCGTGTTTTTTTTTTTGTGGAATAAAATTGATGTATGCTTTGCTGTTGTTTATTTTAATTTAATTTCGTTTCCTCTTCCATTTTCTTATTCTCTAGTTTTACCAACGCTCTACAGCTACCACATCCTTTAGAGTTATTTCAGGTACTCGCTTTAGATGTTCTTTTAGCAGGATGCACTCACTGAACCTTTTGTTATCTAATAGAGCGAACCCCGAGAAAGAGCCCGATATGTTCTTAAAACACTGATTAAAACTATGCCTGACATTACAAATGTTGACATCAAAATGCTTTAAGCAAGAGTTACTTGCCGAAGACTTAACGTAGATAGCCTTATGTTTTTGGCTTTTTGGAAGATTGTCAACTGTTTGAGATTAAGAATGGTAGCTGAATACGGTAGATGGTTGAATCGTATCTCTTTACTTAATGTCGGTGTCTTAGTCTTAAATTGCCATAAGATTAAATAATTTGTTTTGTGTCCAGGATTCTACCAGTTTATAAATACGAGTCACGGTTCCCGGTTACTCCTGGCGTACGGCTTCACTTTCTGTCACCATCGAAAATACGCGAGAGCGTGCACCAACCACTGGCGATGCTCATCGAAGCAAACCAAGAGATGCAGAGCTTCAGTCATATTATTTAATGATAACACAATCAAGATGGCGAATCATGATCACAATCATCCAGCTCCCCAGTTTATTATTCGCAATGGGATATATATTAAACGGAAATAATTTTATCGACATTAACTCCCGGTTTCGTAAAACCTTTATTTTAGCCAGTTAGTTACGGTGATTTTAATTAAGTTAAGATTAAGATTATTTTGAATTTCACGGGGACCACAATAAAGTATTGTTAAAGTAGAGCTCGACAAGTTCGGTCTTAAAATTCTGAATTAAGCAATCGGATGTCATTTTTTTTTATAAAAGGAGTAAAATGTTTACAAGCAGGTGTATAATAATCTTGTTGGAGTTATACAGTATCCAGAAAACATTTTTAACATAGTGTTTTATTTTATTGATTAAAATGATCAGTGTAAGCGACTTCCGTTGCGGACCGTACAGTTAACCCCACTTCGGTGGTAACAGTTTGACTGATAGTGCCTTAATCTGTACACATAAGAACGGTTTTTATAGTACAATGTTTATCCTGATTTGAGGTTGACTGTATCACGAACTTTGCATAATATTTACATTGCTGTTTCAATTAATGAAAATCAATTAACATTTATTTTATTTGGTAAGATTAAGAACCTATTTTTAATGATCCTGAAATAAATTAATTTTCATAAACAAATATGTTTTTATTAAATCAAAGCATTTGAAGATATTTTAAAACAAAATCTCATGTGCCTACTTTTTATACGTAAATTATATTCAAGGTTGAAGTGATGTTGTCTTTTAACGGACTTCAAAAAAAACGAGGGAGCTCAAATTCATTAATACGCGTTATGCTATGCAGCTTATCATTTTAAAAGGCTTCACATTCTACCAAAAAAACATAATCATTATTTAATTTTGTTTCAGAATAAATTCATGTTCGTCAAGTCACAAAAAGGAAAAGATATGATACTGCACAATGGTTTCTCCTACTGCTGGCATACACATATCCCAAAGAAAGGCACTTACCATTGGCGGTGTTCCTGTCATAATACGAGGAAATGTCGAGCAAGAATAGTGTTTGATGGAGATCATAGAGTTGTCTATGCTCGCTTTACCCATAGTCATCCGGCACTCACAAGCCATCAGATTGATTATAAGTTACAAACTTTTCAATATGCAATTGATGTAGTTCCATCTGAATATTTTCAGGGATAACTTAGTGTGGACCGTCTATTAACTATGTGATAGACCTTCTTTAATAGTCAGTATAATTGGACATCTGGAATAAAACATTCTAGAATTACGTTTTAACTCTTTTTTGGTAGTCACCTAGTTGTATGTGCTATTAAAATATTTTTTTAAAGACTTTACTTTTTCATTGTATCCTCTTCCAAAAATATAACTATTTGTAACTAGTTCTTGCATTTAACATTAAAAACTCTTTTATACAACACAACATGGAATCTCTAAAATTAAGTATCTAATGATCCTACAGTCTCCATTTCAATGAAAATTACACATCAGTTTCAGATTACCAAGTCATTAAGTCAGTAGAAGGCGTCATGAAGCTCATCATGTACAATGGCTACACATTCTGTCACGCGCGCCTCGTCCAGAACAAAGGTCTTCATCATTGGAGATGCTCAGCCTGTGCTCACAGAAACTGCACAGCTAAATTAGTATTAGATTTAGACGGAAACATTTTATTCGTACAAGATAACCACAATCATGCACCTCCGAAATATTTTTTTCATAAAGGTGAATATTTTAAAAGCAAGTGAGTTTTTCAAAATGTTCATATTACATTAAAATATTATTTTGAAAAACAATAATACAATATTATTTTACGATTTTATTATATACGTGTATATATTGGTGTCTATAATATTAATGTGTAATATGTTATTTATAGTATGTTTGAACATGTACAGTTGTACACACTTATCCTAATCAACAAAAATCTATTTTCTTTTATGAGATAGTGCATTTAAAGTTCTTTTAACTAAACATACAGAGACAAGTTACTGCGGAATTTGATGGACCACTTGTTCTCCCAGCACTTAGTAGCCGAGTTTAGGAAACATCACTTTTTTCAAAAATCGTGTTCGTCAGTTCACCACGGGATACACAGTTAAAACGACATAAGGAATTTGTACAGAACAACTTGGAGACCCAGTCACGATGTTCAAAGACCCGGTTAACATCGTTCACAAGCCGGCAGAAGGAAGTGGGAGTCACTGATGAGATCCGCCTGGTTAATGTGGGCAACCACCGCCATGAGCAGCTGAAATAAGTTCATCATCTATCCAAGCGCCCCAGCAGTGGGACTCAGAAGCACCATGTCACCCGCGTAGCTGATACTATTAACACTTATACCACCCACCCGGCATCCGACACGCATGCTGCTGAGTTCCACTATGAGGTCCTTTACATAATATCATAATAGAAAATGATTATATGACAACATGTATTAAATATTAAAGAGTTATTGTTGTGTTTTGTTGCCTACAAAGTAACTATTAGTTCTTATTTCTTAATATTCACAAATGTGTGTATTTAAAACATATTTAAGCAATAATTGTCAAATGTAATCGATCGACACTTTGTACAGATTTTTTTTAATCCTCACGAGAAAAAATAACAATTCTAAAATTTAAAATCTCAGCATAAATTGTAATTTGTTTTAATTCAACTGAAACTCAATTATAGGTATTTAGAATCAAGTATCGGTTAGGTCCTATAAGAACCGCCACTGGACCTCTAGTACCACCACCACATCACTAATAGCACGTTAAGGTTACTAATGTTGCTGATCTGGGTTTGTAACACGTTACTTGTGAGTAGCGTCGTGGACGTGCTTGTGTTAAGAGCTCCGGCAACGAGGGGCTTTCCATTGGATAATTTAGCAGCTTTTTACGGTAAAGAAAAGATGGTAATATTTTAATCTCTTTCAGCTTTCAAGTTCATCAAATCACAAAAGGGGACCTGGTTAGTCCTGCTCGATGGGTTCACGTATTACAATACTCATCAGTCGAAGCCTGGGTTTAACAACCGTTGGAGGTGTTCGTCTATGAAAAGCAAAAACTGTAAAGCATCATTATTGCTGGATAGTAACAATACTACCATTATAACAGGGAAATATGAACATACACATTCACCACCATTCACCACCTATGTCTGTTAATTATAATCAAAGGAAAATAATTGTGCAAAAATAAATAAGTATTTAAATAACTACAGTATCTGAATAACTGACACCAGAATCTATTATTAATATTTAATTCATTGTATATTAAGCGAGTAAATGATTTGAATTGAATTAGGTATTTCTATTATTATACAGAAAATGAAAATTATGCTTTAGCCCTTAAAAAGGTAAAAGAAAAAGAAACGCATTTTTCCCAGCATCAAAAATTCGAAGAAATATGATATCAGTCTGCCATTTTTTACTGGACCTGCTTCGATTATGACCTCTGTCCACTCCCAGAGAACATATCTTACATTTTAAAAATAAAAACTACTTGAATGTCTTTTGTTTTATTGCACAAGCCAGTAACCAGAGGCCCGACACAAACGTGGTGATCACTACAAAGGTTTCGTAATTCTACAAACTTATCCGTAGCTTACTTCGTCCGACTATCACAAATGTGATATTGTATTCTTGCTTTCATTTTTGTTTCAGAATACAGATTAATTAAAACCACATCAGGCAAGGAATATTTACTGTATAAAGGTTACAATTTTAGTCATTACCGTTCCTTTAAGAAAGGTTCTCAAACTTGGAGGTGTCCAGCGCATTCGCGAAAGAAATGCAAAGCAAGACTGGTACTTGATAGATATAAGGACATTTTTTCTGTGAACTGTCATCATAGTCATCCACCACCAGACCATTTCATTTTCAACGGAAATTATGTTAAATTGTCATAAAATATGCACGTTTTAAATAAGTTTTACTTTTTTGTCAATATTATTCTAAGTACCTACAATATACGTTGATTTTTATTTAAGTTTTTAAAACCAACTTTCCTTAATACGAGCATACCACTTTTCCCAAAGTGGATGTGATACGACGTGTATGTATAGTATATAAGTACAATCACTTTTTAAGAACCAGAAGGTTAATGCACTTTACCAGAATTTTGATGGAAATGTGATTCTAGACTCCACAGAAAAAAAATTGTTCCCGATGGTTTGTGATAGCAGTGAGTTCACGTCGTGTGCAGTTTAGAATAAAGTAAAGTATTGCAACAAGAACAACAAACAAACACAGTAATGCAACAACAAAGAACAAGAAACAATAATGTGGATTTCTAATATTTTTTAATGCTTTCAGAATACACCTTTGTACAATCACGTTCAGGAAAACAATTGATTCTGCTACACCACGTACAGCCATTACCGAGAGTTTCAGAAGAAAGGAACGAACCATTGGCGGTGCTCCTCACACCACTGTAAAGGCTGCAAGGCAAGACTGGTGTTTAACAGCCAAAATGTTATTGAATATGGGAACTACGAACACACACATCCACCTATTAAATATCGCATAGTTGGGGGGCAGTTTATCAGAGTTGGTTAGAGCTATGTGCATCAGGCTGTCACCACACGCGCCTATGACAGAATGCCTTAAAAGCTAAGTCTATGGATGAAAATACAGTGTTTTAGGAAATCGCTACGTTAAAAACACCCGGGCGTATGTGGGCTTAGGTTACTGCGAGTGTCAGTAGGCTACGTACCAAACCGTGGGTGTGAGATCATTCCCAATTGATTGCTTTGATTTTATTTATTTAGTTAAAACTAAATCATGTTTATTCACCAATAAAACTTTTACTTTGTAAACACGTTTTCATTTCTTCTTCTTCCTTTTTTTTTTAATAAAAACATTGCCCCACACTAGGAAGTTCTTCTGTATCGTGGGTGCGTTTACAAACTCACATACACAAAGCAGCCAGACCCGGAACAACTACCTGTAGAACATATAAATATTTGTTCCGTGCGGGGATCGAAACCCGCGACACGCAGCGCAGCAGCCAATTGCTCAGCCACTGTGCCAACCGTGTCGTCGTTTTTAATTAAAACAAATGTTTAAATAAGTAAGTATATGTAAAGTAAGCCTAATATTAGCCTAAGAAAGAACTGTCTGACGATAGGTTTCAAAATTACTTGTTCTCAAAGGTACACAGGATAATATTCTTATTTTTTGCCCATTTTTTGTTTCTTTTAATTCGACTGTAACTCAATTATAGGTCGAATCAAGTATCGGTTAGGGCCTATAAGAACCGCCACTGGATCACTAGTACCACATCACAATAGCACGTTAAGGTTACTAATGTTGCTGATCTGGGTTTGTAACACGTTACTGTGAGTAGCGTCGTGGACGTGCTCGTGTTAAGAGCTCCGGCAAGCGAAGGGCTTTCCATTGGCCGATAGTTAAGCAGCTTCTAGCGGTAAAGAAAAGATGGTAATATTTTAATCTCTTTCAGTTTTCAAGTTCGTCATATCACAAAAAGGGACCTGGTTAGTACTGCTCGATGGGTTCACATATTACAATACTCATCAATCAAAGTCTGGGTTCAACCGCTGGAGGTGTTCGTCTATGAAAAGCAAATGCTGTAAAGCCACATTATTGATGGATATTAACAATACTACCATTTTAACAGGGGCATATGAGCACACACATGCACGGCCTACATTTTATAATTATACGCAAAGGAAGACGGAGTCATAAAATATTAGGTTTTACTATAGAATAACTTAGTATTAAAATAACTACAGTATTTGAATAACTGACACCAGAACCTATTATTAATGTCAAATTCATTGTATGTACCACCACCGGTGCATTAAGAAACTAAATGATGACAAATAAATTAAGTATTTCTATTGTTATTTAGGAAATTAAAAGATTTCTAGCTTCACCTCTGCTCTTAAAATGTTTAAGGAAAAATAAAGGCATTTTTCCCAGCGAAAACATGTGACATCTGCCAACATGCACTGGCTATATACTGACCGTATGGCCCATCTCCACTCACCGAGAGGAGGCCCGGCCTAAAACTTACTGAGTACGAACTTATCAGAAATCATGAAAATAAATACTATTTGAATGTCTTTTGTTTTATTATATCAGTCAGTAATCAGAGGCCCGACACAAACGTGGTAATCGCTTACAAAGCGTTTCATATTCCTACAACGACTTTCAATAGAACTAAAAAAATATTTTCCGTAGCTCACTTCACCTGACTGTCACAAGTATACATCATGTATTGTTGTTTTCACTTTTGTTTCAGAATACAGATTAATGAAAACCCAATCAGGCAAGCAATATTTACTGTATAAAGGTTACAATTTTAGTTTTCGCCGTTCCGGTAAGAAAGGCTCGCAAACTTGGAGGTGTCCAGCGCACAACAGTAAGAAATGCAAAGCAAGACTTGTACTTGTCGCATTTATTTTTTTAAATAACTACTTCCACGTTTCCAACAGAGTCTATAATTACGTATAGGACCTAATGTTTACTTTCATTTTCAGCCTTATCAGCAAACAAATGGAGTTTAGTACGGGACGGGTTCGTGTTTTACTGTAAAAGGAACAATGGGCGGCGCGTGCGATGGTATTGCAAGCACAGGCAGCAAACTGCTTGTGAGGTCTCTCTGGTCACCTATGACAACGTAACCGTACTTTATACTGGTCAACATAACCACTGTTAGACACCTTGAGGACATGATAGCTCCGAAAATCGGCGTCTGACATAATTATATATTGAAGTATGTGTCAAAACTAATGCTATTTTTTTGTTGAAAGGATAAGGATATTATTTCGATGTGCAACTATATTTTTTTTAGTATAAATATAAATCTATTTTTTTTACTCACAATACAATCATTTATTTTAGTAGTTGCTTTTACTTGCTGTCTGTAAATGTACATTTGTTTCATTCTGTACCGTAAACGACTTCAAAAACATTTATTTTTCAGTGAAATTCATATATTCTCGCTTTGGAAAGGCACTAGTTCTATACAAGGACTACACTTATAGCCTTATCAAGCATGTCATGACAAAAGGGACAAGTCATTGGCGATGCTCGACACATCACAGCAAGGGCTGTAGATCCAGATTAATATTAAACAGCGCAAACGCACTGAAATTCGGGAATTTAGATCACACGCATCCCCCTTATAAATATTATATTCACGACAATAAGTTTGTTAAAGTAGGATAATATGATGATTTAATTGTATAATATTATGGTGAGTTTTCAAAAGAGAATTGTAAAGCTAATAGTCTTAAGACTGAGAAAATTGCCAAAGAGTTCACTCCGATTTTGTAATATAATATAACGATAAGAAATAAAGTATAGTCAAAGGTAGTAATGTCATAATACGTTTAAGGACATGAGTCAGCTGGATAAATAATTTATTTTGTTTGAGATTGCTATTGGTTTGTAAAGGCCTAGGTTTTAGTGAAGACGGATATAAGAAAAGTAACGGATATAAGAAGACGGAGATAAGTGTAAGCTGAGCATTGTCTATGAGTAGTTTCAATTTTGACTTATTAAATGATAAATTAAACATTCTATGAATTTAATTCACGAAACCACCTTGTCTCATTTTTGTTTGAAAAAATAACTGCTTCCACGATTCCATCATAGTCTATAATTACGTATGGGGTCCTAATGTTTTTTTTTTTAATTTTTAGCTTTTTCAGCAAACAAATGGAGTTTAGAAAGGGATGGATTCAAATTTTTCTGTAAAAGGAACAATGGGCCGCGCGTGCGATGGTACTGCAAGCACAGGAAGCAAACTTCTTGTGAGGTCTCTTTGGTCACCTATGATAACGAAACCGTGGAGTATACTGGTAAACATAACCACTATTAGACACACGCTGTCCAATATTGTACCTTTCGAGTTTGATTAAACCCATACGGACAAATTGTGGACACGGCTCCGGAAAGCGGACTCTGACAGATATTGAAGTAAGTATCGGTGCTGGATATCTGCAGTTGGTACGCAACCTGTACGTACCAATTTAACCAAACCTTTATTTCTGACAATTCAACGGACATTTCTCCGTACAAAGCGATGGTATGTGACGTTGTCTGTGTATTGTCTCAAGAAACCAAATTGCCTCACCTAACCTCCGCCCTCGCATCGCAAAATCACAGTGTTATTGGTCACTAACAAATCCGTCAAAATTATAGTGATCTTTATTGTCATGACTGTACGGTTGCTGTTGAACAAGGCTGCAGCTGTATAAAAATATTCACATCAAGGGCTTGTTTCAGAAGTCGGTACTTCTGGACACGGCTCGTATTTTTAGGAGGTTCCCTTCTGTGACCGCCGCGCGCCGGTAGGTTGGACCCTGTTCCCGATACCGGTGGGCTACAACTTTTACATTTTTAAATGTTTTTAATTGTTTTTTTTAAGGAATATTTAAAAATGTATGTTTTTAAACAAAGATATAATGTTTGTAATATAATATAACATCATGCCTGTAATTCCCGAAGAGTTAGGCAAAGGTCTAGTAGTATACCCGGGAATCGAACCCAGGGCTTCGTGCTCAGCAGTCGTGCTTGCGACCACGAGACCAACGAGTCAGTAATAATGTTTATGTCACTAATATTATCATTAAATTTATTTTGTATGAAGGTATCAATCTCTAAGGAGGACCGTATCCGATCCGAGTATATAGTTTGTGAAATATGATATTCCGTTTATTAAATTAAGAAAAGAAATAGATACTGAATTAGTTAATTAAAACTATAATTTTAAGAATGTTATTGAATTATTGTTTTAAATAAAAATCTGAGTAAAATTGTTACTTTTTTTCTAACTTTGGAATACCTATTACATGTAAGTGTGGTACTTTTTGCGTTCTTACAAATTCTCGATGTTGTTATCAAACGTTTTGGAAGAACCATAGTGAGAAATTAAACAAAAACACTACATTTTCAAACGTCACTAATTTGAGCCTTATTTTCAGATTACGAGCTGATCCCTCTGCCTACTGGAAGCTACTTGCTCAAAATCGGTCACCACACGTACTCCACAAATCGCGTCAACTTCTCCGGTCATTGCACCTGGTACTGCTCGAAATGGATGAGCAAAAAGTGCCAAGTTCGAGTGAAGATGATCAACAAAGAGGTCGTAGGCTGCACTGGAGGACACACACATGACCCTACGGATTGGCAAAATAAAATGAAAGCGAATGTTTGTTTCGGCTAAAGATGGGAGTGATAATCAATTCTATTAAAAACTTAAAATTAGCTGGCTAATCTTACGTTTTTGTGTTTAATAATTTAGTACGTAACTTCAAAATTAATGACTACACATACAAACTAGTCGTAGAGGCTTGTTTAAAAATAAAACATTTAACTAATTAACATTTTTAATTCTATTTGCTTCCTTTTTAATTAAAATTACTATTGATTAATAGTGAGACCAAAGAGGTTACAGTTAAAGGAGAGTATACCCTATTATGTTAAGCTGGACATACACTTCTTGTGTCATTTCAATGAAAAATGCTCCGTACAAAGCGCCGGCACTACTCATGCTATGCAGACAAGACAGCTTAGAGGAATGTGCCAGTAAGCTGTTGTCAGTAACTCAGCGCATAGTTTTTTGTTACAAAATAATATTACACCTAACCATGCAATATTGTATAATTATATATACTAGTTTTGTAATTGTATTGTTGTCTAGTATATTGTGTTGATTAACTGAAATAAAACGGCTTTATTAACTAGTTTTCTTGTCTTGTCTTTTAATCCCAAGATAAAGTACTGAGTGTCATCCTTTGTTCAAACTCGGTCTCACATCGAGCTTTAGGCCCACTTTCCCCACAAGTCTAAAGACCAACTTTGATTCATTTCTATCAATCGTCTGACATTGACAACAGGCAGAATAATGTACGTTGAGGGTAATGTAAGCGCGCTGTACCAAATGGAGTAAACATTCTCTTTTGCTCAACAATTTCTGTATTAACTGGTTTAATTGGTTTTTACATTCCAGGAAGGATTATTCTCACAAAAAGACGTAATAAGATACTACTCCTGCATGGATACACGTTTCATCGAAATTATGTGTCTGAACATAAGATCAGGTGGCGATGTTCAATCCGCTCATGTTCAGCTAGGATCCACACCATTGAAGATGTCATCGTGTACGCTCTTGAACACCACAACCATCCACCGAGAGATGGAAACAAACTCGTTGATCTTCAAGAAAATTTTTATGATTCATAGCTGGCCTGATATTTTATTTAACGATGTATAATTTCTATATTCATGTTTAATTAAAATATTTTTGACAGTTTATTATTAAAAATATTTTTCAATGCAACTTCTTTTATTCAGTCCTGTTGGTGATTTTTATTGGTGTTTCCAAACGTTAATATGTATGTATATTCTAAGAATAAAATTTAATGTTTCAGTTAATTTTATTACTTCGACAAGAGGACGTCAGTTGCTTCTTCTGAATAGGTACACGTATATTCGACGTTATGGAATTGAACACAAGATCAGGTGGCGATGTTCGAATAGGACATGTTCAGCTAGGATCCATACTATTGATAACGTCATCGTGTTCGCTCTTGAAGATCACAACCACTCACCGAGAGATATCCGCAGACTCGAACACTTTTAAAGTTTTTTGATTCATCTTCATGCCATTTGTTAACTCATCATTGTAGAACTAGTTTTTTTTTCCAATGCTGGGCAAAGATCTTAGATTTATACAGTTCCCTGTTCGTTACCATCTCTTTCTTCCTATGTAAGTGTTAAATAAATAAAGTATTTTCAGTACTTTGTTAATTTACGATTAATTATTTTTTTAAACTTGTCCTTTTCAATTCATTTCAGTATTCAAACCTGTTTGCCATTTTATTTTATTGGTATCCTTAATCCACGGGGGATAATTAATGTACGAATAAAATTTTACTATCCAAATAACTTTGTTTGCTCACGAAAAGAACAAAATTTAGTTCTGAGTGGATACACGTACAGTCGACATTGTGGGCCTCAACATAAGATCAAGTGGAGATGGTCAGACAGGTCTTGTAATGCCAAAATCCTTACCATTGATGACGTCATAGTGCACGCTCTGGAAGACCACAACCATCCACCAAGAGGCATCAAGAAAAAGAAGAAGATGGCATTTAATGTTGAATTATTTTGACAGTTACAAATAAATTATCATAAGAAAAGTGTTCTTATATTATTTTGTCTGTAAGTTGCTTGTAGTCGAGAGTATTATACGGATTTTGCGAATTTAACATTAATATTTTTTTTGTGTTTTAATTATTTTTAGTCTCATCAGGATTTTGATGATATTTAAAAAGATACAATATTATGTAATATTTACTAAAGACGTTTTATATTATCTTTTTCAGGTCTCTCGCTCACACCATATTTTTTTCGAAGCAGCCGAGGGAAAGACATGCTTATGATTGGTGACGTAAAGTACAGAATTAACAGAATATGTACCGATAAAGTAAGATGGCGGTGTGCGACACACGAGCGCTTCGGGTGCCCAGCAAGACTACACACAGTCGACAACGATGTTGTTTATTTTGTGAATGAGCATAAATTAAGTTGAATAAGGTTGTAGTTTGATTTTAGCATATTTTCTTTTCTTTTTTTTCTGCCTACATTAAGGCTGAGGTTTAAACGCTACGTTTACTTGAGTAAGTTAACTCCGTGTCTTAATAAAATTATAGGCAATCATCGCGTGAGTGCGCGTCCCTGCACCAATCAATAAGGTCGATGATGTTCGGGTTTTCCGAACAAATGAGTGGCAAATGATTGCGACGAACTGTGTATTTGCGGGACGAATGACTTTATTAGTATCCCTGTCACAGTTGTACGACTGTCAAACTCAACTGTCAATAGTGTCAGTCAGAGAAAAGGAACAATAATCTTACCCATAGACCATGTTAAGTAGTATTTATTTATCTCTGCCTTAGAGCCCTTCGCTTTTGTTTTATTTTTATATGAAATGTGAATTTGTATTTGGTTGCTGTTTGCGCCCATGCGCTTAATAATTTTGGTGTTGCCTCCTTAGTTAGATACTTACTCATTTCGATTTTATTCATTTGCTTTCACTTATTTAATACTAAGGCACGTTGACTTTGTGATGTTTGTTTGTGAAAGACATAATATACAAGGTACATTGATGTAATTTTCTATTCGACCCCAAAAATCGACACATTTTTATTTATGCCAGTAAAGTGACATTCTATCAACAATAAATATGATGTAAAAGTCATGAAAGTATTTAATTGAAATAACTTACCGAAAAGCTTATGACAGTTGTTGAAAGTTGTTGACGCTACGCTTTGCAAATGATTGTTACTGTGCCCTTTGGCGCAGCAAGTCTTAATTCACGTCGTCGGTACAGTGTCTGTGAATATCTGTGTCAGTCCATATTGTTGGTGTAAGGTGCTGGCTGATCAAGCTGTATGATACATTCATTGTAACTAAATAAAAATTGTGTAATTTCGTAAGAGTGTTGTTTAAATAAAACACGAAAATAATGTTATTGTTTTATTTGTGCCTTTAATACGAGCTCTTAAAAATTAAACCGGTGGTGGTTTAGGACAGATAATGGTCCTACTGCTGGGACACAGATCTCCTCTCTGTGAGAGGGACTGGACCATGATCCAGCCATAAATCATATTCGCTAAAATATTCGTTACCTCCTTCCTTTCATTGAAAGTCGTACTTGTTATAAATGCGCATTTACAAAAGAGTAACAAAGTATCCTAATAATAAATTGGTGCATTGTTTTTAAATTCCTATATGGATGAGTTTTAATAATTTCCCGGGTGTCTATTTTTATAAACGGCTTGTAAATGACTTCACCACCTTATTTCAGATCTTCACCCAGTATTCATCACCAACAGCAAAGGATCCAGGATTCTCATAATAGGCGGATACCGTTATCGTAGAAATTGCGCGGAAGACTCTTTCAAGATCCGATGGAGATGTACCAGCCATGCCAAGTACGGGTGTAAGGCAGTCGTCCACACAGTCAACGATGAAATAATTTATTTTTTAGATTTCCATACTACTAGCTATCCAGAAGGATTGTTATAAGTAAATCATAATAATGCTTAGATATCATAATATAATGTGTTTATGTGTAATAATCTTCCTAATCGAAGTTGAAACAGCACAGACAAGCCATCGTGGTAAATGTATTAGTGCACAAGCGTGTGCGCAGACACAGGTGCACTCTTCCTTTTCTCACTCTCACAGTCCGGACAGCAATACGACACAAGAATTCCAATGAGATTTGAAGTGGACGAAGTTAGGTTTAATTGGCTATTATAAAATTTAAAAGTTGTCTGTCTTTTATTTTAAATACATTAATTGTAGAATTTAGGCTTGCATTAAACAAAACTGTGTGTGGTTGAACTTAAAGCATTCAGCGAAATGTCGCAATTAAAGGTTCATGTTTTGTCCAAGGATATTTTGTTCGGAATAATTAAAGTAATATTTTACGAAAATGGTTTTCGTTATAATACCATCTTTACCTACCTGTATTAGGCACGTACTCGTATAGCAAACGTAAAAAGAATTAACAATTATTATGTTTACAGAAATTCTCCTCTTGCGATCACGGAAAGGAAAGCCATTGATCGGAATAGGCCCTTACACTTACTATATAAAAAATCCTACAAGGATAAGCTCAGATGGGTTTGTTCGACACACCATAGCAAAGGCTGCGGGGCTTTGATCTACACAGTGAATGGAACAATTGTTAAAATGATTAACGAGCATACTCATTAACTACAAACACACATAAACTCGCACGT
Source organism: Noctua comes (assembly GCA_963082995.1). Taxonomy (NCBI): domain Eukaryota; kingdom Metazoa; phylum Arthropoda; class Insecta; order Lepidoptera; family Noctuidae; genus Noctua; species Noctua comes. Next base: position 15,937,723 of record OY720270.1, read on the forward strand.
TTTCCTCTATAGAAATGGTATTCACTAGAACTTTGAGATCCACAATTGAATTGTGCCATGGCAGTAAGGTCTCAGTCACTGTTCAGCTTAGATTTATCTTCTCCAGGACTCTTTGATAAAAACATTCAGTGAAATGTCAACATTTTACAGTATATGCTTTGCTTCAAAGTTTGTTTATCTTTCAGAATAAAATACATTAAGTAATTTTTCACGAAAATGGTTTTCTTCATTATACCAATTTAAAGTCCAGTAAATAGGTACCTATTTTTTAACAATAAAATTTTATTTCACAGAATATTTACGTTATTTAAAATCTACAAAACTATAATAGTAATAAAAATATGTACAAGTATCAAAAGGGTTACAGGGCGTCAAATAATTCGTCCTTTCGTCCCGGCAATTTTCCTGTTGACAGCGATGTGTCAACAAGAAAGGTGCCCAGAACGCTGGCAGCATTGCTACGTTGGATGGCAATGCTGATTCTTTGGCCAAAAAATAGGCCCGCCCTCTGGTATTTTATATTATTCCTATTTTTTTAGATGTAACAGGATTTAAGAATTTTTTTTTTACAGGAATTCTTCTCTTACGATCACAGAAAGGGAAACCATTGATTGGGATGGGCCCCTACACTTACTATATGAAATCGTCTCATATGGATAAGGTCAGATGGGTTTGTTCGACACACCATCACAAAGGCTGCAGGGCTTCAACCTACACTATAAATGGAACAATTATAAGAATGAGTAACCAGCATTATCATTAGTTATACACAGATATAAACCCACGCCTTTTTCTCTATGGAGATACGCACAAACTACAGAATGGCACGTGCTGCGATCCATAAACTATGTTATCAAAATTATAGGTACAGTTATCTTAACTGACTCTGCTGTATAAGTTAAACCTAGTCACTAAATTGTATTGTTTGATTTTTGTGTACAAATAAATATGTTAAACATGATCATCAGAGGGTAATGGTCGAAAAAATTTGTTGTCATTTGTGTTTGATCCCACCGGATTGAACACTGAAAACCGCAATTTATGTCTTAAAAGCCATTACACGTGCTAGTGACTTGTACTTGAGTATGCTTGTAGTTTGTTCTTAATTGTACCATAACAGCCTTTAATTGGTGATAACAAAGGTACCTATGCCACAATAATATACAAACTACTTGCATTTCTTTGTGCAAGTTACTGGCAGGCGAGTTCCTAGTTTTACACTAAGGAAAAACCTGTCATTATGTCTAACTCAGATGTTATTTCTACAGATCTAGCTGCTCATTTTCAATACACTGCTAGATACAACGGTGTTGCAGGCTGCAAAGTAAGATGGCGCTGTGCGACTCACGAGAGATTGAAATGTAAAGCTACAGTGCACACTGTCGACGATGTTATTGTGCATTACACTGATATGCATGCTCCTTATGACTAGCTAGGAACGAAATAAAGCAATTTCGAGTTACTGGGCAAATTAACGTTTAGTGAAAATCTTGGAAAAATTGATAGTAAACAACAGACAAAGCAAATTAGGAAATAAAGAATATATTTCTTTATTTCCTAATTGCTTTGTACACATATTAAGAAAGTGAAATGTATAACTCTTAATCAAATATTAGTAAAAATACTAAGAAGAAAAAGAAGAATATTAAAAAAAAACTACATGTGTATACCGCAGTTTTATTTTTATTTTAATCCATTACGTCTCTCTTTGCAATTACCTAAAAAAACTTAACACAAAAAAATTTAGTAATTATGTGACTGTTCAAAAATGATCTCTCTTTCCCATATAAAAAAACTGTAAATGTTTTTCACCTGTTTCAGTAACATTCGAAATATCGCGTCAAGGTAGAACGCTGTTACGCATCGGAGGCTTCACATTTCGCAAGCAATTCGTGTCGGGGCCGAAAGTAAGATGGGTGTGCTCAACACACAACAACAAGCGATGCCGGGCGGCTGCACACACTGTTGACGATATAATTATTAGAGTTAATAATTATCACATGCATACGTAAATTTTCTTGGGTTTGTGCTTTCGATATGGAGATTTCTCACAACAGGATTAGTGATTGCCATATAGGTACGTGTATTTGGATACTATCGAGCATTTGTGCAAGGCCTCGACCCCTGTACCGCTTAAGTCTCGTCCACACTTACTTTTACAAACAAATGACATAAGTACTTCACTCACTCTTTGTAATTTAATGTTTTACTGTGCTCTATTGTATTTTTTTATTGGTCTTATGTATTTTGTCTAGTTGGAGGTGATAATGAATATCGATACTGTGCAATATCAGTACATATTGTAATATTCTTATTTAAAATATCTTCTCTTTTCTTTTCTCTTGTCTTTTCTTTTCTTCCCCTTTCTTATTTTTTCTTCTCAAAATTCGTAAAGTTAAAATTAGGATTTGAAGCTTATTATTCTGGAATTACTATATTGGTAAAGTTTGTTTCGACTTATTAGATGCATCTTATATGAATCTGTGTGCAATGAAGTTATAATTTAGAAAATTAACAATAAAAATTTTTGCCTCTACTGTATTGAATTTGAAATTGCTTAAATATTCAGATTTTTTTCTGTTAATCAATTTAAATTAAAATGAATTACACAATTATTAATCGGTTATTTTGTTGCAAGTCCTCCTAATTTGACGTTTGAAAATATCCTATAATTTAGTAGAAATATGAGAATTAAAAAGATTCTTATTTATTGGTTTCTTTTAAATAATTATACTTTTTTGCTTAAACAAAAGTTATACTTTACCTCAGTATTCAAAGAAAAACATTTTTCAGATGTTCACTTCACATTTTCAAGATATGGGAACCGAAAACTTTGGATTGGGCACTACGGGTTTTGCTTAACAAGAATCAGGGGAAGGAAATGTTATTGGCGATGTGCTACCCATAGCAATAAGGGATGCAAGGCGAGATTACATACACTAGACCTAGAAATGGTACATTGTAAAAATATTCACACTCATTAGGTTTGGATAGGCTTTTTAATTCTCAATCAACCCAAAATTGTTCGTGTATTTAAACGCACCTGACTACATTCTTTGATAGTCGAATGCACAATGGGCGGTGCTTTGATTACAATGGATTGATGATAGAGGATATTGTAATCTCGGTACAATATTTTGTACAAAGAATTGACAGAAATTTGAAGAGAATACGAAACCAATAGAAAAAACAGTATCATCATCAGTCTCCTGCCCTAATCCCAATTTATTTGGACTCGGCGCAGCATGTCTTCTTCTTCCATACTTCTCTTTTACTCGTCATCTCAGCAGTCCCCTCCTTTCTTGCTATAAAAAAACGATAAAAACGGTAATGATAATTAAATTTAAAATCACCAGAATAACCACCACATAACCAAAAAAAAATTGTACCATCCAATAGGCATCACTTTAGTGGTCATAATTTTATTAATTTTAGCGAAATCATGATAACTTCTATGATAATAAATTATTAACTCACTTTGTATTTGATCTTTCATAAATAGGTATAGTACTTCAGTGACGCATTGATGATTCATCATACAATAATACATAGTTCACATTTCTTCAATAAATGTTTGATGCAGTGAGTTCAGAAATAAAAAATAAATACAAGTCCATAACTTATTATTGAGAAAAAAAATGAATGAATGAATGATGAATGAATTCTGCAAACTTTTTCCATTTTGCGTATTCAAGGAGGAAAACGTTTTTCAGATTTTCTCTTCAGAACTTTAAGACAAGGGCAACTCTTTATTCATATGGGAAGCTTAGCTTCTGCAAGATAATAACAAAGGGAAGAAAATGTTACTGGCGATGTTCAACTTACTGCAGTAGAGCATTCGGGGTGAAACTTACCTATTACTGTAGACGATAAATTCACTTACATCAATAATAGTCAGTCATTAACGACTTAATGTCAGTTTCCAAATTTAGAATTTAAGGTTGAGAACTTGACCCCTGGCCTTGGACCTGTCGAAGTCTTTAGCAGTACGCAGTGGTTCAAGTGACTCCTTGGATTCAAAATTTAAAGTGACAAGTTCTCAACCTCAAATTAGAAACTGGGTCTTTCTGTTATTGCAAGAGTTACGGTTTAACCATTTTTTTTAATAGCCTTGTATGTCCCACAGTTGGACAAAGGCCTCCCTCCCTCACATCCTTTCAGATGGCCTTTTAGTTAACGTCTGCAATTCCTGTAAAACATTTTTTTAAATAAAAAAATTGTTAAGTTCTTTTATTCATTGTTACGAGATTGCAGCAGATTTGTTACAGTATCGGGTGACTAAATCTAATCATTAAGGCACATCTAAAAGTACGGACAGTTAAGCAAATTGACTATTAACTAAAATAGTCTCTAAATGCCACACTCCGAGACATCACTTAAAAATAATCAATCGTTCAGTTAAATTGATTGGCATCTTGCCACGTGTTATTAAAATTGAAATGGGTTCAACCAGTCATAGTTTTAGTTTTAAAGTGAATGATTTAGATTTATTACATTGTTAAGTTGCAAGGGATAAATATTCACATCCTAATTCAATTTCAGTTACCAGGTCTACATCTCAAAGAGGGAAACCAGTTTTAATATATAACGGTTACACGTTCTTCAAGAAGTACAGCACTGGCGTCAAGAACTATTGGAAGTGTTCTACTCATCATTCCAAAGGATGTAAGGCTTCCATCCTGGCTATCGGGGAGAGAGCTATTAGCGTGACGGGAGATCATAACCATTGAGTTAAGAAATAAAGCGAATGAAGAGGATTTTCTCTACTTTTATGCTCTCTAAATATATTTGTACTGATAGGGTTTCTTCATAAGAGCTGGTAAAAGTTAAGGGATGTTGAAACTTTGAATATGTTCGGTTAACAATCGTTAATCATCATTTAACTTTGAGCGGCGTTAGATGATTTGCTTGAAAAAGAACTCGGCACGAAATTCCGTGTAGTGCATAAGCTGCCTATGGACTCCCTATGTCATAAATATGTTTCTTTGCATAAAAATAAATACATGGCATTTTTCTAACGTTGTTTTTATATTTGCACGAATTGGATCACCGAACATTTTTATCAATTAAAATAACCTAATCAAATAATATTTTGTTTCTTTTGGCAACATTTCTCTTCAGTATTTCCATTTACCTAAGTACTGTTTTTTTTTATTTCAGATTATTTCTTCACGAAGTCAAAATATGGCAACCATATGCTGTGGGTCGGGCGCTACAGTTATTGTTTGAAAAGGAACTCACTGGGGTCAGGAAAACGCTTATGGCGATGTTCTACCCACTGCAACAAGGGGTGCAAGGCGAGGATCCATACGATAGACCAAGAAATTGTGTTACGTATTGGTGATCATAATCATTGATAGTTTGGGGTTTAGTGATCGGGGTTCATTCAAACTGGTGCGGACAGATTGTGGACGGACTGTGGACTCCTGTCTCGGACGGAAACTTCAGTAATCTCTGTCAGTGTCCGGTGTCCGCAGCCGATGCGCAATTTCCTCGTCGCGTCGGTTGCAATTTTTTCGTACTGGTTTGAACGAGCTTTTCTATTACAAATCCAGCACAAAAAACTGATTTAGATAAATGTAATTCTTTATTTCTATGAATTTTATAGTTTCTTATTTTAATCATTACAATTATTATACAGTTTACTTTATGTTTTCTTAACGCCATGCTCCAAATAAATACCTGTGATTACCGGTCAGTGACACTACAGCAAAAAAGCCATTTCGAGAAAAAAACATTTTTTGTTTTTTTTTTTAACAAAAAACTCGTAGTTTTTTAATTTATCATCCGATTTTAATCAAATAATTTGATAAGTAAACTTTTTCTCTTTTTTTATTTTATTCATATTCTGTATGATAGTCTAAAGGCTCTTTTATGAAATAAGTGGTGGATAAGGAATATGACCTCATTTCAGAGTTAGTTAAATTTACTTGAACGCCGTCAAGTTAAACTTTCTTTGCCACTTAATCGTACTGATAACTTTAAAGTGAGTTTGCCGTAATCATTGATAGATTTTACACTTAAGATAACTTTCATGATGTCTAACGAAAACGTAATTTCTACAGATCTAGCTGCTCTCTGTCAATACTCTGCTCGAGGCAAAAAAGTGTTGGTTCTAAACAATATAAAGTTCAGATACAACGGTGTTGCAGGCAGCAAAGTAAGATGGCGCTGTGCGACTCACGAGAGATTGAAATGTAAAGCTACAGTGCACACTGTCGACGATGTTATTGTGCATTACACTGATATGCATGCTCCTTATGACTGGTTAGGAAGGAAATAAAGCAATATCGAGTTACTGAGCAAGGAAACTGAATTTCTAGGAAAACTGGATAGTTATCAAGATTCAGAAGAAATCTAATACAAGATCAAAAAGTGAAAAACGTGTTGAAAAATAAAAAAACATGTTGAAAAACAATTAGTTAGCTAAGAAGACAGTGGTGATCTATACTGTTAGGCTAACAAGATTGTTGGTTCCCACTATTCCAAGTTATTATTAAAGTATGTATAGACAGCAGTTTTATTTTTATTTTTATCCATTACGTCTCTCTGCAATTACCTAATAAAACTGAACACTAAAAAGAATGTGGTATTTATGTGACTGTTCAGAAATGATCTCCTTCCGATATAAAATAAAAAAATCTGTAAACGTTTTTTACCTGTTTTAGCATCATTCGAAATGTCGCGACGTGGTAGAACGCTGTTACGTTTCGGAGGCTTCACATTTTGCAAGCAACACGTGTCGGGGCCAAAAGCAAGATGGGTGTGCTCAACACAACCATGCCGGGCGACTGCTCACATTGTTTATAATGAAATTATAAGGGTTAATAACAATCACTCGCACTTTACGTAAATTTTGAGTTTGTGCTTTGGATATGGATGTTTCTCACTATGTTTTACTGCGCCCTTGAGGGTAGACAAGACCTTCCGTATTTCGTTTAGTTGAAGGAGCTAAAGAACATCGACACTGCGCAAATCTAATAATTGCAATCAAAGTTGGTCTAGTTAGGTACGCTTGCAATTTGAAATCTAAAATTTGGGTTGAGTAACTGGCTGATTTATTAGATATCTTAGTAATACTCTTGCTCTTATTAGTGTAGTCTTAAGAATTTATATTTTAGAAAGTTAAGAAATATTTTTTGATCCAATCTCATTGTATTAAAATTAGTCTGATCCAATTGTGTTAATTAATACTTTGCTGTAAAAAGGGTGTAAATAGATCCTTAACGAAGCCGAAAGGCACTTATTCTCCCCGTCATTGCTATGTTTTTTATAGTTCTAGACCATACCTTGGAACCTTCTAGTTACGGAGATATTATGGGTCAAAGTTCCAACTTTTTCACAACTTTTTTAAATACTATTTTTAAGATAATAATTTTTCTTTAAATACCTCTATGACCCGTTTACTACTCAATGAATCCATCAGCACAACGTTTTGAGTGTGTAACATTGAGTTTAGCCATAAATATTAAATCGTTTCCTGGAAAAAAAATTGCGTGGGGTTACTTAGTTTGATGTAAAAAATGCTTGGTTGACGGCTTTGTGAAGGGTTCATTTACACTCTGTATTTTTCTTTAGTGAAATCTTAAATCTTCTTATATTTATATGCATATTCAGTAGGTCTGAGGATCGGCTACTATCTATTTTTCATATCGCTAGGGTAGTTAGGGTAGGTGGTAGGGTAGGGTAATTAGGTAAGGTAGGTAGCTAGGGTAGGTAGATAGGGTAGGTAGATAGGGTAGGTAGCTAGGGTAGGTAGCTAGGGTAGGTAGATAGGGTAGGTAGATAGGGTAGGTTAAAAAAGGTGCATTGCAACGCATGTCGGGTACAGCTAGTTTAAATATAGATATCTATCCAGCTTACAAATAATTATTTTTTTAAATTACTCTTATACAATTTAGAACTAATAATAGTTACGAAAATTAATTAATGGTTATTAATTTGTTGTAAATTCCAAGTTATGAAAATATCCTAGTTCAGTAGAAATGAATAATAGTGGTATCTACAAGTGGATAATTATGTAGTTGTAAAATGCGAAGGAGCTTTTTTAGTATTCTTTCAAATCTTTTTGCATGTACAAAAGTTCTTTCCATATCAGTATTTTAACTAATCTGAATACCTCGGTGTAAGTTTTCAAATCATTATTCAATTTCAGTTACTAGATCGATACAGTTTTGGGGTCGAGGACTTTTGGAAGTGATCTACTCATCGTTCCAAAGGGTGTAAGGCTTCCATCTTGGCCATCAGGGATAGTATTATCAGCGTGGCGGGCGAACATAACCATTGAGTTAAGGAATAAAGCGAATGAAGTGGATTTTTTGTACTTATAATCTCTATAAACAGGTTTTAATCTGTTAATGTCTAATCTAAGAACAAATAGGTACCAACCACGCAGGCTAATGGTGCACTAGGGTGCATTTTTTAACCAATTGATCTTGGAAAAATGTCACTCCATCTCTTTTGCACTTCATGGAGTTTTACTGTCAGAACCGAATGATGCACTTCAAAACAATCCCGCCATATATTTTCATGTAGTGCATAAGTGGCCTATGACTGGCTATTAATTGCCATATTGTTACATTGAATCCTTATTAGCGTATCATAAAGTATGTGTACTGAAAATTAGCAAATAAACTGCTTTTACCAAAAAAATTTTTTTTCTAACTGCGTGATTTTGAGCATATAATTATTTGTTCAATTCAAATAACACCAAAAAGTAGTCTTCTTTTTGGCAAAATTGGCGGTGTTTGCATTCACCTTAGTACTCACTCAATTATATGTTTCAGATCATTTCTTCACGAAGACAAAACGCGGGAGCTATATCCTGTGGGTCGGGCGCTACAGTTATTGTTTGAAAAGGAACTCTCTAGGGTCAAGAAAACGCTTATGGCGATGTTCTACCCACTGTAACAAGGGATGCAAGGCGAGGATCCATACGATGGACCAAGATATTGTGTTCTGTAGTGGTCATCATAATCATTGATAACTTGGGTTTTAGTATCGGACTTTGTTTTTAACCTAGAAGGGTTCTAACGAATCTAGACCTACAGGGGCTACACGTTCTTCAGGAAGCGCTCCAATGGAGACAAAGACTTATAGAAATGCCTCACCACAGCAAGAAGTGCATAGCAACATGTCTATGTGACCATTTAGTGACAGTTAGAAACAAACATAATCATGCGAGCGTGTTCATACTTGGTACTTCTGAATAGCACTAAAAACGTGGAACACGCAACTATGAGTATTATTTATCAAAAGATAAAGATTGATAAACTACAATCATTTTGTAGTACGTTTTTAAATGTTGTAATTAGCGTCTTATCAGCAAATGATTTTATTAAGGTAGAGCCAGTTCAACGAGTTTAATATGAATGTTATTAATTATTATTTAATGTGAGATCATTGCTATTCTACACGGACTGACTCCATTGCCCAACGATTATCTAGTGCTTATTAATGCAGACTTGATTTTACGTACGTTTTGGACATTGTCAACAATGTTCATGGCCAAGACAATATGTTTCTGTTAATTTCTAAGAAATATGAAGTTAGTGGATTATGTAACTTATACAGTTAATTTTAGAGCATACTAAATTCAAAATAAAGCAAATTTCATTAATTTACATGAATTTTAAATGCTAGGCAGAGTGCCCTAAGTAAATTGGCCATCTCCTTTCCACAAAGATACCTAACTGTAAAAAATCTTTTCAGGAAGTGGATCACAAGCAGGTCTGTCTAGCAATAAAACTGGACATGAAATAATTACATCCCAGCGAGGAAACTCGGGACTACTTCGTGCTGGATATAAATATAACAAAGACCGACTAAATAAAGATGGTTCCTGTATTTGGAGGTGTTCGAAGAGAACTATATGCAAAGCGAGACTAATTATTGCTAGTAATAACTGCATCCTACGAGATGACAGGCACAACTGTCTGCCTGATTTTGTGTCAAATGAACTGGAGGTTAACTTTAACAAGTGCATTGAAAAAGTGAAAAGTGACTGTACTATTTCTATACCAGATGCGTTCCGACAGACTGTTTCAGCACTAAAAGATAAAGGAATAACAAAAATACCTAAATTTAAAAATGTTAAAAACAAGTTTTATCGAAAACGAAAAAAGTAAAGTAAGCAAGGAAGTTACTGTGCCCGAAAGATTTGCAAACTTTTTATATAATATGTGGACAAATTTTTAGACGCCCTGTAATTCATTTTCCATTTTGATACTTTTACTCAAATATTTTATTATTATTTTAGATCTATTTGTAGTTTGTTTAAGTAATTAAATATTCTTTATAATCATTATTTTCATTTTTGTTGGATCATTTCTGTCACAATTTATATTTTATGCCTTTTGTTTCAAACTTAGCAAAATTGCAATTTTGTTGTTTTTGTAATTATATTTTAATTGTAGAATGAGTTCATATCTTTCAGTCTTAGTTTATTACCAATTAAGTACAACATTTTTTTTACTATTATGACTATCACTTGTATTTGAGAATGTTGGTTAACCTATAATTGGCCACTGTATAAGCCCGAGACTATTTGTTTTTTATTCTAAAGATATTTTGTATACAGTTGGTGTTGGTGACCTTTGTTAATAATAAATAAATTATAACAAATTGATTGAAATCATTTGCTCTCCCCCGTAGGTGTACAGACGACAGCACATCAAGCTACTACAATCTGTCAAATTTAATTAATGGATTTTCAACTTTATCGCTAAAGCATTAGGTTCACGGTTAATTGGGAAAATTTGACAGTTTCGGGTAGCTTGGTGTGCTGGCGTCTGTTCATGGAACGCGTTGGTTTGGTCGTAGCATATAATAATATTTTTCCTATCGCGGTGTGACATTCAGTAGTATAGTGAAGCCTAACTACTCGTTGAGTTTAGAAATTGTATTAGAAAGATTTTTTTTTTTTTTAAATATTTTATTTGTTGTGTTACGTCTAATGTCGCGCGCCGGCGCGCGTGTCGTAGCGTCTGTGAGCACACTGAACATTTTTCTTGCTACAATTGACTCACATTCTAGGTAAACTACTGTTTGTAAACGGGGAAATACCTATATTTATTAGTAAAGATCGTAGTCTGCAGATATACTAAATTTTATCCAAATGTTCGTGATCGTGTAACTTTATTTGTAGATTAAATAATGTAGATTAAATTATCTTATGTCCAGTAGAGCCACCTTATTAGTTAATTTAAGGTTCGATCAAACTGATACGGACGGATTGCGGACAGGCCGCGGTTTGTATTTTCTTACTTTCGAAAAATGGCTTTCTTTACAAAATATACTCCAAGTAGGCAGAATTTCTATTTTCAATAATAACCGGTAAAACAGCGAGTAATTAATATCTCTTTGTAGATTTTTGCGAATTCACGGAATCAAGCATCACTGGAAGAACGATGTTACGAGTCGGTGATTACCTGTTCACCCGTAAATCTTCAAGGGGGTTGAAGGTCCGATGGGTTTGCTCCAGCCACTGTTTCCGAGGATGTAAAGCTGCAATCTACACAATAGAGAACAACATCATCAAAATGAATAATTTTCACAATCACCCAAAAAAGAAACCTTTACTTTAAAATAGTAGTAGTAAAAGCATATATTGTAATTCCATTTGAAGATCTATTGATATTAACTTTTCGTTCTTGTTAGTGAATTAATTTTGACTAGACAGAATATTCAAAACTAATAATACGTTAATAAAAAACCGTAAAACAATTACAAAAATACTTAAAATTATATTTGAGTCTTAACTTCGGGAACAATCTTCAAAACGTCTAATCAATCTTTACTTAAAAAATGCTACATTTTTAACTCAGATTTTTCTTCTTAACGTCCAATTTATCAAAAGAAAACAATATTAACTTTATTTATTCTAAGATTAATATTGTTATAGGTAAATAGTTCTAAGTGACATTAGAATTTATTACATAAGTACCTACATCATATTGTGTACCATCTCACTGATTTTTAACCGACTTCAAAAAAAGCAGGTTCTATATTCGTGTCCGTTGGTTATGAACAGGTTCTTTTGGTAAAGTGAAATAAAGTATGAAAGACTAGACAGCGTAGCACAGTATCCAATTCCATTCAAAAAAAGATTTAGTCGTAGCTGTGTTTGTGATCGACAGTTTGAATTCATCCATGTTGTTAGTTTTGTATGATTAGTACAAAGTAAATATTAATATAGAAAGGATTTGTGATTATTTAATGTAGAAATATCATCTGCCTAGCCTTTTCCCAAACTATGGCGGGGTCGGTTTCCAGTCTCACCGGGTGGAGCTGAATACCAGTAATTTACATGGATATAGAAATATAAAGCATTACTAGCAGGTAAGGAAAACTCTGAGTTCAGAATAGTAATCTTAAATGTTGTTATTTTACTTATAAGATGTGATAATGTGACTGTTGCAATTATTATGAAAGATAAAGAACAATTTCTAATCAATATTGTTTTTTTTCTTGGTCTTTACGAAACTGTTTTTAAAAGTAAATAATTTAAGGTTTAACGTGGAAGATGTTGGTAAAGTAAAACCCGAGGTATATCATGTTGCATCGAGTCACACACAGATAAGTCATTTCAGACATAATATTGTAGTCTTCATTGAATGTGTAAGATCTTAGACTACAAATCAAATATTGTATGCTAACTGCGAGTACTAATATCAGAGATATAATGGATACAGTAGATGAAGGATCAACATGTGGTGTCACTATTGCAAAGAGGCGAGCACAGGCGAGAGGAAATAATCAGGGTTGTACATACCATAACCGTTTACCGCCGGGCAGGTCAAACTGATAGTTATAATTGCACTGATAAGGGTTAATAATCGCTTGACACTTCTGATGACATCTGACCTTATTGACACCCTTTATCAAACGATGACGTAGGGCCTAAGTACCTCCTATGAGAGTAGAAAGAACTCGACTGATCTTGTTGTGGTCTGCGCTTCTTAAGTTAGTAACCTGCCTATTTTTATTTCAGTCACCCTGATCAGAACGAAGAAAGGAAAGACAAATATAAAAGTGGGTGATAACACATTTTACTTGAAACCTGGAAACTACAAGACGAATAAGAAGAGGTGGTGTTGTACACGGAATAAATATTGTAGCCCTACAATATTTATTCCATTATTTATTTATTTCTATGTGAATACATGCCCATGTATTCACATAGAGGATGACAAAATTATTGCAATTTATAACGAACATAATCATGAAAAGAAATAAAGTTTTAATATAAATCATTTCTATTTTTTGTCCTCATAATAACAAATGAATAACTTGTATTTTTCATATTCATCATAATTGCCATGAAACGCGTTCTCAAACTGTTTTCACTATAAAGCACTTTTACTAAATCATTGTGTGTATTTTTTAAGTTTCAGAACCCGCAATTTTTGGACATACACGACGTGGAAATAAAATGATACTGTACAGAGGCAATAATTTCATAATGATCAGCAATAAAATAGAACAAGAGAAATCTTTTAAAACGAGATGGGCTTGCTCTAAGCGCATGGCTAATAGTTGCAGAGTTAGGCTGACTACCATCGATGATACAATTATTTCAGTCTATGATGTACATTCTCATTTTCATTGAATCTGTGAGCTAAAACTGCTCAGCCACAAATATAATCTCAATTCTTTTAAAATTTGTATAAGAAGACACTAAACCTTGTGAGAGCACTCAAAAGTTTAACACAGACACTAACGAACCAATACACATCCCACAAATTCACTAACCCAACCCCACAATAACTCCTTAACACACTTCTACATCCACACACTGACACATTTGTGCACACTTAAACACTCCTACACTACCCGCTCACATAGGGTAGTATGAGCGCGTAGTGTGAGTGGGTGTAGGTAGCTACACCCACTCACCACACCCACACATGTCAACACAGATTCGGCAAATGTCAACCACTTTTATTTTATCTTTTAATTATTTAGAACTTTAAGAATCTTTCATTTTATTTTTTATCTGATGTTTAACAATAACTTTGTTATTTTTAAAATACAAAAACTCCACATAAGTACGAAAGTGTTTTTTAGATCTAACCTTACGTTCCATCTGACGTTTCTATCCATTTCTTAAAATAGTTTTCGGCAAGTAATCCAAATGTGTAAAAAAGGAGATACAAAATAATGTGTTAAAGCTACCCTTTGTTTATTATACATAATTATATTTGCAGGCACAAAAGCACAATTCATAATATCGAAAAAAGGAAACGTGCACATAGCTGTCGGTGGATATAAATTTTACAAGAAAAATGACTCACGAAGGCAAAGGGAAGAAGGTGGGACGAGCCGATGGGTTTGCACAAAAATGTACATGGGTTGTAGAGCGAAACTAGTGCTAGTTGATGACGATACTATTATTGTTGCTTGTTATAATATTCACACTCATGAGCCTTAGGCTTGTTCACGACCTCGATGCTACCCGCGTCAAGAGTCACGCGCGCGCTTCTCTTTCCTCCGCGTATCACCGCAGAGGGGGAAGTACAAAAAAAATGTTTAACAGCTGTTTATAAGATTCAAAGAGTTGTCGTTATTCACCTACCTATGTAAAGACGACACGAAACTTGTTCAGTTTATAATAAAGGCATGGCTTTATTGATAATAGTTGATCTCAAGCAAAAAGGACTTTTTAATTTATTTTACGTGATACTTTGTGGAAGAAACAGAGAATATGTACCTATCTATGTCATTCCATTCAGATGTAAGATGTTTAAGATAACTATTTGTGTGTACACATAATAAACCTACTTTAGTACCTATTTCTGCAAAATATTTTTTCTAAAATAGTGTTTTGTTTATCAAATATGTTTAAGTCCAGTCTTGTTTTGGGAAACCAAAATATGAACCAGCTCTAGTGACTGTTGACTTGTGATTGAAATAAAAATTTGATGTTCAAGTACAGAAAGGTTTATTGCAAGACAGACAAACTTTTAATGAGCGTACTTAGTTAAAACAAATAGAAAACAAACACGTGCTCGACGTGGAATAAAAGCGAGCAAACTCTCAACTCTACACAGCAGAGATTGACGTAAAGGGAATCGACATAAGAGAAACATTTATAAGAGAATATGATTAAAACCTGTTTTCTCTTACTTTCTAGCAATCTTCGTAACGTCACAAAGAGGTAACACTATGATCAGGCTGAATGGTTACAACTTCTATTACAAGAAGACTGGTGATGGGTCATGCATCAAAAAGCGATGGGTGTGTTCTACTCATTTCTGCAGAGGATGCAAGGCTGTTATTTATACCATCGATGACGTTATCGTTTCGATTAAAAATATTCATAATCATCGACCTATATGCTCCGCAGTTTCATAGGCAATATAACGGTTTGAGATATTTTTCAGTTTGAACCAAAACTTGTAAGACACTGACCCAAAACAACAAAAATGTATTATGTTCATGTAAAAAAATACGTTAAGCACTGGTCACAGTGATTTCCGTCCGGCGCCGGCGTCCCGCGCGTGATTCGCTTTAGTTTGACCAGAGCTTTAATATCTTTTTAGCTCCACGAGCAAAGATTAACTATTTTTTTTAAATTATGAATGTGGTCCTGAAGATACTGTGATAATGAGAAGTAAATAATATATTTTGTAAATAAAGTTCATCCGTCGTCTTGTTTCATTTGTGTAGTTTTATTTTTGTCCTATCTGTCCTTTTTTACTATTTTTGAGTAATGGTACAGTTAAACCGGTGCAGTGTGGTCAAATTGAATTTCGGGCATAGCTCCGGACAATGAACTCTGATAGATAATGTACTGAAGTATTTGTCAGTGTCTAGTGTCCGCAATCTGTCCATACCGGTTTTAACAAGATCGTAGGCCGGTTTTAACAAAATAGTAACGTAAGGTCAAAAATCACGTCTGGTAATAAATATGATTCTATTATGTGTGATTGTGTTTTAAGATTGTGTTAATTTTTGATTACCAGAAAAGGTCATCAAGAAAGAAACGAATAAAAAGAGCACACCACGTCGGCGACGGGGCAGATTGTGTGGCTTCTGCAGACAGGCTGGCCATAACTGGACCTCTTGTCCCTACCGGACATCTGACAGATAAAGTGGGTTTGGACTAAACAATATTAAAATTTTTGCAAAAATACTTAGTTTTAATTCCACAAAACCTAGAACTACGTGCACAGCCCTCTCCGCAAAAGCATGCACATACAGTACGTGTGATAATTAAAATGCAACTTGCAACTCAGACTTGGTTTCGGGGCATCCTCAGACGATGTAGCCCTTCGAGCCAAAATATGTTTAACCTGTAAATGTTTTAAAACATTTATTTTCCTTTCAGTTATATTCGTGATGTCAAACCAGGGTAACCAAATTATGCAACACAAAGGATTCACGTATACTAAAATGAAGGATAACAGAAGTAACACGCGGGTCGTGAGGTGGACATGTTCTAATAGAATGCGGTATCGCTGTAAAGCCCAGTTACGGACTCTTGACAATCAGATCATAGCTTCACACGATTCTCATAACCATAATTAAATTTTGAAGTAATTATTTTGAGTGTTTAATCAGTTGACAATCAACTGGAGGGTATCAACTCTTTTAGCATTCAAAGAAATCAACAAAGTTCTACAGTTTGACTTGTTAACAACTAAACATTCATAATTGAGGAACCGGGTGCAACAATCCGAATGCCATTAATTCTGACATTTCATATTCATTGCGTTAGTAACGTAGTCGAGCCGCAGATACTTTCAGACATAATTTCTGAAGCAATGGATTATGAATTTCAAAAAATTATCTATATTTTTGTGTTGACTGAAGTTCATTCAGTTGATGACTTATCTTGGGGAAAACTCTGTACTTGGGCTTTTCTATTGTAAAATCCCTTTTAATAAAATATTTCATAAAACTAATATTGTACTTTAGTGAATTACTTTTAAGTCATGTTCTATTTTCCTTATAAAACAATTCTATACCTTCATTTCTTAATTAATTATCTATTTCAATTGGCTTGCTTGCATGGTTGTATAAGTAAGTACTTTACTTCACCTGAGGGGCAGGCTGAGGTGTGGGTCTACGCAGATGTTCACCCACATTTCTAGCTAGTTATATTACACAAAGATCGCATGAAATACTTTAGACCAGTGCATATATTCATACAAAAAACGAACGAATGAGTAACCTTGGTATTGGTGTTATATTTCAGTTGTAACACACAACTTTTCCTTCGAGAAGTCGTGTATGGGGAATCAAATGTTAGTCATTGATGGGTACCGATACACCCTCGTCAAAAAAGAGTGTAACGCTTTCCGGACTCGCTGGAGATGTGGTCGTCATAGTCTTGGTTGTAAGGCTACTGCAGTTACTATTGAAATGAACTTGGTGGATGTCCGTCGATGGCACGATCATGAACAATACCCGATCAAACGCAGGGTTTATAAGCATTTGGATAGTTCCGGCAGTAAAAGGAAACCGAGGTTTTATTGAAATGGAACCCCCAATTGAAACCGAATGGTTACTTATGAATAATATTTATTCGATGAAATTGAAGCTCGAGAAGCTACTGTTTTTTTAAATCCATTTGCAATCTTTATCCCACCCACAGCTACAACTAAATAATCTTGTTTAAAAAATCATATTAAATAATTGTTCTAGTATTTAATCTCTCTGCATGTGCAATTGTAACTTATTTAAGTATCTAGGCTCGTAGAACGACTTCTTATTAGATTAGTTACCAATTAGTTTTATAATATATATAATAAAATTTAGTAAATGTACTGAGATATATAATATAATTCAAATTAAATAAAGAGCACTCAAAAAGAGAAAGAAACAGAGAGAAAGTGCTAAAAAATTTTTATTGACTTATCACACAAATCGGAATTTTGCCACAACATGAGCATATTTTTGATATTTATTGAATTAAATAGGAAATAAAGTAGTCCAGTACTAACTATTACTTGACGAAGATATCGAAATAGTAATTCACTTATAACTAACTATTAACTAATAAAATGAATAATATAAATATTTAACAATATAAACATAAATTATGTCATCTTTGTAACTATTTAACAATACATTTTCTTCCTCAACATGCTTACTAAAACGTATGAAATCTACTTAAATCACACTGGAAATCCAAACAATTAGATTGACAAATATTGTAATTATTGTATTTTTAACTCATGACAGATTGTTTTTTTCTTTTTACATCCGAAATTACACCATATATTTCACTATAATTTGACAATATTTTATTCACGATACGTACTAACATTATTTATTTTTCAGACGGCAGGCGGTGCCGATACGTGTGGTCTAAATGCGGGAACCCAATACTGGTGATAGATGGGTATCGGTTCTGTCTGCAGAAGAAGCGCAGTGATGCAGTCAAGAAGCAGTGGAGGTGCAATAGTCAACACTCGCGCTGCAAGGCTACTGCCACCACTGTTAATGATACTGTGGTCATACTGGGTCCTGTCCATAATCATAAAAAGAGTAATAAGTATCCGTGAACACTTTAAAGGTGTTCTTGATAAAAATCCGTTGTAATACGCAGAGAAAGACAGCGACTTTATTTGAATATTTAAAAGAAGGGCTTTCCGCAACAATTAAGGTAGATTAATCAAAACACATCTTATCATATGGATACTTTCAATGATTGGGCAACGGATTAAAGTATAGCAGAAAATAATTCAATTAATTTTGTAAAAGAAAAGTATATCCAGAAAAATCTTAGATAATTGAGGAGGAGCTGTTTTTAATGTGATAAAATTGAACTGTTTTAGAACGTTCCGATTGTCTCTTTCTTGCTTTACATGATAATTAATGAAGGACGCCTAGCGCCTGTCCGATAAAAGGAACATTGAATCTAGTCACTGAAAACTAAGAAAGTATGAATTTACTTAATATTATGATGAATTTTGAACCAAATAACTTAGGAAGGTTTTAGGTTAGTAAAATATGTTAAATAAGATATTATTAGTCATTAGATTTAAATAGGTATCACTGGAAAAGTTCATATAGCTTCTTTGCAGCCAGGGTGAAATTAAGACCCTAGTAACAAATAATGTGACAGAAGAACAACAGATACCTTTTTATTTAAACGCCTCTAAGCTGCGTGTGTGTTCAACTTCACCTAAGTTGAGTGTGTTTATGAAAACTGTGATGTATTTATTTTTCAGAGAACATCTACTAAAACTGAAATATGTTTTACCAAACTACGTTTTTTAAATGTATCTTTATAATAATGAATTATTCTAGTCACTTCTTTATTATGAACATGACTTTATTCTGAAAAATAATATGTGTTGATTGAGAATAATACCTAGTCAATGAATAAATTATTCTTCTACTTACGATAAAACTGTTTTAAACCTAAATTATTACTTGTTGAACGTGCCTTTCAATATCCCTTTTGTATTATTTTCATATTATGTATTTTTTGTTTTGTAAAGTAAAAGATTTGTAACTCAAATTCACAGTAAGATCAACTTAATAAAATGCTCTTTCCCGACAGGCACTAAATTTAAAACTTTTAGTTACAGAGTATCCGATTTGCCAATATGCGCATTCCAACGTGGGTAACCTAATGTTGGTGATCGACGGATACCGGTTCAACTTACAGAAGAAACGTAGCGATGCGTCCAAACAACGTTGGCGGTGCTCTTGTCAACATTTGCGATGCAAAGCCACTGCCATGACAGTCAACCATCGAGTTGTGGCGCAAGGGGGAACGCACAACCATTGAGAAACGCAACAGTATCGTTTACTATGTACACGCCTTATATTAAATTAATCGATGTATTTACTTCATTTTAAGTAGTGTAACAATAATCTAGTCATTGATGTTAAAATTCTGATTATATTAATTGGTTTGAAAACATTCCATAATATTCTTGATATTTATAGATAAGTATAATGCTGAGGTGGAGGTAACTAAAGTACAATATAGTCGGGCGGGGTCTAGATTATATTTATTTATTGTTGGTATGAACATTAAAAACCAGCCCTTCTACACCTCAGATTACACCTAGCTTTAGAAATGGTATAACATAGTGAGTAGACATAAGGTATAAGAAAAAAAATTGTCGATATGAATTGCCATTGTTAATTGATGTATTTTGCTATTGTGTAATATTTGAAGATATAATTATGTACTTATACACATTCTGGTCACTTGATTAATGAGGACAATGTTTGTTCGTCATAGTCATCTTAATATCTAGTCAATGAATAAAATATTTGGTGTTTAATTTATGTATTGTTTTGGATCTAGCAAGCACTGAATTCAAAGATTCGTAAGTTTCGTGTCCATAGGTCCCTAACACTCTGTTTTGTTATTGTTTTAGTTTCAAGACTAACGAAGTTTGTAAAATACGAAATGTCTAACGTTGGAAACCAAATGTTGGTGATAGATGGCTACCGCTACAGCATGTTGAAAAAGCGCAGTGATGACATTAAGAAAAGCTGGAGGTGCAGCAAGCAAAGATTAAATTGCAAAGCATTAGCCATTACTGTGGGGAACGAAGTGGTTCATCAATCTGGAGAACATAACCATGATTGTTGAAGAAGAAACGGCAAAATCGGCTCAATAACTTCGTGGATATTGAGCGATACAACTATTTAAAATAATAGAAGTCGGTTGAAAATATTTGATCATTACATACTTATACTAGCTATAAGTTATAACAACGAGTTCTATTCAATCAATAAAAATGTTTGTGTCTTACTTTGTTGTTATTTTCACCATTTTTAAATACTATAACGATGCATGTTTTATATTACAACTTACTGTGACAGACTTTATTTTAATATCAAAAAAGTAACTTTTATCCTACCAGAAAGAGACTCATATTTTTTCGTTGTTTCAGGTAATACTTGGAGTATCGTGAAGTCAAATGTGGGGAATCCGATACTGCAGGTTGGCAAGTACCGCTACTGTTTGCAGAAGTCTCGCAGTGACGCGCTGAAACAAAGATGGCGGTGCAGCAGCCAGCATATACGCTGTAAGGCTACTGCTGTCACCGTCAACAATACTGTGATGACCATGCTTGGAGACCACAATCATTAAAATTAAAAAAGTTAAATGTGTCTTAACCTTACCGACGTTTATGAGCAAGAAGGAGTAAGGGTACGGGCTAAGCTCATCAGAATAACAGCATTAAATTTCAGATTAACGCAAATATCAATAGAAAAAAACAGATAATTAGTAAACTTGGGGTTTAATTTTCAATTAATTGTTATCCGCAAGTGGTGAACAATAACTGAAAATGTAACCTGAGCGAATGATACATGCGCGTGCAAAACTGTCAAGAATCGTACAACTAAATTATGGAAAATACAGATATTTAATAGATTTAAGGTTGTATTATGTTACTAGGCGTAAGTTGTCTTTCATTTTGCTTTGTGTTAATGTCTCGTGGCTTTCATTTTTGTTCGGTCTAAGTGTAGTGAGTGTATTGTGTTTGTGTAGAAGTAGATAATTGTTTTTTCGATAACAAATAGTATGGACGGGTTTTTTTTTTCTCTTTATTTAAAGGGGCTTGTTCAATTTGAACATGTCACCCCTTTTTGATGACATAACCCGAAACCAAAATTTCTTCTTCAACCTTTATTAGTAATGTATTGTCATTAAAAGCCACTGTGACTAGTTTATATTTAGCAACTGCACCCAAATTATATGTATGTAGTGTAGGAGTACTGGTAATCCTCATGTAGTCACCTAATTATTAAGGAACATTTATTATTGTAGTATAAATGATTTTCATAATAAATCGAATATTCCATACCATTATACTACCTTTAAACATGTAATTAACAACATTATATTCTAGTCCACTTTCTAGTCAGAATATTTGTCTACCTCATTCTTCTGTGTTGTACCTGAAATTTTTAATCGATCTCTTATAGTTTAAGTCTGGTATAGAAATAAAGTGTGTATCGAGTATTATAGATGTAACTGGGAACATAAATAATAAAGTCGTTTATGATGTAACTTTATCGCCAAAATTATTATTAAAAGCTTCAGTTTCATAAAATATATAGGTATAAAGTTCTGTGTATTAATTATGTGCACATTTTGACTTTAATGTTCTAGTCATTTGTGTCTAATTTAGGTGTAGGTCATTAATAAATAAAGTGATTTGTGATTTATTGATCTTTATATCGCATCGCAATTTTTTTCTCTTGCATATACCTAATATTCGGAAACATTATTTAAACGGAACGTTGAAATAGGTCTTTTTTTTTCAGAATTACTGCCGCCATACAGTTTTGTGCAATCTATGAAGGGTAACCCTATGTTACAGGTTAATGGCTATCGATTAAGCTCGATACGGAACAAGCTCGGGGTCATCTCCGAAGAAAACGATGGCAATGTAACAATCGAAATCGAGGCTATATGGGGAATGACTGTTCACTCAATTTGAACAACATAAGGTTTTGGCATAACGTTTTAGCGAAATCGTTATATTGCCCTAAAAAGTAGTATAGTAGCAGTTTTGCAGAGAGATTCGGAACTAGCATTGGACGTCGGCCGGAACTAATAAACCTTAACTATTGTATTGTGTTTTTCCTTCCCACGACTTCTCTTCTGCTCGACCCTCCTTACCTTAATAGAGTGGGAGGTGAAGCTGGCCTGGTGTGATACGGAGTTTCAATAAAATATGAACACAGCTTATACTACTTTGGTTTGGTTGCCACAGCCGTGTTCCATGCCATCATCTTCATTTCTTCATGCCGAAATAACTGTTTTCTTTTGTTTCTAGAAATGTTAGAAAGCTCGCAGTTTTCATACGGCACAACTATCAAAGGCAATCCATTGATATTATACAACGGGTACCGATACTGCGAGATACGAGACAAGAGATACGAGTCTAAGAAGAAACGGTGGCGATGTTCAACCCATCACAACCACGGATGTAAAGCAGTGTTGCATACTGTTGCTAATAATGTCGTAGCTTTGAAAAATGATCACAATCATTGAATATGGAAAAGAGAACAGTTCAATAATGAAAGACAAAGACAATGTTTACGTCAAAATTTTGATTTGCACAGACGTTTTTTAACGCAAGTTGTTTTTTATAAGAAACTATCGTTAATAATTTTATTTATTTAAGTTGTAAATAAAATACGCTATGTATTTGTCATGAAGAACAACATTCTACAAAAGTCGTTTCATCTAAGTTTAGTTCTCTGCACTTGTTTAGGACTGCTGAGTTTATTATATAATATTTAAGGTTGCTCTAAAAACGAGTAATTGTAAATTCTGTAAATTATAAATGACAAAAGATGGTTATAATTAGGATTTATTGTTAATCTATCGTATTCATATAAATTGTTAAAATAAAGATTTACCTAATAAATATTGTTTTACTAAACTGTCTGGTAAAATAGTATAAGACAGTATTATTGTAAATCGAGTAGTCATACTAAACAAGCTTCATGAGGTTACAGGTATGTACAATCAGTACAGATATTTCAGTTAAGTTTAAAACGGGAAAAGTAAAAAAACGTTTGCAGAAAACACGCAGGGCTCGTCGAGCATGAACATAATTACGAGCAAATCATGAAGCGCACGAAGAATGACAGATAAAGTACAAAGAGAAAAATGGAGAGAACAAGTAAGAAAAAGGCGTAAAAAGATGAAGGAGGACATATTACCGAAATATAGAGATTTGGGCACCATCCTTTATATTAAAATTAATTATTTTGCTTTACTTTATGACTATTTAAATGTTATATGTAAAATTGATATTTTTAGCTAGCTCAGGTTTCTAGATCAAGAATCGCGTAAATATGACAAAAAATAAAAGCTAAGAAAAAGTCTAGCAAGATTACAAATTTATAATAACGAGTACCACGGGTACACCTATGCCTAGCCCTTCGGGGAAATCACTGACAAAAGTAAAATGACCCGTAATTCTTTATAAAGTTTAATGGCATCGTAATCGTAGTGTGTACCCGTCCCGGAGACAAAACTAAAATGTCCATTTTAGTTTTGAGTTATTTTTACCCTACACAGTTACTTTTACCCGACACAGCTATTTTTACCCGACACAGTTATTTTTACCCGACACAGTTATTTTTACCCAACACAGTTATTTTTACCCGACACAGTTATTTTTACCCGACATAGTTATTTTACCCGACTGCAAGGAAAGGGTTGTCGACTAAAAAATTACATTTTTTTTTGCAGTTACAACAAGGTTCGAAACCAACAGGCTTGGGAGCAAGAATTTAATCGTTGCTGGTTACTCGTACAGCATCCATAATCGAAGAGTATTGGACACAGGCATCATGGCAACTAGATGGCGTTGTTCCAAGCACAACAAAGGATGCACCGCCATTATTCGTGTCATTGACGAGGAAATCTACGGTGGTTTGCCGAAACATAACCATTCTCCTGAATATTGCTGAAATCATTGCTATAGTTTGTCTACAACTTAGTGTAATTATACCAGTTACCTATATGATTGTACTGTTTGAATTTTAATTCCCGGCGCTGAACGGAGCGGAAATTTGAACAGAGCTTTTATTTAAGCATTCATTTAGGAGCTGCCTAGTATTATTTATTATTGAAAATGGATCTAAAGAATTGTTACGTCCAAGACTAAGAACCTGTACTTTGTAATTACTATAACGTCATATTAAAGGATTTTTCATGACGTTTCTGTTCATTATTCAAAACACCGACCAAAAGTGAGGTGTACTTTTGAGTCAAGCGGCCGTGGCGCTGCGTCAGTACACACAGTGGCAGACTACAGTACTGTACAAATGCTGTTATCAAGTTAATTTTACGGTACTGTACAGTTTCCAAAAAAATCACCCCAACCATTTACAGTGCTGATATTGAAAAAAATTAAAGTGTCTCATATCTATCTCGATTTTTAGGTGGGATGCATGAACAAACGCCAATCGCAAACAAGCTAAGTAACCTACTAAACAAGAAGGTGCTTAGACCGTCAAGTATGCTTGATAAAAATAAAGCCAAAAGAAAGGAGACTCATAATGCGATGCTCTTTCCACCTTCTGATGTCAGATTTAATGGACTTGAGCATTAACCTATTTGGAATCCAGGACAGCGTGGCAGCCGTATCGGAGATTAGCCGGAACAAACAGACAGATAGACAAAAATAAAAAATAAATGTTTTTTTGTTATATGTAAATACTTTCATATGCATTCATCATAAAGCTGTTAATTTGAAATTACAAACAGACACTTTCATTTTATTTATTTGTATACATACATAAATTCTTTCGTGACTGATTTTCGTAATTGTTTTACTGTTGTTATGTTTGTAATTTTGTGTTTAATGTCATTAATTTTACTTGCAAATTATGAAGATAATCAAAAAGAGTGTTCTATAAGTGTATCTCTTACTTAATTTTCGTAATATAAAAGATGTATTGGCAAATGGTTATTAAAATAATAAATGTTTTAGATTTGTAGGTAAAGGCTGATTGTGGTTTTTCTTTCAGGTAAAAATCACATTCCCACGGAGTCAATGCAGTCATGACGTCACAGGTAGAGAGGGCCAAAGGTAAGTATTTACCATCCAGACCATGTGAGAAAAAGCAACAAAAAAAAAGAATATGGCAATTAATATTTAATAAAATTTAAACTTTAACCATCATTAGGTAAAGACTGCACGAAGCTCATCGATACTTCCTGGTTCAAGCCATGGTCCGGAGCGAGAGGGAAAGGGAAGCCGTCACCTCCTTCTGCGAAGCAGTCATGCCTCCCTCCCGCTCACCGTAGGCGCGGGCCTGTGGACGGCGAGCTATGGGCTAGCTCGCCGTCCGGCCGTCTTATGACGAGAGGCCGTGTCGACGGCGCGTTCGTGTTCTACGCGCGCCTCAAAGAGATGTCAGCAACGATGTAGGGGTCTGCAAGGGCCGATGCCTGCCAAGGCTGCGGGACTGTTCGAAAGAGATACCGTGGCCCTGGAACACAAAGCACAAGTCTGACACTCCCTTCCGCTCCGCCCAGAGTGGAGGGGGTCATTTGATGATTTCCAATCCGAAAAAAAAAAAAAACTCATCGATACTGAAAAAAAAATACTATCGAAATAACGTTAGATTGGGTTTAAATTTCCATCAAGAACTACTTCATATTTAAAACTTAATGAATCGAGGCTTTACATCAAGTAACGGTTGATAAATTGACCTATTAAAGAAGTATAAATTTTGATACAAATCTCATGTGACCGTAAGTCAATGTGCACACTTCACGTTACAAAAACAATTTAGTTTATAAATCTTTACATAGTAACAAAGTCGCTCCAGCTGTTTGTACGCTTAGATCTTTTAACTGCGCAACGGATTTTAATGCAGTTTTCAGCAACAGATAGAGTGATACAAGAGGAAGGTTTATATGTATATAGCTGTTGCCCGCGACTTTCGTCCGCGTGAAATTTTATGCCTATAACCTTCTTAGATAAAAGGGCTATCCAACACTAAAAGAAGTTTTCAAATCGAACCAGTAGTTCCTGAGATTAGCGCGTTCAACCAAACAAACAAACTCTTCAGCTTTATAATATTAGTATAGATTTCACCCGTGCGAAGCCGGGGCGGGTCGCTGTTATATTATAATAATATTACTTTCTGGTTAATACCAGATGTGTTTAATAACCTTTTTAACTAGTTTCAGAAGAACAACTACATTTTTTGTAAGCAGAAATAGACGAATTGACAGATACCGGCAAGGATTTATAGTACGCACGACGGCCAATCAAACTATACAATACTAGTTTATGCGGATCTCTCATTGTGTAGGAAATCTATACAAAGCGAGGCCAAGTTATACTGGAAATGTACAGCTTCATGTGCCGCCGTGTGTACTAACCAGATTACACCATCCTTTTTAAAATTAAATTACTTCAAATGTATTATGTTATTTTATTTGATACATCAGTCTACCTAGATAAGCTTGTATATGGACGTAAGGTATATACAAAGCAATCAAATGTATTTTTTATCGACAGAACTGAAATTCGTGGTCTCGGCTCGAGGGAAACCCATGATTCTCTATAGAGGGTTCAGATACTCTAGAACCAGGACCACTGATTCCAGAAGCCGCTGGTACTGCTCTTCTCATCATGCAAAGGGGTGTAAAGCATACATTCGGACTCATGATAACGTCATAATAGCCTCTTCAGAATTTCATAACCATGAAGTCTCCCAAAAACATTGGTTTTGGCCTGTGCCCCAGTAAATTAGAAAAAAATTAATTACGAGTTTTATTACTCAAAGATTTCTTTATATACTTACTTAGGGTTAAGTTTGAATAAAATTACAATAATTTACCTGATAAGATGAGTTTCCTTAATTAAGTTTTTTTTTTTTTCAATAATTTGTTCCTTTATTTTAACCTTTTTATCGATGTACATATACTATGTAAATCAATTAAATAAATTTGGTGTATTAGGTACGCACGACAGTCAATCAAGCTTTACGAAACCAGTTTATGCGGATCTCTCATTGTACAGGAAATCTATACAAAGCGAGGCCAAGTTATACAGGAAATGTACAGCTTCATGTGCCGCTGTGTGTACATAGTATTACAATTTGGTAATAAATTATTATAACTTCAAAACCTGTTTCATTTAATAACCTATTCTGAAAATAATATTAATTTATTTATAAACATTTAATTCTTAGAATCTTAGTTGTAATAGCAGCCAATATTTCAAATTATTATAAAGTTATTATTATTATTTAGTTCTATTTGTAGTCTGTATATAATTTAAATAAATGTTTATTTTAATAGGTCCGAAATAATGTAATTTTCAGTATTAAAAATCAGCATATATTAGAAGCGAACAAAATTCATCGGGAAAGGCAAGAACAAACTATTAAAATAAAATTTCCTTTCTTCGCAAGATCATTAGAGGAACTGATAGGAGTGGAAGATGGAGAAACTCGTCTTCTCACCCCACTACCAGAGAAACCGACCACAGGGGAAGATGACAAAATGTTGTCATACCAATACCACCACAGGAATCGATGGTATTGGAATTTATTGGGGCTCAAGAGACGGCAAATGACCCCTCTTTTTGGCCCGTTCTATTTGGCAAACGATGCACCAAACACTCTGTATATATATATATTTTTTTTTTAATAAAAAAAAAAAAAAACTTTGCCCCACACTAGGAATTTGTCCTGTATCGTGGGTGCGTTTACAAACATTTAAACTCACTTACACAAACAGCCAGACCCGGAACAACTACCTGTAGATCATACTATATCATTATATCATATTGCAAAAGGTCTTTGCGTTGGTGATATTCGAGCTACAGATTACTTAACTTCTCTCACGTATTTTTTTAAGTTCGAACCTTTTCTGGTGAACGTAGGAGCCATCCATACTACTATTAATACTAACGGGATATTTACCATGTTTACTGTTTTTTTATGAGTTCCCGATATTTCGGCGCTGTTGCAAGCACCATGATCACGGATAAACTGAAGTTACTGCGGGTGGGTGTTTATGAGCAGACAAATCGGTTCCTACAACTGGTTAGAGAAGCTATCTATATATATCTAGCTATATATATATAGGGTTTCAACTGTCGAGAGCCTGGAATCCAGTGGTCCAGCTGTGTAAAAAGCGGAAAAATGCCGAAAAAAGTTCGCGAGCGGACACAGTGAGTTTCGTGTGTCGGGAGCAGAATCGAGTTGCGAGTGACAGTGGTAGCGGTACTGAGTGCAAAAAATGAACAAGAAAGAGGGTAGACCGATTTGTCTGCTCATAAACACCCACCCGCAATAACTTCAGTTTATCCGTGATCATGGTGCTTGCAACAGCGCCGAAATATCGGGAACTCATAAAAAACAGTAAACATGGTAAATATCCCGTTAGTATTAATAGTAATGTTAGTGACCATGATAGTTTAAAATCTTATATTGCCATCCATACTTTCTGTTTACTTTTTCTGTCTTACCTTTTCACGCTTTAAAGGCTGAACGGATAGAGATGAAGTTTGGCACATGAACAGATCATGACCTATAGAACGTAGGATACTATCTATCCTGTTATACGTTCCCCTGGGATAATTTCGCTTTGATTTACTTTGTTTTTCTTTAAGATAAACCAACATTACTAACAATGTTTGATTGATTACAATCTTTTGTTACAGCGGAATTCGTACTATCGAGGAAAGGAAAGCGTCTCATACATCTTAATGGTTACACGTACTTTGAAAAGCCCTCGAAAACTAGCAGGCGACAGTGGCGCTGTTCTACCCACTTAGCGCGAGGATGCCGAGCAGACATCATCACGGAAAATGAATTAATTATAAGAATTCGCGAAGGACACAATCATGCTCCTACTTATGTAAAGAAACAGGAAAAGCCGTACATCCCTTGGAAAAAACCTTGACTGATATGAACCTTATACTTACATGTTGTCGTCATTGTGCTTAGTTCAGCGCCTCGGCAGTGACATTCTCAAGTCAAAAATGTATTAGACTGACATAAGCTATTGAAACTTGTGTCAATTTTGTTGATAGTCTTTGTAGAGATATGTAAAGCTTTCCAAGAGATTTCCACTTACCTAGGCAACACAATGCTGTTATGGAGATAAACTAGACTCTAGACATAGATGTAGTTCTGCCATAATGTATTAAATAAACCACATCACATGAGAAATCTCTTATGTTAGAAATGCCAATTACTTTGATTCCACTGACCAAATGTTACAACACTTGTGAAAGCATGTTTTCTAAGCTTCACAGCTTTTTACCATAGATTGTTTTGTTATTTTCTCTACAGTTTTGGAAATATTCGACGATAAAAACTATAATTAATTATATATTGATACATAGGCATTTTTCATTTAGTATGAAATATGAAGTTGATTCTAGAAATAATTAAGTTTTCTAGCATGCTGCAACAACGCTTAGATTTACTTTTAACTTTTATAATATATTATATTAATAAAAATAAAATGATAAACTGACTGACTGACTGACTGACTGACTGACTGACTGGGTGATATATCAACGCACAGCCCAAACCGCTGGTCCTAGAGACATGAAACTTGGAGGGTGTGTTCTTTGTGAGGAGAAGGTTTCCACTAAGAAAGGATTTTTGGGAATTCCACCCCTAAAGGGGTAAAATAGGGGATGGAAGTTTGTATGAAAGTCTGTCAGTTTTGAAGTTAGGATTTTCAAATTTTGTGTTTAGGCTGAAGATTGAAAATTAATTTATACGTGTCTCAGCGTTTTTGATAATTCTACCCCCGAAGGGTTAAAAAGGGGGGTGAAGGTACTATGTTTGTACGGGTGGATTGCAACTCAATTTTGTACAACCGATTGAGCTGAAATTTTGCACACACCTTTGGTTTTGGTGACAACACATTTTTATGACAGACATTCCTTAATCCTGCATCTGGGATCGTCTCCTCAAGAGAGAACTCTTCAACGGTTAGTAGCACGGTCACGAAACTTTGTTTACGCGTTCAATTTTGATAGATATAGATGATTTTTGACTGACTTCCAAAAGGAGGAGGATTTTTTTTTTTGTTTTTTTTTTTTTATTTGTGTGGATGATCGCCAATTGTGAACCGATTTTGATGATTCTTTTTTTTTTTGGAAGAATATTATTCCGCGGTGGTCCCATTTTTTATTTGGTCAAGATCTGATGGTGATCTTCGGAAATATCAATGGAAATCTTCAATAATAGACAGCACATCCGTCGTGTTTGCTGCAATCGCTTGGATGTTTATTGTTTACACAACACCATAACATAACGTCACACCTGTATGCTCTGAGGGGGTACGCAGGTGTGTACAGTACACCCCCATTTCAACAATTAGGTATGTTAAGTTCCATTTATTGGAGATAAGCCTATTACCATGACATGTATTGTAAACGGTTCACAAATTTTTCACCAAAACTCCTTTGACAATTTTTAACCGACTTAAAAAAAAGGAGTTTCTATGTTCGACTGTATGTATTTTTTTATGTACCTATGTTCATCGATTTCTCCGCCAATTATAGACCGATTTTCATAATTATTTTTATTCGAAAGCCTATACTCCTGAGGTAGTCCCATTGTCACCAAATCAGAATCTGATGATGAAATCCCAGGGAAATCGAGGGCAACCCTCAAATTTTATAGGCACGTACAACGTTTTTCATATACTCTCCAACACAATTCAGATATTTGTGCCTGGTAATTAATCATCATCTCATGTTGCTGAGCTGATGATGGAAGGTATAAGTCAGGATCAGATGATGGAATCCCAGAAAAATTAAGGGCAACCCTCAAATTTTATGGGCACTGTTTGAATCAGTATACTGTCCATGTGTTCCCATGGTCATCATGTCAGAATCTAATGATGGGATCCTGGAGAAATCGAGGGGACTCTCTAAATTTTATATTATCGATATCTTCGACAATAAATTGTGAACCGATTTCGATGATTTCTTTTTGTAATTTGGATGAATATTATTCCGCGGTGGTTCCGTTTAAATTTGGTGAATCTGATCTTCGGAGTTATACAATGGAACTCTTCAATAGTAGACAGCAAATCTGTCGTGATTGCTGCAATCGCTTGGATGTGTATTGTTTACACAATATCATAACATAACGTAACGGCTGTATGCTCTGATGGGGTACGCAGATGCGTACAGTACACCCAGATTGCGACAGTTAGGTATATTAACTTTCATTTTATTGGGGATAAGCCTATTGCCATAAAATGTATTGTTAACAATATAAAATAAATGTATAGCAAATATTTCTATAGGATTGTAATATCCTATACAAATATTTGCTGTACATTTACACTAAAAATAGAAAAAAAAAAAATCTTTTTTGCATAAAATAAAACCGACTTCAAAAACACAGAAAAGTGAAAAATAACTGTAGCTTCAGAAGTCGGTGACAAAAAAACTGAATCAAACAAACAAAAGTCACCGAGTTCAGAAGCTAAACTTATTTTTCACTTTTCTGTGTTTTTGAAGTCGGTTTTATTTTTTGCAAAAAAGATTTTTTATAATATTTTAATGCGAAAGTAACTCTGTTTGTTTGTTACGTTTTCATGACTAAACAGCTGATTGGATCGTAATGAAAGGCAAGGAGATAGATTATATCCTGAGGAATGGTATAGGTTATCGTTTTTTTCTCACACATACACATCAAAATTTCCACGCGAACGAAGTCGCGGGCAACAGCTAGTATTAATAAAAAAAGTACGCAGCGTTTATAACTAAAATATTTTAATTATACTTTGAATAAAAGTTTTCTTATTTGAACGTCGGAATAATTTCATTTCCTACTAATACAACAGCAGTGTTGTCGTGTACGATCAATCTCTTATACAATTCAGCAGCGTTGCTATTATCCACTTTCAGTTATATGTGAATTAATTAATTTACCTAACCAATTATAATCTTATTTATATTATTTACAGCGATATTCATACAATCGCAGAAAGGTAATCGTCTGATCCGGTTTAGAGGGTACACGTACTATGGGAGGCCTACAGTGTCTAGTAAGCGGCAATGGCGATGTTCTACACACTTATCGCGAGGTTGCCGAGCTTACGTCGTCACCGTGGATGAAGATATTGTTAAAATAAGTGACGAACACAATCATGCGCCGAATGCGAAGTCTATCGAAGCATATTGTAGCTTTTGATGCCATGATACAATGACACGAATATGATTCATGTAAATTAGTGGAATTTACACATTTTTAGCATAAATTGGTCTCTACGTTGGTCCCAACGCCAGTAGTTCAACGTTGGGGCCAATTTATGGACCAGGCGTTAATTTTGTCATATAAAGTGTTTTATTGTTAACTATTTACCGCAATATTCCATTGTGTACAATTAAATCTAAGTTGTATGTAAGAAATCTGGTACTACTTCACCTGTCCCAGTATTTCATCTTTTATAGAATTTTTCATCTTAGGCTTTTTCCCTTCCTTATTTCTACAAAAATATGTCGGATTCGGTCATTAGTACGGATTTGGAATGTTTCGCAAGCGCGCCAGTGGTAACATCACGCGACCTTCTTACCAGTCTACTCACACCACAGCGTGCTTCTACAGAGTCGTGATGTTTACAGCTCGCGGCGAGGACGACATTCAGTGTCGGATCGCAGCGGAATGGAGTAGGTACCCAATCCATTGTGCCCCGTGTTATTGTGGTTAATTGTAATTTCAAAAAAAAATCTAGTTTAATAAAAACAGTGTATCGCACCCAGTGTGTTTTCATTGCACGAAACTCATCTTCTACCCACATGATCTACGAACCTAATGGAATAAATCCTGACAATCCGACAAATATATTATTCCATATTTCAGGCCTATTTCTTCCATATATTTCCATGTTTTCATGGGTCACAAATTATACGTAAGTTAGAAGGTATTATACCAGAGACTATTCTATCCATAGTCATGTAAGACATGCTAGTCAGACACTTATACACAACTTTACTTTCAGGTACAGACGAGGAGATAGGACCAATATTCGTCGTAACCGTGGAGGGCAACCTTCTGCTTAAATTAAACTACTACACATACCATGCTACTTCAATGGGACCTAAGATTCTCTGGCGTTGCTTCAACCAGAATGGATGCAAGGCTACAGTACATACTTATGAAGACCACGTCATAAATGTGAACGAGAGTCATACGCATCCTCCGAAGTTTCCGCTAGTCTCGAATACATCCTCAGGGTCAAGGTCATAGGTTCCAGTCTAAGCGGTTGCAGCTGAATACCAGTATTTTACATGGCGGGGCTGCCTATCTGACCTCTACAACTTAGTTACACGATACTCCGTGGTAGGACTGGTTGCTAAACTTTCGGGCTGACGACGTATTGTTTAAAAAAAACTATCTAGATCATTGGGAATAAGTTATTTGTACAGGTACATAACTAAGGATAAGTGTACCTCTTATAAGTATATACGCGGCCCGCTCCTGCTTCGTACAGCGTCACCTTTCGGGTTCAAAACTATCTTATATTTCTAGCTGGAAGCAACCATACAAATTCATACAATTTCATTGAAATCGGTTGAGTGGTTTCGGCCGGCCCATTTATACTTTTGGATAACTTAGTAGTAGCATTATTAGTAGATTCAAAGTAGTAGGTACAGATATTGTTGATCTTAAATCATTGTATAATTTCAAACACTATTGCTATGTATTATAAACATAATTTGTCATGGACTTTTTTTAAATAAATACGAAACTGTGGAATGCTTACTTGTCATAATGATTCTCGTCTATGCTGTTATAGTAGTAAGTTGTTAATTATTTGATAATTTTTTATAGTTATTTTATTTATTTTTGTTAATTTTTTGTTCAAATTATTGTTATTGTAGCTGAAAATCTTGTGTCGTATTTCTCACATACTTATAAATACTTGTATTTTTCTCGATCAAAGTTACTACATTATGTGTGTCATTAAGTGATTATATTCTCATTCTTTGTTTCTTTCATCCTCATTATTAGATTCATCAATATCTTTACTGACAGTCTAACATGAAAATTCTTCGTCTCAACGAGCTAGCCTGTAACCGAGGCTTAAAAACCCATGCCGATAACTTACTTTAGATAAAAAGTATCACTAGCTAATATAATTTGACCCTGTGGAACTTATGAGTTTGGTTTTTTAGTTGGCACCCCGGCGACCTTTGTGTACTCAAAGCGAGGATCTAAAATGATATTACTATCAGGATACTCTTTTCAACGACAAATGACTTTCCATACCGGGAAAGTAAGGTGGCACTGCGCAACAAATCAGAAAAGTGCATGTAAAGCTAACATCTTAACATACGACGACTGTATAATAAAAGTGTTGAATGTACACAACCATGAACGTCGGATGAACTGGATTTCTTAAAGAGCACATAGAAGTCACATCTTCAGCACCAAAAAGGAGCAGATCACCGCTCATTGAATAATATCCTTTATGCCAATGGCTTAAAGAATAAAATTGCACAAACATTGACGTAGACGTAGCTGTTTGCCTTTGTTATGCTGGGACAAGGCACTTGAACCAATGAGAATAAAGTCTTCTCCAATTATGTTGAGCAAGCCTGAGTATGCGCTTCTTCCGCACAGAGATCGAGTCCTTTTCATAGGCCGTCATTTTACTAGTACCTATTTTGACACGTGTCTTGCAATGTTAAATAAAAAACTTTTTCGTATATTATTTCCTTTATTTATCAAGAAAAACACACAAAATAAATTTACAAATTTTATACATTTTTAAATATTCCTAAAAAAAAAATTTGTGCATTTATTTTCAAATATTAATTTGTCATTCATTCATCATGGTATTTTCCTTCCTTAGAGTAAGCATTGCTTCTTGTAAAAGCATACAACACCTTCCATTGTATAACACTGTTTTAAGCTATCATGGATATCATGGCGCTTGCAACAGCAGCGAAATATCGGGAGCTCAAAACAATGAACAATCACGGAAGATATCCCGTAAGTGACAGTATAAGTTTACCTTCCATTGTATTTTAAAACTAGAAACATGAAGTGTTTTTGGAAAAAAAAGGTAGGTAAAGAATTATTATGTACATAAGCAGCATATTTGGCCATTGCCAATTACCAACTTAAGTGAACCCTTTTAAAATCCATTTTCTTTTGCAGTCCTTACATACGTTAACTCAAAGCGAGGTTCCATACTGATTTTACTGGAAGGATATTTCTACTACCACAAAGAAAAGTATTCCAGTGAGAAGTCAAGATGGCTCTGTTCTACTGATTATAGATATCGCTGCAAGGCTCTCATCCATACCAAAAAAACGATAAGATAATATTGAAAAAGATGAAACACCAACTCGCCGAAAAAAACTGGTTTCTGAAAATCCCCAACGATGTTAAGGTACACGGTTATCATCAAAGTACCAACTAAACTACACACCTACTAAGTACTGCACGTCTAGGACCCCATAAAATATCTAGCACTTTTTTAGTAAGTGCATCATCATCATCATTACAGCCGAAAGACGTCCACTGATGGACATAGGCCTCCCCCAAGTGTCGCCACATTGACCGGTCCCGTGCGACTCGCATCCAGCGGATCCCTATAACCTTTACCAGGTCATCGCTCCACCTAGTGGGAGGCCTATGAGACTAAGTGCTATGCGTAATAAAAATACGTTTTAGTGGTAAACGATCGATTTTCGCAAAATTGCATTGTACACTGGTGATCTTAGCACCAAACGTAAAAGATTCATTCCCTCTTTCCAGCCCTTGTCCCATGTTACGTTAGCGTGACGGTTGACAGAGGAGAATGGAAGACAAAACGTGTTGCACCGACACCAAATCGGTGCAACACGCTACGCCACGCGGCCACGCTCGTCACGCTATCAATTTCTTCTTTGCTTCTTCTTTCAAATGTAAAAGATTACAAAATTAAATAAATATCGACAAATCTTTACTTATCCTAATGTCACGTGATGATGACGTCCTTGACGTTTATTGTTTGGCGTCAGGAGTTCGGGACGCATGCGCCAGGTGGACAAAAAACGACCGTAAAATGATCAGTAACTGACGATTGCTCGTCAGAGCAAGACGTGTGTTGTGTGTCTTAGTTGCGCGACCGGAATACAAAACCGGATTATATGCGGTAATGTGTGTAGTGTCTGACATGCATCTATTTGCAGAAATTCCTGTGTATGTGTAACCCACTTTATTAGTGGCTATAACAAGAGGAGTCATGAATTGAACATGATATTGAACCAAAATGTATAATGTATTAGGTTAGTAATATTGTGTTCCTGAAATTGTGGATTCTTAAAGATTCTCTCTTTGCATAGTAACTGCTCTATTTAAATGAAATTATAAGCTTGATATCTATTATATTATAAGTTTATAACACATAATAATCACAAACATACTTGCCTAGACGATTCATAGGCCGTTTTAACATGATAATGGTATTTCGGACCCTCGGCACTTGTAACCCTAAGAAAATAACGAGGGCAAAAGATATCTTACAAAAAAAAACAGGTGTCGAGACGACAGTGTCGTAATAATAGGGTCGCAAACTCGCAATACAAAGTAAGGGTCTTAATCGTGGTTAAAAAGTGCAAGTGACTGCTTACAATTACCTACTTACGTACACACGGCGCCACATGAAGCTGTAAATTTCCAGTATAACTTGGCCTCGCTTTGTATAAATTTTCTATACAATGAGAGATCCGCATAAACTGGTTTTGTATAACTAGATTGGCCGTCGTGCGTACTATGAATCCCTTTAAAAATGTTCTTAACATTTTTTTAATTCGACAAGAATCCGCTGATGAAACAAGAAGTGGCCGTCTTTGTACACCAGGTGTGGCGTGTGGTTAAGTACATGTTCGGGACTGCCGCATTGGGGCATAAACCGGCGGCAAAATCGTTTGTTATTCCGTGCTGAATCAAGCCGACCGGACCCGAAGTTGTGTGTAGCATGTGTAGTATATGTTGTATAACAGAATACAGTACATAACACACTGTAGACAACTAATTTCACCCTCCAGTACTTGAATGAGGCAAACGACAGAGCTGTCCAGGTCGCCAAGTACTGGTCGGACAAAATCTGAGTCATCGATTCGAGAGAAGAACACACTGCCACTCTGTACAGCGTAGTTTCTGTAAATATCTGTAACTGTTGCTGTAAACATAATTTATGTACTTAAATCTTAAATGAATTAATAAAAATGTGCACAAAAATCGTCATGGTATAGGTACTTAGCTTTTATTAAGTTTTGAAACTGACATTGTTTTATCATTGAATCAGTCTGGTGTTTAATTTTTCAAGTCAAATAAAACAATTGAATACCTACAAAACCGTCTTTCATTTACACGTAGACCGTATGTACCATACCATACATACTATACCATAATATATCTTAGTTTAGTAATACGAGCTTCCAAATCAGCCCGGCTTATTTTTTCTACACTAAACCGGTTTCTTTAACAAGGTCTATAAATAGTTCGGAGTACGCAAAAAAAAACCGCAAACCGAAAGTGGTGTACCTACATTTTATTCATTCTTACTAACGAACATATACTTTTTAGGTACGTACGCGGCCGTCGCCGTAAAACACGTTTATTCAAAAGGACAAGGAGAGCATTACATTCTTGTGTCTGGCTACTCTTTCCAACGTTTGAAGACTTACAGCAACAGGACTATTTCTTGGGTCTGTTCCACGCACTACAAAGAAGGGTGCAGTGCTAAAGTCCATACATCTGGAGATCGCATAGTCTACAGGAAGTTCGATCACTACCACGAGTCTTTCAAGAATTGGACGGAGGAGAAACCGCAATCCAGGTGTTATAACAAATATCTGTCAAATGATATCGACGATATCTTGGAATTAAACAAACACGAAAAAAAGTCAGGGAAAATCAAGCTACTTAACAAGTACTTGTAATATTAAAAGTAGTATACTCTATATCATCTATATACTCTATATCGTATATATAATGAATTTCCCTGATAATACATCTACATTTTGGCTGACAAACGTATGATGAGAAATATCTAAAGCTAGAGTCTATATCTACCTACTTATCATCAAAACTAATATATCCAATAGATCTAAGACCTGATTATAATATTAATACATATACGCACATTTTGTTAATTCGGAAATTAAATTTCTTAAGCCGAAATCAGACACCTCACTTTCTGTTCATTTTATCTTATAATCGAATTAGAACTCCTGAACGCAAAATGTATCAAAAGTGAAAGTAGGATGAAACAAAAATGAATTTACTTAAATGGAGCGTCTGATATAAGTTTAATAACTCTTGGATTTCATTAATTTAAGTACATTTTGGCCGACCAATGTATGAAGGTGTCGTCGTGTGGCGGTGTCGACCGTGTTACCCAGGGGTTTTGAAGGTCAGTTAAGTGTCGCTCCGTGTAAACCACTGGTTGCAGCTGCATTTGGGTAGGCTGGAAGTCGACCCTAACAGTGTTGGGAAAAAGTTAGGCAGATTGTACAGTCAGCCTCAAGAAGACGTAAACACCGACAAGATTTTTTTCCTTTGATTGTCTACAGGTTGTGTTCCATAATAGTGTAACTATAAATAACCCAACGTGAAATGTTTTTGTGGTAACAAATGAATAATATTTATTTATTACATTTAGTACAGCATAAGCCATTACTACTAAATTAAGAAATCCTTTTACTCTGTCTTCTCACAGAACCACAAACATTCTAACATTAGCGTCTTCCATTGATCAACAATCAAGTGCAATCCAGGATTGGTCTCCACTAGCGCGTTGAACATCATAAGCATACGCGGTAGGGGAGGTGGATCGAGCTACAGTGCGACAAAATGAGACAATAAATAATGTATGCTTTCTAGAGCGATTATAAAATGGGACATTAAATAATGTATGCCTTCTAGAGCGATTATAACTATTTGGAACAAATAATTGACGCAGCTCCGCATTTAAATCTGGGGCGTCGGTTTAACCATATAAACCATATATAATACGCTGTTGTCATTTGGTCAACAATACACCTAACTTTAAGGGAATTAAAACTATATTAATACACGAAATAATATTGTAGACAATAAAATTAGTTCTTGTTAAACCAAATCTTTTTGAGGCTGACTAGGTAATGACTGAAGTACATTTTGGCGTGCAAATGTGTAAAATGTACCCAGTAGTTCTTAAGTTTTGATAATAATAATAATAACTTTATTGAGAAAAACGTTTTGGTACTATAACAATATAATAATGACAGAGACATATATGCACGCTATAGTGGAGAGCAAGGCAAAGGTCAGTCCCGTGCTAGGAGCTAACCTGTATTACAGGAATTAGGCAAATGCTCCGCCCTCGCACCAAAGACAAGCTCACATGAATCCTTAAACAATAGTACTTAAGTACATTTTGGATGATAAAAGCATGAAAAAAATGTCTCCAATAGCTGTAGTATTCTTTTATTAATAAGTGTATATATGAACATTTTAACTAACAATCCACATTATGTATATCTTAGGGTGCGTCCACATCTGGCGAATGTGCCGCGAACTGCGCGCGTGCGGTTACAGCCTATATTTGGTGCGCCGCTCTAGTGCAACCCTAGCAAGGCTCGAGTGGGGCGCGCGTGCAGCGCGCGCGCTGCTCGTGCGCACATACGCGTGAACTTGAGCCTCAGTTGTGCATTTGCTTGAATTTGTGAGGTGCATCGAGGCCGGCACGCGCGCACCTCCTGCGCCGCTCGAGTACGGCGCGTAGTACGCGCGCGAGTGGCGCGCGGACGGCGCAGGGGCTGCGTACGAACATAAAATGCACGCGCGCAAATCGCTAACGGCTCGCGAGCTGCACATTTGCGGCACATTCGCCAGATGTGGACGCACCCTTAGAACGAAACTACTTACATACGGTGTGCTGGATAAATTTAGTGTACTTTAGCTTTTAGATTGAATCTAGTCAGTTTTATACACAGACGCGCACCTCAAGCTACTACAATCTGTCAAACTTCTTTAATAGATTTTCAACTTTATCGCAGAAACATAAGATTCAAGGTTAATTGGAAAAAATTGTCAGTTTCGGGTAGTTTGATGTGCTGGCGTCTGTACAATTTTGATAGACTGCAACAGCATTAAGAAAAACAAAAAAAAAAAATATGTGTGTATTTTGTAGCATTTAATGTAATTTTCATAATATTAATCAACTCCCTTTGCGATTAAGTCAGTAGGAATATTACACAACGAACGATCTCTTTTGCTCTATTGTGTGTTAAGTCATTTATAGTCACAATACATTTTTTTTTTAATTATAAAAGCGGGGCCGTAGACTACTCTTGGTATCAGAATAACTTTTTCACTAGCAGTAGATTTCTGTCTATAATTGCAAAACAAAAAGGACCTACACAAATGGCAATCACTTTAAAAGCGTTTCATATTTTTACATTGTCAATACGATCGAAAAAGCTTTTCGGTAGCTT
Source organism: Noctua comes (assembly GCA_963082995.1). Classification (NCBI taxonomy): domain Eukaryota; kingdom Metazoa; phylum Arthropoda; class Insecta; order Lepidoptera; family Noctuidae; genus Noctua; species Noctua comes. Next base: position 15,978,654 of record OY720270.1, read on the forward strand.
ATGTCAATCTAATCCATTTCTGTCATTTTCCATCATAGTTATCCCTGAAAAAATGGCACTTTGTAGACTGTGCGTTGATATATCAGTCAGTCAGGACTTTGAATTTTATCTGTATAGATTGTCTGCCGTTACCTTTAGCCCTGCATAAATTATTGATTACAATTTATATTCGATTTTTATTTTACGGAACTGAAGACGTTTTTAATTTTTAATCACCAAACACCTCTCTCTTCCTAGTATTCATTTAGTAAATAGGTATTTCATAGGAAAATTTTATCCTGTGCCAAAGCCACGGTAACATGGTATCACTGATAGTCCCTCGTGCAGAGCGTGCATGGAGGCGGAGGAAACGGTAGCGCACGTACTCCTCGAGTGCAGCGGCGTCACCCACATTCGCGAGGAGGCTCTTGGAACACCAAGATCCCTTGCGGATGTCCCGAGAAGACCGGGAAGTTTGATCTGCTTCTGGAGGGAGGTGGGCTGGTTGGAGTAAAGGGCCACCATGGCTCACGCACAAAGGTCCACTTTAAGGACTAAGTGCGGAAACCAAAACTCTTAACATAGAACAAGCCACTGAAAGCTTTTCTGTTAACGTAACGTAAAAATGTGTGGTGGATGTTTTCTCGTATTTCCATAGAATGGTCTAAATATTTATTCATTTTTTTACAGGCATTGCAGATTATGTCTACTCAAAGCGGGGAAATAAGCTAATCCTGATATCAGGCTACTCTTTCTACCGTCATCGGACTTCTTTCAGTAAGAAAACAAGATGGCTGTGTTCTACTCATCAACGACATGGATGCAGAGCAGTTGTCTACACAATATATGATGAAATTATTTCCGGCAATTTAGAACATAATCATGCACCGAAAGTCAATTGGGTGAAGGAGAAACCTACTAATTGTCTGCAAGATTTTCAGCATTTCAATAGTTTTTAAGCGGACTGTTAATAAATAAATTACCAACGATAATTTATTTGTTTTTAAATCTGACGGATTGCCAAACTACATTTTTCAGTTTAATTTGGCCTCTTCAGGTACCTGAACCTATGGACTTGTATCACAGATGTTTTCTATTTTTTACAGGCTTTTCTGCAAGTTACGCCTACTCGAAGCGAGGCAATAAGCTGCTCCTAGTAGCAGGATATTCGTTTTACCGTCAAACGACTTACAAAAATAAGACAAGATGGGCATGCTCTACGAATTCAAGTAAAGGATGCAAAGCTGCTGTATGGACAAAAGGCGATTACTTAGATTTAACAGGTACCACAAACTTGACCCATGGACATATGCCAAGAGTTAATTGGTTTTACGAAAGACCTAATATGTTTGAAAGGTTAATAAAGATTGACAATGTACACTCCGTATTTTATAATGATTAAAGTGTTTCTTTTTACGTTTGGGTTTCTTTAAACAAGTCATAAGTGTTAAGTAATTTATTTCTAAACAAACAACATTGTTTTGAAATTTTGTAAAATTATTAAAAAAAAAACAGTAGGTACATTAAAACATTGCAATTTAAAAACATGTCAAAGATAATAGTCTTGTCATATTGAATAAAACCTTCAATTTAAAAAAAAAGAAAACAATAAAAAACTAAAGTTATTTTTTTTTAATAAAAATAAACTGTGTTTAAAAGATTAATGTGTCATCTAATTTTCTGTGAATAATCAATAATAAAAATGGAATTCCAAATATCAATTAAAAACAAATTGTTATAAACAGGTCAGTAAATGTCATCTAATTGTAAAATATAATAGAAAAAATAGAATGTCAAAGATAAAAGTGTATAATTATTACTAGAGATAATATGTAATTTAATAATCTATGAGTAATACAATAATACAAACAAAACGATAAAATAAAAAAAATCAATATAAAGGATAAAGTACATTCAAAATAATAGTATATAAATTACAAAGTACATATAAATTAATTATGATCAAAACACCTTTTAAAATTAATTTCAATCTAGAACAACAATATTACGGCTGTCGCTTATCATCTAGGTACTCATCGACACTGCAGTAGCCCTTCCTCAATTTAGTTTTTAAATAAGTTTTCGCTAATAATGGTTTTAAATTCTAAGGGAAGCTTGTTGTATAAGTATTTTTGTTACTATTAGGTAACCCACCTGCTTGTTTCATTGATGTTTCGTAATAACAACCGACAATCCTTAATATTTTAAGTAGAGTGGCTCAAATGCCTTGTTTAGTAATTAATGCACAAAATGGTTATGATTTTACTTTTACATGACAATTGTGAATAAATTATCGTAAAAATGCGTTTTTTTTACGGATTTTTGAGAATTTTAATTTAATGTTATTTATTATGGGACAATAAACAGCTACAATATAAATGTTCAAGTTCAGTTGTTGAATTGGGGAGCTTCCGTTTAGACAGGTTAAGTTATTGTTACTTTGCGAGACAGCTGGGCCTCTGCTATCCCCTTCCCTGAGGTTTGTTCCATTCTTGCCAGTAGAAATACGAAGCCAGCAAAATGGGATTCCGTGAACTTGTCAAATATTGGTTAAATTTCTAGCAAATGCCAACAAATCCTTTGTTTGTCATTTATAGTTTCTGATTATACTAAACCTGCAAAACGCGGCAACAATGCAAAATACATAGAAATATTTAGTAGTATTGATTGTATATCAAAATATGTTAAATATTTAGCGTAAGACGTGTAGCGACATCTATTGTTAACCATAGTGAACTGTATGTAATCTTTGATCTCGAGAAATAAACAAGTCAGTCTGTTGTAAAACCTAAAAACGTCGTTTCAATTAATAAGTAGTTAGTATATCTATGTACATTCTACTACGATCATAAAATTGATTGATTTATTACAGGCTTTGCAAATTTCGTCTGCTCAAAGCAAGGCAAGCAGCTAATCCTTCTATCTGGATATACTTATTACCGGCACTTCACGACGCCCAGCAATCAGAAGACGAAGTGGATGTGTTCAACTCACCGTACGAAGGGATGCAAGGCTGTTGTCCACACAGTAGAAGATCAAATAGTCTTCTCGAAGACAGCCCACAATCACCCTCCCAAGGGGCAGTACCAATACCACCAATAGAACGTACTGTCGATCCAAGGAATTAAAAAAAGGGTATAAAGCTCATGGCACACTTATAAGCTCTGCAACGGATCAGCGTCATCTCACCTCATTTTAGTAGCTGTTCCCGATCCGACGCGATACTGTTACCGTGCTTATCAGTGTGCGTTGCAGTATGGAGATTTACAGAAAGAATTCGAAACTCATGTTCTGTCCTAGACGGTCTAGGACAGGACAGTTTCGGATTCTTTCTCTTCCTAGCTCTTAATTCTTCACCGGTGTCCGGTTCTTGTTGTCACGACAAATACTCACTGTCAATGCAGGAACATTAGGACCGGTTGTTACCAATCCTTACTTTTTTTGTGACTGGTCATCTCTTGGTTGCCACGGCTTATTTGAATTATTTTTTTTATTTTTGAATTGTTTTCTATGGACACTTTTAACGTACACATCTTGCTACATCGTTCTCACACAATGTGCCATCTCAACATGAATGATGTAACCAAGAGTTTGTAAAAGTATTCTGATATAAAAGAGTGTCCATGGAGTTTCTTGCCCGTTCTTCTCCATAGAGATCTACGTTAGGGAATGGGCAACTACAGTACTTTCACAGTTTTTATGCCTTGTGACTGGGACTGTAGCTATTTTTGTCTTTGTTTCGACAATTCAATTTGCAAAAAAAGAATTTATTTCAAATATTTGAAATCAATGCTTTGATTTGATTTGATTTGATTTTTCAATTTTTATTTGAATAAATTATACAACATTACTTGCATTTTTTTTTCTTTACCTGTCAAATCTAAATTCATTACCAGATAAAAGGTAAAAAGCACGAAATCAGAAACGTAGTAAAGGTGTTGGGTACATCTTTAGGTAATTGAGATAATATGATCATAATTAATTGTTTAAATTATTCACAGGAATGGCACACTACGTCACCTCAAGGCAAGGCGGCAAGCTAATCCTACTATCGGGATACACGTATTGCCTACACAAGATTAACATGAGTCAGAAGTCGAGATGGATGTGTTCCACGCACCATAGGAAAGGGTGCAAGGCTGTCGTCCATACAAAAGACGATCGTGTTGTCTACTGGAAGGGAGAACACAATCATTCTCCTAATGGGAAACAATATTACAGCTTGTGATAAGCTACAGAGAGCCTCAGCAGCAACAGACGCCTCGACGGCAAATAACGCAGTACTTGGGAACGGTAGCAATTACTCATTTTATTGACGTTCTTCTTGGCAGTAAAACCGATTAGTATGCCGTGGCGGAAGATGGCATGACGCTGTCATGGCATGATGCTTCCTCTATGCCACGTAAAAACAACCTTCTTTCATTAGAATAAAGTTTGTTTTGTAACGATTGATGAAAGTCAAAATAACGGCTCTTTTAAAACAATAATAAGAAAAATAACTTGATTTAATTAACGTAACATTTTTTTCTTTATTTAAGGTTATCCATATTTTGTTATAGGTTTTTTTTATTAATTATAGATTCTAATATTAACGCAAATCGCAGCCCTTACACCTAATAATACTAATCTAATCTTAAGTACAAACACTAACATTACTAACACATTATTATTAATACTCGAAACGGGATATTAACCATGTACATTGTGTTGTGTTGTTTTGTATTGTGTTGTATTGTTTTTTTGTTTGTTGTGTTGTGTTGTGTATATCCCGTTTCGAGTATTAATAATAAAGTTAGTGACCATGATAGTTTAAAATCTTATATTATTAACACATTAATAAGAACACTACACATTAAATATTAGATACAAACTAAAAGTAAGGGATAAAATAAAGCTAAATAAATATTTACATAGAAGTTTCACATCCGCCGGGCGTCCCGTGACGGCCAATTTTTTTCAATACTATTGTAATTGAAATAAATAATAAAAATAAAACAACTTTTCAAGTAGCGGTCTAGATTTTTCTTAGCCTTTCATGTCTTTTTGTTATTTTAAAGCAAATAACCTGTGGGATATTGTTAGGACTTTATGGACGCTTAATTTGCCTTTGATGGGGCAAGGCGGAGGACTCATTAAAGCGGTCGGTCTATAAATAGTTTACTGGTATGTTTCTCATACTTGAACAAAGAACTGGTAAAATTGATTTTTTTTAACATAATTATATTGAACGATCGCATTGACTCTTTGTACCCTTATAAGTTAAAAGTTATCTTCATATGGTTAGGAATGTGACATTTGACTTTTGTTTGTATTATTTGCAATTTTTAATTGTATGTATCTTATTATAATTAATTTAAAATAGTGTAAGACCATTAGTTAGTATTTTAAGCACATAAATATTTTATAAGGCTTTTCCATTGTACCAATTAATAAAAAACACACTAAAATGACTTGATTTGAAAAAAACATGCCTCAGTAATACCCACTATTAATGCATCGGAACGTGGAGCGTTTCTTATTTGTCTTTCTTTCTGTGTTCCTTTTCTATATTTTAACTTAAATAAATAATATAACATTACAACAGTATTTCATTCATTGTTAACTAGGTAGGTACACACGGCGGCACATGAAGCTGTACATTTCCAGTATAACTTGGCCTCGCTTTGTATAAATTTCCTACATAATGAGAGATCCGCATAAACTGGTTTTGTATAGCTTGATTGGCCGTCGTGCGTACTAGGGCTACATGTTTATACTGTCACTTACGGGATATCTTCCGTGATTGTTCATTATTTTGAGCTCCCGATATTTCGGCGCTGTTGCAAGCGCCATGATCGCGGGTTGGTAATTGGTGATTTGAGATTGTAAAACATAAGCTGTTAATTAAATAAAAATAAAACAACACATTTTTTTATTACCTCTTTCTTATTTAAAACTAAGGTTTGGACACTTAGCAATAACTCGTAGATAGAAACTAGTGGTCATTTCAAACATTATGGTATTTGTCAATATAGTTTTCTTTTGTTTCACAGAAAAGACGATTACCGATTCTGTTGATGAATTGAAGGAAAAATCAATTCCAGACGTCTGGCAGTATTATGTTAGGGGCGAAGATAAAACGAAAGCAGAATGTAACATATGTCATGAAGAGTTTAAATACAAAGGTGGATCTACGTCCGAGTTATGTAATCACTTGGGAACAAAACACGACATCTTAGTTCATACTTTCCAGAATGTTTATTTTGTCGAGGCCAAACTTGAAGGTGATTACAACGATTTCTAGCTATTAAATACGAGTATATCCGTACAATACGTAAACTCACGCCTTTTTTTGTGGAGGTAGGCAGAAACTGCGAAACGCCACCGTAAAGGCTCAAACACAAAAACACGTTATGACGACGCAACGTGCTACCGCACGGCAGCGTGACGTTCCACGTTACAGTTACAATTAGAATGTTGGTCCGATGGTGAAAATTGTTCAGTGTAAGCGTCTGTATCACACTCTTAAATAAGACCACGCCTATCTGACACATGCTGCATAAATAATATTATGTTATTGGTGGCAGAGAGAATATTGTATTCCTTTTATTTACAGACGAGAAAGAAGATGGCGAGGAAATAGATGAGGAGAAGGAAGAGTTACCTTTAGATTTAACTGAAAAAATGAAGTTCTCAGAATTCATTCATGATAGAAAGGGAGGTTCAGCTGTTTGGCAGTACTTTCTTGTGAGCGAAGACAAAACTTACGCAAAATGTAAAATATGTCTGAAAGTGCTGAAACGATACGCGGGCTCTACTTCGGGATTAAAAAACCACTTTTTAGCAAAACACCACCCAAAAGGAAAAGTTGTCAAAAAGAAAAAAAGTCCCGCCGAGTTAACATTTACAGGTGAAGTATATCCATACTTGTGTCTAATGTTTTGTATATTATTGACATTGATAAAAATGATATTTATAAAACACCCGATCGTGAACAAAATGATGGCCAGTGGTGGCCCCGTGGCAGTCCCTGACTTTCGGTTCGAACCCAGCCATGCGCGTTACTTCGTGTAATTTATTTCATCACCACTGTTCTCAAAACGGTGAAGGAGATCGACATGTCCTAGAACTAATAATCCGAAGTCCCACCCCGACCCAGACTGTGCTCGCGTGGTGGATTACATTACGACCCTCTCTCTCCGACAGAGAGGACGCCTATGTCCCAGCAGGATCATGGCAGAAATGTTAAATGCAATAAAACGCATCTCAGAACGATAAAATCTACCACCGAACTGTGTTACTTTTAATTACAGAAGGCGAAGAAGTATGTGACGATGAACAGGTGACGTTCCGGAGGTACACTTCTGCAGTCTGGAAGAGTTTTATACGAAGCGAAGACAAAAGTCACGCGAAATGTAAACTGTGTGACAAAGTGATACCATGCCACAAGAGTTCCACTTCAGGACTATCCTCACATTTAGCAAGGAAACATAAAATAACCAACTGAAACCAAACTTTTTAAAATTTAATCGTTCTAGTAATGTTAATTGTAGTAGTGAAAAATAAAACGTAGTTAGTTGAATTAGGTTAGGTTAGATTTGCTTCACGCATGTTCGGATCGGCCTGATTTGGCACTGCTGGTTAGCAAAATTGATTATGCTGATGGGAAAAACGCTCGCTTCGTGCCGAGCGGCCCCGAAGATGACTCAGCGATAATACGACACAAGCAGAATGATAGCCGAAAATGTGAGTTTTCAGGCTTTGATACTCAACAAATAGGTCCTGCCGATTCGGATCTGTTTCAGCTCGATGAAATATAGCACCTCAATGTAATACAGATTTCAAAATGTCTGCTATGTGATAAGAAAGCCCAAGTGGACTTCCATGTTGTTATAGATTTTAAATGTTCTGTCTCGCTAAATGTAAGCACTCGAAACTTTGAGATAATGTAGAAATGTAAGAGTTTTATGAATAGTAACTAATTAGGTAAAAGTATGACAGCTTGAATGTACTCTTATTACAGTTTCTACGTCTACCCGGAGCTTAACATTTTGTTTTGTTCATTTCTTTTGCTTCTATATTCACAATCTGAAATAGAATTTAGTGTACTGTTAGTAGGTTCTGATATTCTACTTATTGGAATTGATTTGTTCAATCCATGTATGTAAGGTTATCTTTTAGTGTACAATTAATAATATATCTGTCTTTCTGCTTATTTACAGATCGTGTCATTTTATTGTATAAGAAATTCCTACCCTAAGGTATTATAGACATTCTATGCTCGTCTCACAAGAAAACCATCGTTACCGTGTGACCTTGATAGAAAATAAAAATATAGAAAATGTATAGGTGTCCAGAATTAGCAAGAAGAAATGGACGTTTTATTTTTGTTGATTAAACACTTCTTCTATCAATCTTTTTTTTTTATTTTCAGCCAATGCTCCACTAATGTTTATGATGTCAAAGAAAGGCAACGTGATGCTAACTAACCGAGGCTACACATACCATCTAAAGTACACAAGAAATATGAAGAGAACCTGGAGATGTTCACAACATTGCTCATTCCGCTGTCGAGCAACTCTGACCACTATAGAAAATAGAGTTTGTAATTCCAAAAATGAGCATAACCATCCGGGTACATATTTTTAAGGATTCGAAGTGCCTTGTGACGCCCACAACTAACTATGTATATCTTATCTTTATCGTCATCTCTAGAGTTTTGATGAGAACTTTGAGAATTTTTAAGTAGAAATCTAAAATTAGAGAATTTTCACCTCTGTTGACACACAGCTCGAGAGAAGGACAGTGCCAGAAGGATTGACAATTATATTAAATAGTTTTTACATATACTTGAAATTCGCCGTGGTTATGGGTCGGTAAACCTAATGTTACGAACATGTTGCGGCACTGCTCCGGATTCGGACACATATGTTGTCCCATTAAAAAAACTTGTGTAAATGTTCCTTACCTACCTACCTTAGGCGCGAATTATACAGAAACTAACACATACTAATAATATGTAAGTTTATCATGGCTTTCAGCACATATATTATCCATAGCAAATCAAAGTTACTTTTTAAAACATCATTTAAACCTTCTTTAATAAACCTTCTCAAGAAAGTAGCAAGGCAAAATTATTTACTATAGCTTGATAGGAATTTTTAGTCTGTGAACTTGTCAGAGTCTTAAGATAACGTTGGAACCTTGGGGTTTTGCGACTCCGTAATTGCTTTACCACCCTTAGGTTCAATGATGTTTTATAACGTGCACTTAAAAACATCAAGGTATATTTTTGCATTAAAAGCAATGTCACAGTTAGATAGTTTCAACCTTAGTTATTGGCAAAGCGATAAGGAGGTCGAGTTGAACCGGTCGACCGGACCGGCCTCCGAACTGGCTGCGGACATCGGAGTAGACAGATAAATCAGTGTCCTATCTTTCAAAGTTACGGTGTAGTCGGTTTGACCGCACCTTTATACAAGGTGTACACGAACCCTTCACGAAGCCGTCAACCTGTGTGTACATCAAACTAAGTAACTCTACGCAAAAATTATTGCAGGGAAACGACTTTTTTTTTAGGTATAAAATTACGTTTTACGGTAAGACTCAATGCAACGCTTTCTAAAAATTGTGCTGATGGATGCATTGTTCGTGGAGGTAATTTAAGTAAAGTTAAAAACTTGTATTTAAAAAAAAATACGATTAAGTTGTAACTTTGACCCCCAATATCTCCGTAAATAGGAGGTTTCCCGGTATGGTCCAGAACAAAAAAAATATGACTGGGAGAAAAAGTGTCGTTTGGCTTCGTTAAGGGTATTGTTACACCCATTATAATTGTTGCTGTTATCAATTCATAGTTTAAAGTAATATTAGTAAATTTATTTTTAATACAAATAAATCAATATTGTTATAGTTCGTACATAAAAAGGTTTAACTGTGCCTATTAGTAATGAAATAAATGTTTTTTACATCAACTAGGTACTTGTTTGTTTGTTTAACCGCTACCATGGTACTTTTATTCGTATTGAATGCTCTAACAGAAATGATTGATTTATCTACGTCATAGAATAGTCACTCTCTTACTTACTAACTTTCTCGTATGTCATATCTAGCCAGCATCCTTGTCCATCCTTGGCTCTGTTATTTTATTCTGCTTTTTTCTTTAATTTAATTGAATTTTTGTTGAGTATTTTATACATATATCCTTGTAGTTTATATTAGTATTAATTAAAATTATTTTCAGATATATATTGCTTGTCTCAGGATCGCCCAAAGGTTGACTGGTAGAAAATGCCTATGGCATTAAGTCCGCCTCTGCACATTGTGCTTGAAGTGTTAAATAAATAATAAAACCATCAGAAGAGGGCTTGGAGAAAGCCATATTATATCAGCGATTAGAACGATGAATAAGTGCTTGAAAAAAAATACTGGATTGGCAGGCGTTATCGAAAATCCTAATGTCTAGAAAGTCGATCGGTACGGACAAATTGCAGAAGGACCGGGACGCGAACGGCTCATGGACAGTGTCCGGAGTCTGCAATCTACTACTTTGATCGAACCTCAATAACCACCTTTTTCACAATTCCAGGGCAAATATTCTTCAGTCAATCCAGAAAAGGTGGCCGCGTCATGAACTACGATGGATACAAGTTCCTGAAACGGACAAGGAATGGACCTAAAGTGAGGTGGTACTGTGCGCACGAAAACGACGGCTGTAAAGCAGTCGTATACACTATAGCGGATACTGATGAAGTGGTTTCTGTTAAAAAGCTGCATAATCATCATTGAGTCGGATTATATGTTTTAATAAGGCTTTATGTTGATGGTTTTAAGAAATCCGTCGCCATGTTTGAAAATCTCTAATATAGTTTTTATGAGATTGGAAACATCTCTCGTTCATTATTTTTTGGCTGTGTTACATTGCTGAATAAATAAAGATATTTCAAAAATTAAGAGATTTTCGTTCTTGTTTTGATTTGTTAATCATCCATGTTCGCATCCATCACAGCTATGGATTGTAAGAAAAGATAGTAAGTAAAATTTAAAAAATACATTGTTCTTCTTGCAGCAACTAATGTCTTCTTAATTTTCAGGGTATTCTGTAATATACGAAAATGGAAGGTTTTTGTCTTTCAGGGGATATAAGTTCACACGGCATAAAGTAAAGGGTCACAAGATACGATGGCAATGTTCTAGACAGAGACATGCTCGGTGCAGCGCAGCGGTATATACAGTTGGTGAACTTATTATAAAGGGCAACACTGAGCATAATCATCCACCGCCTACTAAATGGTGAAGAATTTATAAATAGAGAATTTAAAGTACAGTCCTTCAAAGTTGTTTTACCAGTGACAGCAACCTTCTAGCAACGAGAATATGGGGTATTCCTGAAAGCGCAACCTATTAAGCGCAACTAAATTATTCCTGAAAGCGCAACCATTAGTTGCGTTCACAAATTCAAATTAAAAATATTATACGTTTATTCCTCAAAGCGCAACCATGATGAAAAATAGAGAGGGGTATGATGGATTCATTTTTTTTTTTTCAATCATGGTTGCGCTTTGAGGATGTTTGATTTTGACAGTGATGTAAAGTGACAGGTACAGATAAGGTATTGATCAATTCTCTACCCTGCTTTGTGATGGGTCCTTTTACAGTATGTATATTTCGTTTTAGATATTTTTAACATTATTTTTATAAGTTACCTAGATAAGTATTGCGATTTTAAATTATGTTAATTTTGATATTAAGTCATCATATTTTTACATTAAAATATACTTTTATATTTTGTATCAATGTATTTTTTTTTTTAAAACACCCAGCTAAAGAATAAAATGATAAAATTTACTTTTACTGTTGTCACACCACCTATCATTACCCGTTTTTCCCGAACTACCATTCGCTTTCTGAAATAAATATTTGAAGCTAAGAGCCTGTCAAACCCTTTTTTTTTTTTTTTTTTTTTTTTTGTTTTCGGGGGGAAACCTTCGAAAGGCGACCAGTCTTCGGGGATAAGACTGGGGAGTGTGGGATTTTTACCGCACTAAAACCACCCCGGTGGTCACCATCCGCACATGAGAGGAGGCACCGTTTCCTCTTTAAAGACCTGTCCGGAGTCCCCTCTGTGTAACGCCTGTTAAGGCGCATCCCTGGGGCGACTATGCAGAGGTCTCCCCTGAGCCTCGCTGTGCAAGTTTGCACGGCAACACGTGACCACTGTGCTGCCGGTCATCTTCGAGGTCACTCGGTGAGCGCCCAGAGTCCCCACTCTGGACGCCCGCCTGTCAAACCCTACTTTAGCAGAACCATACTCCTTCATAAAGATACCTTCGGAATTAAATGCTAAAGTTGAGTTTGGCTTGTTCTCAGCTTCAAATTCGTAATTCAAAAACCGACAATAAGACAGCATTAGACACAAGATCTACTTGACGAGAACTATCTCCATAACATTGTTACAATCAGTAGAAATATTTAAGGTGTATTCAAAACCAAAAAAAAAAAAAACCTTAAACCTTACCTTTTGATGAATTGGTATTGATAATTTTTTTTTTCATATGACCCTAATAAATTTAAGTCGCGAGTTAATAGGCTTCTTTTGGGTTAGCTCGTTCCATCGTCGACCTCATTTCTGTCCTCAGGACTAGATTAAGGTCAACAGTAAGCCGATTTAAAATTTAAAAAAAAAAAAAATTAAGTTCACTTTTTAATACTCAAATTTTTTCATCCTTTCAGGCTGTTTCGTTGATTCCAAAGGCCGACCATTTCTCTGCTATCAAGGTTACAAGTTTACTCGGCACAGAGTAAGGGGAGCTCAGACAAGATGGCAGTGCTCTAAGAGGAGTAGTGTAGCGGGATGCTGCGCCGCAGTATTCACAAACAAGGACGGTGTGATTACTAAGGCTTTCGGTGGCCATAATCATCCACCACCTTTTGATTAACAGCATAAATTGTGAAAGCTTTAAAATGTTACGGCTAATAGCCGAAGTGCGGCTACACCTAGTTTTACCCGGCTAAACCTAGGTGCGGCCGGCTTAGGTGTATCCTACTTATCTTCGGTTAGAACATGCAACCAATTTGGATGTAGCGCTCGCCGGCCGCTGCCGCGGCACCGATTGCTGCGCTCGCTCGGCTCGCGCGCGTTTGGTCACAGTTCTAACCTAACCTAACCTAATCCATTTGGTCGGTGTGTCTTAGCAATAAAAAGGTTACACAACCTGCTAGAACTAACAAATATAAAAATCTAAACAGGACTGTTTCGTAGGTCTAGTGGTCGCAAGCGCCCTGGTCAAGTCCTGCATTTGATTCCTGGGCCGGGATAAGTGTTATTGGGCTTGTTTTAATTAGGAGTCTGAATTTGTGTGCGTGTGTTGTGTGTGTGTGTGTGTGTGTGTGTGTATAAGTGTGTGTGTGAGTAGTAGTGTATCTTTAGGTTCATTTTTAATTTTATTTCTAGAAAGTACAAGATTTTGCTTTCTAAACAAAAAGCCCTGCTTGGAGGCAGATACTTCATGTGAGCCCATAAGCGTGCTTGATTTACTGCCTTTTTTCATATATCCATCCATCCTGTCCCTCTCCATTCATGTATATTCACTACGCTTTTAGTCAGATTTCACTTGTCACGATTATTCATAGCGCTAAGTTAGATTAAGAAAATGTTTGTAACAATGGCTTAATAAATTTATTCTTATTCTTGATGCGTGTCATCTCTCCTCGTCACATGTTATTCTTATAAGTTAATTTTTAGGTATTTGCTTAAGGAATCTTAGAGAATATGTATGTAAGTATATGTATGTCTTGAGTGTGTTATCTGAGATACAGATTTATTTCTAGTTCAGGTAGAATCCTAATATTATATACCTTTAGCCTTTAATGGCCTAATTTTGTAAATCAATCATTTCAATAAACAATTTAATTCATTTTATTTCATTTCATTTTATTACCAAGAAAACGACAGTGCAGGTACATAAATATTGTCAAGAAAAATAAAACACTCGTTTTGTTGAATAATTAGGAGGAGCTAAATAGTGTGGCTAAATAATAACAGCCGCTGGGCCGCTTCAGGTTAAGCCGCGCTTGACTATGTTGGGCTGTGGATGGGTGGGATGTGGTGGGATGGATCTATTACATATCGAGTTTCCTCCGTGCCTCGGAAAGCATACTAAGCCGTTGGTCCCGGTTGTCATTTGTAGATCTCTGACAGTCGTTACAGGTAGTCAGTGGCCCGAAGTCTGACAACCAGTCTTACCAAGGAGTATCGTATTATCCAGTACTAACTGGGTTGTGGAGGTCAGATAGGCAATCGCTCCTTGTAAAATACAGGTTTTCAGCTACACCCAGTTAGACTGATAGCCGATCCCAACATATTTAGGCTAGGCAGGTCATCATTTTATCATCGTTAGCCTAAGGTTTTGTTGAATAATAAAAATCACACTTTATGTTAGTTGACTTTCGTTTTATTTATACAGTTAACGTCTTTTTTTTTACAAAGCCTGTTGGAAAACACACACAAAACACCTTCTGAATGAAATTTTACCTTAAACGATCATGTTGATCACGTTAGGTTGACAAGCACACTGAGTTATGCTACGACGAGTTATGCGATGCGACGTCGCATCGTGCTACGACGAGTTATGCGATGCGACGTCGCATCGTGCTACGACGCGGCAAAGACAAACAAACATTAAAGAATTATCCGTGTACAAATTTTTCGTAATTTTCAGGAGCAATATTTACAACATCCTGCCGAGGGAGACGGATTATTCGTTGGTCAGGTCATCGATACAGCATGCATCGCTCGAAAAACGGCAGATCAAGATGGCGGTGCTCCACACACATGAATAAGGGCTGCAAGGCCTTTGTCACCACACTTGACGACGATACGATCATCCGCAGCAATCATTTACATAATCATTTGCCTGTCAAAATATATCGAACCAACAAATAATCAAATCTGAAATTCTGTATTCGTCTTAGTATCTTAACTTATATTCTCGTATAGCTTATGCTGAGGCCAGACTATCAGCGAAACCCAGCGTAATTTGAATATAATTGAATCTTTTTCTATCTTATTCAGTTTATTTATTTAAATTTCATGTACAAGAGTGATAAATAGGCGGACTTAAAGCCCCAAGTCACAATGCCACTACAACGTTTTCAGGACCAATATTCACGACGTCCTCCCACGGGAGGACGCCCTCCTAGGATCCTTCGTTTGTCGGGACACAGACTCACACGGCGTTACTCGAGGAACGGCAAAACAAGATGGTGGTGCTCCACCCACATGAATACTGGATGCCGCCGTGACGATGATGATATAATTTTCCAACCATTCGGGTGTCAAAAATATATCGTCGACCTTTGTAGTTGTACCTAATTTTGATAAGCATATCAGATAGTCTGTATTTGTTTTTGGGCCTTTACTTATAATTTATATTGATTTATCTATATGTATTAAATTGAATCGCTATTTCCCTTGGTCACGGCATCACGCATGAACGGCTGAACCGATTTCGCTAATTCTTTTTTTGTTGTTACTGTCGGGAGAAGGTTCTTAGGTAGGTAGTAAGTAGGTAGTGGATAGGTAGTGGGTAGGTAGTGAGTAGGTAGTGGGTAGGTAGTCGGTAGGTAGTAGGTAGGTAGTGGGTAAGTAGTAGGTAGGAAGTAGGTAGGCAGTAGGTAGGCAGTAGGTAGGCAGTAGGTAGGCAGTAGGTAGGCAGTAGGTAGGCAGTAGGTAGGCAGTAGGTAGGCAGTAGGTAGGCTGTAGGTGGGCAGTAGGTAGGCAGTAGGTAGGCAGTAGGTAGGCAGTAGGTAGGCAGTAGGTAGGCAGTAGGTAGGCAGTAGGTAGGCAGTAGGTAGGCAGTAGATAGCTAGTAGGTAGCTAGTAGGTAGGTAGCTAGTAGGTAGGTAGCTAGTAGGTACGTAGTAGGTACGTAGTAGGTACGTAGTAGGTACGTAGTAGGTACGTAGTAGGTACGTAGTAGGTACGTAGTAGGTACGTAGTATGTACGTAGTAGGTACGTAGTAGGTACGTAGTAGGTACGTAGTAGGTACGTAGTAGGTACGTAGTAGGTACGTAGTAGGTACGTAGTAGGTACGTAGTAGGTACGTAGTAGGTACGTAGTAGGTACGTAGTAGGTACGTAGTAGGTACGTAGTAGGTAGGAAGTAAGAAAAGGTGCATTGCAACGCGTGCCGGGAACAGCTAGTTAATTTATAATATTGAATATAACGTATTGAATTTTAATGAATTTTTATTTTATAATAATGGTTTGATTAGGTAATGAAATTACCTTATTTTATTTTTAAATTTGATTACGGGTATTTTACATTGTTTATTTTGTTTGACGAATAAAATTTAGTTATAATAGTATTGTGTGGTGTGTATTTGTCTCTGATTATTTGATCTACAAGTAACATTATTTTTAAATGTACTTACTAAATAAATTATGGATCGTTGTGTCTGATGCAAATAAATAAATGACATGTTGCTTAGGATACAAGGCTTTTGTTTTTACCCTTGAGTGCCCTTGTCGATGGTAGGATCGGACTCAGCAAGCTATTTTAGACTTAAGATTTTTTTCTTAACTTGTTTACATTAGGCATACTTGTGGCATGTGCCAAATAAACATATTTTCCTTCTTTCTTTTTCTTCTTTTCATTCAACAAATCCAAAATTCCATATTCATCTTAGTAACTTTACCTATTATATAATATTGGTTAGGTTGACGCCAGACAAGCGAAAGCACCTTAATTTGCGTCATATATTGGATGCATCTTTGGGTTCATTTACTTATTTTACGTCATTTTCAGGACCAATATTTTCGGTGTCCTCGCGAGGGGGACGGATTCTTCGATTGTCGGGACACAGACTCACACAACATTACTCAAATCACGGCAAAACAAGATGGCGGTGCTCCACACACATGAATAAGGGATGCAAAGCTATAGTTTTTACCGTTGACGATGGTACGATTGTCGTAAACAGGAATTTGCATAACCATTCGCCTGTCGAAAATCTGGACGATTCATAAGACATAAAACTTTGTATTATTGTAACTTCTTAATCGAAATTAAAACAAGTTGCATACAAACTTTAATTTTGTATTTTCATTGACGTAAAGTCCCCATTTTAATAGATATGTCATTACAACAACTTTTACTATTAAAAGGTATTTGGATGATGTTTGAAATAAACGTAATCAATTGTGATAATGTAAACCCGTGCCGCCATCACTTGCATGCTAAACAGGATTCATTCTCCCTAGAATAAGTATTAGAAGTGCACGAATATGACGTTAGGTTTAGACCAGACGAGCGAAACCCGGCGTTATTTGCGTTACTGTAATTTAGTTCCGACATGTAAGACTCTTGAATTGTCTTTACTCATTTTACGACGTTTTCAGGACCTATGTTCACGGCGTCCTCCCGAGGGAGACGAATTCTTCATTTGTCAGGTTATCGATTCGGGCAGCATTACTCCAATAACGGCAAAACAAGATGGCAGTGCTCCACACACGTCAACAAAGGATGCAGGGCTATCCTCTTCACCGTGGATGATGACACGATCATCAAATGCAAGAACTTTCACAACCATTCGCCCGTCGAAAACTTGAACGACTATTGTATGTAACCTATAACTATAGCATTTATGATAAAGCAATTAATGTGTTTCGTGAGTGTGTTTTTAACAGTAAGATCATAATTTAATTTGTTTACTTAGTGTCTTGGGCACATTATCAGCTGACAGCGTAGAGGAGGAGTTTTTTGATGCCCTTTTATAGTTTGTTGTACTAACAACAAATATTATTATCATTTATTTTAGGTTATGTAATAGTTTTTAATTAATAATGTATTTAGTTAGTTTACTCTATTTAATTAAATAAAGTAATTCCATTTGTTTACTTTAATATAAGTTGTGTATTAAGTACTAATTTATGTGGGTGTGTTTTCTGGGCATTTTGCCCTCTGAACATCATATTGCATATTATGTGATCGGAGTACCAAAGAACTTAAGGAAAATTTTTCAATAAGTGTCTAGACTTTTTTGTCGTTTAGTTATGGATTTACTAATTAAATGAATGGAACAAAAAATTAAAAATACTTTTTTCTTTAATCATCTACGAACTACCTAGGTCAAAAATTTCTTTCTATACTCGGTCCATTGGAGCTGAGGACCGTAGCCCATCCTATAGGTTGCGACAAGTAATCTTCATGGTGGGCTTAGCACCATATGTCGATCCTGGGCAATTCTTGAGGCTTTCTGAAAAGCGAACCAAATCGGGTTGTTTCACCGGTTTAGATCAATAATCACGTTAAGGCACTTCAATGTTGTAATGATCGATATTTTAGTTCTCGAGTAGAATACTAGATGGCATTACTAGGCTCGCCACAATAGTTTTAATTGATATTTTTTGAGACAAGGGACAAGTGACGGTAGCGGTAAAATAATGAGACCGGAGAAATGTCAATGGAAGAAAGACAGAAAGCAACGGTTGCTCCGTAATTAAATTGCATGATTCTGGAAATTAAAGCCATCATTGTTGAGAAATTACTACAGATCATATTTAATACGTGTAATATATATAGGTATGGTGCAATAATGTGAATTTGTGTTGGCACACAAATTCAAACAATCAATTCACTGGCGTAACGGAAGAAACGGGGTAAGTGTTTGCATCTATTTAACGAAGTGTAAGTTAGATTATTGGAGTAGTCTTGCAAAACTACTCCAATAATTTATATTGGAGTAGTTTTGCAAGGCTGAATGTTCTCAGCTTGCGGAAACGCCCTTATCGTTCTTATCGTTTTATGGATTAAGTTCTGGCTTCGATCGATGAAGCTATTGATTCATTGCGAAATAGAGCTCGATATATTCGCCACGATCGATACGAACACAGCTGGTCACGGGGCATAGCGCTGGGTCGCAATCTATTAACTTCCAGTTCAATCCCAGCCTAAGGAATCTCTTTTTTTGTATCTTTATATTTTGTTTCTTTATTTTATTTTTTTTGTTTTGTGCTCATGTTTTTTTTACTTTTATTTTATTTTCGTTGTTTAGTCATTAAGGAGTTAGTACTTAAATAGCAAGAGAGCTGGGGACTATCCATTTAGTAAATTTATTTAGACTGCCTGTGTTTATCTTTCTCCCCATTCATTTTATTTGGAACCCCGGTCAAGAGGGGTTACAACTGCGGTTTGGGTTCTACGGTCGCTTTTTGAATTGTACTTCTAACAATTATTGTTTACTATTTCAGCTAATGCGGTCTTCACAACTACTCAGAGAGGGGCTCGTTTAATCATTTTGTATGGGAATACATTCACCCGGCATTTGGACTCAGGGATCAAGACACGCTGGCATTGCTCTAGTTATAGAAGAGGGTGCCGAGCGACGATATTCACTGTTCAAAACATGATCGTTAAAGTCAATAATGATCATAATCATATGCCAAAATATGTATGATAGTAAATATATATTACGAACAATAACTACTACTAACATTTCCCTCAGAAGGTGTGATTTGGCTGACGTTAAGGGGCCGTCTCCACGAGCGCGAGAATCGCGGCGATATTATCGTCGTGGCACCGATGTCTATACGATAGTATCGCCGCGATTCTCGCGCTCGTGAAGACGACCCTAAGAGGGTATATAGAAATAAGTGGCACGGCGATAATATCGCCGCGATTCTCGCACTCGTGGAGACTGCCCCTTAGTTTGTTTTTTTTTTCTCAATAAACCGTATATCGTGTATAAAAATGAGGATTTTTTGTGAAACTTACGAGTACATCCCCTGACGGAATTAATTTTCAAACATCCTTCCTTGTTTCTACTTATCTTCGCTGTTCTTGTGCATAATTGTATGCTTCTATAAAATTATATGATGTGCAATGTCTGTCAATGAATTATCTGTTCCATTCTTATTCATTTAAAGTAATTCGATATTATACTGTTGACTCTTCTTTTATCTACAAAAATCACTACAGATGTGTGTGATTCACAAACTATTTATTTAATTATTAATGTATTTTAAAAGAATACCATTTCTCTTATTTGGATGAGACAGTGCGTGCCGCAGAACTATATTAGACAAAATACTAACAACAAAATTTTTGGTTTCAGCAATATTCACAAAGTCTGTGAAAGGAGCCCCAATACTCAAGCTACAAGGGTATAGATACAGCCGCCATTACGTCTTAGGTGAAAAAACTCGTTGGTACTGCACCACACATCACAGTAAAGGGTGCAAAGCTGTCATTATGACCGTCGGATATGCTATTGTAAAAGTTAATAGTGAACACTCCCATGACATTGTAAACGAGAAAAACTGTAAATGGCGTTTTTGACAAAATAAAGTCAATTTAAGCGTGAACCACGTTTTTGACAAAATAAAGGTACATTTAAAGAAAAATGCAGAATCATTTTATTTTATTCATCTTTCCCTCGTTCTAATGGTATTAATTCATGTACCTATGTATTTATAGAAAGAAAAGAAGTACTCAGAATCGTCCCCGCATAAATTATAAACTCTTGAATAGTTGCTGGTATAACCTAGAATATCACACGTTATAGGACCAGTAAAGCTGATACAGAATTACAGACGAATTGTAGACCGACTGCGGACACCGGACTCTCTCCGGACAGATACTTAAGATTCAAGATTCTTTATTTTGCATGAAATATATGGTACATGATGGTCTTATAAAATAAAAGGTTTCACACATTTCGCTGCCTTCCTCAGCATGCAAACTTAAAATACCTGACACAATGTACTTACTTACTTAGATTTGGAGGTATCCTTAGCCGCGTCTTAAATTAAAACAATTTTTATTTTAACTAATAAAATACACTACTTTTTCAGGTGCAGTGTATTCGACATCTAAAAGGGGCGCCCGTGTCATCATACTAGAAGGATACTCTTTCTACCACCATCGCACCACAGGGCTGAAGGCACGATGGTTCTGTGCCACCCATCATAAAAAGGGCTGCAAAGCTGTTATCTTTACTGTTTGCGATGAAATCATCAAAGCAAATAATGTACATTATCATGCGGCAACCGAAGTGTAGTGTGATAGGATGGCCTTTTACAAGGGTTAACTGAAATTGTACTGTACAGACGCAGCACATCAAGCTATCCGAAACTGACAAATTTTCCCAATCAACCTTCAACCTAACGGCTTGAGCGATAAAGTTGAAAATCTATTAAAAAAAATTGACAGATTGTAGTAGCTTCATGTGCTGGCACTGTACCTACTTCTTAATCTGCCTTACCTTTTCCAAATTTGTTGTAGTCGGTTTCCAGTCTAGCCACATGCTGCTAAATACCTCTGACCCCTCTGACCTTACCACTGACCTCTAAAACCCAGTTACTGGGAATCAATACAATAATCGTGTCTTTCACCACACAATCCTCACCAACATATAGCTATAACTTCGGAATCATAATGCGACTATTTTTTTAACCTTTGTGACTATTTATGACTTTTTCTTGACTATTTTTTTACGTACTCAAAATTGATTTTCATGATGTTTTCAAAGGTGAGGATTGTGTGGTGAAGGACACCATTAATCCTCATTAAAACTGATTGTCGAACTTATGGCTGGACGTAAGTAATTTCATTCTGTATTATAAATATATACGTGTATCGTAATGCTGTAGTGTATTTATATTTTAAACTTATGTTATACAATATTTACCTCGGGAAAAGAGCATATTTTGTAAAATAATTATGGAATAGACTAATTGAACAATTGGTTAACTTAATTTCATTGTCTATGGTGATATTTGGTACTATGAAAACCAGAAAGCAAACCTCCCAATAAACTGAACTTACTTTTACTGAGTATTGTCTCTGCATCACCCTAAGGTAGACAGGTAGAAAATACCCAAGGCATTAAGCCCGCTTTTGTACAGTTTTTACTTGTATATAAAGTTTTAATAAATAATTAATAAGGTTTTATTATTCGTATCCTCCTGGACCCAAATATAACAATTCCGATGACTGATAATAGGTTTTTTTGCAAGGATCCTAAAAGAACCGATGAAAAGCCAAGAAGCCAACCCAATATTTTGTCACAAAAAAACTTGTTACAATAACACTCTCTGCTCTACCACGAAAGCTATACGGTACCTTTTTTATCGTTACAGAAGCAGCATTCGAGTACAGTCGTTCGCAAAAAGGTGGCTTGATACTTATATATAACGGGTACAGATTCTATCGCAACTCCAATTCAGGAATAAGAAGAAAGAGATGGTTTTGTGCCAAGATATATAAGACAGGCTGCCGTGCTTCCATGATCACTCAAGATGACGCCATCGTCAAAATTACTCCTGAACATAACCATTCAATTACTGATTGAATCAACGTCAGTCACTTGGGCTACGAACTACCAACGTCTGTTAGCACCAAGGATATTATACAGGGTGTTTGGTTAAACGTGGGCAATACTTTAAGGGAGTGAAGTACGCATAAATATGAGCAACTCTTACTATGGGGCTTACTGAAATATGATTTAAAAAATCTGTTGTTTCCTACATTTTTTCGAGTTAAGCGACCAATAATGTATGGATCAGCTGATATTTTTTTTGCGATTTCATGGTCGGTCTCATAGTAAAAGTTGCTGATTTTCATGAGTAATACAAGCCCCTAAAGAATTGCCCACGTTTAAAAAAACCTACTTTCAACTGACGGAATAAAGGGAACGAAATCGTACAGTCGCCAGCACATGAAGTTACCACAAACTGTCTTCCAGGTCTTCCTCCAAATGATTTTAAACCATATTATGTTGATGGTTAAGTTCAAAATGCGCTGTGACTTTTTTTTTAAATGTTGCAGCACCATGCTGAGATAGGGACCTTTTGGCCTCGTACAGGACCAATTTTATTTGTTTTATCTTTTTCTTGTGTTTTTTTTTAATAATTTTTGTATTATTGTAATCTCATCCATTTTTTTTGTTTTGTCCTGTATAAGTCTAATAAACACTTTTTCTTTTTCTTCTTTCTTTCTTCAAAATCGAATGCGAAAATATGACAGTTTGTGGTGACTTTGCGCTGGCGACTGTACCTAATCTACATAAAAGAGCCAAATGGTTCCTGTTGGTAGATGTGTAATGTGTCAAACCTAGCAATTACACCATTTTCTCTAAGACATTTTTTTTATTCTGATAGCCTCTATAGAACAGAGATACTAATAGTAGTATCTTAAAACCTTTTTCGCCGACTTTGCTCGTCATTCCTTTCACTGTGGCACAAGTCTCGAACTACACGTGTAATAATAATAATAATAACTAATAACTTTCAGTAGCGCCATCAGGATGGAATTTGGTGTGGACAAATGTGCAGTCATGCATGTGAAGCGAGGGGAGATTATGGAATCCGTGGGAATTCAACTCTCGGATTCCATACAACTTAGATCCCTCTCCTCAACAGAAACGTACAAGTATTTGGGTATGTCGGAAGCATTAGGTATCAATACTGTCGACATGAAACAATCGTTGAGGGAGCGCTTCCTTGGCCGCCTGAATAAGGTACTTGGTAGTCTTTTGTCAGGCGGTAACAAGGTGCGCGCCTTCAACGGTTGGGTCATACCGGTTTTGATGTATTCTTTCGGCATACTCAAATGGACTCAGACGGAACTTGATGCCCTGGATAGGAGGGTCCGCGCACTGCTGACCGCAAATCGAATGCATCACCCACGGTCGTCGGTGATGAGACTGTATATCCCGCGGAAGTGCGGGGGTCGTGGCTTCTTAAATGCTAAGACCCTGCACAACCGTGAGGTATGCAGTCTCAGAGAATACTTCCTAGAAGCCGACGTGGGGATGCACCGAGATGTGGTCTCAGTGGACAAGGGCCTCACCCCGCTCTCCCTGGCTAACGAGAACTGGCGCAAACCTAGAGTATTAGATACGAATGATCGCAAGGAGGTATGGCAGGGCAAGGAGCTTCACGGACGCTATTACCGGGCTTTACATGGACCCGATGTAGACTTCTTAGCGTCCGTATCTTGGCTGCGCTTCGGTGACCTATTCGGGGAAACTGAAGGTTTTGTCTGTGCAATAATGGACGAAGTTATGATGACGAATAACTACCGGAAATACATTGTGAAGGATGGCACGGTTGACATATGTCGGGCATGCCACCGTCCGGGTGAATCGATCCGACACATTATTTCTGGATGTTCTCGTCTGGCTAACGGAGAGTACTTGCATAGACACAACCTCGTTGCCAGGATTATCCACCAGCAACTTGCTTTGAAGTACAATCTTGTGGAATCAGAAGTACCATACTATAAGTATGCGCCCGACCCAGTTCTCGACGATGGTAATATCACGTTGTATTGGGATCGATCTATCGTCACTGACAGGACTATTGTTGCCAATAAGCCTGACATAGTGGTGATAGATCGATTGGAGCGTCGCGCAATGATTGTTGATATAACGGTTCCGCATGACGAGAATCTCGTGAAAGCAGAGAAAGATAAACAATTCAAATATCTTGATCTGGCTCGCGAGGTTGTCGACATGTGGGACGTAAGTACAGCAGTCATTGTGCCGATAGTCGTGTCGGCCAATGGCTTAATAGCCAATAGCCTCGAGCAACATCTGAGGAGGCTCTCGCTTGGCAGCTGGATCAAGGGCTTGATTCAGAAAGCAGTACTTCTGGACACGGCGCGTATCGTTAGGAGGTTCCTCTCTCAAGAGCCCTGACCACTGGTAGATCGGACCCTGTTCCTGATGCCGGTGGGATACTATTTTTATATTTTTAAATGTTTTTTTTTTTATATTTGTATAGAAATATTTAAAAATATAAAGTATATGTATAGAAAAGAAATAAAGGAAATAATAATAATAATATTTATTTACTTCAGAACATTACAAGATCCATATGTTGTTAGTAAAAGTCTTAACCTAATGTTAGTAAAACACACTGTATATAAAAATGTAACGACTGACACCTACGTGTGCAGCCGTATCCAGTGAGCCAGCATGGGGCTGTCCCACCTATCACAAAAAACATTCAGAATGCTGTGGGAACTAGCACGTACTCTACCGAGAATAGAAGCGCACCGTTTCCGCATAATGGCATGAAAACCATCAACCCTTGCCTCGGTGAACATCCCGGAAGCGCTACAATAGCGTGGTAGACCCAACAGCATCCTGAATACATTATTATACTGGACACGCAAGGCGTTGTATGCCCTCAGCGTATACCTGACCCACAGACTGCACGTGTAAAAAGACTGACAGTATGCTCTGAAAAGGGTTATTTTGACGTCCGTCGTACAACGTGCAAATCTGCGGATCAGCATATTACCTCGGACAGCCATCGCCCTGCGTTCCCTTTCTATGTCCAGGTCATCATTCAGGTCATGAGTGACCCAGTGACCCAGGTACTTAAATTTTGTTACTCTAGATAACGGAGTATTATTTATGATCACATCTGGCACGTTAGTGTAACATTTGGTGCCTGCTTTAAATACCAATAACTCACACTTTTTTGCATTGTACCTGAGTCCCTGAGTGGCCGCGTAGTCTTCACAAATCTTAACAAGACGCCTGAGTGCGCTTATTGATGGACTCAGCAGCACCATGTCATCAGCGTAACTTATATTGTTAACGCAAACTCCGTCAATGTGACAGCCTATACGGGTGCTGCTGAGTTCAACAATCAGCTGATTAATGTAGAGGTTAAAGAGACGAGGTGAGGTAATACCCCCCTGTCTCACCCCGCACTTCAACCCATACACATCAGACAGTGTTCCACCCCACCTGACATAGTTCGTCTGCTTCTCATACCAAAATTTAAGTAAAGAAATAATAGTACAGTCAACGCTGCTTTCTTTTCGCAGCTTTTCCCACAAGATATCGTATGACACCAGGTCAAAAGCTCTCGATAAGTCCAGAAAACATGAATTGACCGGAGTTTTCCTATCAGCATAATACTGAACAGTCTGCTTAAGACACATAATGGCAGTCTCCGTCGATAGTCCGGGTCTGAAACCGAATTGGGCATCATGAAGACTTATACGACTCGCCATATGTGCATCAAGCAAACAGTCCAGTACCTTAGCTGTAACAGTCGCCAAGGAAATAGGCCTATAGTTGGCGGGGTCTGTAACATCGCCCGTTCTGTTCTTAACTATTGGCACGACTATGGTCCTCATAAGCTTATCTGGCAAGTAGGAGTGACTTATACATAAGGAATAAAATGTTGCCAACACCCTTGGTAAATGAACCCCTGCGTATCGCAAGTGCTCGACGCTGAGGTGGTCATGTCCAGGAGACTTACCTCCGACCATCTTTCTAATGACATCAGTTATTTCTTTGGCCAAAAACCTTAAACTCGGAGAACTTACCTCAGCGCCAATCACCGACGAAGACACGGACGCAGTCGGCCCCGACAAGGGATCAACTTGGAACTGATTCACAAACAAATTTGAAATGGCTTGAGGGTCACAAACTCCTGCCACGCTCACCGGCAGACTCGGCTTGGGGTTCAGTTTGCCAGTACTCTTCCAAAACTTCCCGAAATCTTTGGATTCGCGCTGCACAGCTATTATGTCCAGTTTTATTTGTGCCTGATTATTGCGACACCACTTTAACTTGGATTTAAAAATTTTACGTGTATTTCTCATATTCTCATAAATAGATCCTGAAGTTGGATTTCCAAATAAATGCCACATCTGAAAAGCAAGCCGAGCCTGACAGTGAACATTTTTAACATGCCTATTCCAACCTGTTAAAGGTTTATAACATTTTTGTCTAATACATGTTGCGGTCCGCTCAGCAGAAGTTGAAAGTATATCAATGATTTTCGTGTACATATTGTCTAAAACCACTCTGTGAGTTAAATCGCCGCATATTTTATCCGCACAGTTAATACACTCAGAGGGGAAATCTATTTTACATAAACCTGAATTACAAAACTTTTCATACATCTTTATCTGTTCTAAGTCTCGATCACCCCATATAACCTTACTACTTAACACTTTACGTAGTGGAATATTAGACTCCACTACACTTAGGTTACATTCTAATTGAATGGGAAAGTGATCGGACCAATACGTGCCGTACAATACTTCTACACTAGATATAGTTTGACGCGCGGCCTCAGTAACGACACAGTGGTCAAGCCAACGCTTGCACCCGTGCGCATCACTCACATATGTATACGAGTCGCAAGGTAGTTGCTCACTATCCGCGCAGGTCCAACACTGTTCCTCACAAAACTTTAACAATTCATAGTGAAAATGTTCATTGGTATGCGCATTATAGTCTCCCAACATAAACACACATTGAATATCGCTATTTTCTATTATAGCGTTCATCTCGCTTAGACACTCGGTAAACTCAGTTATATTATCAGCACAGCAAGTAGGCATATAGACTGAAAAAACAAGTAACCTATTGTATGATTGTTCTATCTGTATTGCTGTAAGACGGGCACTATTACACTTTATAACCGTCACAGATGAGAATAAACTTTTCCTCCAGAGGAGTGCCACTCCTCCGTAGGGCCTACCTCGCAGTATTCCAGCCGAAGTATCCACCGCAGAGGTCCCGGTGTACGCAAAGTCATCATGTACAGTGCCTAGAAACGTCAAGTCGTGGGGTAGTAACCATGTTTCTTGTAGTGCTATAACGTCAGCCGATACACACAGCCGCCTAATACAGTCAACAGACGTTTTTACACATTTGCAATTGAAACTGATCATTTTAACCGCTTTATCCATTATTATTGGTCTTCGTATTAATTTTCAGTGTCTCCACTCTGTCTCTGAAATTTCCTCTAAAATGTATGAATCTGCGGTATGATACCCCATCCGGCCAGAATTCGTCATTCATAAAAAAATCCTCCTTATGTTTCGGAATGAAAACCTTGTAACTGTCATACTCCTTTTCTATTTTCATACTCATCTTTTCCACCTTCAATTGTAAATTACATTTCTCGTTAATATACGTTACTATGTCTTCTTTAGAAAGTCCTTTAAAAACATTGGAAATATATAAAGGTACCATTATCTCAGCCGCCTTAAACTTCGCATCAGGTTGTATTACAGCTTTCCCCATTTTCCCTGCAAACCTCTTATTTCGGTTACTTCTTTGAACTAATGTCCAACCGTCCTTATCTTGCG
Organism: Noctua comes; assembly: GCA_963082995.1. Lineage (NCBI taxonomy): Eukaryota > Metazoa > Arthropoda > Insecta > Lepidoptera > Noctuidae > Noctua > Noctua comes. Next base: position 16,006,742 of record OY720270.1, read on the forward strand.
AAGGAGCTTTCCCTTCCTTTCTCAAGATACTTGCAAAAGTCGATTGCTTCCCAACATGCTCGCCATTTGACACAGCAGTGTGTCCCAACTTATCTATTCGGCCAGGTGTAAGCGTCACCGCCGGTGTTACGCGATGCGTCATCGTATTCTCGTCGCTCCTCGCAATGTTTACCACCGCTACGCCGCCGCCGCCGCCGCCGATCATACATACACTTCTACCGTCAACATCTTTTTCTTGTCTACCCTCCACCCGCGAAGAATGTAATAACTTACTAACTCCGTGTAAGACGGAGACAGGAGATTTACTTAGCCAAAGCACCCGCTATGAAGCGTTTATTGCCCAAAACCACGAAGGTGACGAATTCCAATTTAGTAATTTGAACGTAAAATCTTAAAAGGAATAGCAAATTTAAAGACTTCAAATAATTGCTACGTTATTGTGCTTAATAGATTTAAAAGGGGCGCACACCGATTTCACTTTTTTTTTATTACAGCGGTTTTAAGCAAACTCGGCAGTAAAATTCGTCATATCGGGGACGACATATTTTTTTTATTGAAGCTCTCTTAAAAACATTAGTTTATTATTTCTAACAGTGTTTAATTATATCAAACTAAGTGCAAAAGAAAATTGTGTAAAAATATGAGCATATTTCCAAAATACAAAATCAAAATCAAAATGATCATAAGTTCCAACAAGCATTAAAGTTATTTGGTTAGGATCACAACAAGAACTTTATTCTCTTTGTATGCAAGAATTTACCAGTTTAAAATATCTGAAATACTAATAATAAAAAACAAATAAAAGTGGTGTTCCCTGAAAGACTGAGGCGTTCACTGAATGATGCAGTCGAGAATTTGTTACTAGTAAAGGTGTTTTTTTAAAGTAATAAATGCTAAACTATATTTTTATATATTTAATCAATCCTTGTAGTAGTGTTTACGTTACTAATGTAACGTAACGTAGAATTGACAAGTGCAAAAACAAAACAAAATTGGTAACAAACCTCTTTTATTAAGAGTGTTTATGACTTACGGCATTTGATACAAAATTTCAAGTCCTTTTTTTTAACATTTAAGTAAAGTTGGAATTTACTACATTTTTAAGTGAGTTGAAGTTGATGTTTCGGAGGCGTTCCCGAAATTGCTTTTTTACCACGTTTTCTGTTAAATTAATGAAAATTACTTATTTTTTAAACATATTTTTTTAAGGTATAGATATATTCGACTAATTTCAATAGTATTAAATGCTTATTTACTAAAATTCATTCAGATTTATTTTTTTATGAGTTGCCAAAGCAAATTCGCCACCTTCGTGGTTTTGGGCCTTATAGATCTCGGACTATTCGGATAATTCTCTTCATTTTGAAGGGTGGCAATTACTTTTCTAACATGATACAAACTTGTAACGCATTCAATATTAATAAAATGAGTGCACTGGTTTAGAACTACATGTTTTGTGAATCCGGACGAATAGAAGACGATCGTGTCAGTATGTCTGGAGTTCTGTCTGGGATGAATAACGTCTAGTATTGTAAATTTCTCAAATGTAATCGGCGTATAGCCGTTTTATATTAAAGTAATATACGGAATCGTACTGACGGCTACCACGCAATCGTGGAGAAGAAAATAGCGTATCTGGCAGCTAGAACCCGGGCCAGTGGTAACAGCATTCTAAACACAGTGGCCGAGAGTGTGTTTTCACCTTTTCTCAGGCATTTTGTGGAGAAGATAACCGAGTAAAAAACTTCTTCATCTTCTGTGCGAAATGATTCTCAACCTCAAACTGTTGTTATGTACTAACACTAGGTAAAAGGCACGGTAATAATATATTTATACTGTGTATAAGGTAAGTTACTAACACTATGAATTTCTGTTATCCGATTATTGAAAATAAATAAATATTATTAAATAAATCAAGATTTGTATAGTTCATTTTTATACTTTTTTTGCTGATGGGAAGTCGCCTATGGCACACGACACGTATTATATAAAAGTCTTTCTTCCTACAGGTGCAGTGTTCACTCGATCCAGAAGCGGGGGCCGTAAGCTCATAATAGCTGGGTATACGTTCATCCGGCACCGCAGTACTGGAGCTAAGACTAGGTGGTACTGCAACAAGCACCGCACTTGCAGAGCTGCGCTCTTCACTATAGATGATCAGATTGTTAAGATTATAAATGAGCATAACCACTGATTGACTGACTAAAGATGATCATGTCAGTATTTCTGAAGTCCTGTGGGATGAGTGTATCAATTTTGTCTCATAATATAACTTTCTATAATGTAATCGGCGAATATTGCACGTTTTATGTTAAAGTAAAATCTAAATTGACCTAAGTATTTTGTTGTACAGACGTCAGCACATCACTATCTGTCAAATTTCTTTAATAGATTTTCAACTTTACTGCTAAAGCATTAGGTTCAAGGTTGATTGGGATTTTTTTTCAGTTTAGGGTAAAATTTACGCACCCCACTCACGATTTTATAAATTAGGCAATGGAAGCTAATAATGTCGGGAAGACGGCTTGTAAAACAGAAAAAGCAGTTTGCAATTGAATTCATTTCATAACGGAGGTGAGCAACTGAGCAACTAAGGAAGGATTTCAAGAAGGTATTCATATAAACTGATGGGGTTGCCATGGCGTTGCAGTGCGTCAGGTATGTTTGCGGCGTGTAAATTGTTTTTACACAATAATCCGCAAGCGCGCAGCATCGACGGTCGCTGGAGTCATGGCCAGCCCTAACAGGGTTCAAGAAATCATTGCTGGCAGAGTGGACCGTCCTTATGTAGTTCACTGCTATCAGTTACATGTGTCACCGTATCGTGTTGTTTACTAACACTTAGTTTTTAAGCACTATGTAAGCCCCCGCTCGAAATAAAGTTTTTGAATTTGAATATCACCTGCCCCGGAATTAAACATTTAAACTTTAAGAATAAAATACATACCACTAGCTTAAAATGTGTTTTGCTTTGACGATACCTTTCTACTCTCTCTGCTGTAAATGTAAGAATTATCGAGCAAACAAGTCTTGGATTCACTGACTGGGTTCGCCCAGTGAGTAAGGTCAGCACACGCAAAGAAGGATTGTAAAAAAATATTTTCCCTAAAGGAGTTCTTTGGATAAAAGTGTCATCAGCCATACAGCAAGCGCTATAGAAAACTTTACTTTGTTCGTGCATATGCAAAGTTTACTCGATCCAGAAAATTATTGACAATTCTTGTTCGAAGATGACAGAACGATGTTTCAAATGTTATGAACTTGAAGATTTAATTTGCATTCTTTGTTCATCTGTATGCTTTTGTTACAGAGACGGCAGTCGTTTACACAATTTCTAACCGAGGTTCACTGCAATTATTACTGAACCAGTTCATGCATCACTGTCATCATACTGCATCTGAGGGACGCAAGCGGCGGTGGCGATGTGTGGTTTACAGAAAGCTGTAATGTCCAAGTTTTATTGACACACACAACGGCAATATCCTCAAGAGAGTTGAACACTTAAAACTCCTGCCATAAGACCAAAATTATGAAGAAATTATTGAAAACTAATAAAGTATTTGCCTCAATATCGGAAGCAGAACGCTTTGTTCCGAAAAAGCGTCCATAGTTGAAAGTAAAAACCACTACCACCATACCATTGCCTCGTTTTACTTTAAACTGTACGATAGGGCATCATCCTTGCGTATGTGGAGACCTCTTCCACACGCTGGAAGTATGGTATTATTCGCCAGAAGTATCGGCACTAACTAATAAGAATAACACTCTCCGTTATAAATGTATGTTCTGGTTAGCAAGATTACAGCGTGATATACTGCCCAACGTATGTACCGAAGCTTTTTTAGAAAACCTCCAAACTGCTCAGCATACCGCAATTAACTGCTGGACACAGGCGTCTCGCAATCTGAGTCACAACACCGTGTTTTCCGCAACCAGTCTCTCCTAGACACTTTTTAAGGTCGATCTATCTAGCTGAGGGGCGCCCCACAATATGTAAAAACCGATCACCAGTAAAAAAATACTATGGCAACAGAACCAACAAGTATTTGATTGAACCCTACACTTTATAATGATCTCGATTGGCTGAGAAAAGGTAAATTGATTAAATAATCACATATCATATACTGTAACAACGAAATATATATTTCGGAAACCAACTTGGTGATTTTAATGGTAATCCCTATGTGCAGGACCCTAATGGTATAGTATGACGATGTAATACCATCAAGATTACAGTGCAAGAAAGAGACGGAGCTTTACATTACCAATAGCGTCATCCCTTTTTCAGACTGGAATCATGATAGCATCACAGATGACACGGCCGGCATATCCTAGAAACGTAAATTCGAAGATGTGACATTCACCATCCCGCAGTGATGCTGTGGCCACATAGACCACTCCCTGTCGTAGGAAAGACGATCCCAGTAGTCACGGTGCTAACCACGTGGGTAGATTAAACTAATATTTTAATGTATTTTTCTATGTTTCAGGGGCGGTGTTCTCGCGAACTAAACGAGGAGCTCGCGTTATAACTTTAGGAGGATACACCTTCTATCGGCAGTGTGACTATGGTCTTAAAACTCGCTGGTACTGCGCCACAAACCACGGCAAAGGGTGCCGAGCATCAATGATTACCATTACTGGTACTAATGACATCATCAAAATAAATTATCAGCATAACCATTAATTGCTAAATCCTTACGCAGTTTTTCAGTGTAGACTTGACTTATTTGACTCTGCCAGAGCTGGCTGAAATTTGATTGTACAATGTAAAAAAAAACTAATTTAGATTACGAGTATACAAGGTAATTACAACGTAATATAATGTTTGATTTTGATTGGAAGAAATAAATTATATGAATTAAAAAAAAGAAATTGACTGGCTCTTGTGATACAGGGAATCCTAGTACAAGAGCCAGAGCTACTGATGTTTCAACAATCACCCGTTAATAAAAAAAATATTTATTTTATTTATGAATGCTATTTTTTTAATCAAAAACTATATCTATCTCCTTTTTTTTTCTCTGTTTTCCTGTTTTTAGCCATCGGTAAACAGTTAATAGACGAGACTTACCTACTTTGCAGATTTTGTGTACACTACATCAATTCATGGAAGAAGGATGATATCCCGTGGTGGCTATAACTACTGTTTGCAAATAAAGAAAGGTGACAGATGCCGATGGTACTGCTCTACTCATAACAACAAGGGTTGCAGAGCGAACGTGCATACATATCAGGACCTCATTATAAAGATAAATGATATTCATAACCACGCGCCTAAAGAACCGGAAACTTTTGTGAATTTAGGTTACTTAAGGAAGTGATATCGACGTGGAATCGGCTTGAGCTGGTAAAATCTGACGCTTTACACTTAAATATTTGTAGTACTTTAGTGTTCGACCGGTAATGGCACCATGATTATAATAAAATTATTTTAGTAAGTTTATCTACTGTTTCTTAATTGATGTTTTTTGTGGTAAAGACAACCCTTGATTAATTTTACCCTAAGGTCATTTCTATTGGAAAAAGTTTATCTTGCTAGAAAAATATCAGTACAAGATAAAATTATTTGTAAATAAAACAAGGAAATTATTGGTAAATTATAAAACAGGTTTTTCTTTTTCAGGTACTTCAACGAGACAGGACATTTCAGTACTAACCAGTACGTACGTAAATCTTAGGTCCACTTGCACCAAAAATCGCATTTGACTAAAATCATCATCATATATCATATGTAGGGATCGGCTTCCAGTCTAACCGGCTGAATACCAGTATTTTACATGGAGAGGCTGCCTATCTGACCTCCGCAACCCAGTTAGTCGCATTTAACTGTTATTTACAATAATTTATCATTGTTTTGAAATGACAGCGACAGAACGATGGTTTAATTACTATGTTTACCACGAAACGCATTAAATTATTTTTGATTCAAATGTAATAAGAAACTGTTATCAAATAAAATCATCATCATCATTCACCTGCCCTTATCACAATTTATTAGGGGCCGACGCAGCATAGTATTAATATTATTGAAATTAATATTTATGTAGTTAAATTGTTCTGGTAAGTCGCACCGCCTGAGATCGATCGATACAGACATTATTACTACACAAGCCGTCTGCTCGGTGGGATTTCCTATCAGCCCCTATTTGCCCCTTTCAGGGAAGAATTTTCTAAAATATCTCCTTGGTGCTCGAAGTTCTTATAAAAGTAACTCTTGTGCAAAACTTCATGCATCTAGACCCAGTGATTTAGGCTGCCAGTTATATGTCAGTGAATTTAAGATTTTTTATTAAATACATTTTCTTTTAAGTTACAGAAAAGGCATACCCACTTACAAAATTTCTAACTGTGCAATTATAGTTGGCGCGGTTCATGTGTTACTGTCATCATACTGCGCCTGAAGGTTGCAAGCGTCAGTGGCGATGTGCGGATTACATAAAACTGCAATGCTCAAGTTTTAATGACACACACAACGACAAGATCCTCAAAAGAGTTGGAACACCACAAACACTTGTGTGTTATGATCCTTACATACTCCTCACGCTTCATCCTTACATACTCGTTTATTGTGTGCATGTGTTGAGTATCAAGCTCCAGGTGTGCTGCTGGTGGTCTTGACTAAATAAAACTAGGTACTTGATTTCCAATTGACTGTATTTCTTGGTTTGTGGTAAGAAACGACCGATATGTGCGCACGCTCAAGGTGACGGCGAGCAAGCGACTGGCTGGCGGGGGAAGCTCGCGATCGCGGTGTGTGTGGCCCGATGTGACGTCAGGAACAGTATGCCTTGCAATAAATAAGTCTTAAAACCTGTCAAAACTCATTGTTTTATTACTAGTTATGATTCAGAAAATGAGATTCTGTATTAAGATTTTATATTTACTTTTCTCATTAATTTTTTCTTTCCCCTTGTTCTCTATCTTTTGTTTTTCTAGAAGCCCAGTTCATCACAACGTCGCGCGGGGCCCAGACTATTCTTGTAAGAGGGTACAAGTTTCTTCGCCATAGAACCACGGGGCTGAAAGTGCGATGGTACTGTGGAACCCATGGGACTAGAGGATGCAGAGCCTTCATGTACACCATCCGTGGAACCAACGAGATCATCAGCTGTTTCAACGAGCATTCCCATCCAACGCCGGTTATTTTGAACTTGTAGATTTTTTTTTGTTGAGGTTATTTTTACAAATGGCTTCACGACTGTTATTTGGAGACTATTAATCGTCCTAAGTAATACTTGTGCGAGGAATAATGCCTCCACACATTTGGGAGTAACCTAGGGTAAATATTCCAATGGCTGCAATGACCAACGCTGCGACGCTCCCAAACAAAACACAAACCCTACCTTACCTAACACCGTTTTAAGCTTTCACGGTTTACAACTAAACTTATACTGTCACTTACGGGGTATCGGGAGCTCAAAATAAAGAACAATCACGGAAGATATCCCGTAAGTGACAGTATAAGTCTACCTTACCTAACGTTCTTGTTATGCGCGTCATGTCTTACGGGAGCTCACAGTCTTGGTTCTGCAGTCACTGTAAGGACCTTTATATCGTCTTAAAATTTGATAAACAAAATGTAGGTACATATTGGAACACACCAGTTCCGTAATTTTATGGATTTAGCTTCGGAGAGCACGAGTCGCACACTTGCGAGGAAATTGTATAGAACGCTAACTTTTTTTTTAACAGGCCGCATGACCCTTTGTTTTAAATTTTGAATTTCGATTCCGAAACCCTACCCTAGAACGTTGCAGAATTCGAATATTGTTATGAATCTCGCGTTTTAACTGTTATGTTCGCCCATGCAGGTAAACTAGTCGAACAGCTAGTTGGCATGATGTTTCAGAGTAGTTATAGGTACCAATCCAGTCAAAAACGGAAGTTCCCGAGTGAGATAAACACATCAAAAAAGCTGATGTACTGAAAATTTTATATGTATTTTGTAGGTGTAGTAGATTTTAGCAATCTTCTTGTTATTAAATAATAAATTTTCTGAATTGTACTTAACCCTAATCTTCCATGTAGCACACTAATATATTATTATTTTTAAATATAGCAACTTTTGAATAACTTCAGGTTTTTTTATTAAATCAGTAGTTTATTACCCTTACTTACAACATGTAAGTATAAATAAATCATTCCTTGTGTTAAGTGTATTAACCAATTAGGTAATCCATTTTTTTCAGACGCTATATTCACGACTTCGTCAAGGGGAGCTCGCATGATCATTCTACAAGGTTTCAAGTTCCTGAAGCAGCGTAGATTAGGCAGAGACGGTACTAGATGGTGGTGTGGCAGCCATAGGAAGAAAGGTTGCACTGCCTCGATAATAATTAAAAATGGCATGATTACAAGGGCTAAAAATATTCACGACCATGCTCCTCCATTTTTTAACAATGACGGAAATGATTATGATACGGGTTAATAACTAAATTGGGTGTTTGTACTATTATAATAATAGATTAGTAGTAAAGTGATTGAAATGAACCTACCACAGATTGCATTATTATTTTAACCCTTTGCTTTGGAGGCTAACAGTGAATGCTTTGTAAACAATCTTAAGGCCTATTCAAACCCAAGCGATATTCGCTGTCGCTGTGGGTAGAGATACATACCGCGCGGGTTTCGCTCAAGTATTTAGTATCAAGTTCCGCGGCTAGAGCGACCTGAGCCGTATTCGCTGCCGCTGTGTAGAAATGCATACAGACGGTAGCGAAACCAGCTTTGGTGTGAACAGTAATATTACCGCATACCTACTCGGTTTTCTCTACCGCAGACGGTAGCGAGTACCGCTTAGGTTTGAATAGGCCTTTATAGAAACAAAGATGGGCCTGTTGAAACTCAGGTGTAGTGTCATGAGTTGTGTCTGTGTGTGCGTGTATACCCTGCACCCCTGACTGATGTCCGGTTTCCATCGAAGCGGAGAGGACGTGCGCAGGAATGAACGGTTAAATTGTTTTAATGCACACCGCGTCTCTCGTCTCTTGTATGAACACAACATGATCACGACCCACCCAAATTTTTTTCACCCCTTTTGAATTGTGGTGTAGTCACCACAATTCGAAAGGGATGAAAAAAAATTCAAAGGGTGGGTCTTGATCATGAAGAATTTCAAGTTGTGGACTTGTGAAGCTCTAATTTGCCAGGAATTTCAGTATTCCTTCGAAATTCCGGGCTTCATTAAACGACTCCTACTTCTACTCACATTGTGAAATGCTAAAGTAGTTTGACAAGTTCTCAGCTTCAAATTCTCAATTTAGAAACCGGTTTTCCGCCATAGTACCTGTCTGAACGTGTACCGATACTTACTGTCAGAAAATTTTAAAATAAAGCAATAACAAAACTGTAACAAAGGTGCTGATTTTTGCTCTTTGTACATACCTTAATTGATTTTAACCGTTTGAATGCCAGAGCATAAACGCACGCGCGTGCACTCCACGCCAAGCCACAATTTCACCTACCATTTTGTCACATATTTGTGTATTTTGTGTCGTTTGGCGTACAGGGCACGCGCTTGCTTGTCACGTATATGTGTGTGACAATGGCGTTCAAAAGATTACTATAATAATCAACAAACATTTCGAAGACATTTATGACTGGACTGCTCTGGGCCCACGTAGTGGATTAGAGTCCACTCCCACTCCCTGAGAAGAGGCATGAGGCTCGGCATTGATAACGTTAGGCAGATTATGTGAACATAAGACAAAGGTAGTATATTGTTTTTTTTTACAGGTGTTGCACAACCAGTATTCACCAAAGGGTCTAGAGGAGCTACGATCATCATAATTGGTGGTTACAGATTTTACAAGCAACGGACATTTAATGGGAGAAGTCGTTGGCGGTGCCGGAATATGGACCAAGGGTGTACCGCAGCCGTGTCCACCATTGGAGATATCATCATTCGGTGCAATAACAATCACAACCATCAACTCTAATACCAGCAGACATAATGGGTGTAAAACTATTAACGAAGCCGAAAGGCACTGGTTCTCCCCGACATTGCGATCATTTTCTTGTTCTAGACCATACCTTCCAGTAACGGAGGTATTGGAGGTCAAAGTTCCAACTTTTTCACACTAATACAAGTTTTTAATGTTCTAACTATACTTTAAATACCTCCCCGTACTATTCAATGCATCCATCAGCACAGTTTTGAGTGCGTTACATTGAGTCCTACCGTAAAACATGATTTTTCAACCCAAAAAAAAAGTCGCTTACCAGCAGTAATTTTTGCGTAGAGTTACTTAGTTTGATGTACAGAATGCTTGGTTGACGGCTTCGTGAAGTGTCCGTTTACACCCTGTATTAGTATTAACATACAGTATTTCGGCTAGGAACCAATGGTCCGAATCGTCTCACACTCGGAAAGCGTTTGCTTGAGCTCTAAGCCTGCTTCTGGTAACAGGTTACTCGTGAGTACGAGTAAGTAGTGGTTGTCGCATAGAGACTAGTCGTTATTTATTATGTGTGTAGAACAACAATAAGGTAAGTTGACAACCATAAACTTTGATTTCACAAAAAGGGTTAGCTGGTTATCTTTATATGTGACAACGGTGCATAACTGACTCATAGAAGTATTACTTTTTCATAATAAAATGTACTGCCGTTGCTCTATTGTTAAATATGACCTTAATTAGACAACGATTAATAGGTTAGAAAATCCTAAAATTCATTTTCTTCTGCAAACATTTCAAGGCCCGCTTGCACTACAAATCACTTTATACCATCGTTCTGTTTCTGTCAACAAATGATGATTTTAATGTTTTAGCGTTGAGCACATTTAGTGATTAGCGGTGCAAGCAGGCCTTACATTATTTATATTCTAGAAAATTTACTTTGTAGTCATGAAACTGTATTGTTTGTAATATGTGTGTAGGTATAACAGAACTATGTTTTAGATTAAGTAGCAATAAATATTTACTCATAAACATATTTATTTGAATATATATCGTATTCGGGGTTCTCCGGGACGGGGGCCTCGGTGATCGGGGTACTCAGAGAATAACCCGTAATATAGAACTTAGTAGTCATGCGAGTGATTAGAATAAATTAAGGCTAAAATTCTATTTAATTTATGGATTAAATAGAATTTTCGTTTATATATTCGTTTCGTTTATATGTATTTTTCGTTTATATTTATTCCAAACTAGAAAGTAAGTCTGTATATTGAGACTCACCCGTTATGGTAATGAATTAAACAATCATGTGTTTTGAGTATATTTCTTTTAATTTCAGAGCCGCTATTCATAACATCGTCTCGAGGATTCCCAGGCTTATGTATCGGTGGTTATAAGTTTTCTAAACATTTGAAGTCAAATCATGGTAAAATCCGTTGGCGGTGTTCGAAGCCAGGTTGTACAGCAGTTGTCTACACCATCGAGGAAACTGTCGTCAGGTACAATAATAATCATAACCACCCACCGCCAGCATGATCAGGTTCAGCTTATAATGCTCCTACTGCTGGGAACCATGCCTCCGCGGGGTGAGAAGTAGAAGTATTCCACCATAAAGTCCTCAGAGTGTGGGTGGCGTAGTGCACACTTGCACAGCGGTTATATGCCTTCTAAGCTTATTTAAGAGGGACGCGTCAGGGTAGACCGTAACAAGGCCGTAATACGTATGTATTTACAGAATTAAAATCATGAATAGACTATTCGATGAAAAAGTCGTTCAATGGGATTAAATGAACTTAAAAAGGTTGTATTGATGATTTTAATAATTAAAAAAGCAATATTTTTAACGGTTGCGCATCATATTTTAATCAACATACAACCTGACACTAACCTACAAATTGTATACAACTTAAGAAATTTTTAATTTCGCGGGCCACCCTAGCGCATCCACCTTAAGTAATTTTTTTCATGTTACTAGATTCAGAATAATGAAATATTGTTTGTCATTACTTTAGTGCAGATGTTTGTCTTTTACCTCGCACCCGTAATTTCTAGTATAACAAATTGTAAAGGAGATGCCTTTTGCTTTGTTTTATTTTAAAGTCCTCACTCCTCACTAAAGTTTGTTTTGTAGTACTCATATCATACATCATGAAGTTATAACAAGTTTTCTTCGGTAATAAAAAACGGACATTGGTCTTTTTAGTTTACAAACAAATAATACTCGAATGTCGGTAGTTGAATTTTGAATGCCAAGTTTACATTTCAATTTCTAGATGGCGTTACTAGTCACTACTTATTAACGTTTTGATACACATTAACAATATTTAGCCTAATATGAAATTGTTCGTATTGTTTGACTAAATGCTTTATTTGAGGATTTTTGGTAAACAGAGAGTAAAACACTTTATTTATTTATATTTACTTTATTTATTAAAAAAAATAACCACAATAATAGAGCTTTTATAATAAAAACTGCATTTTTGTACAGAAAGAATATGATCATGACAAAAAGTTGCCTAAAACTAAGATACATTATTTCTGGCAATTGTGACTATCAGTTTTTTTGCCGCAAACGTGTAATCGGCCGCCAATAGAGGGCGTTAAGTTCATGTTATTCTCTCACACTTGACGACCGACTTTATATTTCGTGTTAAAAGGTTTAAAATTGCGTGTTTTTCCTCAGCAATAGGCACCGCTCTTTATTTACTATTTTCTTAAACACTTATTGAAAATTCTTAGTAAAATCTATTTCCTTGCACTTGCCTCGAATTTAACACAAATTATTTTTTTTTAGGTATGAATACACACATATTCCAGCGGCATGTTGGCTACTTTCATCCGCGTTCAGTTTACATTTCACCGGGTTTGGTGTGTAGAGACCATTATAGTTAACATTTTTAACAGACATCGATCAAAAATCGATCAAACGGTACCCTTTCATTTCTATTTCAGCCCCTATATACACATCGTCATGCAGAGGAGGCCCAGCCATATTCGTCGGTGATTAGTTAAACATAGAATCATGAGCAGTAAAACTAGATGGCGCTGCTGAAGACCCGGTTGTTCCGCTGTTACCTTCACCATCGATAGTACTTTGGTAAAAAAATACAATTATATTTATTTCGCTCTGCTCTGAAACAAATAAAAAAGACCACTATTATTTATAATACTTGACATTTTTTAGCGAATTATAGATTTCATCTAACAAGACCCCGCAAGTAGAACTCATGTACCTAATCTAAATCTTACCTTCGTTTTATTCTAAGTTTCGCTTGATTCAGCCGATCGCTAATGATTTCCTTGAGATCATTTTCAGTCACATCTTCATAGACTTCTTTTGCAGATTTCTGAAATAATATCATTGAATTAAATTACGTAGTTCCAATGATATGAAAAAACAAAATTGGTGTATGTTACTGTAAAAGCCCGCATATTGATAAATCTTACGTTTTTCTAGTATATCATACGATTTACCAACATGAGCATAAAGAGAGAACGGCCGGCGAGCGCTACGTCCAAGTTTGATGCGTGTTTACAAGCCACCGTCTTCACGATTTGTAGTCGCTTACAACTGGAAGACCACGTCACGGTGCCGTGACTTCTACGTCGAGCTACGTAAATAATCACGTCACGACAACGCAACGTGCGTTCAATAAGAAAATTTTACATGCTATAAATATTAGTTACTTTCAACTTACTATTTTCCCCAGTTATTTTGAATAATGTTGAATTATTTGTTGAAATGATCAAAATTTGCATCATCCATTACTGGAAGACTTGCCAATAACTCTGAAATTGCTGTATTTTCATCTGTTTGTGTATTGTGATCTGTTATTGTTTCTCCTGAACGAAGTCTACCTTTCTATTTAATTCTCCCATTTGGTTAGTTAGGTCAGTCACTACTTGCGTAAGCTGGCTGTGCTGTATAGCAAACTGCTTACATGTGACGCATTCTGTAAGAAAAAATCAAAAGAATCAATGTAGCCCCACACAACTATTACTTGAAAGTAGTTAGTGCTTCCTGCACCAGAGCACCCCCCGAGATTCAATTTTTGTTACGTTTCTTGCAATTTTCAGGTCAGTGTCAGCCGTGTCAGGTGAATGGTGATTAAAATATGATTCGCGACCGTAACAAATATGGCTTAACAGAGTTATAATCATTAAAATCATTTATACAACCCACTTTTTTTTCAATAACCTTGTATGTCCCACTGTTGGGCAAAGGCCTCCCCTTATATCCTTCCAGGGCCTCTTCTCTTGCGCCACGTTCATTTAATCCCATTTATTTATTTATTTAAACTTCATGTACAATAGTGGTACATAGGCGGACTTAATGCCACAAGGCATTCTCTACCAGTCAATCTTTGGGTTAAATAAGAAAACATTGTGATAGCGTACAAAATAAATACATAAAAAATAACTTCTTGTTTTCGAAAACTTATATACGCACTTATAATGATACTAATACATATCTACAAATAAAATAAACTAATACATATTTTAACAAAATATCAAAATTAAAAACGAGAAACCTAATAATAATTACCATGAGAGCTATTTATTCTGACTTAAATAGTGGTTACGCACTTTTCTTTTAAAAGTGAATTTGCTTTCAGCCTTTTTAATGCGAAAAGGTAGCGCATTCCAGAACTTTATAAAGGATGTAAATAGACCCTTAACATAACCGAAAGGCACTTGTTCTCCCCGTCTTTGCGATATTTTTTTTGTCCTAGACCATATCTGGGAACCTTCTAGTTACAGAGATATTAAGGGTCAAAGTTCCAACTTTTTTTTTAAATACATGTTTTTAATGTAAGATTTTACTTTACACACCTCCACGACCCCCGTACTATTCAATCCATCCATCAGCACAATGCTTTGAGTGCTTTCCATCGAGTCCTACCGTAAAACGTGATTTTTCACCCCAAAAAAAAGTCGATTCCCAGCAATAATTCTTGCGTAAAGTTACTTAGTTTGATGTACAGAATGCTTGGTTGACGGCTATGTGAAGGGTCTGTTTACACCCTGTAGACTTTTTCGTGAAATAGTCACTCAATGGGACATACAACCTGATACTGACCTGTAAATTGAAAAAAACAAGCTAATTTGAAATTCGCGGGCTATCCTGGCGCTTCCACCGTAAAATAAAACCCTTACCAGATCGGCAGTTTGCAGCTTCACCAGAACAGAGTTCAATTTTCTTGGCTTCTTTGGATTTTATTTTTACATCAGTGGTGACCTCTGGCTGAAGTTTATTTTCTTGGTTGGAACTAGGTAGGCTGGTGATTGAGCAATTCACAGCAGAGTTTACATAACTTTTTTCATCCATGGTCACTTCGTATATAATTTTAATTTCTGCAACAAAATAAAGTTTTCATTGTAATTAGAGGTTGTAAGCCTCATGTATAATGATAAAATAAAATTAAATTGACTTTTTAATAGCCTTTGAAATGTCGCGGCGGTTTTGGCGCGAATCGCATATCTGTCACGCTGCTTCTGGGTGGTCTCGCGCGATGTCGGTGCGTGTGGTTTAAATTGCGATATCTCTCAAGTTATGTTTAAAAGTTATTGTTGAAATCGTTATGAAATAAGCTAATACATAATGAATGGATTAGTCCCAGTTTTGCCTAGTAATATATCATCAATTCTAATTTGAAATCAGGATGACCGAATTTTTCCCAGTTCATTGTACAAAAGTCGTTATGGTGGCGATTAAACAAATATTTAAAAATATATATTTTATATATTCATAAATATACATTAATCAATAAAGAATACAACCTGCCCATACATTTGTTTCATACCACAAGCTTTACAGTAATATGCGTCAGGTAATCGACATGAACACGGGACAAAAAATGTCAACAGTATGAAAATCAGCCATTTAACTACATTTAATACGAGGTGAGAGCCTGGGGATCCGTCACACAGGATAGGTAATGTAGGTATCCTAGTATGGACGCCAGTCTCTCGCAAAAGAACATAATAAAACATATATTATGCATTTTTGTTAAAATATTATTCTTACATTTAGGTTTATTTACTATACCTTTGTAAAGAAAGAAAATAAAGATATTGTATTGTATTGTTAGGTAATTCCTGGATATTTTTTTCTAAAATTCTTTGCAGATAAAATAAAAAGCATTTATTTCGTATACGTGGTTTTATTTCCAAACATATCGGTGACATCTTTATACAATAATGACTAGATTTTAAAACTGACTTCTGACTAGATTTATGCAATATTTTTTTAAAATAAATAATACAGTGTGATTGCCAAATTACAAATGGCATAATAGACATCGAGTTGTTTAATTTATAATATACCTTAAATAGCTAAGACTAGAACTCAAAGCACTTGCTTACGGCCTGTATCACAATACCACTGTTATTTTTTGGCAGACTATTTCATACAATTTGTCTTACAAATTTTATTTGACATTTAATAAATGACGTCTTAGAGACTATAAATTTGGCTAGTGGCGTGTACAAATAACGTTATTACTTTAATAAATATTTTTTTCAGCTGATCGTCCTATTTTCTACACATCGGACATTGGCGCAAAAGTTATGAAGATTCGCGGCTACAGATACACACGTCATTCTGTCTGCTCATCTCGAGTGAGATGGCTGTGTGCGGACAGTAGGTCACGGGTCTGTCACGCCATCGTGGTCACTATAGGACACACAATGGTGGACAAGCAGAACAAGCATACACATCCTCCTAGCTAAATAATTCCTATGTAAATCCGTATTCAAAGCTTTTGGTAAACTTACTGACAATAGCCGATCGAATAAATTAGACATCTGTCAGTAGTAACATCATGGAGAATATTTGACGGATATGACGTCTAATTGACTTGATCGTCTAGAGATATTACAGATAATTTATGTCTTTTTATTCCTTGTGCGAAGAAGCTGTATACATACAATATATTTCCTTAAGTTACAACACATTGGCTTGTCCCTTATAAAATACAAAATTATTTGAATACGGGCAAAAAGTTACTGTTATAACCTAAATGTTCCTTCAACTTTTAATAATGGATGCATATTTTCATTAACATTTGAATGTATTTTTATTAATTACAATATGTTCTACATTATGTATCTAAAAGGGAATACACAAGTAGTTGCAGACAATTTTCCTATTAATTTATTAATTACTTGTTATTATAGTAAGTAATTTACATATAATTAGAATTCATTTATTATCTACATTTAAGCTCGAATGAAATGATTACTTAATTTATTAAAACATCGATATACAAAAGTTTAACGATTTTTTAAATATTATTCATAGTTTTTAACATTCATGAAGTAGGTACACTACTGGTGATAAAACTACACATAAAAGTCTTATTTTAGGGACATGAAAAACGTTATCCAAATCGAAAAGGGTATATTAAAATATTGATTGATTAAATGTGAATACACATACAATTTATTACTTCTACAATTACATATAATATCAAGAATAAACATTTATAGGAAATACAAGAGAAAAAATAATTTCCAAACTCATTATTACTAATAACTACAATGGCTGTAGTTAATTTGGAATTAATTAATTTGAGTTTTAGAAAATAATTAGAATTACTTTTATTTTTTTATCACCGTTCTTATTCGTATTCATTGTTAAACATTCATAGTCTTAATCATTCTTATTCCATCTTATTCATATTGATAACCACCAGTTCTGTGAAATTTCGCTTTCTTCATAAACTACTGTTCTAACAGTACACAGTGTTGTTTTTGTGTTGTTTAGTTATTCCACGTTGGAAAAATCAGCCATTGATAATTATGATATATTTTAAATTAGCGACATGAATGGCAGCCATCTTAGCTGTAGACGTTTCAAAGGCGTAAAAATCATGCATGTGTGTTGCTCCTCCTGGATAATTTTACCTTTGCACGTAGTAATCGTTGCGGTACATGTTCTACTTGTAATACATTGCCATATTATATTGCCATTATTCCATTGAGACTTAAATCCATATTCGTGGCCGTTTACCTTGTTTCTTACGTGCCAAGCAGGAGTCAGATTTATCGGTAACTTATTTGGAATAGGTAGATCGGCTAAGGGAGCAGGAGATGTATTTAAAATTTCATTTAGAGGGCGAAAACTAGGTTGAGTAGTTAAGGGTACAGGAGACACATTTTGACTGTCATTAACATCTTGGAAACTAGGTCGGCTGGTTAAGAGGGTAGGAGATTTATTTTTATTGATAGGTTCGTAGTTAGCTTGGTTTGTGTCGCGGGTATGAGATATAACGTGAACATTATTTACTGGTGGTAAACTAGGCCGGTTTGTGTAGCGGTCAGGAGCAATATATTGATCATCTTTTACTGTTGGTAAACTAGGTCGGTTTGTGTAGCGGTCAGGAGCAATATATTGATCATCTTTTACTGGTGGTAAACTAGGTCGGTTTGTGTAGCGGTCAGGAGCAATATCTTTACCATCATTTACTGATGGTAAACTAGGTCGGTTTGTGTAGCGGTCAGTAGCAATATCTTTACCATCATTTACTGATGGTAAACTAGGTCGGTTTGTGTAGCGGTCAGGAGCAATATCTTTACCATCATTTACTGATGGTAAACTAGGTCGGTTTGTGTAGCGGTCAGGAGCAATATATTGACCATCTTTTACTGGTGGTAAATTAGGTCGGTTTGTGTGGCGGTCAAGAGCAATACCTTGATCATCATTTACTGTTGGTAAACTAGGTCGGTTTGTGTAGCGGTCAGGAGCAATATCTTGATCATCATTTACTGGTGGTAAACTAGGTCGGTTTGTGTAGCGGTCAAGAGCAATATCTTGATCATCAATTACTGGTGGTAAACTAGACCGGTTTGTGTAACGGTCACGAGCAATATCTTGACCATCAATTACTGGTGGCAAACTAGGTCGGTTTGTGTAGCGGTCAAGAGCATTATCTTTACCATCATTTACTGGTGGCAAACTAGGTCGGTTTGTGTAACGGTCACGAGCAATATCTTGACCATCAATTACTGGTGGCAAACTAGGTCGGTTTGTGTAGCGGTCAAGAGCATTATCTTTACCATCATTTACTGGTGGCAAACTAGGTCGGTTTGTGTAGCGGCCAGAAGCAGTACATTGTTCATCATTTACTAGTGGTAAACTAGGTTGGTTTGTGTAGCGGTCAAGAGCAATATCTTGGTCATCATTTACTGGTGGTAAACTAGGTCGGTTTGTGTAGCGGTCGGATGCGATATCTTGACCATCTGGTGGTAAACTAGGTTGGTTTGTAGGAATGTAATTTTTTAAAGGGATACGAGACGAAATTAGATTTTTACGTGCAGCTATGGGTTTAAGTCTGGTCTTTAAGCCCACTGGTATTAAATTTCCATTTTCATGGACAGGTCTGTCATAAGGAGTAGGTCGATTGGTTACGGGGAGAGAAGACATATTTTTATTTGCACGTCGGTAATTAGGATAGTTAGCTAACGGGACAGAATACATTTTCCCATGTTCATTAACAAGTACGTAATCAGATATAATATTAACACGATTTTCATTTATACTTCTGTTATTAGGTTCCGTGTTCACATGATCAGAAGTCATGTTTCGAATTTCATTCGTAGGTTGGAAAATAGGTTCACTGTTGCCATTAATAGGTTGGTAATTAGCTTCATTATTCACGCGAACAGGCAACATGTTCACATCGCCCTTAAGTGGTTGGTAATTAGGTTCATTTTTTACGCGAACAGGCAACATGTTCACATTGCCATTAATTGGTTGGTAATTAGGTTCATTGTTTACGCGAACAGGCAACATGTTCACATTGCCATTAATTGGTTGGTTATTAGGTTCATTGTTTGCGCGAACAGGCAACATGTTCACATTGCCATTAATTGGTTGGTAATTAGGTTCATTGTTTACGCAAACAGGCAACATGTTAACATTGCCATTAATTGGTTGGTAATTAGGTTCATTGTTTACGCAAACAGGCAACATGTTCACATTGCCATTCATTGGTCGATAATTTGGTATGTAATTGTTATTAACAGATCTGAAATAAAGTTCATTAAGAATGCTGCCGTTCGAAATATACGGATTGTTATTTACAGCTCCGTAATTAGGAACGGTAGAGTTGTCTAGCTGCGGACTGCTGCGCGATGATGCTGACGCATCATCATCAGTCTGATCATCATCAGCCTGATCATCATCATCCTGATCAGCATCAGAAGAATCAGCACCAGATGGTGCTGATGCTGATAAATTAGGACGGTAACTAGGTTCATTGTTCACACATACAGGTATTCTTGTAAGCTTTTCGTATAAAGCTCGGTAATAAACTTCATCAATTTTAAATTCACGGGCCGAATGTAGATTGACAGTTTGGATATTCGGCTCATTAGAAATTATGTCAGGAGGCTTAAACGGATTGTCAACTAAAGACCTGTATTTAGGGTCATTATTAACCCAGACAGGAGATACATTTATACTTTCATTTAAAGGTAAGTAACTAGGATCGTTAAGACCAGAAGGCAACATCTTCTGACTTACATTTGGATATCGGAATTTAGGTTCATTGCTTACGCGGACAGGCTTCTTTAAAATGTCATCTATGGATAGGAAAGTAGATTCATTGTTAACACATCTAGGAGACACATTGTGATTTTCATTTAATGGCTCGCAATTAAGTCCAGGACTAGCTTCATTGTTGACGCCGACAAGAGACATATTATCTGGATCTTCATTTTCAGACGCGCAACTAAGTCCAGGACTTGGTTCATTGTCTACGCTACTTGGTGCATTATTTGAAGGGACAGGAAACATAATATTTAGAATATCATTTATAGATTCGTTAGTAATTAGTAGTTTTTTGTTAATGTGAACAGGAGACATAACCCTGTATTCATTTACTGGCTCGCAACTAAGTTCATTGTGTGAGAGGACAGGAAACATAATATTTAGAAAATCTTCTATTGATGGGTTAGGTGGTTCATAATTAATGTGTACAAGAGACGTGTCTGAATTTTCTTCAGGTTCGTAAAAAGGATCTCTGTCTATGAGCAAAGTGGACCAAAACTTATATCTGTACTTTAATAAAAATAATGATACTGGATCTTCATTGTTACCGGGAATAGAAACATTGTTTACGGGGTCAGTATCATTGTTCACGGGGTCAGAATCATTGTTTACGTAGACAGTATCATTGTTCACGGGGTCAGAATCATTATTTACGGGGACAGTGTCATTATTTACGGGGACAGTATCATTATTTACGGGTACAGAATCGTTATTTACGGGGACAGATGACATTTCACCAGGCCCATCAGCTGACTTCTTAAACACACTTGCACCTCTCTTTTCTTCATCATCCTTTCCTTCTTTATTGACTTTTCCGTTCTTGTTTTTACCCACTTCGCTATTCTGCCTTCTTTTTAGTGTTACACCATTCTTCCTCTTGGCTTGAAGTACCCCCACCTTCATTTCCCCAGGCCCATCAGCTGACTTCTTCTCCACACTTGCTCCTCTCTTTTCTTCATCATCCTTACCTTCCTTACTGACTTTGCCGTTCTTGTTTATACCCACTTCGTTATTCTGCCTTCTTCTTAGTGTTATACCATTCTTCCTCTTGGCTTTAAGTGCCGGCACTTTCATTTTCCTAGGCCTATCAGCTGAATTCTTCTCCACACTTGCTCCGCTTTTTTCTTCATTATCCTTTCCTTCTTTATTGACTTTGCTGTTTTTGTTTTTACCCACTTCGTTATTCTTCATCATTTTTACTATTATTTCATTATTCCTCAAGTTATGAATTACCCCCTCTATATTCATTTTTTGTTTCGTCTCATTTTTTCTCTCTTTCTCGTTAGCCCTCTTTTTCTCAATCTCGCCATCAAAAGGTTTTTCTGAAATTAACCATTATTTGAAGAAATTGATTGGAGATACCATTTATTTATTCTATGCATATCTATTTTCTACTACCCAATAGGTGATTAGCGAAAACGTAGCCATATTTTGAACCTTGCCTTACCTACTAGGTATACGATGTAAATGGCTACGTCATAAATGTGACGGTGACAAGTAACCAGTTCAATGAGACAAGGTCCAAAATTGATATTCGTTTTCATAAAGGGTTCGTACTTTAAAAGTAAAAAAAAAACTTTCCTTGTTGCTGCTTATTATTATTTTATAGCTTCAGTTATTGAACAACATGATACAACTAAACCATGAATAACAAAAGTACCTAATGAAGATGTAAAAAGTTACGAAAACAGTAAATTTTCTATTTTAGACTTATAAACTACGAAGCTACGGTTTTGCTACAATATCATTATTTATAATGAATTTTCAATATGGACAGCCGATTTATTTTAGATATTATTGTTAAAAAGCGGTTTAAGTTAGATTTCATATTATGTGTTACCTATGGACATGAAGGCGTTTGATAAATAAAAGAAAACAATGTTTCCTAAAGCAAATTATTTACTGAATATGCATAGCTACCGTTAACAAGAACCTGACAATATTTCTCAAAAGACCCCTTTCATATAATAATTAGCAAACTTAACGTTAATTTAATGTTTTACATAATAAAGAGTATTTCTATTCTATTTTAACATTTTTTGAGACATTTCTAAGATATATTATTTTACATGAAAGTTTAGTCGCCGTCACTTTCAAGACAAGAAATTACAACTACTATTTTTTTCTTTAACTACTTAATTTAACGAATTTTCATGTCTCATTTGAATCATTTTCGTAACTTTTTTAAGCATTCCTCTATTGTTTCGTTGTGGTGTTTTGAATGTTCTATTGCGTAGGTAATCTTTATTGCTCTTGATGAAATCTTACATAGTCATTCATACTTTTGTATGTAATTGCTGCCTAATTTTCACATTGGTCTTACAGCAAAAATAGGCCTAAATGTTTTATGATGTGCAAGCGACATTCAAACTTAGGGTGGTTTCAGTTTACTGGGCGTGACGAAAACTTATAATATCATATTATTGACTAAAATCTAATAATATGCTCTACGATATTATCAATCACTTTCAGTATTTGAACCTGGCAGTCAACAATGCGAAAACCATCGCCAACTTTCCTTCTTTTTTAGAAAGATTGGTTTGAATCTTCTTGCGTTGTAGTTCTACTGCGTTGACTTCTTTTCTGATTCCTCCATCTTTCCCTTAGTTCTTCTTTCTGAGCATCATCTAACTCTACCTTAATCTTGGGTTTTTCACGTTGTCTTTGCTTATAATACCTCTGTTGTTCTCTGAGTTTCTCTTTCTCGTCATCATCTAACTCTGCGATCCTCTTTGGGGGGTTTTTCACACGTTGTTTTCGTTTTTCATTCCTCCAGCGTTCCCTAAGTTTGTTTTTCTGTGCATTATCTAACTCTGCAACACTCCGGCGCTTTTGCCTAGCTCGCTCTATGTCCTTTCTGCGTTGCATTTTGTATTTTTCCGGCTCATATAGCCTTATTCGTTCCTTGTATAGGCGTGATCTCTCTGCGGCAGTGAGAAGCGAAAAAGGCATCTGAACAGGTACTTCAATAGGTATCTCAACCGGTATTTCGATAGATACCCCTAGAAACATAATAATAATTAATTTGTAGTTCAGGTTTAAGGTCACGTATCGTACGTTCAATTACTTTGTTAAAAAAATAAAACACTTCACAAAATCGGAAACACTTTTATTTAAATTATGAATCGCTTTAATATCAACAGGAATCTCAAACTCGAGGTACCTGGTTTAAGATTCTTGATGTCTTGTACAAAATTGTTTCAGTTTCTTTTTTATTTACTAAAATTAAAGATTTACCGGTATATTCAAAAATAATTTTAATTCACAATTAACATAATATTAACAAGTAAATGTACACAATAACATTTTCCTGCATTATTTTCTACCACGTAGACACAGTATATTATAAGACGAAAGTCGTTTTTCGTGTCCCTCTGGGTGACCGCTTAGACCTTCTAACTTCACAATGGATTTTAATGCCGTTTCCATCATTTAGAGCATTTATAGGTAATATAATAAGGTACATAGTACATTAGCTTATAACATTATGGATTTAGCAGAGGAGTTTAGATGTTTTGTTATATCTTTGCACCCATGTGAAGAAAGGACGGATCGTTAGTTGTAGGTGATACCAGCATTCATTTTGGTACAGACACGAGCAAAGTTTTTGGATTGAAAATACAAAACATTTTTTTCTTAGCCACAGCGTTGCAGTCACGAGACTTCGAAAATGACTTCGTACCTATTAATTACACAACAGTTTACATCAGTAACAATGCTATTTCCAGACCTAACAAAAACGTCTTCTACAGTAATACTTACATAAATATACATAAATAACCTAACATTTATAACATTGACCGAGTCATTTATTTCTACAGGTAACAATCAGGAATGTAAGTAACAATCATAATGTACAGTCGACCTTTGGAAACTTTATGTTTTATGTAATGACAAGTACCTAACGAGCTTAATCAGTGGATGTTCAAATGTCACCAACGATGTATCGTTTTAAATAATTGCCTTAAAAAAAAACAAAGAATATCTACATCATACGTCTTAAAATGTCAAACATGACTTAATAATAAAATAATTATCATAATTTAATTAAATGTATATTTGGTCGTTAATTATTAAAAACTACTCAGGTGGAGATTCATTAATGACTCTGCCCTGCAGTGTAAATGTGGTGCTGTTCTACAAACGATGGGGCACTTAATATCGTGTCCTGCGTGTCCTGTTGTTTGTTCACTTCAGGAACTGATGGCCGCTACCGAAAGCGCCAACTAGTAGCTCAGTTCTGGGCTGACACAATTTAGATTGCCATCGACACGCTAAGATGAAGATTAAAAACTACTGTACTAATAGAAAACTGGAACATCCTTGATAAATAAAATGAAAATGTAAAATGTCTTTGATTTAAAACCCTTTTAATTTATACTACTGGGTAAATAAAATCGTTCGATTTACTCATACTCAGACTGAACTTAAAGGATGTTGGGTATAACGAAAAACATATTTAAGGGACTGATGTACTACCGCGTTCACCGACGGTGGACCACTTTTCACTCTTATGCCCTGAATGATAAAGTTGAAAAATGGTCAACCGCCAGTGAACGCGGTAGTACATATTCATTAAAACAAACTACTTTTACAATAGTACCAACTCTGAAATATGAAAAAAATATCTGCTGTTTCCTACACCGTATTATTTTCAGGTGATTTTTAACCGTAGATGTGTCGTTGGTAAAACTAACGAATAATTTATAGATAAATATTTTTTTTTAAATATTGTAAAACTATGAACAATATCAACACGGAAAATATATTGAGAATTGCAAAGGCTTGTGGTTATAATTTAAGGCACTAACACCCAGCTTCTCGAACGAAAATTAAACTTAACGCAAGTCAAGTGATACGATTGGCTCTTGATAATTTAATCTACCAATCACAACAGTTGTGGCACGCTTGACAGTTTGTAAGCAAATGTTTGGGTATAATTTCGTTCCTGAAACAGGGCATCAGACTCGCGAGCCTTTCGTTATAAACGATATTCGAGTGCAGTTCGATCCAGAGTTATATTACTATGCTAAAATTTTTTTTGCTAAAGACTTTATTTACTTAAATCAAAAACAAAGCTAAATATCATTTGGCTTTTCGTAAGCCTCTGTGGTCATGTATATTGTACATTTTAATAATAGCATCTTTTAAAGTCGTCAATTTTGCCTTGCATCCTTTATCGCATTTGTTACAGACCCAATGCGTTTCATGTTTCTGGTTTATATGTTTTGAGCGCTTTTTAAATCTGTGCTCTCCTAGTATTATGATTGCATTTCCTTGCCTCGACCAGCTGTATTGTGGGATAATTCCTTCTGAAAACAAAAAAAAAACGTATTAGAAAATAATACATTAAATGGATTAGGAAGGTATAGAAAGAATATACCTTATATGCCGAGATGAAAATTACGCAGTCCATTTCTAAGCTGCTACAATAAGCAAGGATTAATTAGATGATACCCACTGCATAACTACTAATTTCAATAAGGTACAACAGTCATGTGCATCTCGACGGTGGGCTAATTTAAATCGTTGCGAAACAAATTGAGACTTAAAAGGAAATTTTGTCCAGCCCAATAAAAAAAATAAATTATATTATTATCTTAAACTCACATAAATATCAATCAAATAAAACTAAAGGAAAATTTATTGTGTACCTACGTACATTTATTGAAATAAACAGTTTTTATTAGAAAAAGAAACATTTTTACAAAGGTATAACGGATGATTTGATTAAATTAAATCATATCATCAAACAAAATAAGATTCAAAATTCATGTTTATTTCTTTATCTTCAAAATCAGTGAGCTGCTGTTTTGTTTTATATCTTTTGAATGCGACATGCAAAGCTTTTGGTGTCATCATAGCACCTAGTTCTTTGGACATAAGTGCGAAGATGGGGTCACTACCCTTGACATCATGTTTCTGTAACTCTTTAGCATATTTTTGAAATAATTGATTTTGCCTTTTCCTATCTACAAGTGGTTTTCGACCTCTCTTTTTCATGGCTCTTCTGCTTCCTGTGAAATAGTGAAAATACGAGAATTAACGATCGTAAAAGCAGAACACTGATTTTGTCGCAGAAAATTCACCACCACAACTTCAAATTACAATTCTCTTTAATTTTTAGCATTTTATCTGCGCTTTTAAATATTATTAAAATAACTTGTAAAAATAGAAGCCGACTTGTATCGGGAACATGCTCCAAGCCACGGGTGTTTAAGGCTCTTGATAGAGGGACCTCCTAACAATACGCGCCGTGCCCAAAAGTACTGCTTTCTGAATTAAGCCCTTGATCCAGCTGCCTAACAAGAGCCTCCGATGTTGATCGAGGTCTTTGGATATTAAGCCATTGGCCGCCACGAGTATAGGCACATTGATGCTGTACTCACGTCTTACGTATCGACAACCTCATACTTGAATTGCTAATCTTTCTCGGGTTTTACGAGGTTAACAATCATTGCGCGATGCTCCAATCGAGTTAGCACCCAATTGACAAATATTCATTTTTAAGGAAAAAAAATATACACTTAAAGGGGATAAAAACTTTTATCACGTTCTTTTTTGTAGGCCTTTGGATAGAAGAATTCAAAATAAATCATGGCAAGCGCAGTCGAAACTAAAATTATTTATTTATTTCTTACTCACATAAATCTCAATCTTAAAGATAAATAAAACTCAAGGAAGATTGCCAACGTTTTTGTGTTACACAGTTTTAATCAGAAAAGAAATATATTTTTTGTTAACAGATGATTTGATTTAATTCATAAAAAAAACATGATGCAAAATTTATGTTTTTTTCTATATCGTGAAAATCAGAATCTTAATAATAAACTGCTGTTTTTTTATTAAATCTTTTAAATGAGAGATACAAAGCTTGTGGTGTCATTAAGGCACCTAGCTCTTTGGACATGAGTGCAAAGATGGGATCATTACACTTGATATTATGTTTCTGTAATTCTTTAGCATATTTTTGAAATAATTGATTTTGCTTTTTCCTATCTACAAGTGGTTTTCGACCTCTCTTTTTCATAGGTCCTCTGCTTCCTGTGAAATAGTGAAAATACGAGAATTAACGATCGTAAAAGCAGAACACTGATTTTGTCGCAGAAAATTCACCACCACAACTTCAAATTACAATTCTCTTTATTAATTTTTAGCATTTTATCTGCGCTTTTAAATATTATTAAAATAGAAGCCGACTTGTATCGGGAACAGGGTCCAAGACACGGGTGGTCAAGGCTCTTGATAGAGGGACCTCCTAACAATACGCGCAATCAGTTAGGTAGGTACTACATTCATGTGCATGTGTGTGTGCAACCAAATTGAGTTAAAAGGGAATAAGAACTTTTATCTGTTCTTTTTTGTAGGCCTTAGGATAGAAGAATTGAAAATAAGTTATGTAACGCGCAGTGGAAACTAAAAATGTTTTTCATATATTATTATTATTTATTTATATTTAATATATAAATACATAATAACATTTAATATATAATATAGATAAATAATAATAATTTATAAATAAACTTTAGTTTCGACTGCGCTTTACATAACTTATTTTCAATTCACATAAATCTCAATCTTAATTAACAAATAAAACTCAAGGAAAATTGCCAACGTTTTTGTAATACACAGTTTTAATACATTACAGACTATTTATTACATCATTAGATTAAACTCATCAAAAAAACATGATTCAAAATTCACGTTTTTTTTTCTATATCTATAAAATCAGAATTTGAATAACGAGTTGTTGTTTTTTTATAATATTTTTTAAATGCGAGATACAACGCTTTTGGTGTCATCATGGCACGTAGTTCCTGGGACATAAGTGCGAAGACGGGGTCATTACATTTGACATTTTGTTTCTGTAACTCTTTAGCATATTTTTGAAATAATTGATTTTGCCTTTTCCTATCGACAAGTGGTTTTCGACCCCTCCTTTTCATAGCTGTGCTTTCTGTAAAATAGTGAAAGTACAAGAATTAAGTATCGCAAAAACATAACACGGATTTTGTCGCAGAAAACTCACCATCGCAATAAATTACCATTATTATTATTAATACTAATAACGGGATATTTACCATGTTTACTGTTTTCTACGAGTTCCCGATATTTCGGCGCTGTTGCAAGCACCATGATCATGGATAAACTGAAGTTATTGCGGGTGGGTGTTTGTGAGCAGACAAATCGGTCTACCCTCTTTCTTGTTCCGTTTTTTGCACTCAGTACCGCTACCACTCTCACTCGCAACTTGATTCTGCTCCCGACACACGAAACTCAGTGTCCGCTCGCGAACTTTTTTCGGCACTTTTCCGCTTTTTACACAGCTAATACTATTACATAATTACCATTTTCTTTATTATTTTTTTTACAGCTGTTAGCCACATTTTAAAAATAAAAAATAAAAGAAACTTATAGGAATAGTAACCCACCAGTTTCGGGAATAGAGTCCAAGCCACCGGTGGTCAAGGCTCTTGATAGGGGAATCTCCTAACAATACGCGCCGTGCCCAAAAGTACCGCTTTCTGAATCAAACCCTTGATCCAGCTGCCTAGCAAGAGCCTCCGCTGTTAGTCAGGGGTTCTATTAAGCCATTGGCCGCCACCAGTATAGGCACAATGACTGCTGTACTCACGTCTTACGTATCGACAACCTCATGAGCCATATCGAGATACTTGAATTGCTTATCTTCCTCGGCTTTCACGAGGTTAACAATAATTACGCGATGCTCCAATAGAGCCCGTGCGGAGTCGTGATGTTTTAAGCTCGTAACGAGGAGGACATTCAGTGTCTGATCGCAGCGGAGTTGAGACGTCCCGGAACTATACCCGATTTATTGTGTCCCGTGTTATTGTGTTAAATTGTAATTTCAAGTAATTTGTTACTATTATAAAAACTGTGTATCGCATCCAGTGTGTTTCCATTGCACGAAACACATCTTCTTAAGCTGCTACAATAAATAAGGATTAATTAGATAATACCTGCTGTATAACTACCAATTTCAATCAGTTAGATAGGTACCACATTCATGTGCATCACGACTGAGAGCAAATTTAAATCCTTGCGAAACAAATTGAGACATAAAGGGAATAAAAATAAAAACTTTTATCACTTTCTTTTTTGTAAGTATTTAGTATTGTCTTCCAATTTAAATGTATTTTAACTGTGATCCATTACTTTAATTTTGTGCTGTGATTTACCTACTTAATTTTAATAATTTGCTGTGTTATTATTATTCATTTTTTTTTTTTTTTTTTTTTTTTCTATCAATCCCGTGTTTTTAATTTTTTCTGATTTATATTGTAATGTGATTTTATTTATTGATGAACCTAGATTTATGTTTTTTTTTTGTTTTTAAGCATTAGCAATGCATTGTTGTTGTCTTAATAATATATACAACCACATATAGTGCATCTGGTGTTAACCTGTAATTAATTGTTGCACTTATAAATGTCGCAGTAAATATTGTCTTATGAATGTATTGTGCAAACAATTGTTGGTTAACCAAATAAATAAATAAATAAGTAAGAATTGAAAAAAGTCATCAGTAAAGCGCAGTCGAAACTAAAATTATTTCTTTATTTATCTTAAACTCACATAAGTAAATCTTAATTAACAAATTAAACTCAAGGAAAATTGACAATGTGTTTGTAATAAACAGTTTTAATCAGAAAAAGAAATATATTTTTTAACATAAGATTTGATTAAATTCATCAAAAAAAACATGATTCAAAATTCAAGTTTTTTCCTATTTCTTCAAGATCAGCATCTGAATTATGAGCTGCTGTTTTTTTTATAATTTCTTTTAAATGAGAGATACAAAGCTTTTGGTGTCATCATGCACCTAGTTCTTTGGACATAAGTGCGAAGATAGGGTCTTTACACTTGACATTATGTTTCTGTAACTCTTTGGCATATTTTTGAAATAATTGATTTTGCCTTTTCCTATCTACAAGTGGTAGTCGACCTCCCTTTTTCATAGCTCTGCTTTCTGTAAAATAGCGAAATTACGAGAATTAACGATCGTGATTGCATAACACGGATTTTGTCGCAGAAAACTCACCATCGCGTCGCAACTACAAATTACAATTTTCTATATTAATTTCCTAACATATTATCTGCATTTTTAATAAACAACTTTAATAAAAGTAACTTATAAAGATAGTAAGTAACCCACCAGTATCGGGAATAGGATCCAAGCTACCGGTGGTCAAGGGTCTTGATAGAGTAACCTCCTAACAATACGAGCCGTGTCCAGAAGGACTGCTTTCTGAATCAAGCCTTGATCCAGCTGCCTTGCAAGAGCCCCGATGTTGGTCGAGGGTTTTGGCTATTAAGCCATTGGCCGCCATGAGGATAGGCATAATGACTGCTGTACTCACGTCTCACATGTTGAGATATATTGCAGATACTTAAATAGCTCTATATCTTTCTCGGCTTTCACGAGGTTCACAATCATTGCGCGATGCTACAATCGAGCACGTACCTACCCAATTGATCGTCATCATCATCTAAATAAAATAACTATTGTTCATTGTAAAATTTTAATAATAAATCTAAAATAATATAGAAAACATTTATGTACCTAAACATAGGTACGGCTTTTAAAAAAAAAAACTAAAAATAGATATTAATAAGGTTGATTGCACTGAATTCATTGCGTTGACACCTTATATGAGCTACCACCAAATTACAACAAAAATAATCTTAAAAAATGGGCACTATTAGGGTATCTTTTTGTACCGAAGTTCTTAAAAAAAGTTAAATATTGGGAATATTAAAAAAGCATGCCAGCAGGTATCTTTCAGTCAAATATTTTGATGTTGGCAATAATTATGGCCTGCATAGTTTATTTGTCAAATGATTGTAAAAAAATTGCTTGCCCAATAATTTTGAGATTTCAAGAACACCCCTTTAACCGTAATATTACCATGATTGATTTAAATTCAAATAGAAAATTTAATAATAAATACAAATTTCGATAGAAATATTAAAAATATTTTCAGCTAAATATAAAACAGTTAAAATATTTTTTTTTTAATCCATATTGCACTTATGCGCCTTTAGCGACATGATTCCCAAAATCCTTTGGATTGTATTAACTATTAGTAAATTAGGTCGGCATAATTTTCTATGTTACATTCATTACGTTTTTTATTCCATAAGTATAAAACCTTAAAAAAAACATTTATTTTATTTTTATCTTAGTCGCTTAAATCTTTTACATTGCTATTTTCTAAGACGCTGCCTGCATAACTATATTCGTAGAACCTACAAGACATTCTCCAAAGTAGCTACCTACCACGATAAATGACGATTATTTTTCTTTGACAAAAATAACCGTCCGAACCCGACAATTTTTTCAAAAAATTGGCCCTCACAAAAACTTTGGCTAATCAAAAATTAAATAAGGGTGGTAAACGGTTCTTAGTTTTGTGGACCATTCCAACTTTCATGCCTGAACTTAAACACTTATTAAACCTACACAGTTTGCACCAGGCCCGGGTCTGAACATTGACCACACATTGCCTACGTCCCGAACACATGTAACTGTTCTCTCTATGAAGCTGAACGGTCCTCTTGAAGAACAGCTTGCAAGATTCGCAGGTCCTCACTCCGTAGTGTAGACCCGACGTCACATCGCCACAGATAGGACAAAATTGGTAAACTGAAAATTCAAAATGTATTATTTTATTGTTTTTTATTATGGTAGTAGGTCCGGAACCACTGACCTTGTCCCGTCTTTAGAAAAAATCATAGGATTTTCGCAAAGATTCGAATTTTTCATTCCCGCAGCACGTATCAGTTTTCATTATGACAAGACCAAGCACAAAGCTAATTTTATCATTTCATAGTTTTATACTTGCATTTGATGGAAAAAATAACAAAAGAATATGTTAGTAACAACAATATTAGTAACAACAATGTTAGTAACAACAATGTTAGTAACAACAATGTTAGTAACAACAATGTTAGTAACAACAATGTTAGTAAAATTAATCTACACACAACCTAACACTGAGATAGTCATGAGGATCCCTGCTACAAGCTCAACACAGATGTAGAAAGCTCGCAGCAGCAATTCGCACGTAAGCATTGCAGTGTTTTTTTTTAATTTTATGAAACTTTATTAGCCATCTAAGTTTGATAATTATCTGGTAACTATCGGATAAAAATATAATCATAACATCTTTAGAACCTATTTAGAAAAACAGCAATTAATTATTTTACAAAGAATCAAATAGAAATTTGAGCTGTAAAACATTACCGTAATTTGGATCATAGTAAAAACACATTTATATAACAGATCATTTATTGAAAACTATTACTTAAACAACACTTTGAAATACAATTTACTGTAAAAGTATAATTATTACACTAGAAAAAAATTACAACATATTAGCATCCCGTAGGTCTGTCAATCGGTCTTAAATGAACACCTTTCATTATTAAAAAGTCAAATTTAATTTTATAATCTGCACAGTGCATACTAGTAAGTTTGAAAACTAACGTCATGAGAGAATATTGTTTTTTTTTTCACTCGATTAGTGTACCTAAATGCTGAAAAGCGTTTCAATGTTTCAATGTGAAAAGGTACATTTAATAAATAACAGATGTATTTTTAATTTAAATTTCTAGATACATGGAAATACGCACATGTCAAATTATATATTATTTTGTAACTTAGTATACTTAGTTTAACTTAAAATAATAATAAAAAACACAATCACCACATTAAATCCTAACTCTATGAACACCGTGGGTATTATAGACAACAGAGCATATTAAAATATCCTTAGATATATTTTTCTTACATGTAAATACCTACTACACTATATTACAGAATGATAACTCACATTTTTACACAAAACATTACAACCAACAAACTAATCCAATAGATGTCGTAAGTATCACACCCCATATTTAAAAAAAAATGTCTTTTTTGATATATAATTTATTTCGAAGGTTCAAAACTCTATCCTCAATAAACGTTTGGACAAACAAGATAAAAGAAAATTTACAAAAGACAAATAATAAATATATTTTAGAGCTGCCCGTCTCCTGATTTCGAGATTCGTATTTCGAAGGACATAATCGTTTGTTCAGCCAACAAAGCATCATATATTTTATTTCTTTTCAAATAAAATTAGTATACATGCAAAAATCATTTGCATTGGCATTGCAGATTAATTATTTATTAATCTGGTCAAAGACTCCATCAAAATGTTGCTCCCTCTTCATGATTATGCACAATGTCATGGGTTGAAAGATAATAAGCTGCCTGCGAGTTTATATATTTTGCCATCTTTTTCTTTTTTATTTAGCACTCAGTAATTAAGACAAAGGGAGTAAAAAAGTAGCATCTAGTCATTTATTTTCAACGAAAATTCGTATGCATACATAAATAATTGGCAACGCATATTTAATTTACCTAATCTCGTCAAAAGCTCCATTAAAATGATGCGTGATGACATTTTCATGATTATAAAAAATTACTTAGGTTAAAAAGATAATAAGCTGCCTGTGCGTTTATATACAGGGTGGAGACGACAATGCGACAATAAATTAAACTGTATGTAACTCATGACGTTCCCAGTCTGCATACAAAAATACAATCGAAAATTACTGGATATATTCGATTGAATTTTGTATGGAGTTTATTCACAGGACGTTATTTTTTAATTTTTAATATTTTCTACATAGTGTAGATAATAGGCTACCACCAACAGGTTAACGAATCCCGCATCGGTATAAACACATGTTGCCAACTCGCTACTTCAAAAACCTTGGCCAAAATTGTCGTATTGTCGTCTCCACCTTGTATTATGCCGTCTTGCTTCTTCTTCGTTTTTTTTTACTATTACTTGTAGTTTTTTCAGCGTTTAGTAATTAAAACTAAAGGCACTTCTACATTCTCCTTTACACTGGCACTTTCTTAGTCTCACGAAACTTACCTAAACAAGTTCATCACTTGCTTGCATGACCCTTTCTTTCCTTTTTATTATCCTAAATTGATTTAGCTAAAATAAGTCTTTAGTCATTATTATTAATTTAATTGTTTAAATTGTTGAATCTTTTTTTAATTAGTTTATTTAACAATTTATATTTTAAGTTAGACTACTGGCAGTGAATTGCGAAAATAAGTAGACATCATTAGTTTTAATAAAAAGAGAGGCACACTTGAACCGCTAATCGCTAAATACATTTAGCGCTAATGAACGCGTATTATCATCACTCTGTTCCAATTGAACTATTGTCAGAAAAAAACGATGTTTTTAATTCGTTTAGGATAAAATATTTGGGGAGTCGCGGTGGAAGTGGCCGTGTAAATGAAGTAGCTCATTTAGTTATCAAGATCTCAAAACTAAAATTTCAAAAAGAAGATCGTTTAAGAAGTTCCTTCTTTAAATACAATGCGGCTCTGCCCCCACGTTCCTTCTTTAATCTGACCAAAGTTGGCAACATACCGACTTGAATACATCTGTGATATCTGCAAAACTTGCAGGATCTTTTATAAGGAGTCAGGTCACATCTACCAGCTCGCTTCACGCAGTTAAATGTTAGAGACTTGTCAAAACTGATGGCTCTCTTGAAAAATGACTTGCAGGATTCACAAGTATGGACACCGTAATGTATGCCGCTGACAAAGTCGCCACACACTGGACACAGCATTTCTAGTGCAGATTTTCCTGATGAAAAGCAAAAAAAGTCACAATTATTTGTTGTCTTGGTGCACTGTTATAAATTAAAATATAATTTGTTAGTATCTCCGGAAGGTTTTGAGTTTAAAGCATTAGTCGTGGCCTTTCACAAAATAAAATTAAATGTAAATAGAAGGTAGGAAATTATTTACCTGGTTTGTTTTATTTTAAGAAAATAAAAAACCGAAACATGTTTTTCATTACTATTTTTAATATTTTTTCAATTACCAATATTATAGAGAGTGAGTTTTATGAAGCCTTTAATGATTTATTGACGCGTGTAACACGAAGTAAAAAAAAGTAATACACAAGCAGAATTGAATAATTCAATTAATTACAGATTAAACTAAAAGTAAATATAGGGTTTTTCATACTGACTAGATGACTAATATAAAATAAAGCACTGCGCACATTAGGCGATTCTCACACGACACCACTCGTCCACGTGTTGGGCGGTGAAGTGGATCTCACGTTGCATTGGCTTATATGAAACCCATTGATGTCGTGCGAGAATTCCCTTACACATAGTCGACTCTTTTCAAAATTTACTTGAAATAAATGTACGACGCCTCAACCACGCGTGGTGCACGCGTCGTATTGTACACATAAAGCCATGTTGAAAATTCTACCGTAAAAAACAAGAACACGAAATGTGAGCTTTAGGCTCACATTTTAAAGTTTTTCTATGAGTCGAGTCGTCGTTAATGTTACTAAAGTTTGTTTTCACACACACATCGCACATCTAAGGTTTTAATTGTTTAATTGGCAGCACCTAATACCAATAACATCGATTTCGTAGTTATGACTGACGTGCGGTTAGCCGTACGTTAAATAAAAAATATCACAACAAGGTAAGAATGCAATAAATCACAACTTACGATAAAATAATACAGACATGGTTTCTTTTTAAGTACTTTTACTATCGTTAAATTAGTGGTAGGTACTTAATGATAGGTGACAGTCCTCTCACAATTATTTCATCCTGCGCAAAAAAAAAGAGATCTGCACTAAAAGTATTGCACATTGCGTCCAACCATAGCCTTATTATAACTAGAATAAGATTCCGATCTGAGTGATTATATGTACGAGATCACTGGCACAGACCCTACAGTAACCTTATTGTATCAAAAATAAAGATAATTGTGATTTAACATGTAAGATGTAAACTAAGAAGTAAAGTAAATGTGAAAGGACTATACGGTTGCGCAAGTTCAGTGACACGAGTCAATAAAAAGATGGCCTGCACCTTTCATGCACGTACGCAACTTGGGCAACCATGCAATCGACAATCTCGTTGACGACATTTTGTATCATCATAAAAGGATTACTCTATAACAGGTTTAGATACATTGTGAATGTGACATAATATTTTGAACTTGCATAACTAAATCATTTATTCAAAAAATCTTCAACATCAATTTGATTATGATCAACATCAGTATTAGCTAGGTTATTCCTATACGCACGGTCATGATTATGAAGATTATTTTTATAAGTTACAGTTCCATCTACCTTGTGTAAGACCGCTTTGCAGCCAAAGTAACTTCTTCTGCTGCATTGCCACCGTTCTTTGCAATTTCTGGAGTAATGCAATGAAAACTTGTAACCATCTACGACCATAACCATTCGATTGTTTCTTGACCACTCATAATGCACTGTAAAAAATAGGTTACATGTAATATATAGTTTTGATACTTTAGAGCAGTGTGATTTGTATAGTATAAGTAGTACAAAATTATACTTACTTGACATAGATCTGTTGAAGAAGTAGGTACTTAGTGCAGAATTACAGTATTTGATAGAAGTCACAGGGGACAACCACCTCTTTTTGCAGTACACATTATTTAAATCTTAATTCAATGTTGGCAAGAGATGGATATATACGTCCTATAAAGCTCCATCTTTTTCCCACACTGAAGTCACATCAAAGTAATACTGCAATAAGACGTGAGGGGCGCGCGGTATAAACGTAAGGTGTAAATACGTCGATTTTTGAATCAAAAATACAATTATCCTATAGCATTTTAGTTAAATTGATTGCAACAAGCACAATCGGTATAATCCATAGATATGAATAAATTCATAAAAATATGAAAATTGCGAAACGATTATTTTTTATTTTAAAATCGACGTATTTACAGTATGTTTACACCGCGACCTCGTGCTATAGCTTCTGAATAATAATAAAATAAAATTATCTTTAAGTTCTGAATTTACTTTTCAATCAGAACTTATCGAATGATTGATGGAGAAGATGCTTAAGTAAATTAAACTTCGGTTGGATCTCACTCATTTGTATTATTTAAGGATTAACCTAATGAAATGACTAATTCAAATACGCATAGTACTGAATAAAATGATTTAAGTACACCGGCAAAAATATAATGAGATCTAGATTTACATGTTTCAGACTTAAAAAAAAAACTAAAGAAAATTGGCTTACCTAACTCTTAAAAGTTATTATACATACTTAGCTACCTATATTTTAGGATATCTTAAAACATATGTGTATGTTTTAACAAATGCTATTAATTCACCTACTTTTGTTTCACTACACTTACCTACTAAGAAAACAAATAACTAATATCGAAAAAAGAGTTGTTTTTGTATAATTAGACAAAAGAAAGAAAATATGGATGGCTTGCACATAAAACTATTGATGACAATGCTTATACAACGTGTAACATAATAAACGCAAGACCTCTCGTGTGGTGTCTCAGACCATGAAACTGAACAACTTTTGTTCTATGACTTTTGAAAATTCATTTTTTTTAGTTTTACCATACATGTGGATCAGCTGATTGCGTCCGTTCCTATAGAAAGTATTTTTTTTTTGCAAATTTCAAGATCTCGTGGAACAAAATATGTTTAGTTTCATGGTGCGAGAGACCACACGGGAGGTCTTGCGTTTATAATGTTACACCTTGTATACTTGCTTAGTTTACGAATCATCAAGATCATTCTCCTGGCCGAAACCCAATTTATTTGGAGTTAGCGCAGCATGTCTTTAAGCTAAGGGAGATGTTTGATTTTGGGCTACCACTATGTACACTACATAGGTATATAGGAAAAAATAGGGGAATTTCATAAAAATACCAACAAATTAATTTAAAGAAGAGTACAGGCGTACAAAAATGATCATTTGAAAAGTTTTTTAATAGGATAAACCTATTTTAGGGCAGCCATGACAGTTGTGTTCTACATGACGTTTGACGACTTTGACAGTTTTAAGAAGTGACGTCTTTGAGTCTTTCTTTTCTTTGAGTTTGAATTGGATGTGTTTCGGAATTTTTAGTGATTGTTTTTGTTTTGCGACCCAATTTACTACTACGGATATTGATTGATTGCTTCTCTGATGACCAGAGCTTTGTTTTATGGTTTCTGATTTTTTATCGCAAATATTACGATACATGACAATTCAATCAAATGTCATTGTCAAAATGAAATTTTTCGCATACTGATGATCTGATTCACAATGTTTAATGTTTAATTTTATGTTGTGTTGCTCTCCTTGACCAAGTTAATTTAAATGTAATACATTGAAACGAAGTGAAATTAAAGAAAATTAACAACAATAAACGGTTAATGTATTATATAGCGATATTTACATAAATAGTGTACATAGTGCCAGCCCAGGCTCCATACATTTCAGGAACATCTCCTTTTACGACTATTTCTATTATAAACCATTTTTTATACAAAAACTGTTATGGCAAGAACAAATCCTGGGAGACAACTAACGACGTCCCAGGCCTCAATGATTGATCACTGTCTAATATTGCTCACAAATTACTAAAGGTTTCAAACTGATACGCAAACATATTGGATGCGATTCCGGACACCGCTCAGGCACACTGACAGATAGTAAAGCATCAGTCAGTGTCCGGTTGGTATCCACAGCCACACGGCAATAATTCCGCACCCAGTTTGATTGATCATACTGAGGCCGTTGCGAAAAAGAGATAGGTAATGCTATTCGTCCTCTATACCATCTCGTTCTGGCATCAGTACGATGATAGTATAAACGCGTTACAATAAGTACAGGATCAGAATAAAGTTACAACTAAGAGTAGATTTTAACACATATTCAAAAAACACAGGATACAATTTCACAACCAAAATATCATGACATTTTCATTAATTTTACTTCTATAAGTTCGCCATTTATTGCATATTTACTCATCTGTTGACTTTTAACCAATAATCTCATAAAATTTGACTAGTGACAAATTCTAGATCAGTAATTTTATTTAAATACTGTACTTCTAATGTTTTACGTTATCGCCAATTTTTCTGATTAGTTTTTCAATACCTTTGCTCCTTATTATTACAAAACCAGAAGGAATTGTCTATTAGTGGATCTACCACTAACTACTGCTAATACTACTGCTCCAAACATTTCACTTATTTAGGACTAAAATGAGCTTAGGCATTGCTCTTCTATAGTCATGCCGAGGTATGGTTTTGACCGATTGATCAGAAGTTCAGCTGCGTCATGGTTGTGGACACCCTTGACTTCAATGATGCGTTTCCCGCGAGTCTTCAGCACACCCTTGCAGCATCTGTATGAATGAGTGGAGCAAGTCCATCTCACCACACCATTCCGAACAGAGTGCCGGCAGTAAGTATAATTCTGATACGATATTAGAGGTTTCCCTCTGAGAGATGGGATGATGTATGCTGTTTCGATGCCGTTGTAGATTGTGTCTGTAATTTCATAAAAAAAAATATTAGCGTTAGTCACGCGAATACGCCTTGGGACTTGTGATTTCAATAAGCGTTGTTTATTTACAAAATTGCTTGTATAAGGATTGGATGGTTCTATAGAGACTTGAACTGGTAACAATGAACCCGGAATCCTGGATTCACAAGGATTTTTTCTACAAAATTCAGGGGTGGTTTAAGAGCAAGTCTGTCTATGTTCATTTCTGCTTCAAGTAATACAATTATTTATCTGGTTTAAATAAATAATAAAGCTTTTGGTACATTTTCAATTATATTTTCGTACAAAAATAGAGAGCAATGGAACACAAGTGCACTAATACTGAAAATACATCGAATATCACCACCACGTTTGTACTACAGCATTCAGTGAAAAAATAGGCAAGAATTTACAATTATACACAGAGATCACAAAGTTGAGATTTATCACAAATTAGCACCTTACAGTACAAGATAGTTTTAGGTAAAAAATACTATACTACGGAAAATAAAACGAACTGCCGTACATGGACGAATACAAAGCTAAATAAATACATTTAAAAAAAAAACCCTGATAAGTGACAGTTCGTTAAAATAGACTCTTAAGGCTGATGTACAAAAGACCACTGTATAATGCCTACTACTTGCGGGATACATCAAACAACCTATTCAATGAAAAATAATGGCAAAAAAACATATAACCAGTGATGCATCACTGAAGTAGTGAGCATCATGAAGCGATCTTGCATCAGCCTATACTTATAGACTACATTTATTTGAGCACCTTGTCTAATGCAGTAATATCTATCCTAAGCCTCAAAAATACTACAAGGGAGAGCAATGGCTAGATTTGTTCTTTGGCGAGTGCCTGACTTTTATGTGACTTACTGAAAACCACCTTTGTCTATTGTGCCAAGTGGCATTATCAGTCATCACACCCAATACATGAAGGAATTTCATTTTTATAAAATGAATGCAATGAACTTTACTTTAAGGCAAAATGAAGAGTGGATAAATTACATAATATGACACTATGAAAAGGAAGACATCACAATGGTGCGGCCAACTTGACTGACTCGGTAAACAAAACAACCAAATATAAAAAAAAAAAAAATACGACAGCGACAGAGCTACCGATTCAGTAAAGATAGCAGCACTGTGTGTACACTGATTAAATATCGTGACACAAATTTGGACCATGGACTCAATAGGTACCCGATTCTAGACACCTAAGCTTTGATCTGTTTCATCCGTTACTAAAAAAAAAATTACTATTCCTTTAAAAATTCAAAACCAGGTTTTAGAATCAGGTACTGAATCCTTTATCACATTGTCCCACCGAATATTTTAATTATGCTGATCCTAATCCAAAGACAATGTCAAACAAAAAACTCCGTAGGTGGATGATTGTGAAGATTTTTCGCGTACATCAGTCTATTTCGTTCAGTATACACTTTGGCAGGACAACCGTGAGTGTTGTGGGTGTAACAAGACCAATAGCAGTGGTCTCCTTGGTATTGCATCCTGGTGAATGTGAAATCTCCCAGCTTCATCAGTCGATCCCCTCCTCTTGAGATCATAAATTTTACTGGAAAGTAAACGTAGTATGAGGATATTTTATCAACAGTTTAGGTTACCTATCTTACATTTTGCTCCACACCACAGTTTGCAGTCAAATGCAGTCATTTTCTTTGAATGGCAAACAAGCAGGCAACAAATTAGTATTACTGATGCTGATTGACATACTAGAAGCGTTGTCTTGGTGTCATTCCAGGCACAAAACTGTAGTGTTCTCATGCGCCTGTAAATATACACACCCATAGTAACTTTTCGCGAGCAGTTGTGGATCAATAGAAACCTGACCTCCATGGGTGTGCATTTTTATCATTTGTATATCAGAAAGGTGATCTAAATTAAAAATACAACAATACACACAAAATTTCTAAAAGTAATGATAATTGTACTACAAAGTAATTAAGGCCAACAGAAATGATAGGGAATAAATCCTAAATTAAAATAATCTAAATTGGTAATGATCTAAATCTATTACTTATTCAATCTGTCACTAACTTCTAAAAATAGAAAACTCTTTGTTTATCTATACCTCAATAAATATTAAATCAGTCGCTTTCTGTCTCAGAAAAAGGGATGACAAAATAAAACTCAATATACCCCATTAAATTAAAAATATATTACCTAGGTACTTAATATTAGAAAACGAAAATTATTTATTTTTCTAAATACACACATTCCTTCACATTTTTTGTGCTTAAAAAGAATTTCATTTTCTGTCATTACAAGTTGTACAGCAAGTCAAGTATATTTTAATAACTTCTTTGGAAACATTACAAAACTTAGTTTTTAATTGAGTGTCCATTACATCTTTATTTGCGTGTTTGAACAGTAAATGTATGGTGTGTAATACACCAAATAACTCTTCCATAGGCACATAGAACTTAATACTAGCATTTACATCATTCCGAGGCTGTATGAGTCGCTCTCTACCATTTACATCTATGATGTCATAGTTTGCGAGCATTTTGTAGTCTTCAAAGTTCT
Source organism: Noctua comes (assembly GCA_963082995.1). Classification (NCBI taxonomy): domain Eukaryota; kingdom Metazoa; phylum Arthropoda; class Insecta; order Lepidoptera; family Noctuidae; genus Noctua; species Noctua comes. The sequence goes on from OY720270.1 coordinate 16,049,161, forward strand.
TATTCCCTTTGTTTTTGATTTCCTTCACCTCTCCTATGAAGTCCTGGTACCGAGCTATGTTGATTAAGTATATGCTGTTACTCTTCTTCCGACCAGCCAATTTATTAAGTTTGTCATTGAATTCCGCTTTCATTGGCTTAACATAGTTTGTAGAGAATTGAGCTAAAGCTGTAATTTAAACACATTAACTTTTATGACATTTTCAATTCATTAATTGCAACATTTGTTTGCTCAGGCTGATAAAGTAATGAAAAAAAGAAATTACCACAAAGAAGGGGATGAAAACACCAAAATTCTATAGTATATTTTATTTAAACAACACAATAAAACCTTACATATTAATTAAATTTGAATTACTCAATAAAAATTTATTGCCACCATTACACAAAACAATGTAAATTAAATATTTAAATTAAAAAAAAAAACACTACCACTAAATAGTTATAACTTCAAAGATTTTATTACATATTTAGAAGGCACATACAATTACTTTTATCAATATTTATTACATATTACTACCTAAAACCATCATTGACACAACAACATTAATATTTAAAAAAAATAAGATTGCTCTCTGACTAAATTTACGCATTGAAGAATGTGTTGTTGATTTAAGAAGAGTTACACATATGCGCTTTAGCGGAACTACTCATTATCAAAAAGTATCTCAACATACATATAAATATTTAGTAAAAATCTTTACACATGAATAAACCAGTTAGCTCCCCCCAAACACCAAAAGTAGGTCATTGCTGATCTCCTAGATATTTCCTTAATAATACAGTAAATTAAAGAAAATAACTGTCCTATAGACACTTAGGGATGATATATGGCATGATACATTGATTAAATTCGCTTTATTTGATAACAAACTTATAGAAAGAATGTGAAACTGTAGGTAAATCACTCACCAGAACAAGCTGATACAGCGATATTTCGTTATAACAGTTGGTAAACCAAGTAAAGAGCACACACTAACACACGTTAAGTTTATCAAATATACAAAATTGTAATTAAATAAGGCCTTAAAACACATCCCATTAAAATAATTTTGAAACTCCGCGCACAATTTTAGGTTATTTTTAATACACTGGCACTTTTATATTGTTCGGACTTATATCAGGGTATTATTTTCACAAATTTAATACCGTAGTCACTAGAATAAGGTCCTTTTATGCAATTTACATTAAATCTCTGTGTTTATTTTTGTTATTTTATGGCCCATCATCCGTCACTCTGACACGACTGCTGTCATAGCGTTGCGTTTCGATTCACCCAGAATCTAACTAATAACTTTTTTTTGTCCTCGCGTTGGCAGCAGCGCTAACCCAAATAAACTTTGGACTTTCAACTTTCGGTAATCAAATTCGGGCATTATAGTACCTACCTACTTTCTTACCAAACATTAAGTAGCACCCACAACTAATTAGCTTGTAGCACCTATCGATTTTACAGACTCATAATAATTACCTACCACTGAAATTCAAACAATTATTATCATAAAGCACAAGTAACCTTAGAAAATAAACTTACTACCACCGCAACCACAGGTGTAACTTAAAAATAAGCAATCATAAGCTCTACTTATGTAATTGACCAGTTTAAATTGAAATGTTTGTTATTCAAAAGGATGAAAGATTGAGAATAATTTGATTTTGTTGACATGAGTTACTTTATAACAGTCTGGAATGATTGTTATTTTTAAAGTGACGTCTCTGAATGATGTGGCAGTTAAGGTTCGGTCATATAGGTACGGACTGGCTGCGGACACCGGACTTTTACAGATAATGTACTGAAATGTCCGCCACTGTCCGGTGTCCGCTATCTGTCCGTACCGGTTTGATCGAACATTCAGCAGGGTCGATCAATGGTTGTGATCAACGTTATATTTCCTGATATTACCATAAATGTCAATGAAGACCCTTGCGGGACACTTTAGCGTCTTCCGTTTGGAGCAGTACCAACATCTGGACTTCCAACTGTTAGAGAAGGTGTAATCTTGGAAGACCATCACTTGTCTGCCGCCGGGCGTGTGTATGATCTCGTAATGTAAATCTGGAAGGAAAGGGCAGTTCTTTTTATCAAATATGTTTTTTTTTTTTGTTGAACTTTTAGATCTTCTATTTCTTTTCTTTTCGGTCTATAAATTAAGGTGATTCAAGGAACAGTGGACACACTATTCTCAGATACATAGTATTACCGTAAAAAGGGGTGAAGAGCAACCCAGGGGTGAATCGAAACAAAACTTTGAAAGGGATTTCACGATTTTCACGTGAATTATTATGGTATAATGCCAACATGATCTCAAGTTAATAGAGTACTTGTTGGTACCATAATTATCATCATTATGGATTCAACGTTAATATCCCTTTCAAAGTTTTGTCTCGATTCACCGCTGCGTCCCTATACACCTTGTTTTACTCTGTACATACATTAAATTCAACACCATTCAAACATAACGCTCCAAGTCCAACATAGGTAAAGACTGATGGTCTTAAGTCTGTAACACTGAAGTGGAACTGTTTGGGTCATATAATTATTTATATTGAATACATCAGGACAGTTAGAATATAAGTCACGTAAGTAAATCTAGATACTATTTACCAACACTATTATGAACCATTTTTCAATGGACAAATAACTTCTAAATCTGAAGCATTAATTAAAATAGTGTCAATAGTGGTTTCAAATATTTTTATACAAAAGTTATCAAATCTCAATTTTCAGCTGAAATAAGAAAGGGATACTTACGTAGGTACTTGTACCTTATACTTGGGTTCTTGATGAGATAAAAATTTTAGAGATTTACTAATTCATATTTTTTAATAGAAAAATAGGAGGTTGAAAACATAGTAGAAAGAATAAAACGAGAATTTTAATTACCATTTTTTATTTTATTACAACAATTAGGAAAACAAACACAATACTTACCAAGTACACTTATCTGACTAGTATAATGAGGGCTATCGTTTTTGAGCTCACCAGATGGCGCCACTGTCAAGTAAGGTTCTGTCAATAATTCTATTTTATACTTTAAAGTACCTATAAGTACATAAAAAGTTTATTTTATTTCGTTTAACAACATAGTGTAAACATTCAGATACATATTTACAAATATTCTCCTTAACGTTAACAAGCATGAAATATTTAAAAAATCATTCCACCTCCAGGTACTAACAAACGAGAACCTAAGCTTACTTAAAAGTTCAGGTGATAAAAAGCACGCAACGCGCGAACACTCTATGACATCTGACATTTCGGAAGACCCTACTCTACATAAGCGCCTCTAGCGGCGAATTCATGCGCGAAAGCCCCCATTATGTTGCAATTAAAGAAAAAATATAATGAATTAGCACCAAACTGACAACATTTTACGGCCTGTCAAACTTGAAGACGCAGTGTCAAAAATGTTGTCGTCATATTATATCCTACGTAAAAACTAACGGGTTATTTACCATGCGTCCATGCGTGCGTTTATGCATGCGTTAGTTTTAATAGAAATGTTAGTGACCCTGATAGTTTAAAATCTTATATCCTACGTAAAGTCATGCATGCATGACTTTCGTGTTTCGGCATGAGATAATGCAACATGTTGGTCTGGCTGAATCCAGTTATGGATTGCTAGACATATAGGCAGTTGACTTATGATGAGCCAATATCTAAATCCTGCCTTCAGTCAATAATAAACATTCAAATAATAATAAATAAACAGTTATTTATCATAAAAGCTAAAAATGGGTATTTAGTTTGTACAATAATACATTTTGTGTTGTTAGAAGGAATTAATAAAAAAATACTAAAAAAATGGTTGTAAATAGACCTTTACCTAAATACTAAAGATTACCTACTTACTATTAAATTAATTGAGGAATTGTTCACAATTCCGAGCCTACTTAGGAAATGTGTAAAATAATGTTTTAATGATTCTTTAATACGTACATTTCCTGTGATGTATGATGAATGTGTGTAAAGATCAAAATGTTGTAATAAAGCGAAGTCGACGTAGCTCCGCCACGCGGGGCTATTCCTGTCTGCAGGGTTTAAAGTAACCAAACAAGGCAGGTGTGATCCCCTTCGAACCTAACCTGTCCAGAGTCGGGGTGCCCCAAGGCCCGAACGTTTTGGTTTGAAGATTTTTTTTTATTTGAGTTTTAGTTCCATGTATGGGGAATCCTTTTATTTTTGTATCAAAATCGTAAAGCGGTTCACAGAACACATCTACCTACCAAGTTTCAACTGTATAGTTCTAATAGTTTCGGAATAAAGGGGCTGTGACATACGGACGGACAGACAGATAGACATGATGAATCTAAGTTCCGTTTTTTACCATTCGGCTACGGAACACTAAAAATAATCGTCTAGCATCCTACATCTTACAAAATGAACATTCTATAATAATTAAAATCATTGCTTTAATTGCTTACACAAATATTATAAAAACTATTCACTAACACTACAGTTTGACATAGCTTCCATCTTTTTTCTTAAAAAAAGATGGCGGCTCATGGTTATGCTCCAGTTCATAGAAAATCAACTGCTTGGAGTCGTTGAACCGCAGTTTCGCGGGACACTTGGCTGTATACTTACTACTGCAGTTCCAGTATCTATGGTCACTTGTGGTTTGGGCAAAGGTGTAGTCTTGGATCATGAGCAACGTTTTCTTTCGGATACCAACTCGGATCCTTTCGATATGTAACCCTGGAAATTATATGTAGATGGTCAGAACTTGATTCTACTGGAAACAATATTGGCTCAGAAATGATGGTGGTATTTGTACCCTTTGATTTAAAAAGTGTTACCAGACTAAATGCCTCAAGCCCATAAAATGGATGAATTTTAGGGATGCCACAGGCAGGCAGTATTTGTAGAACAACGCAGCCGACCTGAAGCCATTATCACACATATTTGGCTTCCTTCAGCTCATGCTGGTTGCCTACCATGACTGACGTCTCACAGTATGAGTAATGTGCAGTGGGAAAGAGATGGCGCTAGACGACCTGTACAGCTCTGTCTCTTTCCCACACTGGAATTACTCCTACTTTAAGACGTCATAGTAGGCCCTTATCGACAAACTGTTTGGCATGTACCATCGCTAAATCATGCTCGGGTTTGGCTATTATGAACCAATTTACTGGAAAGAAAAAAAGAGGGAGTAGGTGTCTTAATTTGTTTATTATTTAGTAACAAAAGGTGCAGCATACTAAAGAATGTTTATCTTTACAATAATAAAATTTATTATCTATAGGAAATCGTTAAACGTTATTACGTTATTTATAACGCTATTTGTTACGTGGTAAAGACACTGAAAACCACTAAACGATTAAGGAAAACTTCCTGATAGATTTCCTCCATGTGCCATAACAATGAGACATTATAGAATAGAATATATTTTATAGTGCACCAAAATTGAAACAACTTACAATATTACATACAACATTATTATATACAACGTTTAAGCTGACTTATGTAGTCAAAAATATATATTTAAATCATAGATGTGCCCTCATCATGCATTGGTCGCGAATAAACACTAGGGAGCGACCTCGCATATTTTGCATGAAACAATAGATACGATGTGCAGCATGAATGAGTGAGAGAATACTATTCAAATCTCAATGTCAACGAAATGGAAACGAGAATATCTTTTGGAGCGGAATGGCGAATCTATAAGTTAAATCTTAAGGGTGTAAATAGACCCTTAACATATACGAAAGGCACTTGTTAGTTATTCTCCCTGTCTTTGCGATCATTTTTTTGTTCTAGACCATACCTGGGAACCTTATAGTTACGGAGATATTGGGGGTTAAAGTTCCAACTTTTGAGTTCACAATGCTTTGAGTGCTTTCCATCGAGTCTTTCCGTAAAACGTGATTTTTCACCCCAAAAAAATTCGATTCTCAGCAATAATTTTTGCGTAAAGTTACTTAGTTTGATGTACAGAATGCTTGGTTGACGGCTATGTGAAAGGTCTGTTTACACCCTGTATAGTCAAAAGTAGTTTTGACCTTTCGGAGTTCTAACTGTGTCATACATCATTTATATAATATCTCGGAATAATGGTGGAGAATGATTGTGTTCAAAATCATGGGGAATTATTATGTCGCATCTATAGGTGACTTTGGCAGGACATTTCTTAGACACTCGACTGGAACAATACCAAACGTATGAGGTCTTGTTGGATCTTGAGAAGGTGTGGTTGTGGTATAGCAGCAGCTGGGCTCCTCTCGAAGATGTTACTATTTCGGCTGGAAGAAAATGTAAGGACAGAAACTTATTACTTAATGGACGTCATCATCATCATTATTATCATCTGTGTAGACTTGTATGAAATATGTTGGGGTCAACTTCCAGTCTAACCAAATGCAGCTACATACCATGGAGCGACCGCATATCTGACCTCCACATCGGCGGTACTTTCATATAAGCCTGAAAGCTTGGCTTGCCCTTATAACCTACTACTCTTCATGATGTTAGGGTTTCTGAACAGTCTGCTTGCCCTAGAGGCTTGCTGCATTGTTGGCCTGTAGGCACGCCGCAGCTTGTGTAAAATTTTAATAATTGAGTAGGTATGTATATTTAAGTCTTTAAAAATCAAAGCGTGAGACGATGTTTTTTTAATGATATTTTTCGTGGAATTTCCTAGTGATGGTTGAGAAAAATAAAACAATAAATAAGCTGCACACAGTTTAATTAATTTAATCATGGATCCGACGTTTTACTCATAAGTTGGACTTTAAAAAGTTCCATATATAGAAGCTGGCATAGTCACCCTATTTCTATTTTGATTTTGCAAGATGCGGGTTAAAAATGGGATATTATGAGTATAGAATGGGGATAACTGGGATACATAGAACACTTACACAAACAAAAATATTTAAGATACTATAGTGTCACATTACCAGTTACAAAGCTCATCATCATCGTCATTCTCTTGCCCTTATCCCAATTCATTTGGGGTCGGCGCAGCATGTCTTCTTCTTCCATACTTCTCTATTACTCGTCATCAGACACCATTTACAAAGCACATTTTCGAAAAAGAAAATAACTTGTCGTCTCGGTCTTTTCAACGAAATCTTACAATAAGGATGTTTCCTGTGTAATAAAATAATATTATGATTCTATTTACTCTGTCAGTTAGATTATCAGAAATATTGGATACGTATTTTTTGTTTTATCAAGTCAATAAAAATTGACGAAGATAAAACGCATCAAAGATGTGGGGGCGTGTGACGTCACTTTTCGGTAAAAAGTCAGTACACTTTACTTATAAGTATGACGTCACACGAGTTTTCGACGCACTGTCTTCATTTTTAATTTTCGTGAAAAAAGAAAAAATACGTGTCCAATATTTGGAAATCTATCTGGCGGATTAATTAGAATTTTCAGGAAACATCCTTATGGATAAGGATAAGGTGAAGGATGATTGTGTTCAAGATCATGAGGTATAAATACATTGTCTAGTTTATATGTTAGTTTAGCTGGACATTTCTTCGACAGTCTTCTTGAACAATACCAGACATATGAAGCCTTGTTGTTTCTTGAGAATGTGTGCTTGTTGAACAAGAGTAGCTGGCCGCCTCCTCGCCATGACCGAACTATTTTGATGCCTGCAAAAAAAGGTTCGACTTTTAAAAGAACACAAGGTAGGTACCCCTTAAAGCTCGCTAAGGACTGTTGTATAGAAATCTATGCTCTAGTGACTACTTTAAAACAAAGGTCAAAATAGCGTATACCCTTGACCAATGTCTAATGTTGACATTAACCAAAACTGGTCATTTTATCTTACTACCAACACAAATGTGGAAGTTTGTCATGATAGATGGATGTTTGTTACTCTTTCACACAAAAATTTCTGAACGGATACGGATGAAATTTGACAGACAGATAGTTTGGCACCTGGATTAACACATAGGATATTTTTATCCCGGTATTAAGATACCGTGGGAAAATTACCGAACTGTACGCGGGTGAAGCCGCCGGAGAACGCTAGTGAAAAATAAATCTGTTTTATGTCAGCATTTTAACTATCAACTGAATGTAATTTTATAAGCGTTGATCAAATCGCTTGCTCGAGGCGTATTGGTAATTTCAATTATATTACAAGTCCTGGTGTTAGTGATACCAAAGACAAACTTAAAAGTAGGTATAAATGAATTTGAAATAAAGATTAAGTGCACACATAATTATATTTATAAGCATACTAAAGATTAAATGCACACATAATTATAATTATAAGCATACGTTGTTTAGGAACAATAATATGTACAACGTGTAACATAATAAACGCAAGACCTCCCGTGTGGTCTCTCGCACCATGAAACTAAACATCTTTTGTTCTACGAGTTCTTGAAATTTGCAAAAAAAAAAAATACTTTCTATAGGACGGACGCAATCAGCTAATCCACATATATGATAAAACTAAATAAAAGTTATGAATTTCCAAAAGTCATAGAACAAAAGTTGTTCAGTTTCATGGTTTGAGACACCACACGAGAGGTCTTGCATTTATTATGTTACACGTTGTATAGAAATATGAACAAGAAAAAAAGTCTTAATAACTGATTACATAATATCGACATAAAATATTAAAGATATTGCTGGAAATGAAGTTCCGTGCCTTATAACACGACTTTCTAACTTTATACGAGATTATTTAATTCAATAAGAGTAATACAATGTATCTAAACTTAGTATTAAAAAAAAAAACTACTTGTTAATTAGTAATAATTATAACTACAGAAAAAAACTTATCTTACACTGTCACGTACGGGATATCTTCCGTGATTTCCGTGAACTTTTGTGAGCTTACCATATTCGAAAATCACGGAAGATATCCGTGAACCTTGAAAGCTTAAAACTTAAACTAACGTCTAGATATTGTTGCTGAATAGTGAAGCAAAAAACTAGGTACACAAAGTTTCAAAACACAAATAGTTAATATGTAATTCTTACAACATACATCGAAAAATGGGAGATTAATATTTGATTATGAATAAAACAAATATTATAAAGACAGGCGATGTTCACTTATGTATGTAAATGACATAACATCAAGCCTGTAATCCCCGAAGGGTTAGGCAGTGGTGTACCTATTAGTACACCCACATCTCGCCAGTTATGTTTAAGTCCTATGTAATAGGGGGCGACCCTATTGCCGTCAACCGGGCACAAATCCAGACTTCGTGGCTGCTACTGAGAAATTCCTGATGGAAAAACTCCATAATAATTTGCCCGACCCGGGAATCGAACCCAGGATCTCATGCTCAGCAATTGCGACCACTACACCGACGAGGCAGTTATGTAAATGAATGCAGCAAAATCGTTTTTTATTTACATATTTCTACCAAAGTGAATCTATTTAGTTGACGTGAAATCCAATTATTTTATTCTGTAAACAGGACATCGAGATCTCTTTTATACGTCATATTAAAAAAAAGACAATATCTAGATTCAACATTTCCTACCTGACTACCCTTTTTTTTTTTTTTTTTTTTTTTTTTTTTGTCGTGGTAGAATCATCAAATGAGTCCTCCCACCCAGGGCAGAGTGGGAAGAACTGTCAGACTTGTACTGACTAAAATCCACGGTGTCCTTCAATAGCCCTTTATGATCCAGGGTCACGGTAATTCTATAAGTCCCGCGACCCCGGCAGGCTTTCGCCCTCTAGAGGGGGGCCCCGTCATAATGCTGACACTCTTTGAGGCGCGCGTGGAACACAACGCGCCGTCGACCCGGGCATGGTCCATGGTCGGACAGCGAGTCGCCCATTACTCGCCGCCCGCAAGCCCGCGCCTACGGTGGCCGGAGATCGTCTGCCGACGTCCGGCGCCGTGGGCGTCTACCACTGCGGCTGGGGTGGAGGGAGGACGCTGTCCTCTCCCTCACGCGGCCCGCCTCCTCCTTCGCGAGCATGACTGCTTCGCAGAAGGAGGCGACCGCTTCCCACTCCGTCTCGCCCCGCAGCATGGCCTCGACCAATGCCGGGCGCGAGAGGTCTCCGCCTATCGCCGCCGTGAGGACACGGCGGTGCTCTGCCCAAGCGGGGCAGTCCTGCACCGTATGCTCCACCGTGTCCTCCGGGCGGTCCTCGCAGTGGTGACACCCAGGCGTTTCCTCCTTCCCCATCAGACACAGGTACTTCCCGAAGCTTACCTGACTACCCTTGAGAAGAAATGGCAAAACAAACTCAAGTGTCCTGGTCCAGACATTAAATATGAAAATGGACAGAAATCTATTCTTCAAAAACACTTAACTCGAGCTGGAAATCGAACCCAGGACATGAGACAGCAGTTGCATTTTTATTCGAAATAGTTATTCGGATTCGATCGTGCAGCAGCAAGCAGGCTGACGCTGTTGGTCTTCAAAATATTTTTAGAAATATTTAAAAACATCGGTATTGGTGGCGGCGGAGGATGGTTGTGAGTAAGGTCTACGGTTTCAAGATAATCTTGTTCGTCCAGACAAACTGTAGCCTTGCATCTGCATCGTGCCCTTTCGGAACAGTAGTACGTTAAAGGTTCTCCGGGTAGTGCTGCAAATCTGTATTCATCGACCTGGATTTTGTCTTTACCCTTCATCGGTAAAGGAAGCACAGGCGTCCGTTCCTTCGGAGCTGAAACTAGAAAATTAAAATTATAATCACTGCGGTCAAAACTTTTTTTTTTTTTTTATAGCCTACATTGTGCCCCACTGCTGGACAAGTCTTTATTAAAGGTCTAGAGAAAGTGAAAATCTGTAGGTGTTAATAATTCGAACCACTTGTAAAACGATTGCCGCTTTTCTAGGCCCTCATGCGCTTGTTTACAAGCATGTTGTGTTAGATATTTAATGATACTACGTTACAATTTTTAGAATGATTTAATTACATTTAATGGTTATGCAGACAGATAATAAATATTATACTATCTTGCTTGGTCGCACATTAGTGGCCCTCGCGCGAGAAGTGTCAATACTGATTTGTGTTAGCTCACACAAATCGAACCATTCAATCGAGAACTACTTACTCGTGATACCAGGCCAGAATCACGTGTTCATTGTTTTCGGTAAATCCAACACAAGTAGTTGTTACAACAATATTGTAAACAACAATAGTTGTAAACTGCAAAGTTTACACTAGACATGTGCGGTGACTCAACTAACGATGAGACGAGGAGACTAACGATGCAAATCTTTGGTCAAAGAAGCAGTTTTTCAGTCAGTACGAGTGCACGTAACAGGCACCATCGGGAGACTTATGAATGTTTGGCGGTAGATGATTGTGTTCGTCCCAATGGCTTTCAATCCGGACAATTTAAAGACGACTTTTTTTAACAATACCGTATGCGACGTGACCTACAGTTTGGAATAAGTGTGGCTTTGGTGCAAAATTATCGATTTTCCCCTTACATTGATGATTTCGTATAGACCTCAAATATTAAAGAACAGTTCTTAGGCTGAGATCTATAAACGTTACTTAGCACGTATTTTGCCACTGTATTCGTCTCCCAAATGGGGTGCGTCCACATCTGGCGAATGTGCCGCGAATGTGCAGCTCGCGAGCCGTTTGCGCACTGCGCGCGTGCATTTTATGTTCGTACGCAGCCCCTGCGCCGTCCGCGCGCCGCTCGCGCGCTTTCTACGCGCCGTACTCGAGCGGCGCAGGAGGTGCGCGCGTGCCGGCCGCGATGCACCTCACAAATTCAAGCAAATTCACAACTGAGGCTCAAGCTCACGCGTATGGGCGAGGCCACAACACAGCGTTGCGGCGCCGCATCTTAACTCGAGCAGAAGTAGGACCCATGTAGTGCGGTCCATGTCTTACTAGAAACTGAACTGACGGTTATCGTCTTGTCGTACGATGTCGTATGCGATGTCATGTTTGCGTTGAGTCATCGCATTGTATTGCTGTGCGACGTCGTTTTTGCGATACGACGCCGCAACGCAGTGTTGTGGCCTCGACCTATGTGCGCACGAGCAGCGCGCGCGCTGCACGCGCGCCCCATTCGAGCCTTGCTAGGGTTGCACTAGAGCGACGCACCAAATATAAGCTGTAACCGCACGCGCGCAGGTCGCGGGCAGCTCGCAAACGGCTCGCGAGCTGCACATTCGCGGCACATTCGCCAGATGTGGACGCACCCTTATAAAAGCGCAAGATGCAAACGAGAACATGACTAAGCCAAAGCACGTGCTAACGTGCACGTGTAACGTTTATAGATCTCTGCCCTAGTTTTAAGTCGATGAAGTGTTGCTTGGTTACAATAAAATTGTACTTTTAAGTAATTAGGTAGGAACCATACAAAAACGTTCGAGTTTGCTATAAATCATAGGTTTACCCAACTTAATTTTGAAGTCTGGTACATTTAGCTCGAAAAAGATAAGAGTACATAAGTGTGGACCACTTACACAATTGAAAACCTAAAATGGGTAAAGCAAACTAACCTCACACCAGGGATTTTAGTTAGGTATCATAAAAAAACGATTTTTTGTTTTTCACAAGTTTATTCCTAAATAATTACAAATTAAGTTTACAGTCCAACACTCTCAACAACCAACCAATGGATGAAAGAACAACGTGACAACCAATGGCCAGAGTGGTTGTTAACTAAAGTCGCGCGTCGGTTTAGAAACGCACTATTTATTACTATTTATTTAATTAAAAAGAAAATAAGAAGGATTTCTTGACTTACCTAGACGCGCCGCAAGAGCCGTACACTCACTGCAGTCATCTTAAATCTAAATAGTATACCTTTTGTTTTACGTTGTGTGCACTTGTGGTATACTTATGCCAAAAAACATGATTTTTTCTTACTTTCAAAGAAAGTGTTAAGTAACGTTTATCAATCTCAGCCTAAGTTGCCAACTGGCGCTGAGTTTAATTAGCCTTCTTTTAGTCGGTTTGCCCATAAAAAGTCAACGATTTTTCTTCTTAGTCTCAGACCTGCCAGCAGTTCAGCATTCTCCTTTGTTGTTGGTTTGAAATGTCCCGTAGGAGTAATGGTAGTCCTATGTTCTTGATGAGACCAACTTGGACCTTAAATGATAATTTAGATTAGAATCACGTCTAACCCAACTGACTCTTTTACATTTAAATTAAAAGAAATTATAGAAATCCGTCGTCCGTCGATAGGAACCCGTTAAGGCGTTGAAAGGTAACACACACGCAGACATACTTTCGCATTTATATAATATGTGTATGGATTAAATATACTCGCGGGCAAATAATACGGATAATTTCTGATATTTTGTTTTTTTTTGTAACTTAGACAATGAAAGTAATAATAAAAGTTTTTAAAAATGTTTCCAACGTTTGATACTGGTAAATTATCTACAATGAATTATGTACAATTGTATGTTATAGATAATTTACCAGTATCAAAAAAAAAAAAATTTTTTAAAAAAATCAATAGGTAATCTTAACGTTGAAAAAATATTGTTTGGAACCTCAAATACAACCCAAAAAGAACTAAAACAAAATTAATACTCTTCTCACAACTGTCAGGCGATTGGGCATGATGCAAATACAAACAAGAAATACAATATTTCACATATTTTATTTATTTATTTATTTTACTGTTTGTGTACTATATTTTTTTTTTTTTGTGTAATTGTAACTCATTTTATTAAAATAACTTCCAAAAAAGGGTACATAATGAAATGGTTTACTTCATGAAATACATTACTTATATTTCACACTTACGACTAGGTTGGAATACACACGAATAAAATAAAATCGTACAAAAGACAAAACCAAAATAGTAAACACAGGCGCGTTTGCAAGACAAATAATTAAATAGGCACAATTAGTGCTAAACGAACTTTATACATCGTTCTATGTCTGTCACAGTACATTTATGTACTATATAAATGTACGTATATACAACGTGTAACATAATAAACGCAAGACCTCTAGTGTGGTGTCTCAGAACATGAAACTGAACAACTTTTGTTCTATGACTTTTGGAAATTCATAACTTTTTTTTTTAGTTTTACCATACATGTGGATCAGATGATTGCGTCCGTTCCTATAGAAAGTTTTTTTTTTTTTTTTTTGCGGTTTCTTAGAACTCGTAGAACAAAAGATGTTTAGTTTCATGGTGCGAGAGACCACACGGGAGGTCTTGAATTTATTATGTTACACCTTGTATACTTTAATAAAAGTAACTCCTAAAACATATCCAACTAAATATAACTAAGTCCTTAATAAATCTATAATCTAAAATATTGTCCATCAGTTCCCTGCATCAGTTTCGGTGGTGGATGAGTGTGAGTCTCATCAGCCGCTGCCAGAGTTCCATCCTTGTTTAACTTGAGTTTTGCTTTACAATGCTGACTCTGCTTCTGTGAGCAATACAGGTTACAGAACGACGCTCCCTGCCGCGAGAACGTAAAGCTTTTGTATAAAATCATCCTCTTCTTACCTATTTCAATGACTTTATACTGATCTGAAAATAATAATTACTTGGGTAAATTTGAATTCATTTGAACTGAAGAAACATTGTAATAGATCTCATCATCATGCGTTTTTCTGTTTCCAAAGACTGACGATGATTCCCGAAATACATGAAGTACTAAATACCCGAAGTACATCATTCTGAGCGGGCTACATAGAAATTATCATAGGTTATTAAAAAAAACAGCTTTTCCATATATTTTAACCGTGTAGGTATTGCACTTTTGTAGGAAACAGCAGATTTTTTTTATTAACCGATGAAAAATATCTATGTGGGGGGCTCAGAATGATGTATACGTGGTAACCGTTTTCGCGTCGGTGTCTGTTACACCCCGTATAAATATGTACAACTATTATTATGTGTCTATTATGAGTAGAAACTTTAGTGGAATAAAAAAAGGGTGATATTGAACGCATGTGGCATTCCTGTTTCTTATTCTTTATTTAACACAAAAATAAATATTATAGTTTACGTATAAAGGCGAGCTTAACCCAGAATTAGGGTTCTCTGCAAACCTTATTGAGATAGTAAAATTTTCAGAAGGGGTTAGATAAAGTACACAAACAGAATATTTAAAAAACGGAATAAGAAGTATAATTTAATTATAAATACAACATACACTACAATGCATCCTTATTCAATCTAGAAAAAGTACATACATGATTTTAAGATGATTATGTTTTTCTAACCGCAAACTAGATTGCCATACTGAGATTTTCTGAAAGGGATAGACAAACTACACAAACAGTATATTTATAAACTGTATTAAGAGTACACCTTAAGATATAAATTCAACTATTTATTTATTTAAAACTTCAAGCGCAAAGTACAGAGGTGGACTTAATGCCATAAAGTCATAGTGTAGGCTATTCTTGTCTATTATGCGTAAAAGCATTAGTGCAATAATGAAAACGCGACATTGAACGCATTTGACATTTATTATTATTCTTGATTGAACAGAAAATAAAAACATATATTAATTGCAATAATATAGCTGATGTACAATGGCGAGCTTAACCAAGAAATGGATTTTCACACAGCAAACCTAATTTCGATTGCGAGATTTACCACAAAAGGATATACCTGTGTGTGTACCTGTTTAATTACTTGAATTGATTAATTTTATAAACTAAACTACATACATACAATATAATATACGTAGTACATACTATACATACATTGCATTACAGTGACTATAACTGAGAGCTGCGGGCTCTCTGCCCTCTATCACAAAAACGGTTGGGCGTATGAAAAATATTTCAATGGAAAATTTGTCGCAAATTTTATGCTCTACAATTTTTTATAATACTACATGTTAATATCATTGGATAGAATCCGAGATAATCGCGAAAAACTGATTGACTTGGCCTTGAATAACTTACTACACAGACACGAGATTTTATGAGACTTATGAGATAATTTTCACACCAAAATGAAGGTGTATACGAGATTACAGCTTATTAACTCTCATTAAGAGGTGAAAACCCTAATATGACTGGACTATACATTTCATAACTTACTAATACACTAAGATCTTAAACTATCATGGTCACTAACATTACTATTAATACTAACGGGATATTTACCATGTATTAATACACTATTAACATACACATATACACGAATACACGTACATTTATTTACTATCACTATAACTTAAATAGAAATATAACTATTGCGCGACCTTATTCCCTCTTTAATTTAAAATATTCCCCATCAGCTCCCTGCACCAGGTTAGGTGGTGGATGAGTGTGACTACCATGAGCCGCTGCAAGACTTCCATCTTCGTTCAAAAACAGCTTAGCTCCACATGATTCGCTTGTCCTTTGTGAACAGAACCTCAAACGGACAGACGTGCTTTGTCTCGAAAATGTGTGGCTTTTGTACAACATTAATGTTTTCCCGTTCATCTTTATGATTTGAGCTGAAACTGTAAGGTGATATTTAGGAAAATATGTAATGGTTCGGATATTTTTACATTTTACCACAAAAAGCATTTTATTACGTTTTATACTCGTGTATAATTTTTTTTAATTTTTTTTTTATTTTATTTATTTAGGTAACCAACAGCGATCCATAAAAATATTTTACAAAATATGCGTGTTACAGATAATATGGCCAATTATAGGTTTCCCTGTATAACTGGGATATTTGTATAAATATAAATGCGAACGGATTAATTCCAGATACTTCCAATTAAACAAAAAAAAAAATAGCTATACAATACAAAATTAAATTACATAAACTTTTAGATCACAATTTTGAAAAATATAAAACAAAAAAGGTGGAATAATAAAAGATAGTAGAAAAAGGAATAAAACGTTCAAATACAAGCCGCAATCTCATACTAGCGACAATCCCTGTCGTAAGTGTAAAATTAGAGGCGTTGAGACTAAAAAGAATGAGTACGTTCTTATAAAACGGGACCTATGTCTATGAAGTAAATTTCTTTCCTCTGCTGCACCGATTGGCGTCAAAGTCGGCTGTTGACACAGCATTATGCAGAGCGACATGTGACGTATTTTCCCAAATTATACTTTTTGTATTTGTACAGAACATGATAAAAAAATAATAGTACAGAATGTTTTTTTTTCTTTCTTTCTATTGCTTTAAGATCATAGCGTAACTGAGAAAACAAAGCTTAGCTGTTTAGCTACGACATCATGTCGTAACAGTTCTGTAGTTCACAGTGTGAAAGATGGGAACGTGAACTTCGTTAGGCCCCTCAGCTAAGCTATGCTTTCAACAGACAGCTCATCTCTGACACGAAATACAGGTTAAAATTGCGAAATAAAACAGTCCCAATTATTTATTTAAGGGTTTGTAATAGTTAGTGCATACCAGTGGCGAAGGGTCAATTTTTGTGAGAGGTAAGCCGGAGTATATATCTTTAATGTGATTATATTATTTGTCTCTAGAACACTTACTGTGCCATTTTCCAAAGGGAAGCCGGTAGGAATCGAGTTGTATGGACCCTTCGCCACTGGTGCATACATATCAAGGAAATACAGAAACCCAATGAAAGGTAATACAGTCAGAAAGAAGAAGATTCATCATGATTATTTATTTGTATTCATCTTACTTTGACAACAATTTGAACTGTGACAGTCTATTAAGTAATTTAATTTCATATTTATTTTTAGATTGCAATTCTAATCGGAAACGACAATCTTGAAATTAGTAAAGCAAGCTTCGCTAACTCGAATTTTGCCATCGAAAGCACATTTTTACAAAAAGTATTGGTTCCTTCGCCCACCGCGACTTTTTAGTAGCGATGCAAATGCAAAACAGCTGCGGGAAGTCACTGGATACGTACCTTGCTACGTGGGCAAAGGTACTCGGCCTCGGTTCTGTATCACTACTATCGTGATGTCGTCGCGGGTCAGTCGCGCGTTTGCTTCGCTTCTGTCGCGCGTTCAAATGCGACTAACGCGCGGTATCATCGAGACAAAAAGTCGCTGTGGGCGAAGGCATTAAGGTGTCGCATAGCTCATTCGCAGTTTACAATATGTTCCATCCATATTTTTGAAAAGTTCTGGTGGTGGGTGATTATGATCGGTGTTAGCCTTTGTAATTCTTCCACCTTCGTCTAAAATAAGCATTGCTTTACAGCCCATACTGCCCTTCTTAGAACAATATCGATGTTTAAGGTTTCTGCCCGATTTTGAATAGGTGTGGTTTTGGTAAAGTATTAGATCCTTGTGACGATATCTGATTATTTCGTAGGTACCTAGAAAATAAACAATTATATGTATAATTGTGGTAAAATATTACAAACGCAAAAAAAACAAGGCGATGCAGAATTTTTGAACGACCAACGCGTTTGCAACGTCCAGCAAACCACGATATTTCTAAAATTAAGAGATGATAAAAGAACATAGTAATGAATATGGTCCGGTGTTCGAGTTCTGACGGTCAGGCAGCTTATCATACTCCGTGCCGTGCTGTGTAGACACTCCATGTTACCTCTAGCTCCAAAACTCCTATAAAGACGCAAAGGTTTTCCTGTCTGTGAAACTGTCAAGTGTCGAACCGATTTCGCTGGTAGCCAATTCTTCGCTTCGAGCTCTCGACTGTATAATAAAGTCAATAAGGCTTTATCCATTTATAAATGTACAAAGTATGAAGTAAAAAGTTTACTTACTAAGTGTTTGCAGGAGTTGACATATGACGATACTGAAAGTCTGATTAGAATGAGTTCTTAATGAATATTAAAAAAAGTTCAGAAACGATTAACAAAATTTTCAGTTACCTATGTATCTGTACAAAGAAAATTAAAAGTACTTGCACGATGTTTTTATATGTGTAGATGTATGTCACCGCACTTCGGGTAACAAATGGCTTCTAAGATACAGGCTTCTTGCCTAGTTAAGAAGTCAAATGTTCATTTATAAATTGTCTCTGTTGTACAACTAAATCCTGTCACTAAATCGTAGTTTGGTTTTTGCGTACAAATAAAACAATTAATTATTCGCTAAAATGTTAGAAAAATAGACTACGGATATCCACTGATTATTTGTTAAAACGTTGGGAAAAAGTGACTATGGATACACAAGTACACACTGAATAATTAAATAAGCTAAAATTTTATGAAGAATAGTCATACACATAATCTTAGTTACTTCCAAATGGGAAGTATCCATTTATTTATTTCATAAAAAAAACTAACACTATTTGTCACTCGTGTCATTCGGTTGCAGTTAAAAAAAACAGTTCAAATGGGAAATCAAGTTTTTGTTTTTGAACCGTGACCTTTTTTTTCTGATATTTTGTTACCCATTGGTTGATTTCTTCGTCTGTCTTCTAGTGACATGCCTTTTCTAGCTTTGAAAATAGCTGTTCGCACTTTTCTTTCACCAATACCCAGGGTGTTCAAAAAGAATATCTTGCAAACTTTAACGGGGTTTCCGTCGACTAATATAGAATAGACAAGTGAAACCTGCCTTCTACGTGATGTTCCACTGCGTCTAGCAACTGGTGCTTGAGACACTCTTGATAAAATGAATTGGAACTGCAAATTTCGCGTCATATCTTTTCCATGATATTTCTTAAAGATATTTATCCTGGCTTCTTCATTTACAATTTCATAGCACCTATGCTTGCAAGTGCACACGGGTCCCATTTTAGGGACGGCTCCTGTTTTTTTATACGATTTCTTTGGTTTTGCATTCTTTTGTTCGGGGGTCGATGATAGGTTATGTTTTGAAGTTATTTCGTTTGAACTTGCATTATGAACGACTTCATCGTCTGAAGAGTTGCCTGCTGAAACTTCGCCAATATAATGGTATCCAACAGAATCAAGTTCAGTTGCGAACAGGCGCCCCAAAAAACTATTAGTGCTTTGAGGTTCTTTTTTCATATTTCTGGATGATCTGGACAAAGCAGACCGTCGAGCAGATCCCGATGATCCTAAAAATTAACAAATAAAAGAGCAATCAGTAATTATTAAGGTCCAGTATCCAGAAATATTAAGATAGGCAAGGGGAGGTGGGAGGAAATGAAAAGCAGTAGGCGGTGAGTATAAAATGAACTCACACCATTTCTTGGGTCAATTTATTTTTAAAAGTGCAAGGTAACACGTCCTATTTTATTATTCTCAATTTGTTGTTTAAGTTCTCAAAATGTTATGTAAAGAAAAAGAGAAAAGAACGCTACCGATTTGCATTGTTTTTATTTTTACTATAATATGTATTATAAATAATATTATAAATATTTTATTTATTTTATTTACAAAAGAAAAGGCGGGGCAGATAGATTATATTAGAACATCTTGCATTCTTTAACGAATTTCCGTCAACCAATAAAGAACAGATTAGTGAAACCTTCCTTCTACGTGATATTCCACTGCGTCTAGCAACTGGAATGCATCCATCGCTCAATATTTTAAATGCGTTACATTGAGTCCTACCGTAATTCGTGTTTTGGTCTCGTCCCATCATAGACCTCATCTATCGCTTTCCATCAGGCGTGATCGAGGTCAAGAGCGGGCCCATTTCGTAATAAAAAAAAAATTTAAAAAAATTTTTGCTTAACATTCCTTAATTTGATGAACAGAATGCTTAGTTGACGACTTCGTGGCGAGTCTGTTTACACCTTGTATTATACTCGCAGATCACGACACTTCGGTACAGCCCTTCCGTAGCAACTTTCTCTTTTGGTATGTTCGCCTTGGCACAGTATTTCAGATACAGCGAGTAACATATTGTGATATTCAGTCGGTTATTGCGCATCAGCTCTTGTTTCTTCGGGTTTCCAGATTTAGCCACATATTCACACATTGTTTCAATGTGTTTCCGGACCAAATCTCTTACTTCATCTGGTTGTTTTTGCACCTGTGATATGACAGTTTTAGCTTTTGTCGCATTTGGGCCTTTTTTAACTGTTGTACTTACCGAAGCTTCGGTTAAAGCTAAGGTATTCAAAAAGAAGGTTTTGCATACTTCAACAGGTTTTTCGTTCACCAAAAAGGTGTAGTTTAAGGCAAGTTCTTTTTTAGAATTTCCAAATTCATCGCATTGTGGGCTAACAACTGGTACTTCAGACACTCTTGATAAAATAAAATCCTTCTGTGCACTCCGTGTCATGTCTTGTCTGTAATATTTGTTGAAGATACTCATCCTGGCTTCTTTTTTCACATTTTCGTAGCACTTAAGCTTGCAGGTGCATACCGGTCCCATTGATTTTATTGCGGGATTTTTTCGTTTTTCTGTGTCTGCATTATTTTGTACAGAAACAATCGAGGATGAATGTGTTTTTGAGGGCATTTCGTCTATACCTTCATTGTCGACATTTTCAACTTTGATATTTTTTAAGTCAATCATTCCGTGTACAGCAACCTCGTCAGTTTCTCGATCTGTGCCAAAAATCAATTCAGGTTTTATTGTTGATAATGTTTCAATATAATTGTGTTGAGATTTCATGCCATTGCCTGTGCTGGGCAGTGAGCACCGTGGATCTGAACTGGATGATCCTAGAATCAAAACAATAAAAAAATTAGTATTTGTTAAATAATCTGTTATTTATAAACTTACAAAAAATCATATTACGTTTACCGTATTCATTTTCTCTCTATGAACAGGTCGTGCCTACCTATACTTAAAAATAATGAATATTGATGAATTTTTGTTATTGTATTGTCAATTTTCCTTGACAGCTATGGGGAATAAATTAAACCTTTCTTTTCCAAAAACATTACAAGTTGTGAATAAGTTGAAATTAAAAAGATTAAATTGTTAAACAAAATGAATTTATTTCCAGAATTATTTTTACTTGTCACTTTTTCTATATCTTCATATATCTTACCACAATATCTTCTTTATATTTTTGTCTATTTTTATGCAAAGAGGTAAAGTTAATAAGGTTATTTCTGAAAATACTTAGCCAATTTTAGAGGAGAGCCTCTAGAAAGCGAATCAAGAGACGAAAATAATATTAGAATTATTTACAGGTTTTCGTCTCTTGATTCACTTTCTAGAATTTAATTATTAAAGTATCTGTTTAAATTTATCAAAACTGATCAAAAACTTACTATTAAAGCCATCGTCTGCCTAGCCTTTTCCCAACTATGGGGCTGTCTCCACGAGCTAGAGAATCGCGGCGATATTATCGTCGTGCCACGTATTTCTATACGAGAATATCGCCGCGATTCTCTCGCTCATGGAGACGGCCCTTAAGAGAGTGTATAGAATTATACGTGACACGACGATAATATCGCCGCGATTCTCTCGCTCGTGGAGACGGCCCCATGGAGACGGCCCATAAGAGAGTGTATAGAATTATACGTGACACGACGATAATATCGCCGCGATTCTCTCGCTCGTGGAGACGGCCCCTAGGTTGGGTTAGGCTTCTAGTCTAATTGAGTGCAGCTGAATAACAGTGTTCAGACTATACCTATAAATATTCCTTTAATAAATAAATAAATAAATACTAAATAGTTTTTTATTGACACAAAGAAAAAAAGTTATACATATCCATTTGAAACCCTGACTCCTGTGCTAGGTGAGACCTGTGTTACAGAAGTCAGAGTTTTCACCCGTTTTTGGTACTAATGTTACAGCATTTTATGCATCAAAAGCAAAAAACAATTAAAAAATAATAATCATTATAAATAATGCATGCGTGCTCTTATGTGGTGTGTGTGCGTGTGTTTATGCGTAGGTGTGAAAATGTGAGTGTGTGTATTCATAAAAAAAAACTACCAACTACCCTTATGAAACTGCGAAAACGATGAGTGGCCTGAGTGACATACACAAGTACACAACTCACAAGAATAATAAAGGTATTTCATCGACAGTTTCCAAAAAACATCCAGTTACAATTGCAAACAAAAGGTACAATAAAACCAACTTTCAATTAAAATTAATTTATTAGTCGTTCTATCTGTGTATCTTAAATTAGGATATTATTGCATATAGGTACAACGTAGGTAGGCATAGTGGTGCACATAGGTATCCTTCTCTCCACAACTATTATTTTCTTAAATTATAATATCTCTCGTTCAAAATAAAAAAAATATAAATTTCTATGTTTGTTAAAGATTAGCTTCTACCAGCGACTCTTCCAGCATGAAAAACACATCCAAACTTATAAAGAGATATCTTTGCCGTGATGGCCCAGAGGTTATTGCCTCGCCACTCATGCACGAAGTTGTGGGTTCAATTCCGGGCAAGTACCAATGTGATTTTTTTCAATTTATATGTACTTTTTAAGTTTATGTTGGACATCACCGACATACTGATGTCGATGTCATAAAATAGTTTCTGCCAACGACTTCCCGTTCCCGTCGAAGAATTATATCCTATGGCACTCGGCGATTATAGTGTACCTAATCATTAGCGAAAGATTTTTTTGATATCGTGTGTGTATCCCTCCTACATCCTCCTGCATCCAAACTTACAAGTATACCAACTTTAGCCCTAAAATTATAGACTATAACAATAATATTAGTATAGAAGTCGAGTTGATTAACCACATAAACTTTGAAAAACAATTATAAGTTTTTCAGGGTTTTTCGTCCCTTGTGCCATCTGGCAGCGGTTGGAACAGTGAATCATACTCTGTTCTCAAGATACGTCGGTAAAGCCAGTACTTAGCAACATTAGTACTAGGTATGCACTCTTTTTCACAGAATTCTACGTACAAGGAGTATAATTTATTGATTTTCAATTCACTGGCCACATCTAGTAGAAGATTTTGGGCATTCATTAAGTCAATATGTGTACGAACAGTGTCTTTAATTTTTTCTGGTGTTTTGTTAATCGACGGTTGTTTTCCCCGCCTGTCTTCTTGTGGTATGCCATTTGTAGCATTTTTGACTGCTCGTCTTACTGTGCTTGCAGATATAGCCAAGGTAGTCAGGAAAAAAGGTTTGCAGACTCTCACAGGTTTTTCGTTCACCAAAAAAGTGTAGTGGAATGTAACCTCTCTTACAGGATTGTTTCTTCTGGGACCATAATGCCTAGCAACTGGTTTTTCAGTCACTCTAGATATAATAAACAGCTTCTGTGATCGCCATGTCGTATCTTGTCCATGGTATTCATTGAAGATATTCATCCTGGCTTCTTGATTTACATTTTCATAGCACTTAAGCTTGCAAGTGCACATTGATTCCATGGTTTTTATAGAAGTAGTTTTTGAACTTTTACTTGGATAAGGTTTCTTTGTACAGGCATTATTTTGTTCAGAAGCTGTGGAAGTTGGATAGTCTATAAGAGCCATTTCATCTGAACCTGTATTATTAACGACTTCATCGTCATCTTTATCATTCTTTGGTTCGAGTTCTAAAAGGAACATCATATTTTCATTCATTTCTTTATTATAGTTAAGTCTCTGGCCTGATTTCGAGCAACCTAGAATTAAAACAATATTTAAATTAGTCAATGTTCGAGTACATAGGTTAATATTTTTTTTATATTATCAAGCTGTAAGCTGTCCTGGAGGATAATTTGCATATGTACCACATAATAAACCTCAAAAAAGACTCCGTGAGACTTTTTATGTGATTTGCTATTGTTTTTACAAATTTTCACTACACAGGAAGGCATAATTCTATTTTTTTTATCAATGTTATCTAGGCGACGACTCGTGACGTACTAGGAGCGATGAGCATGGTTTTATTGTAGGTGTGTGCGTGAGCGTGTTTTTTTTTTATTGCAGTGGCACGGTTTTGTGGCTTCAGTTTTGATGTAAGCGGCGCGCCATCTTCCTTTTTTTGTTGGTCTGAGTGTACAACATACATTCTAACAATATTATTATCTAGTTTACAATATTTGTGATACCTAAGTATCACCTAGTTATAAATTTAATGCTCCTACTTGCTGCCCAACCCATGTTCATATTTATAAGTCAAAGCTTGTCATAAATAAATAAATAATATTTAATGAAAAGATTATTATACTTGGGAGGTTTTGCTGATCCCCTATCCGTTTATTCTGGACCAATTGTTTTAAACCATGTACATAGTTATTAATATAATAAATACAACTAGTTTCTAGTGCATAACAAATTCTTTATTTCAGACCACACACAATCTTAAAAATACTTAATTACCAATAACGTTATTCATAATTTGACTTTGTTTATGTTAATTGATCTTGTTTCTAATACTGATCAAAATCTTCTACTCGACCAACCATCGTTGGATTACTAAAAAAGTCAGAAATCGCAAAAAAACTTTTCTCCTATATTTCTTAGGCAATTCATTGCAGGTCCTGAGAAGAAATTTGTGAAACTGAAATATATATAAAAAATAAAATAAAAGACAAATGATCACGAAGACGGTATGTAACTTTATTACACATATCAAAAATATCTAGAAATCATATTAACTTTCATTATTTTATTATCGAAATCTAACGATCTTATGGGAAAAGTTGTTTTCAATTTCTAACTTTTTTACTACTTCAATCTGGGTTGGTCCCATAATGGTTTTTGAACAGAAATTAGAAACGGTATCGATTGGCATCAATAAAATATTTTCTGTAAAATGGCCATTTTCTTGCTAACTATAATTTTTTTTGAAAATCTGTGAATCGGGATCAAAGTTCCACGTATAATTATGGATAGTCTCCTAAGTTCATTTTCGTGTAGCAGCAACGGTTAAGGTATTTGCCCTTACTGCCTCGAAAGTTTCCACCATGTATTATTGCGTTGTCTGAAAAGCCCTTGACTCTTAAAACTAAATCGCTATTGCAGCTAGGTACTACTATAGTTATCAGTGGCGAAGGTTCCATAGAACTCGATTCCTACCGGCTTCCCTTTGAAAAATGGCACAGGCAGTATTCTATAGACAAATAATATAATCACATTAAAGATATGTACTCCAGCTTACCTCTTACAAAAATTGACCCTTCGCTACTGATAGTTATTTCTATTTGATTGTTTCAATTTTGTATCAACATCAAGCGCTTACAACTAAATGCGGCTACGGCTTACGGCTAAATAATAACAGCCGCTCGGGTCGATCTTTAGGTTAAGCCGCGCTTGCCTAGTTTGATCCGTAGATGGGTGACCACCTATTACATATCGATATTCTTCCGTGCCTCTTAAAACACGTAAAGCCGTTGGTCCCGGCTGTCGTTTGCAAATCATTGACAGTCGTCACATGTAGTCTGACAACCAGTCTTACCAAGGGCTATCGTATTACCCAGTACTAATTGGGTTGTGGAGGTCAGATAGGCAGTCGCGCCATGTAAAATACTGGTATTCAGCTGCATCCGGTTAGACTGGAAGCCGACCCTAACATAGTTGGGAAACAGCTAGGCAGATGATCAAGTGCTTAGAACTAGGAATTATTCCTACACGGTGGAGATTTAGTCACCCTCTTGACGGATGTAGGTTGTGCGTGTATAAAGGGTGCAAATAGACCCATAACATATATGAAAGGCACTTATTGTCCCCGTCTTTGCGATCATTTTTGTGTTCTAGACTATACCTGGGAACCTTCTAGTTACGGAGATATTGGGGGTCAAAGTTTCAACTTTTTCACAAGTTTTTTTTTAAAAACATGTTTTTAATGTAAGATTTTTACTTTACACACCTCCACGACGTCCGTACTTTTTAATCCATCCATCAGCACAATGCTTCGAGTGCTTTCCATCGAGTCCTACCGTAAAACGTGACTTTTCACCCCAAAAAAAAAAAGTCGATTCCCAGCAATAATTTTTGCGTAAAGTTGTTTGATGTACAGAATGCTTGGTTGTCGGCTATGTGAAGGGTCTGTTTACACCCTGTACAGGATGACTGGTAATTAGTGACCGATACTTAAAAACGTGAGTAATCATGATAAAAAACAACTTTCCCAAAGAAACATTTTTTTATACCTACGCGATCACTTTTATCCCAATAAAACAACAGCCGTAAGAAATTCGCGCGCACGCGCCTTTGACCTATCAGCTGTTAGCCGCGTGACGCCGTTCTGTCTCATTACTACCGTATCATGCAATAGTGGGTAGGCAGAGCACAGTGGGAGTCAGAACGGCGTCAGCATCATGTGTTTAAGTATCGTTCACTAATTACCAGTCACACTATATAATGCGTGTGTATCTTAGGTGGTCACAATGAAAACCTACTCAGCACACTATACTTTACAGTATTTCCCGTTAGATGTACGAACTAGATTCGGGGGGGGATGATTATGATCCGTGTTTGCATATTCAATTTCGCCGTCCTCGTCCAGCACTACTTTAGCTTTACAGTTACTGGAAACTTTCTTTGAGCAGAAGTGGAGACGGTACGGATAGGTTCGCTTCGAAAATGTATGTTGTTTGTAAAGAAGGACGGTCCTGCCATTGAGTTCTATCATTTCGTAAGGTTTCCCTGTAAAAAGAAAATATCTGGACTGCAATATCATCCTGATGAAAAATGAGCAAGCGTGGCAACGATTTTTTTTTTAATTTTCAGTCTGTTTATTTCCAAATACATTCATAAAAATTGTTACATAAAAAAAGAACGAATGCTGTTGCCTTCTCTGTTCATAAAGGCATCAAGGCATCTTGTTCTCATAAAAAAAATACCTTTGCCCAGCAATGGGACAGTAAAAGGCTGGTATTAAACAACATAAAAAAGTAATTTACTCTTTATTATTAATTTATTTACACTATTCATGAAAAGTTCATATTATTTACAGAATGGTGTAGTATTATTAACAAAAAAAAAACATAAAAAAATAATTTGTCAAAGAAACACGTAAGCTAGCTTCTGGTTTTTACTACTGGTTGGTAATAATACTAACAATAGTAAAAGATTAAGCACGGTTGATCTTATTCATTTTATCTGCTTAAACAATGAGACAATGAGTTATTTGAAAATGTTGCCACATAATTAAGTAGCTAATGGTTTGTATATTTTTTTTAAGGCTTACCTATGTAAATCATCAACTTCAACATAATACATACCGTACGTCGGGTACTTACGTCATAAGATTATCTAATTTTATTGCCTAGTAAGATTAATAAAATCTATATACGTTTATCAATGCTATAGCTAGTTTCCAGCACGGTAGCATGACCACCGTTGAAGCGGGTTTTGTCGACGGAAGAATCGACAAAATGACAGATAAACAAAAGAAATCTGTCATTTTGTCGATTCTTCCTTCAACAAAACCCGTTTCTACGGTGTTCATGCTACGCGTGCAGTTCAAACTCCATTTCTATATTCTAAAGTACTTTCCATCAGCAGTTTTAACCATTTTCGGTGGAGGGTGATTATGTTCTGTCATCGCACTCTTCAGCGTCCCATCCACGTTCAGAGTGAGCTTAGCCCGACAGTTCTTCGACTTCTTGGAACAAGCTTGGTAACGAAATGAAGGACCTTGCTTTGAAAACGTGTAATTCTGGTAAAGAATAACTGTTTTCCCGTTCAGGTTCACTATTTCGTATGGCATGCCTGTAAATTGGAAGAATGTAGTAAAAGAAAAAATAAAATAATTAAAATTGGATGTTAAAATGCTTTGCCACTAACCCTCAAATAAAACAAAAAGATCAGTTTCACATGATTTCAACTATTTATTTAATGCAATATTTCATCAAAATCTTTCTCTTGTCCTTAAATATCTGGACGGCAATATTATCCGGATGAAAAGTGAACAAGCCTGGCGATGAATGCTCATGCCGTCTCTTTATGATGATACCTTTGCCCAGGAGTGGGATAGTAAAAAGCTGGTATTAAACAACATAAAAAGGATGAATTAAGGGAAGATATTTAATTGACCTTACATGATTATTTATTTACACTATTCATGAAAAGTTCATATTATTTACAGAATGGGTTGCAGAGAAAGACAAATAACAATTTTTTTCATGTTTTTTTTTCAAAAAGAAATACGTACGTAGCCTTTGGTTTTTACTGCAAAACTTTTTTAATCGAACATTAAAAAAAAACAAGTTATATAACCTAATTAACGAACTAATTTGTAAAAGATTACACACGTTTGATCTTACTCATTTAATCTGCATAAACAATTAATTATTTAAATAAGTATTTTTAATTGAAAAAGATGTTGCCGCACAATTAAGTAGATATACTTTATTTATGTAAGGTTGTTATGTACATTTTATGTATACAATGACGACAATAGGTTACTTAGGCGTAGTAGTACCTAGATATTATTTTTTAAATAAAAAAGTTTGTAAGGCGTACCTATACATATACATCATCTACTTCAATATAATATGTACTTACATCGGGTACTTAGTTCATAAGATTATTTAATTCAATTGTATAGTAAGATAACGTTCAGAATCTACCAGGTAATAAAATCTAGATTTCACTTCAAACTATATTTCTATATTCTAAAGTACTTTCCATCAGCAGTTTTAACCATTTTCGGTGGAGGGTGATTATGTTCTGTCATCGCACTCTTCAGCGTCCCATCCATGTTCAGAGTGAGCTTAGCCCGACAGTTCTTCGACTTCTTGGAACAAGCTTGGTAACGAAATGAAGCACCTTGCTTCGAAAAGGTGTAATTCTGGTATAGAATAACTGTTTTCCCGCTCAGGTTCAATATTTCGTATGGCTTATCTGTAATTTGAAGAAATTATAAAAAAAATAATTAAATAATTAAAATTGGATGTTAAAATGCTTCACTCCTAACGCGTAAATAAAACAAAACGATCAGTTTCCCATAATACCAACTATTTATTTAATGCAATATTTAATTTATTCATAAACAATTTACATAGTGTTGAATATATACACATGCCATTTACATACAAATAAAAATAAGGAGAGATATTCTTTGCTTTCTATGTACCATCTCAACATGAATGATGTAACCAAGAGTTTGTAAAAGTATACTGATTTAAAAGAGTGTCCATGGAGTTTCTTGCCCGTTCTTCTCCATAGAGATCTACGTTAGGGAATGGGCAACTACAGTACTTTCACAGTTTTTATGCCTTGTGACTGGGACTGTAGCTATTGTTGTCTTTGTTTCGACAATTCAAAAGTGCCTGTAACTGGCCTATTTGAAATAAATGCTTTGATTTTTTTGATTTTGATTTTGATTTTGCATTCGTAAGATTGTTAGATACATAAATAATAGTACATCAAATTGATTTAAATATTTTAAATCTAATTGTATACTTACTATAATCAAGAAACTACCTCACAAGACAGTTATCAGAACAGCTGTAAGAATCTTAACTTGTCTCAATATTGTACGTCCATATAACAATTAAACAAGTACTTAGTTATTTGTTACTCTAAAAGTCTACAATAATACAATTTTGAGCCCATTATTTGATAAGCTAAGGCATGTGCTAAAAGCACTTTGACACATAACAACATCACAACTGAACCTAATCCGCGAAGGGTTATATACAGCGTGTATCAGAAAAGTGTGGTCGATCGCAAAAAAATAATCAGCGGTCCCATATACTCGTAAAACTTCAATACGTACTCGATCGAAATGTATGGGACAGCTGTTTTTTTTTCACGATTACGATGTAAGGGGCCGTCTCCACAAGCGAGAGAATCTCAGCGATATTATCGATGTGTCACGTATTTCTATACACTCTCTTAAGGGCCGTCTCCATGAGCGAGAGAATCGCGGGATATTCTCGTATAGAAATACGTGGCACGACGATAATATCACCGCGATTTTCTCGCTCGTGGAGACGGCCTCTTAGACCCATGGAGAAACGTGTTCAGTTTGGTGGTTCACACCCTGAAATATGACTACAACTTTCAGGTACATGCTATATAATTTGACACTGATCGGAGATTTCTTATAAATGTAGTAATAATTACTAACTTATTAGGTTTTTATTGAATAAAGTAGTTTGGAAAACATATCTTTTGACACTTACACTCGCAAATTTAATAAGTCAAACAACAACAACAGTACCTATTCGAGGTAGTTTATCTACAGGCAGTTATTCTTTTCGGAAATCTTAATTAAGTACTAATACTATTATTCTATAGATTTTTCACTTATGAACGATAAGAAGATTTTAATTAGTTTATCTACAGGTAGTTATTATTTTCGGAAATCTTAATTAAGTACTAATACTATTATAAACGATACGAAGGTATTAATTAATACTATTAGTCCTGAGTTTAATCTTCTCTAAGTAACCATAAGCGGCTTAATAGAAACTCGAAAAAGACTTGCCTAGGTCCGTAGGGAGAAAACGAATTTTCAGCAGATTCAAGAGATAAACCTCACAATGCGTACCACTTCCAATAGTACCGTTTTCTACAGTAATGTAATTATGTAGTCTACACTAGTCTCCACCTCGTATCCTGTTGTGTGCCTCAAAACATGCAGTTAAAGTAACCCTTGCGCCGAAGTGACAAAGTTCTGGGCTAACGACACGAAGAAAGATTCTATACTTAACTCCATGTCCAAACGCTCATTTTAGCTATTAAGTACTGCAGATTTCAGAGTATCAATAAAACACGCGTTTCGTCAATCAATAGGTGTAGTAGGTCGTGTCCAGACAACATATGCACTCGCTCGTGGCTACCGCGCAGCGGCATGGCGCCAGACTTTACAGGTACGTACTATACAGATTGATTTCAGAACAAGCTATATAGCTTTCTCAGCTTGGTAAATTTGTATGTGCCATCGATAGTCCTCTCACATCTCGGTGGGAAGTGCGTATGATCCGTCACTGCAGTCACAATATTACCACATTTGCCCAACTTTATGAACGCCCTGCACTTCTCACTCAACTTCTGTGAACATCTGAGCAGAGATTTGCCCTTCACGTGATACGAATAGGTGTAGTTATTGTATAGTATGACTGACTTTCCCCTTCCAAGGGGGAGGACGTGGTAGTCTGCTGAAAAAAAAGGTAGTTTTGGTAAGTAAGAAGAATTTATTTTACAAGGCTCATTAGAAAAATCTAGGTATAGGTACAACGATGACCTTATTATGACGATATGTGTGAAGTGGAACATCCATTTGTATTGAGATTTGTCAGGGTTATAGAAAATAAAACTTTACCTCACAGACAGAAAAGGGTTTATTAAAAAAATACACAGACGATTTATTCATTTACACACAAACTTAATAAGCTAACCTAGTTTAGCACTAATTAGTTAACACAATATTTAAAAATTTAATGTAATTGTTCTAAAGAACTGTACTCTTATAAAGAAAAGGATCAGGTAATGCAGAATACTGACTGAAGGTACCGAGCGGCCTACACTTGGAAGACCGTGTTGCTTGAAGAAGTCTAAAATGTGTCGTTTTTGGTCATAATCTTCAGCAGTGAGAGAACGATAAGAGAAACGTAATGGAATCAGGCGTTACTTTGCAGAAATCCATGACATAAAATGTTATTAAAACTATTCAGTTCTAGCTCCGCATTTTCAAGAGACGTTGACTCGACGACTGCTCGGATGTAAATAATATTTGTAGTTAATACAAAGAAGTAAGCAGATGATTCTTTCAAAACTTTATAGCTGTACGCGCTGCTGAATGGGTCGTAAACACCTTGATTGTTAGCTTGAATGATAAGTCACGGATAACCAAAGATGATGGTTTATTGACTGTATTTAACTACCACGTAACTAATCCTATATGAATAATGCGTTAATGAGTGCAGCTGACTATGAACGCTGATTGTGTACTGTCGCTTTACACTATAATTTGTGCAAAGTGACGGAAAAGTGCTGATCTATGCAATGCGCGCGTGCCGTGTTCGATACATGACTCGCACAAAAGTTTTTATCTATTTCTCCTTAAAATCCATAATACCTACGTTATTCATCGCTTTAGTTACGGTGTAAAATCCCTGAGATGTTAAAAGACATGTCGGAGGAAGATGATTGTGGCAGGCATCATAGTAAATGATTTTCCCAAGCTTGTTTACTTTTAAAAACGCGTTGCACTTTTCACTGTGTTTCTGAGAACATTGCAGTCGGGACTTGCCGCGTACATGGTACGAAAATGTGTAGTTCTGAAATAAAATCACTTCTCGACCGCCAGATAGGGGCAGTATGTGGTAGGTAACTGAAAAAGAAAAATTGTGATTGCATTATAGCTGAAGAAGGGAAAACAGATAGATGGAAGGGGCTGTTGTTTTGCACAACAGGCTCATATTATTTTGTATGATTAGCGGGCGACAGTTACACATCGTCCGTCGATGCGCTTGCCAAACCTGATATGTGTGTACACAACAAAAAAAATATTTTAGCTTTCATACACGAATGTAATAAGTTTTTTATTATCTTAGACTTAAATAGATATTTTTTGCCATATTTTGTACTATTTTTATTTTTTCAGAAGATTCATTGATTTCTTCTTCTATTCATTTATTACAAAAAAACAGTTTTTATGTTGTCCTGAAAAGTTCTTAAAATGCACATATTCGGTTTGGCAAGCGCACCGACGACATGCTGTTTTTTTAAGCATGGGGTTATTATCCTATTCTGATAGCATCAGGCCCAAGGAACAAAAATTATAGACAAACGTGGACCAACAGTATTTATTTTCTTAATTTTGAGTTACAAACACATAACATAACACACCTGTTTTTCCTCGAAGGTTCACAAAACTAATATTAATAAAAATGTGCCTTATTTAATATAATCTTTATCAACAATATAACTAAGATTAAGTACTTAATATCTACCTAATTTAACGCAATATTTTTATCCAATATTAATTCAATGTATATAACATTTAACCTCAACAAGATTGATGTAACAAAGAGCTTGTAAAAAAATATTTTGATTAAAAAGAGTGTCCATGGAGTTTCTTACCCATTCTTCTCCATAGAGATCTACGCTTTGGAATGGGCAAGTTGGGCAACTACATCAATTTCACAAGTAATTATGCTTTGTGCCTGGGGCTGTAGTTGCTGCCTGTAATGGTCTAATTGAAATAAATACTTATAGTTTTTGAGTTTTACTTCTGCCTATTGTATTTAACCGGTAAGTACAAAAATACATGATTTAACTAAATAAATAAAATTTACCTTTGGAAAACGTGTAGGTCCACTCAAAATCAAAATATTTTTTTATTTCACATAGGCCTACGTGGGCACTTATAAAACATCTACGCAGACATGTGCGTATATTTTTTGTATAAATTAACTTAATAAATCATCATGAAACATCATCTTCCTTCTACCCTTGTTCAAATGAAGTCGACGCAACATGTCTTTATTATCCCTACATCACCATCATCCGATATCTCACTAGTCACCACTTTCCTAGGAATATCATCTTTTACACAAATCAACTGATCACTTTTTCACCTGATGGAAAGCGACAATGCTGTCGATGGTAATCCTCGGTTCCCTATGACAAAAGATTGCGTGGGAGTCGGGTGTCATTGTGTGGGCCTGGGAGACCTGAGACATTGTCCTAAAAAAGTTTTGGGTATGGATGTGGACGGGTATAAAAGAATAGGCGAAGATCAAATAAACAATGGTTAGACGGGTACATCCCGTTTGGTAATTTTCCCGTTTCGCCAACTAAACAAAAGACGTGCAAAACAAGTGAACAACCCGCGATCATGGCGCTTGCGTCGAAATATTGGGAGCTCGAAATTATGAACAATCACGGAAGATATCCCGTATAAGTTTAACAATGGAGAGGTTATGTCGACGGCAATATGGCTAGAAACAGTGTCTACTGAAATTACTGTTTAGAGATGTGTGGAAGAAGAAGACATACAGCATCGACCCTTAACAAATCAGGATAAGAGCAGGAATATGATGAGACGGCTAGAAGAACACCTTAACTGAGAATAGTTCTGCCAAATTTACCAGTCCACATCGAAATTAATCATTATTTTCCAAAGTGATTGATTTTGTAAAGTAAACGTTGAAATTTTAAATCTGCTCAAATTATACGTTTTGGATGTATAAGAGACTGATTTTCATCATCATCATTTCAGCCGAAGGTCGTCCACTGCTGGACATAGGCCTCCCCCAAAGGGAGGGTTTTGCCACAATCGCCACGCTTGGCAGGCGGGTTGGCCATCGCAGTACGGTTGTTAAAAAAAAGCACAGAGAACGCTGCTGCCCATTCTCTGGTAAGTCCCGTTAAGTAAGACTGATCTTACTCAACAGCAATATAATTCATTTTGGATGTTGGATTAATTTGACGTATGTAAAGGTGCTCCCTCACCGGGAGCATTCGTGTATAATTTAACAAATGCAAGATTCGATTTTGAGCATTAAGTTCACTTGTTTCTGTACAAAATCGAAACTTGGATTGTTACATTACAAGCGAATGCTCCCGGTGAGGGAGCGCCTTAAATAAATTAATAAGGTATTATGGGTTGGCTCTTTCTGGCAGAACTACCTCCAATAATTTCATATCTATTTTATCTTCCGCCGTCGCTTACCCCGTAAAACATTAAGCCTATCATATAATGTACTTTTTGGTATATCATACAAAAGTGAAGCTTGTCTTAGACTGATTTCTTTGTAAAATATCTTTTCCACGGCATTCTTCAAGTTTTGTTTGTACCAAAGAGTTTTTTTCCGTTCCTTTCCGTAAACTGATGCCACGAATTCTGGAACATAAAAGCATATTAGAATTTTTTTCAATTAGATATTATGTTTTACAAAGACATTAATTAGCCTAATTGCGTAACTATGGCAATTGCTTTCATTTTGAAAGGTGAAAACATGTCTAAACGTATGGTGCAATTGATATTTATCAAAATATAAGAATAGAAGTGTGTTTCTCAATAAGGCTGCTGGCATTCCATACCA
Source organism: Noctua comes (assembly GCA_963082995.1). Taxonomy (NCBI): domain Eukaryota; kingdom Metazoa; phylum Arthropoda; class Insecta; order Lepidoptera; family Noctuidae; genus Noctua; species Noctua comes. Next base: position 16,084,769 of record OY720270.1, read on the forward strand.
ACACCACAAATTATTTAAACGTGAGGATCAGTAAAATTTTAAATTGTTAACTCAATCGTCATTATCACCTCAATCTCGCTACAAAATCTCGCTGAGAAAAAAAAACAGCAAGGACAAAAAAGTCGTACACAATATAGCTAGTATTTGAATATTATGAAACTTTTAATAATCCGTCTATAATAGTAAAGTGCATACATAGATATGTGTAGATTAGATATAGAACAACATTTTTTAAACATTCTATGACAAATATAAGGAAATGTTTATGCCCTCAATAATTTATTTATGACAAAAAGCAAAGAAGCATAGTATTATATATTTATACAACAGGTAACAGCGTCTATAAAAGTCAGTAGATAGTTTGATACTAATAAAATTGGGGCAGACGTTTTCTTGAGTGAGGCCCACGGATCGGCAAACGTAAGGTGGGGCGCCCTCAGGCTCGGTGGAGTGACGATCTTCGCAGGGTGGCTGGCAGCAACTGGATGAGAGTTGCTGAGAATCGAGTTGAGTGGCGTGAGATTGAGGAGGCCTATGTCCAGCAGTGGACTGCTGTAGGCTGTTGATGATGATGAATAAAATTGTTGGCGTCGAAAATGTATTAAACGCACTTCTGTCATGGGCTGTCCTTCATAGCCCTTCGTTATTCTACTTCATTATTTTGTGTCGTAGTGCGAGCAACCGGTGACACGCTTGGTGTTTAAGAAAAGTACTCGTATTTACGATGCCAAGGGCGAGAGGGTACCCCGTGCTCTTTGGTTTTTTAGCTCCATTTTCTCAATTAAATTCGATTTTTATCAGCACTTTTTCTATCTTGGTATTCCTTGTCTTTAGCCTTTTTCATTTCTTTCTGTTCAGGAGTTGTTTTGCCTTCTTTTTTTCTTTTAATATATTTTTCTCTGTGGTGCAAATAAGCCAAACTACACTTTTCCATGTTCTCTTCATAAAATTTAATATTAGCTGTAATCAACAGCCTCGTTAGTTGTGTGACAATGATTCTTGCTTAGAATAAAAGCTTATGATGGAAATACAAAATCATTTATTATGTGGATTACATTATAGTTACTTTTACAACAGCTAGGAATACCCACGGAAATTATTTCTAAATGAAACAACGGCTATAATAACACATATTTAATTTTAATAAACCCAAAAAATAAGAAATCTGTGGACAATGGATAGATAAATCTACCTAAACGTAATATCTACTACGGAACAAATGAGTACTTAGCTCAGCTAAAAAAAATATAAGTATCGATCAAAGTGCATACGTCCTCAGACTAAATTAAACAACCACCACCCGACAACAACTCCAGAAACAACAGCTTTTCATTCCCTTTGATCGCGTCTGTATTACACCCTTGAACGGAACAGCTGATCTTTTCTTATGTTACCTGACTCCTAAACAAAGTCGTTTTCAATGTCACTCGATAACCAATTCTAACATTTTTTTATTTATTTATTCATTAACACATACATTTGTTTTAACAGGTAAGACCCAAGCTAACAAAAGTAGTCATAAATTACTAACTGTCCAGTTAGTTAGTGTAAAAGTAACGGGTCTGGGTAGACCAAGAGACAGGCACAAGTTACCCAGTGAACAATATACAAAGTACCACCCTCTGGAATTCCGCCAAAGAGCAAAAAAATTTGTCCTAACGCCGAGAGACACTATTTAGTATTCTTACTGCACGAATCACTGGCGCAAACTTAACATAACTTCACGTCTGTACTCCTGCCCTCGTAGCATGACCACCGTAGACAAGGATTTCTTTGACGGAAGAATCGACAAGATGACAGATTCTGTCGACACAAAGACAGATTTTTGACGGAAGAATCGACAAGATGACAGATTGTGTTGACACAAAGACAGATTTCTTAGCACTATCTGTCTTTTTTTCAAAGAAATCCTTGCCTACGGTGGTCATGCTACGGGGGCTGAAGTCGAACGTAAAGACCTACCTAACATTACACCCACATTTCGGTAGTTTTGTTTAAGTCTCATGTAAGCACCCGAGCACAAAACCAGTCTCCGTGGCTCTACTGGGAAAATCCTGATGGAAAAACCCTGTAATATCCAACCTATTCTATCCTAATATATTCGCCTGTAGCAGTCTTATGATACACTGGAGGCGGATGATTATGGTTTGTGTCTTCAAACAGTACTGTTCCATCTTCGTCCAGTTTAATCCTAGCCTGGCATTTCCCCCGACGTTTCTTGGTGCAGGTCAGGTTACCCTTGCCATAGAGAGTAGAGAATGTATAGTTCTTATACATGAAAGCAGATTTTGAACGAGGCAGTGAGATTTTTTGTGGACGGTCTGAAAACATAAGAAATAACTGTCTCAATTGCCTTCGAATGAAAAATTACATATCGGATAAAATAAATCAGGTTGTTAATTTTTTAGTAAATACCTAAATTAAATATTTTATTTAATCATTTATTATTAGACAGCTAGGATCTTTTATACATATACAGCTACCACATTTTACACCATAAAAAGCCAATAACAACAAATACTATAACAATCAAATGACGACAAAACCACAATAACGATAAAATTAGTATGGTCTATTCACAGCGTAATTGAAAAGCTTTAAAGTAGCTAGGTAACGTAGCAGGAATTACATTCAGGTACAGGTTTGTACCTTCAACTCGTACCTACTTAGGTACTATGAAAAACAAATTTAGTTTTGCTGTTGAGTGTAAATTGCCCTATGAATGAGCGTTAAAATGTTGTTAGGTATCATATTGCTTGGTGCTACGGAGCCCTTGTCCGACACGCACTTGGCCAGTTTTTTTATAATTTTTTACATTAAAAAACTATACAGGGTGTAAACAGACCCTTCAGGAAGCCGTCAACCATGTACTACTTAGTAACTTTACGCGAAAATTATTGCTGTGAAACGACTTTTTTTTTGGGGTGAAAAATCACGTTTTACGGTAGGGCTCAATGAAACGCACTCAAAACATTGTGCTAATCGTTGCATTGAATAGTAAGGGGGTCGTGGAGGTGGTTTAAGTAAAAATCTTACATTAAAAACATATATTTAAAAAAAAAAACTTGTGAAAAAGATGGAACTTTGACCCCTAACATCTCCGTAACTAGAAGGTTCCCAGGTATGGTCTAGAACAAAAAAATGATTGCAATAACGGGGAGAACAAGTGCCTTTGGCCTTCGTTAAGGGTCTTTTTACACCCTTTATACAGGGTGAATGTTTCAAGTGGGCGTGGATGGCCAAATCCGAAACTATGAGGAATAGCGAAAAACACTCAAAATAGTCTCGAGCCCAATTTTGATGACACACGCGATGGTATCCTCATACAAATAAACAAAATTGAAGTGTCTGTTTGTAATTTCAAAATAACAGCTTATTACTGAATGAATATGAAAGTATATAACAACGCACACATAAAATTGTCGCAGTACGGACAAATTGTGGACGCGGCTGCGGACACCGGACTTTGACATACAGCACTAACACACGGTCCGCCATCGTGCCATGTCTGTACCAGATTGTCCTTTAATACATTAGAATTTTTTTTTGCTGTGTTTTCAATTAATAGAATATAACATACTTTATTGTACACAAAAATTAACACAGAGCAGCTATATTATGATATTGCTAATTCCATGGGTGCAACGGCGGTCTTATCGTCCACAAATCTTTATATACTTTCCATAATTCGTTCTAAAATACTTTGGAGGTGGGTGATTGTGAGTCGTATTAGCAAATACAATGACTCCATCCTTATTTAGTTTTATCCTCGCTTCGCATTTCCCCCGAGTCCTCTTGGAACATCGCAAGTATTTCTTAGTTCTATCGATGAAGGAAAACGTGTAGTTTTGATACATCATCAAGCCATTACTGTCAGTAGTTCTGAAGATGTGAGTCAGTGAGTCATGACCTGAAAATATGTATTTATGTACTACTGTAATGTAATATAATAGTAATAATTCTTATAGTTGGACTTGGACACGTCGGATGTTTTATATTATAATAGAAGTACTGTTTTTTTTATTTTCTTATTCATGTAATCAAATATTTATACTGTCTTTGCTTTTGTACTTTTTTTCACAGGTGCCCACTGAAAACCAGCGCTGTGCTGTGGGCTCCCCATAGCAAAGCATCGTGCTAAGTAGTAACCTGCTTGTCGCTGTTACGACGTGCAAGCTCTCAACTTTTTTTTTTGTTCCGTCCTCCTGTTGAAGTTTTAAAATTTTTCATTGTTTTTTTTAATTTAAAAATAAAAACAAACAAACTGCGACAAATAAATATTTTTTTCTTTATTCTTCTTTCTAATATGGGCAACTGTTTGCGTATGTGAGTTTAAATGTTCGTAAACGTACCCACGATACAGAAGAAATTCCTAGCGTGGGGCAACGTTTTTTTATTAAAAAATCTCGAGACGATTCTAAAGTAAAGTTTGACGTTTAAAAGTGCCTAATTGAAAAAAAAATATGTTACGTCACGTGCATTATACGCCAATACCTAAATTACCTAGGTGGTGTAGGTGACGTGATTGATACATATGAAATAAATATTACGTCTCAATGTCTCATTTCTGAGAATTATGCAAACACTCAACATAATATTTTTTTTTTAAATTAAAACTTTATGCACAAGTAAAAACTGTTCAAAAGCGGGTTTAATGCCTTGGGCATTTTATACCTATTGTTAAACACTTGCTCACATAATCAAGCCAGTTTACTCAAATAATATTTCCTTTTTAGCCAGCAATGGTCAATGATTCTTGTGCAACGGCGAATAGATAATTAGGTAGATAAACTTGCTATGATGCCATACTGGCTTTGCTCAAGCCTCCTTGTACTTAAAGGTACCAAACTTATACTGTCACTTACGGGATATCTTCCGTGACTGTTCATTATTTTGAGCTCCCGATATTTCGGCGCTGTTGCAAGCGCCATGATCGCGGGTTGACACGCGCGTGCGAATCACGGAAGATATCCCGTAAGTGACAGTATAAGTTTAGGTGTAAACCGTGAAAGCTTAAAACAGTGTTTAAAGGTACCACCTCAAGGACGCCCGCGACGGGCCACTTGTTATAACTATAGCGGCATATAAACGCAGACAGGACATTTTTATGTTAAAAGAACAAACACCGATATTTATCTTTACTATTTTATTTAATTCAAGATGACCAATTTGTAGACATACAGATAATAAACTATTTTCAAAAACTAAATTAGCACGCGCATTGAGTGCGAATTTAGGTTTTCGCTTCACGTTCGACCAAACCATCGCGTAGAATCAGCGGAGCTGGGAACGGGAAAGAGACGGAGCTATATAGGACGTCTAGCTCTATCTTTTCTCCATACTGAAGTAACATTAAAGTAATACTGATATAAGTGGTAGTGGTTCAGGCCATGTAACTTGTTGTGGCCATATCCGCTATCAGGTACGCCGATTTATACGCAGTAATTTGGTCATACTTATAGACAAAAATCTTCAGCGATTCATTCGAAGTGAAAATAGCGGCATTAATATGCATATAAAAAAAAAACGCCCTCATTTGCTTACACAAATATACTGGTCACCTGCCTTTTGATACTTCGGAGGATCATGATTGTGATCAGTTTTCGCTTCCAAGACTTTTCCACGTTTGTCAACCTTCAATCTTGCCATACATTTACCACGCAAATACTTGGAACAATAAAGATTTGTATCATTGCGATATGAGAATGTGTGGTTCTTGTACATAACAATTCGGCCGCGAGGTGTTGGTAGATGTTCAATACGATCTGAAAGAAAATAAATTTGTTTTTGTGTCATTTTTATGTCTGTAGTAAGCGAAATTATTTTTGGGAAACTGAAAATCTTTAACGAACGAACTTTCGAACAAAACACTTTTATTTTTGCTAAGCTTTTTCCTAAAGAAAGAAAAGATAAAAAAAGACACTTATTATTTTTTCTACTTTCTTTTCGTATAATAAATAATCGTGTTAAAATAAAATTTACATTGGCTGAACAAAAATAAAATATTTGAGAATAGCATTTTTATCAATATTCGAGTTACATAATATTAATAGTCCAATACTGCATAATAATGATTTATTCATTTAAGAAAAACACATTTTAAAGTACAATTATTGATGACCACAGAATAGCACTAAAATACCACTTATTTCAAAAGCAATCTCCTTATATACCTGCCCTATACCTTATAGAATAGAAAATTTTTATTTCAGACCGGAGTCCATAGGGTTAATAACAATTTTACTTAACATCTAGTGTTAGTAGGTTACAGACACATACAATTATAATTCAGCGTGGAGCTGCATCCACCTCCGCAGCATCGGGGAATCCCATCGATCAGCAAATACACTGAGAATACTGTTGGTGCCGCCGCGAACACGAGTCATCAGGGATGCACATCTATTTCTAATAATGGCGGCAAAACCATCAATATTATTATCTGCAAACATCCCCGACAACGCCACGGCAGCCGTAGCAGTATTCTCAGTGCATTATTATATTGAACGCGACGATCGCTGTACGTCCGCTGAGTGAAGTTGACCCACAAGCTGCACGTGTAGAAGGACTGACAGTAAGCTTTGAAAAGCGTTGCTTTAACTGGCCTTGTACAACGTGCAAACCTGCGGGCCAGCATGTTACAACGGACAGCCAGCGACCTACGTTCCCTTTCAATGTCACAATTGTCCTTGAGATCTTCAGTGACCCAGTGGCCCAGATATTTAAACTTGTCCACCCTTCGCAGTGGTTCTCCACAAAGTGCGACAGTTAGAATAGACGAATATGTCAAACTGCCTGCTTTAAAAACCATTAGTTCGCTCTTAGTGACATTATATCTGAGCCCATGATTCACCGCATAGTTTTCACATATAGCGATCAGTCTCCTCAGAGCACCGACCGATGGGCTCAGCAACACCATATCATCAGCATAACTAATATTGTTAATGCACACCCCGTCAATATGACATCCGATATTGGTGCTGCTAAGCTCAAGGATCAGCTGGTTCATGTATAGGTTGAAGAGCCGCGGAGAGCTGAGCCCCCCCTGCCTCACCCCGCACTCCAACCGATACACGTCCGAGTGCGAACCATTCCACTTCACGCTATTGCTTTGACTACTGTACCAGTACTTAAATATTGACACTATTTCAGATGGTAACGTAGTTTCAAGTTCTAGTTTACGCCACAAAACATCGTAACATACAACATCAAATGCCCTTGACAGATCCAGAAAACAAGCAAAAATAGGAGTCTTCCTGTCTGTGTAGTATTGGACAGTCTCCTCGAGGCACAAGATTGCAGTCTCAGTTGACAGCCCAGGCTTAAAACCGAACTGGGCGTCATGTAATTCGAGGTGTTTAGCCAATTGCTTATCAAGCAAACAATCCAACACTTTTGCTATGACAGTGGCCAGAGAAATGGGCCTGTAATTGGAAATGTCCGAGACATCCCCTGTTTTATTTTTCACAATAGGCACTACCATTGTATACATTACGTCATCCGGTAAGTAACCGTGACTGACGCACAGGTTGAAAAATAAAGCCAGCACACGCGGCAAGTGTCCCCCCGCATGCTTCAGGTGCTCGATACTGAGGCCATCATGACCCGGGGATTTACCCCTCTCCATTTTCTTTATGATGGCTGATATTTCTTGTGCCGTAAAAACTATAGAAATGTCCCCAGAGTTGGCTCCAGCATCAAACACCTGCACAGTAAGAGATGACTCAATCTGAAAATGACGCCGAAATGCATTGGCTATATTCGCGGGCTCGTGTACGCCCGCCACGCTCATAGGGGGACTCAACTTCGGATTCAAACTATTTGTTGATTTCCAGAATGATCCAAATTTCTTTGTAGTGAAAGAAAGAAAGAAAGAATAAAGTTTATTTGACGTCAGTTCATTAAGCAGACATAATAAAAAAAAATGATAAAAATACAAAAAAAAAACACAGAGTTTTAAAAAAAGAAGTTAAAAAGAAGAAGCAGTTTTGTTAGTGTGATGTTTAGCTGAAATATTAATTTTTATCTGCTGCTGTTATCTTGACAATATTTCAAATTGGTTGGTTATATGCGGTCCGATTCAAAAAACTAAATAAGACTAAATAATATAATACTGTACTGTACTGTACTGTACTGTGATACTGTACTGTGATACTGTACTGTGTGTACTGTATTTATTGTGTTCACCACCTTTTTTTTTTGCTTCCACACATGTATTTTTGCCCGGCCTCAAATACATTGGGATAACGACAAGAGAATAATAAATGATAAAGTATTTTTTAGTTTTTCTATTTTTGTGGCAGTATCGTCCTAGGTTGCAGAGATCCGCTGGATGCGAGTCGCACGGGACTGGTCAATGTGGCGACACTTGGGGGAAGCCTATTTCCAGTAGTGGACGTCTTTCGGCTGAAATGATGATGATGATGATCGTCCCATTAATCAATTTACAAATACATTCCATTACTTAATTTAGTATACTTCGGCGGTGGATGATTATGTTTTGTACACGCTTTTAGTAAATTTCCGTCTTTATCCAGCTTCAACCATGCAGAGCACTTTGTGAAAGGTCTCCTGGAGCAGTAAGTGGACAGCATCACGATTTTGGGTCCTAGGAATGGTGTGGAGAATGTGAAGTCTTCGTACATTATAAGTGATTTTCCGTTCACGAGATGTATTATGTCATATCCGGGGTTCTGTTCTGAAAGGAAGGAGACGCGTTTATGTTTACAGTATACACAGTAAAAGTATTACTTACTTCATTTTACCCGTGGCTTCGCTCGCGTGGAAATTATCAAACAGGAGCGTAGTGCAAAGTTTCACAGGTATCGTAGGATACTTTCGGACGGAATCGAAAAGACAGGCTTTGGATAAAGACGGGAAAGAAGTGCGTCTCCTGTATTTTTATTGAAATTATCAAACAGGAGCGTAGTGCAAAGTTTAACAGGTATCGTAGGATACTTTCGGACGGAATCGAAAAGACAGGCTTTGGATAAAGACGGGAAAGAAGTGCGTCTCCTGTATTTTTATAGTCAATATTCTCTTAATGGAATTATTGTTAGTGGTCCCGTTTTCATCCTATAAAAACACAGACAAATCGAAATAAAAAACCAATAGCAACATTGCATATCTAGGAGAAATATAATAGAGTGAGCAGGTAACAATAAGTTTTGAAATACAATATTAAGAAGCTCGAAATATCGATTACATACATTTTGTAGAGAGGCTGCTATTGCGAATATGTTAATACTGAATACAATCATAATTAAGCACAGCAGGTGCAGCCGTTATACGAGTATTATAGGCAAAATGGCAAGTTTTAGGAAAAAATCGTCTGTATGTCACGCATGCGTTGTGCACCGTCGGTCGCGTAACTTCTGAACAGACATCGAACCTTATGTTAAAAACAAATGCAGTATGAAAGGCCGTGTGAATGTGATCTCAAAATTATGCAGTGAAAAATTTCGTACTGATCATCGCCGTGTGAACGGGGTCTATGTGACAGTCTCTATCTAAAACTAGATGTGTGATTAATTCCCCATTTACTGACATTATTGCTTGAATTTATCAAGATTAATAATTGACTTTAGAATGTCGCTGACTCTGCCAGCAGGATTCGGAAGCGGGTCTTGTCCTATCGAAAAACGTCCAGGATACGAAAGCAGGTCTCGTTCTGTCGAAAAACGTCCGGGATTCGTTGGCGGGTCTCGCTCTGTCGAAAAACGTCCGGGATTCGTTAGCGGGTCGTGCTCTGTCGAAAAACGGCCGGGATTCGTTAGCGGGTCTCGCTCTGTCGAGAAACGTCCGGGATTCGTTAGCGGGTCGCGCTCTGTTGAAAAACGGCCGGGATTCGTTAGCGGGTCGCGCTCTGTTGAAAAACGGCCGGGATTCGTTAGCGGGTCGCGCTCTGTCGAGAAACGTCCGGGATTCGTTAGCGGGTCGCGCTCTGTTGAAAAACGGCCGGGATTCGTTAGTGGGTCGCGCTCTGTCGAGAAACGTCCGGGATTCGTTAGCGGGTCGCGCTCTGTTGAAAAACGGCCGGGATTCGTTAGCGGGTCGCGCTCTGGTGAGAAACGTCCGGGATTCGTTAGCGGCTCTCGTTCTGTCAAAAACCGTCCGGGATTCGTTAGCGGGTATCGATCTGTTGAAAAACGGCCGGGATTCGTTAGCGGGTTTCGCTCTGTCAAAAAACGTCCGGGATTCGGTAGCGGGTCTTGTCCTGTTGTTAAACGTTCGGGATTCGTTAGCGGCTCTTGCTCTGTCAAAAAACGTCTAGGATTCAGAAGCGGTTCTTGTCCCGCCGAAAAACGTCTAGGGTTCGGAAGCGAATCTTGAAATTTCGGAACACGTTCAGGATTTGATTTTCGGTGCCACTGAATGTTACGGCGAATCTCCGGAATATTCCCTGAAACAGAAATAGTTCTTTAGTTGTAGAACTATTGTTTTGTTCTGTCTTTACTTGCTTACAATCTGTTTCGATCAACATGAGTCCTACTATGACACATCCGACATCTTATGAAACATAATCATCGTAATCACCTATAAGTTTTTTTTTTAAATCTAATACTAACAAAAAACAAAATTAATCTAAGCCAGTTTTACAAGTACTTCAGAAAATTTTAATCCAGGAATGCGAACAAGAACGATTTTATGGAAAGCTTTAGTATTCAAAAACCACATCTAATCAAATCATTTATTAAAACTTACAATTGAGCTAAAATCTATATCCAAAAAATCTAACATTATTTTCATTTTCCTAATCCAATTTCTTTAAATCAAACATACAAGGGCAATTTCAGGAAATTCAAGCATTCCTATTTTAAACATTATCCCATTTATTAACGTTTCTACGTTGCCAAAAATTAAGTATTGATTGAGCCAGACATTTTTGACGTTTCTTAACTTTATACAGTGGTTTTAAAAATAAACTCCATAGTCTTGTTCTTTTCAATATATATTTATAAAAAACACAAAATATGCGCAAAGACGTGAAGTTGCGGACACCAGCCCGTTATAAAATACAATATATATTTATATAAACAAAAGCGCCTCTTGTCTCTTATTGTGATAAAGTATATAATTAAAAAGCAGGCGGATGATTGTGTACACCCAAATCTGTGACAAATTCCCTTTCTTCAGTTAAAACAACACGCGATTTGCAACCTCGAAATTTCTTGGAGCAGTACCATCGAGTCTTGCTGACCATCTGGACGTATGTGTTCCCCTTGTAGAAGAGGATTGTGCCTCCGCGCTTGCTGGGGACGAATTTCAGGACCGGGTCTACATGAAATATAGGGAACCGCTTAATTCAAACAATGAAATACTTCAGCTAGTCAAGGGACCAGTATCGAAGGGTCAATTTTTGTAAGAGGTAAGCTGGAGTATATACCTTTAATGTGATTATATTGTCTATAGAATACTGACTATGTCACTTTTCAAAGGGAAGTCGGAAGGAATCGAGTTCTGTGGAACCTTCGCCACTGCAAGGGAACACAATATGAATCTAAAAGGAAGATGAATAGGATGGAAGTGTCTTTAAGTTCCGCAAGTTTATTTATTAATAAGGTCCATTTTGTGATGCTCTATTTATTTGGTCATTTATTTAAACACTCTCATTTTGTTTTTATTTAAGTAACCTGTCAGAAATCCAGATCACTACATTTATTTGATGTAGGAGCTCCTCCTTTGTCTTTATTCTAACCTACTATAATCTATACTTAATATTATAAAGAGGTAAAATTTGTTTGTATGTAGGGGGTAATCTCCGGAACTAATGATCCAATTCTAAAAATTCTTTCACTGGCAGAAAGCTACATTATTCGTAAGTGCTACATAGGCTATAAATTATTTTTATATCATGCAAATTAGCCGAGCTATCACAATTTTCGCGGACCAAGTCGCGGGCGGAGTGCTAGTGTTACTATAAAAGAACACTTGGATGTAGTATGTAAGAAACTATGTCCATGAGTCTCTTAAAATACTTTACATGAGTATGTTTAGTATTACATACATACAGGGTGTAAACAGACCCTTCACGTAGCCGTCAACCAAGCATTCTGTATATCAAACTAAGTAACTTGACGCAAAAATTATTGCTGGGAATCGATTTTTTTGTTTTGGGGTGAAAAATCACGTTTTACGGTAGGACTAGATGGACAGTACTCAAAGCATTGTGCTGATGGGTGGATTGAATAGTACGGGGGTCGTGGAGGTGTGTGAAGTAAAAATCTTACATTAAAAACGTATTTAAAGAAAAACTTGTTAAAAAGTTAGAACTTTGACCCCCAATATCTCCGTAACTAGAAGGTTCCCAGGTATGGTTTAGAACAAAAAAATGATCGCAAAGACGAGGAGAACAAGTGCCTTTCGGCTATGTTAAGGGTCTATTTACACCCTTATACTCACGCCTTTTCCCATAGGGGTTGGCAGAAACTACAAAATGCCACCTGCTGCGATCCTTAGATACTCCATTCGCTTTTCTAAAGCACATCACCAATAAGGTCAGTGTATGACTGACTTATCTGCTTCATAAAAAAACCAATTAAAAACTGAAATGCCAACCTATCTCTTTATTTTTTAACGATACGATCAATGAATATAGCTGTCCCTTTACGCAATACATTCAAGGCGCCATGGTTATGTTCACCGATTTCGCCGGCCAACGCCCCTTCTTCCGTGAGTATCACTCTTGATTTGCAGCCTACCGAGTTTCTGGAACAGTACCACCTGGTCTTACTAGACATTCGGACGTATCTATGACCTTTGTAGGACAGGATTGTGCCTCCACGCTGACTGCGTAAAAACTGCAACACTGGCACCTCTAAACAAAAATAAACAAGCATTAATTACACCCGTCCTTAGGCGATGCAAGTCGCGTCAAGAGACACGAGCGAGTCGGATGTTTCCTCGCGTTGCGACGCGGGAATCGCAGCATACTCTTACTATGCAATGTCTTTCATTAACCGACTTCACAAAAAGGAGGAGGTTTTTAATTTTTCGCAGACGTGTCAACACGCGTGTTTCTTGAGGGTGTAGCTCATGGCGAAGCAGTGAGAATGTTTGCTTGGTGCAACCTTTAGACCAAACGAACGTAGGACAGAAACAAGACCAATCTTGTCTTGACATTCAAGTATAGAGATACCGACGAAAGATTGCTGTGGGGATGTTTCCACAAAAATAATTTGGTAAAGTACAGTTATAAAATTAGTTCGCTCGTTCGATGTAATCGACAAAAAGATAAATTATATATATTTGTTATATATATATAATTATATCTATACATATAAAATTCAAAGTCCTGACTGACTGACTGACTGACTGACTGACTGACTGACTGACTTATATATCAACGCACAGCCCAAACCGCTGGTCCTAAAAACATGAAATTTGGACAGTGTACTCTTTGTGACGAGTAAGTATCCACTAAGAAAGGGTTTTTCAAAATTCTACCCCTAAGAGGGTGTAATGGGGTGTTTAATTTTCTGTGAAACTTTTTATTCCCTGAGTCGATTGACTTGAAAATTTGTGTATTTACTCTTCAGTTAAAATGATGAGATACGTGTATCACAGTTTTTCCAAAATCATCCCCAATTTTAAATTAAACGTCCTGACTGGCTGACTGATATATCAACCTCCAGCCCAAACCACTGATCCTAGAGACATGAAATTTGGACAGTGTACTCTTTGTGACAAGTAAGTATCCACTAAGAAAGGGTTTTTCAAAATTCTACCCCTAAGAGGGTGAAATGGGGTGTTTAATTTTCTGTGAAACTTTTTATTCCCTGAGTCGATTGACTTGAAAATTTGTGTATTTACTCTTCAGTTAAAATTATGAGATACGTGTATCACAGTTTTTCCAAAATCATCCCCAATTTTAAATTAAACGTCCTGACTGGCTGACTGATATATCAACCCCCAGCCCAAACCACTGATCCTAGAGACATGAAATTTGGACGGTGAATTGTTTGTGAAGAGTAGATATCTACTAAGAAAGGGCTTTTCGAAATTCCACCCCCAAGAGGGTGAAATGGGGTGTTGAATTTCCTGTGAAACTTTTTATTCTCGGAGGCGATTGACTTGAAAATTTGTGTACATACTCTTTGGTTAAATTTATGAGATACGTGTATCACAGTTTTTCCAAAATCATTCCCCAATTTAAAATTTAATGTCCTGTCTGGCTGACTGATATATCAATGCACAGCCCAAACCGCTGGTCCGAGAGAAATGAAATTTGGACGATGTATTCTTTGTGAAGAGTAGGTATCCACTAAGAAAGGGTTTTTTGAAATTCTACCCCTAAGAGGGTAAAATGGGGTGTTGAATTTTCTGTGAAACTTAATATTTACTGGGTCGATTGACTCGAAAATTGATGTTCACACTCTTCAATTAAAATTATAAGACATATGTATCAGTTTTTCCAAAATCATCCCCCAATATAGTTAAATAGGGCTTCGAAGCTCACGTAGAAGGGCGCATGCCGCGCAGCGTTGCGTGGGGCGTGCGGGGCGCGGGAGTATTTACCTATTACTAAGTAGGTAGGATTTTTCTGAGGTAGAGAAGTGTCTGTGAATATGGTTTATTCCACCGATTTTCGCGTTGGCTCGCGATACGGGACATTGATATTAAATATTATGTCAAAGTATTATATTTATAAATAGATTCCTAATAAATCATTTGATTGGTGTTCCGGTGTCCAATCTCAAACCAAGATATTTCACATATGTAATTTAATTGATATTACTATGAACAAATATTTACAATAGCAAGTACACGTAAATCTATGTATATACTACACATACATAGATTACTTATTATCCCAGAAGTAACATTCCGTGGGCAATTCCCGAACTCCACGCGGGCGAAGCCGCGGGCAGAAGCTAGTTATTATATATAATTATATTTATTGTGCAATTATTTTTTAAGAAAAAAATTTAAAGATGCATTTAAATCGTTTTAATTAAGTAAAGTGAAATCTACTTTAAAAAAAACATAAGTTCATTCGCCCACTGGCCGATGATCCTGTAGTGGTAACGGGATAAATGAATCAAATTCGCAAATTTTAGTTAATCTGTGTGTATTAGTACAATTAACCTCGTCACTTCTTAATTTACAAAGAGTTCCACAACCATGAAGCACATGAGTTATGGTTACAGCGTGGTGTTTTAAACTCGTACAGTAAGGAGAAATCCGAATCTATGAAGGTGGCCGTACACTCTCGCCGAGACATAGCAAGGCAGAGCGAGTGCGAGAGTGTTCAGCCAATCTAGGAACACCGAAGCTAGACGAGCACTTCTATAGACACTCTCGCACTCGCCCTACCTCGCCGTGTAAGTATACCTTAAGAGATATCGGGAAAATTTCTTAGGAAACATTACCTCTCTTTTTAACATAAGGACTTCATTTTTTCATATTTAATTTTTTGCTCAGGTGGGAATTATGTATGATATTTTATGGGATCACGTTGATGATTGTGTTCGCCAAGTTCGGCGATGAACTCCTCTTCTTTTGTAATTATAACTCGCGACCTGCAGCCTTGAGCATTCTTGACGCAGTACCACCTAAAATTGTTGCCTTTACAGTTGTAACTGAAGCCTTTGTAGATCAGGACCTTCCGCCCACGTTGGCTGCTCAGAAACTGCAGCATTGGTACCCCTGAATAAAACGTTAAAAAGCCTCAATTACATGGGTATTGTTTACATGCATATATAGTCTATATGCATAGGCATATAGTTAGAACATATAAACTAAAGTAGAGTTTCTAGATGACGGGTTGTGTTAAACGTCACATAGTTATTGTATAGTCAATCTCGACGTTTTATGACGTACAAGTGCAATCCAATCGAATCATAAACAACGTCAACTATTGTTATATCTGTGATAATACTTAAATGAAAAATTATTTTATACCCAATTTAATGAAATCAACAGGACCTTTGGAAACACATATTTTTCAAGTAATACTATATTTTAATACTTTTAACGATAGGTGCATTTTAAACTAAGTGTTCTAGTGCTACTCAGCTACATCTGTTTAGACTTAAAGCCCTCTCAAACGTAGTTAGACAGGTTATTAGACAGATGTTGCCATTGTGAACTATTCTGATTACTATTATTTAAACTGATAGACTCCTAATACTTAAAATGAGAAGTTGATAACATTAGTTCATATTTTATTTTCTTTATTTATTTCTATACAAATTAATTACATTTTTAAATATTCCTTAGAAAAAACAATATAAAAACATTTAAAAATATAAAAAATTGTAGCCCACCAGTATCGGGAACAGGGTCCAAGCTACCCGGCAGTCAGGGCTCCAGAGAGAGGAACCTCCTAACAATACGAGCCGTGTCCAGAAGTACCGCTTTCTGAATAAGCCCTTGATCCAGCTGCCTAACGAGAGCCTCCTCAGGTATTGATCGAGGCTCTTGGCAATAAAGCCATGGGCTGATACAACTATCGGCACAATGACTGCTGAGTCCACATCCCACATGTCGTCAACCTCGCGAGCTAAGTCAAGATACTTGATTTGCTTATCTTTCTCGGCTTTCCCGAGGTTCTCATCATGCGGGACCGTTATATCAACAATCATTGCGCGCCGCTCTGATCGCTCCACCACCACTATATCAGGCTTATTGGCTACAACAGTCCTGTCAGTGATGATGGATCGATCCCAGTACAATGTGATACTGCCATTTTCGAGAACTGGGTCGGGCACATACTTATAGTACGGCACTTCCGATTCCACAAGGTTGTATTTTATTTTATCATTTAATTAACAACTCACTGTGTTAAATTGCAACCACAGTAATTATTTATTTTGCGGTTAGATGGAAAAAAAATTGTAAGCTTTATGTTTCGTAAATTTATTTGCGTACAAAATTTTATTTTATTTAATAGATTAGTGAATTGTTATTAAGAAAAACATACCTACTTAGTTTGTATGTCAAAAGTCATGTAAAACTATTTTTAAGTTCCAAAATGTTCTCAAGTAAGTGAAATCCTTGTAATTTCTTATTGAGAAATAAATTTCTTTAACCATGAATTGATCATTCAAAGATTTGCTGCTGTGAAACAACACGCAATTTTTCTTTACACGTTTATGGCATAATTTCTCTTAATAAGTAAAATTTCAATGACTGATGGTGATCATCAATCTTAAAATATACAATGCAAATGTACAGGTACTTAAAAAATATATATTGACTACATCTCTATTAGTTCATTGAACAAATACAACCCTAATGTACTTAGGACCTAAAACGATGTATTTTTCCATCGTGTCCCAGATGCATTCGTGGTGGTTCATGGTTGTGGCGTCCCATTTCCCTCACGAACTCTCCCATTGGACTGGTCTGGACTCGCGCATCACAACCAGCCAGCTTCTTGGTGTTCCAACATGCATACCCAGACCAGATGGTACTGTTGTACCATCTGGTCTGGGTATGCATGTGAAAGTAGGTGAAACTCTTGTAGACCAGTATGACGCCTTTTCCACGGCTGCTTGGTAAGTATTGTAAGATCCCATTACCTATGAAGCAAAACAAATGATGGTGAATACTCAATAACAGAAACAAAAATTCGGAGACATTTGACATCGAACAACCCGCACTGGGCCCGCTACCTTTGGTAGAGAGAGGCCTGTGTCCCAGTGGTAGGGACATTATCGATGATTAATTATATCACTCTGTCCTCAATGACACTTAAGACATGACATTTAAATCTGGGGGCACGGAAGTGCCCCCGCCAAGTCAAACAAAAAAAACAAGGTACAAAACGAGAAAAGGATAGTACTGCTATCCTTTTCTCGAAGCCAATCAGGATATTTCCAACGTCCCGTAACTTCGTTGTAGATATAGTACTGTCTCGCTCACTCATTCTGAAAATCATGTCTATTGTTGCAAGCGGGATGCGGGACCTCACTCTTCTCAGTGTGAACACTTCGCTGCCGTGAGGCCGTGACACAAGTACAGTGAGGGCACATCTAACGATGTAAATCTTTATTAAATTAAATTGAAAACACGTTTATTTATGCAATAAGTATATTTAGCTGAGTATGTATCTGGGGATTTTAACTATTTACCTATTCCTAACTTGGTATTTGTGCAGAAGGTACAAATACAGTTTTATCCTTGTACTGTCCTTTGTCCTTCAATCATAACAGTATTATCTGTCTATAAATTTATTCCTTTCTTATATGCTTTATGAATACTTTTTATTGTAACTAAAATATTAATATTGTAGGTATCTAATAAGTAAATGCCCCTCCTCTCTATGTGAGTACTTGCAACTATATAATTATTTACAGTTATAAACTTTGCAATACATTTTCCAGCATTTCCTACAGTAGAGAAAAAGATATTTGGTAAAACTTATACAGGCATAAAACGTGTTAATATTTCCGCTACACTGCCAATATACTTTTTAATATAAGTGTAACTTTTTTAAGTTTTGGCATACTTCAGGAAGTAATGCAAAAGAGTTAACTACTCAACATAATCAAAAAATATTTCCAAGTAGCTGCTTCCTATTAGTATTCCAAAAAGCTGTCCTTGCGCACCGTGTCTTGCAAATGATCATGTTATGCTTATGAGCCTTCAACTCGCACAGAGGCCTGCGACGCGCATTATGGCCCGCTCCCTCTCAAAGGGAGAAGGCCTGTGTCCCAGAAGTGGGAAAATTCCAAGCTGATTATACTAGGCTCGAAGCAAAATCATTTTCAGGGCAGATTGAGTGTAACGACAAAGAAATTTATTCACAGGATACGGTGTTACAAAGTTGCTAAAATAGCATAGTTCGGGACATGTCCGCTGCAGGTAGCAGCATACATTGGTTACACTTGTTAACACTAAAATATGAATACTTAATGTAATATCTTAATTTTAAAATTACTCGCATATCCTAAAGTCTGCTGCTAATACTCTAATATCACAAAAAAGAACACACAAAAAAAAACTTTTTTTCAAAAAAATAACTGACTTCAAAAAAAAACACTAAAAAAGTGGAAAATTACTTTACTTCCGGAAGTCAGTTATTTAAAAAAAAGTTTGTAATTTTACCTTTTTTAGCTATAGTATCCTCACACAAATTCTTGTCAAGAGCTTAAATGCATGCAAACATTGAAACAACATGCATAAAGATACCTTTTAGAATTACGCTTGTTTTCCTAGTTACTGATACACACTTTAACTCTCTATCTCAAAAACTACTGAAACTATTTTAATGAAACTTGCACTGTTCCCTAAGTTGGACTACACTGAGTCCAACAAAAACTTTTTTGCAATTCGATTTTATTTGGTTTTCGAGATAAATACGTGGACAAACATTTACTTACGAAATTTGGCACACATGTTTAGAAGCTGGTTTTGTCTAACATAATATCCATAAAATGTGCAATTCTGACAATATTACATACATACGAGTCAAATTGATCACCTCCTTTTTTGGAGTCTGTTAAAAACTAAAAGGTGCAAACTCTATAATATAATATAAAACACAAAATTTACATCTTAAGCTATACATATATAAGTAAATCTAGTACCTATTTATAATTTAAAGTCTTCAGAAAAATCTTTTACTAAGAAAAAAGTCTTTTGAAGTAGCCATGATTTCAATTTGTTTTAGAAAAAATGCAATGGAGACTACCGGTGACTCTGATCGCTTTCGGAATGTGGTTGTAATTTTTAATGGACATTAGGTAACTGTTTTTATAGCAAAGAGTACTGTTGCAAAGTAGCTTGTTTAGCTTATTGGGGTCACTTTTTGTGAATCTGTTGTTCTGTTGTAAGTGAAAATATTTTAACTATTACTCTTTTAAAAAAGCCTAGCCTAGCTTCATATATTTTCCACTACTAGGATGTAAATAATACGAAGGAGGTGGGTGATTATGCTCTGTATTTGTCGATATAATCTGACCCGATTTACTCATTTTGATCCTTGCCGGGCACCTCATGTTCACATACTTCGAACAGTACGCGTTCGTCTTTGACATGCCCTTATACGAGTATGTGTAGTCCTGGTACATTATCACACTTTTTCCAGTAGATAGTGTGATTATCTGGTAATCTGTAATTAGGAAATTTATTAATAAGACAAGGAGAAAAGAAGATGTCGATGAACACGCTTGAAACCCTCAACTTAACCATCCACTTACCATCAACTCTAATCATTGCAAAACTCACGATCGGTTTCTGAACTGACAATTAATACAAATAGTTAAGCGTGCGTAAATGGCTGTGGTGGGTTGGATGAATTCATCATCAGCCAATCCCGCGTCGTGACCAGTATTTAAATTTTGACGTGTAGATTTTAGGTCCACATATTGGGTTGCATCCTAAGTAGGCATTCTTTTTGCAAAATCCTTCACGTGTTTTAAATTAATATTTATTATAATAAATGTTAATAAATACAAAGAAAACGATAACAGTATTTAATACATTAGTCATTTAATTTTCTTATTTTCACAAGCACATTCGGAAAAAAAGTTACATTTTAATAGAAGATAAATATTAAAAAATCCGGATTACAAAAAAATAAATAAAAAGGAACCAATTACATTGTATGCGAAAATAAAAAGTACCAATACCTTTAGAAATAAAGTACATGTTATATTTTCATACGGGTCACTCGCGCGATGCGCGCAAAATTTCGTTCCGAGGTGTAGAGCATCAACTCCAATGAACAACATAGTTCGCGCAAGGCTAAGAGGTAAATAATCTTATCATCAGTTGAGGTCTTATACCCACTTAACGTTTGTACAGATATAATGTATTGTCTTGCATCTTCAACGTCTATAGCTCTTGACATAGTAGCCCAAACGATTCTGATAAAGCATAGGTTTTGGATGACTATGTTCAGTGTAAGCGTCAATGATGTTCCTGCTATGTTCGTCAAACTTCAGCCGCGCTGGACATCTCTGTTGCGCATACTTTGAGGAGTATGCGTATGCCTTCTTGCAACCCCTGAACGAATGTGAAGTTTTGGTACATGATCATTTTCTTTCCCGTAGTGAGAGTTACTATCTTGTAATCTGCAAGTGATAAGCTCGTCTTAAAAAATAGCAGAGGACTCCAGCACGCGTAGCATGACCACCGTAGACAAGGATTTCTTTGACGGAAGAATCGACAAAATGACAGATAGTGTCGACACAATGACAGATTTCTTTTCACTATCTGTCATTTTGTCGATTTTGTCTACGGTGGTCATGCTACGCGTGCTGGAACCAAAAACTTAAAGACTTGTCAAATTACATTTTTACCAATCAGGACGGCCGTGGTTGATACAGCAATGCTTCTTACTGAGAGGAGGCCTGTGTCCCAGCAGTGGGAACATTATATGCTGATTATCTAAAGGATTTAGATTAGCATTGACACGGCTAACAACATTAACTGGCATGTTCTTTTCTCATTTGCAATATGCAGAATGCAAGAGTTCATTATGATAAGTGTGACTTAAGTGTCAGTACATTTAAGATTGGAATCCAGGTCAACCTGGATTCCACACGGTCGGCTCGAGCCGAGCGTGTAATGAAATCGAGAATGTAATGGCAAATACTCACGTGTTTCATACGACGTTTTTTTGACACTTGAAAAATAAATAATCTTATTTCCGTATTAAATATTTAATCAATCAAACAATAACAGAAAATACAATTAAATAGCTTCTTTTTTGACATTTTCACAGGTTTTAAAATAATAAAGACCCTCCGCGGTTTCATCCTCGTGGATTTTATATCCTAACAACAACAACAGCCGCCTACCGCATTGAAGGGTAGAATTTAAAAAAAAAATTAAAATGACTTAAAGGGCCTCTTGCACCACATAACACTAACACAAATGTTAAGTGCTACACACATTTCGTGTTTAATAGTGCAAGAGTTCAGAGTACTAAATCCCTAAGGGGCCGTCTCCACGAGAGGGAGAATCGCGGTGATATTATCGTCGTGCCACGTATTTCTATACGAGAATATCGCCGCGATTCGCTCGCTCATGGAGACGGCCCCTAAGAGAGTGTATAAAATTATACGTGACACGACGATAATGTCGCCGCGATTCTCTCGCTCGTGGAGACGGCTCCTAACCGATCAAGCTGAGCGGTTTGGGCAAAGAAAATTAGTCAATAGGGAATTCGGGACAAAGCCAGACAATTTCATTGTTTTGAGCTGCAATCAATGGCGAAGATGATGAAGTACTCCCATAGGAGGTAGAAGGGTGTCCTAATTCCTCTTTAATAGTAGAAGGCACCACAACATTGTTGTCATTATCATAAGAAGTAGACGGGCGCGGTTCAGGACAAAACTCCTTAGAGTTAGGCTCCAAATTGTTTGCCTTGGTACTTTTGGTTGTTTTGTTATCACCCCAGTCGCTGACAGAAGATTCTGCTAATCTTTCTGATCGTCTCCCGAGTTGACTCTTTAAAGTAACTTTATCGGCTCTAGAATCAACCAGCAATGTGGCCGATGTTCTCTTAAAGCTATGTCCGGTATAAGAGTTAGCATCGGGTAATCTCAAAAATTTTGCAATCTGTTTCGGCATGGCACCAAACTTGTTCAAACCAATAGGTTGCACCGTACATTTGCCTTTTTGATAGTTTTGAAAAAAACATGGGTTTGTTGCTTTTGTCGAACGTAGAGTTTGGTATTTCTTAACTATTTCATATAACGGACCGTTGATAGTAAACAAGCGTGCCATTTTGTTTTTAGGATTAGTGATTCTGACTAGGATCGTTTCCCCGTGGTTTTCGATATCTTGAGCAGTAATGTTTTTTAGTTCCTGACGTCTGCATCCACCAATAATTGCGAATATTAACGCAACCTGGAAGGAGATAAAACACTTATAAGGTACTTCTTTTTTTTTTCGGATTGGAGATCATCAAATGACCCCCCCCCCCCACTCTGGGCGGAGGGGAAGGGAGTGTCAGACTTGTACTGACTAAAACCCATCCATGTTCCTTCTTTGCCCTTTGTGTTCCAGGGCCACGGTATCTCTTTCAAACAGTCCCGCAGCCCTGGCAGACTTATAAGGTACTTCAGTTTAGTATTTAAAAGCAAAATTGCAGGTGAGAGTAGTTCTACTGACCTTTGTTGCCAGATGTTTATTATCTGGAGCTTCTTTTAAAAACCTTTCAACGTGGTTTGGTGACAACATTTTAGCCTTCGTGCTTTTATAACCGTATGCGTGTCTCCTTAGGAACTTGGTCAGGTTGGAATAACTTTTGAGGTCAATACCATGTTTGATCCAAACGATATTTTTCAGCATGGAATAGAGACACCACAGTGTGGTGGGCTTGTATTTCTTTGCCAGCTCATTGAAGTACTTCAAAAATATATCCTCAGTTAATGAGCGGTCATGTTTCTTCCACTCAATGAAATTAGCATAGGCTTGCATGTATTTTTCCTTTGTTGTAGGTAGCAGACTATCGCTTTGTTGTGCCTCAGTAATAATATTTAGCTGTGTCAAATCTAGAAGAAAAAAATTACTGTTTCATATTTGAAGATGATATTTTTCTAAAATACTCATAAAACTACTACTAGTTTTACTTGTCTCAACTAATACTTACTTGTTAAGCTAAGGGTGTTACCACACCAATCGATCGATCGTCGATCGATGGTAGAATGGATTACTCGAAAGAAAGAAACTATCAATCGACGTCGACTAATCCCTTCTACCATCGATCGATGGCATCGGTCGACGATCGATCGATTGGTGTGGTAGCCCTAAGGTACTTTATGGTCCCTTAGCGGTACTTTACGGTAGCTAACTTTAAATATGTGAAAAGCGCGTGTTTGTGAATATTTATTTTCATAAACATGCGTTTTTCACATACACTACTATTTATTTTGTTATAATTAACTTATAAACACTAATTGCATTCTATTGATTGAGAAATAATACTACTGCACCTTAATGCACAGTTATTGTTAACATATTTTTTAAATAAATTAATCCATTCAAAATTCAATTTATTATTATCGGCTAAGGAGGTGACTGCTGAGATGACGAGTAATAGAGAAGTAGGTATGTAAGAAGAAGACATGCTGCGCCGACCCCAACTAAATTGGGGTTAGGGCAGGAGAATGATGATTCTAAGTGGGGGGATGCGCAGGTCAGGCCAATAATGGCTATCATCGAAATGCTTCGCAGAAACCTACTGCGTCCAACATCTATTCAGAGCAGCAGCAATTAAAACACAACTGAATGATTAAGAGCTTTATTTACCAAACAGCATGAAAATATTGCACAAATAAGTAGGTTAAAGTAAATCAATTTGGATGAGCTGTGATATTTTAGCTCAAGAGGAAAAATAAACACAATATATTGCATTTTGTAATTCTAAATGGGATACCTACGGTAGCTTCGCATAGGTTCCGTCTGCCATTTTAGTATAGCATGGAGGAGGATGATTATGCTCATTAATGAAAGCTATGAGTGCACCGGTTCGATCTAGTTTGATTTGCGCCTTGCACTTCTTCTGAACATACCTAGAACAGTAAGCAGATGTCTTTGCACCTCGGAACGAAAACGTGTGTTGCTGGTACAATATCACTTGCTTGCCTGACGATATTGTGATTAGCTTATATCCTGAAAGAATGTAAACAAAGTAAATAACCCTCCTTTTGGGCTTTCCGCAGTCGGGTAAAAAAGTTGCCAGGTTAGAATCACCTTAAAAAAAAAATGGAAGTTTTTTCGGGAAGCCCTTGGGTACAGGACTTTTTTTGTGGACCTCTATTCTTAATTATAGGTAATATTAAATACAATGCATGTTTTAAATGACATTTATTTATTTTAATAAATTTTAAATTCACACGTTAATAGATAGATTAAGTTTAAACTAGAAGCTGCTAATCAAATTATACAGTAGATAGAAACACGTCAAATATAAATTATTTTTTTAACTAGATGAAATTGTTTTCGTATAATATTTACTTAAGGTAGATAATACACCAAATTCTAACACATTTCTTTTATAATATCGTAATTTTACAGTATTACTATAAGATAAAATGTCTTCATTGAACCCGTGCGAAAAGTGCGGATCACTATAAGCATAAAATATTACTTAAAAATCTATGTATGTAATATACTACTAATGAAATCGTGACATCTATCGGCGCTACATACGAACTATACACCATATCTGACGTCACACAAATTAGCCTAGAAACAACACCCATACGGTTGGAGAATCCAGCCTTTTCTATGGAATGGCGTTTTCCAATGTTTTCCATCAATACTAATTTAATAATGCTAAGTTAGCTTCTTTTTTTTTGTTTGTTCGAACACGATAATCTTAAAAACTAACAGTCCGTTTAAAATGTATGCAGTTGATGATTTTCTTAGGAAGGTTTATAGGCTATTTAACATCACGCTTCGAGTCTGCGACCACACAAAGGGAGAAACTATGGGGGAACCCCCGGGGCACAGGTGAGTGCCCTATTCTAAATAATTACAATTTTGTATACTTTCCGTTCTGCATTTTCTTATAAATTGGCGGAGGATGATTATGCTCCCCTTTGATCACTACGATTTTACCGTTTTTGTCTATGTTTATTTGAGCGCCACATTTGCCCCGCCATCTTCTGGAACACGTCATCACACGACCGTTTGATTTTAAGTAAGAAAACGTGTACTTCTGGAACATGAGTAAAGTCTTCCCTTGGTCTGTTGTGAAGAAGTAAGCTTTTTCTGCAAACAATTAGATATGTTAATACCAAATACCAGAGGACAGAGTACATGAAGTGCACTTAAAACTAACTTAACTGTTAAATGGTGACATTATTAAGTGCAATGTTGCCTAAACTAGGTAAGCCTGTAGTGTATTTTCAGAGGTACCGCGTTCATCTACATATACTTTTTTTGGCACATCACACAGATATTACAATATAAAGGGCTTATGGGTGCACATAAGTAAATATTTATCAACTTTTTTTACCCGCAGCTTATGTTGGATAATTTTGTAACAGATGTATTTTTACTAGATAAAAGGGATAAAATAAAACAACAAGTTATGTAAGCTCAGAGTTTAATCCGGCACCGTTTAGGATTCTTTTTTTACATTCATATATGTATATGAAATAAAATATATCTTAAAACTTTTTTTTTCGGATGAATAACATCCGTAGACGGTTAATACAATAAAATAAAGAGAAACTTATAGTTCATGTTAGCCAGAAACTTGTCCGAGATGGATCTACGACCAGGGTACTAAATATTGGAGAGTTTTTACCACGATTTAGTAAATAATAACATTTTAACGCTAAGCCGAGCGTTAAAATCCAGCAGAATGCTTTTATGTAGGCATTCATTTAGCTGTCACTTACTGTCAGTGAAATCGGAGGGTAGTCGTCTTTTTTTTAATGTTGCCCTCTCTTGTATCGTGGATGCGTTTACAAACATATAAACTCACATACGCCAACCCGGAACAACTACCTGTAGGCCATACAAATATTCGTTCCGGGCGGGAACTGGGTTGTGGAGGTCAGATAGGCAGACACTCTATATAAAGTAATGGTTTTCAGCTTCATCCGATCAGACTGGAAGCCGACCCCAACAAAGTTGGGAAAAGGCTACACAAATGATGATGATGACTAATAGTCTAAGATAAAATGTAGGAATGTCTGTTTTTAGCAAAAACATACAGCCCAGAGCTTGTGACGTGGTACTTAGGTGGATCATGGCTATGATTACCATTGATGACCGTCAAACGGCCTTTTTTGTCGAGTTTGACCCTTGCGTTACAGCCGCCTTTTCTTTGAGAACAGCACCAGCGAAATTTGGTATTCAATTGATAGAAGGAATAATCTTTATAGAGCATTATTTTGTGTTTCCTTCCAGTTGAGACCAACCGGTAATCTGAAAAGTTGCAAGTATCTGATTAATCGTATATAGCGCAAAATCTGGCATTTGGCCGACTTGGAAATCTCCAAATAGACTTTGATTCTTAGTACGACGTAGCAAAGACTACGTGCACAGATGCGGGTTCAAAGACGGTTCAGATATCAAGCGTATACGCGACGTCTCTCCGCAGAGAATGGCTCCGTTTCCATCTTTCGCATCATCTAAGTATCTGACTTTGGCAGCGAACGGAGTTGGTGTGCTGAACGTAGTATTTGAGCTTTCATAATAACCATCGTCGAAACAAGCTTAATATTATTTTACAACAATAGGAATAGACTCATAGTGAAGAGAACATGATGATAAGATGCCAGGGAATTCACCAAAAAAAACATAGATTTTATTATATTACAAATTGTTTTTAATTAGGAATTGATTGCTATATTATTCTAACTTTATAAAATGTTAGTAAATGAATCATACAAAAATTGTAAATTACTGAAAGGGAAAAAAACATAAAAAAATCGAATGAAATCAAGTTCTTCGACTTGAAAAAAGACCAAAATTTTGAGTCTCTTCTCCGAGATCTGTCAGCTGGTAAACAGAACCGCCATTTTGTTTTTTAAAATATTTACCAAAACATTCACATGTACAGGATCGGTCACACCGTAAATACGGGCTGCGGATTCGCTAATGCACCGGACTCTGATACTTCAGTAAGTATTTGTGTTAGTAGCCCTGTCCAAAGCCGCGGTTTAACTGAACCTCAAAAGTGTCGAAAAAGATAAATATCATTCCATAAATAAATATCATTCCATTTCTGGTGAGTAGTCACAACGGTGAGTTTTATAAAAACAAGGTATGCAAAGGTACGGTTGGGTGGGACAGGTTTCGCAAAAGGTGATTACTTTCGTCGACTTGTTTTTAGCTACTTTACTACCCCACATTGCTGTATTGTCTTTATAGCATTTTTGACAAGTTCTTCTATTTGCTCTTGCGGTACCGACTTTTTGAGTTAAAGAATGTCTTATTCTTTGCGATCTCTTCACCACAATGTTTTCTGAAATAAAATGCCATATTAATTATAATGTCAAACAACCAATTTTACAAGATATTTATATATTTGAAAGCTTAACTTAGAAGCCCTGTACATTAAGGAGTTAACTTAAAACTCTATTTATAACGAAGCTCATAGCATACTGCATGCTTGCGCAGCAGTAACGTTTACAATTTGATGAACCAAAGAATGACTACATAGAAAAAATAAATAACAAAAATATAAATAAATAGAAAGAAACTTTCATCCACATAATTTGTCCTCTCTTCTGTTTCAAGCACCGATCTGGAAATAAATGTTTGTATGCAGTTGGTATAAGTCGAACGGCCTGTTGAGTGCAGTTTTAAGGTCAACGCACACAAATCAGCTCAGCACTGAATCAGCATCGACTCACCTCGAATCGAGTTGTCCATTTGTTCTATGAAACTCCATAAAATTACGTAGAAAGAATCTAAAATCCCGAAACTATATAGGTTCATAGCCTGCTGCAAAGCACACGGTTCACCGCTTTAACAGCAACGTCTCGTCTCAGGATTAGCTATTCACCGAGCTTACTAATGGGTGTCGCCGGGACTACAAGGCTTTGCTTTCGGAGACGCCACCGAAATAATGAAGAAGCCTGCCGACTTCCGCCCAGAGAAGCCTCGGGAGGAGCTAGGTTACATTCTACGATGGATTGCCGAAGAGCCGAAGATCTGAGGTGATGCCAATCCTGTTAGGAGCTGAGATGTTTACGGACACCTTAATTTATTATTATAAATACTTACCGTTTTAGCTCAAATCTGTCCAGTTGTTTGTTTTCAGCTTCAAACCGCACAAGAGGAATTTCCTTGGGTAGTTCTTTATTTAGACTCTCTCGTGCTGAGTTCGACGGACCTTTCCTTTTAGGTTTTTTTATATTCCACGGAGTAAACTTATCTGATTGAAGCAAGGAATTTAGGTCCTTATGCCGCCTTCGTAGCGACGGAACAGAGTAATCTGGAACATAATCTCAGTATAAGAAAATTCTTTTATTGTTACACAGATCTACGAAAGATTTTCAAACCCAGCAAGTCACAAAAGAGAGATTGTTATCAGTTAATGCCTAATCTTTTTCAAGTCGACTGTACGTTTTTACAGTCGACTTGAAAAAGATTAGGCATTAACTGACTCGACTTCGACTCTGTCCCTCTACGGCGTTGGCAGAGGCATCGCAGAAGTTGAGATTATTGGTGTTGGGGCAGACAGGATAGGAGGTTAACCATTTGTAACTCAGAGAACTCTTTGAAAAAGAAAAAGACAGAACAAATCAATTAACCCATTTATTTATAGCACACATCAAAGACAAGTGATGTGTGTTTAAACTTTCAAAATCTATCAAATCTTTTCACTTACGTATAGTAGTGACCTAAGCGCAGACAACGAGTATTTCACAGATCAAGACTGGATAGTGTAAAGAAAAACCCGCCTCGTCTCGCGAAAAATGAGTCGAAGATTAACTATAGTTTAACGTCATCACATGTATGAAACCGAGTGTGTTAAGTCGGCCGCTCACTGTGAGTGGCGTAAGATACGCTCCAGGCTTACTGTAATCTGCCTCGACTAGGAAAGTCACAAAAAATTGTTTCTAAACTTGGCTGTTAAACCAAATAATTTATTTTAATTTCGCAATAACATATACTGACCAGAACTTGTTACAAAGCACTTAGGTGGTGGATGACAATGTACCACCACTTCGCCTGGTACCAATCGGTTTTGTTCATCGAAACTAACTCGAACTCCGCACCCCTTTTTTGCCTGCGAACAGTACCACCGCCGTTTACTGGTCCTTTGAGAAAATGTATAATTTTTATACAAAAGCATATTCTTTTTCTTTCCAGTTGGTATAAATTTGTAATCTGAAATATAAAGATACATTCATGATACATTTAATTCAAGGACAGTAACATAAGAAGGTTCGAGTTCTCCCTAACACAGAAAATAACGGATGAAAAGCAAAGGTGTAGTGAAGGAAAGTCTGCAAGAAACATAGGCAATGGGCTCGCCCACATATTACATGGGACTTGAGATAACTGGCGAATTGTGGGTGTACTATACCCTTACATACACACCTACACATCCCCACACACAATTACACATGCACACTCATAAAACAATTCCGTTTTTATTTTTCTTTTACTCCTAGTTTTTACCTTTTTTTTTATTATTTTTTGTACTATCAAACCTGATATTGCCATTATTATTTTGTGTACACTTAAAAGGTTTTTTGGTATCATAGTGAAAGCAGAACACTGACTCCTAAGTCACAGGATCTCCTAGTTTGGGAGTCAGGGTTTATTCTATATGTAAGACCTTTAATTTACTAAATTCATGTGACCTAGTTTTTAAGCAATGTTGAAGGTTTTTTTTGTAAATAAAGATTTTTTATTTTATTTATTTATTTATAGGTAAAAGTCAGCCTAATCCGTTGGGGATTACAGACGTGATGTCATGTGTTGTGTGACATGCATTTTTGTTATTTACCTATTTATAAGTTTATAATGTTAGGGAAGAGCGGAGTCTTCAACGACAGGTATTTTCTTTGCCTAAATGAAGACTCCTCGACATGCAATGTAAGCCAAAATGATATGAACTAACTTTTTTTTTTGCAATGCTGCGCCGACCACAATTACAATGTTTTAGGGAACAATGAAAAGGTCATGACGGTGATGATGATCATTTACAATTTCGTCTCATGCTTTAGTTAGTACTGACATGCTGAAGTCGATCAGATCTTCAATGGAACGTTAACCGATAGGTAATAAGGTGTAACATTAGGTAGGTACATAGAGCTAATAAACATAATTTTTCGTCAAACAAAGCAGGTGTTTCAGTGAAGGATTGAGTGTTATAATAACGAATGATTCGATGCTAGAATCAAATAGCATAAGCATTATCAGCTTATAATGTTCCCACTGCTGGGACACACGGCTTCGTCTCTAGAGTGGGAAGGGTCTATAATCCACCACGCGAATCAATTATGTAGTTTTTTTTTATATCAGTCTATTCGGTCCCACAGGTGGGCCAAGGTCTCCCCATGGCTTTCCAATTTTTTTTGTCATTTGCTTTCTCTGACCAATCCGTTAAGAATGAAACCAGTTCTTCACATCAGCGTTTCTTGGGTCTGCCTTGGTTACGACGGCCGTCTTCAGGCACCCACTGTGTCACTATCATTTCCCATTATTAAAATAAGATTTCTTAAAAAAAAAAAATTTGTATGTTGACAATTCTAAATACAGTAAATAAATAAATGGCAAATTAAAACGAGATTTTTCTGCTCACTAGGTTTACTGATACTGACCATTTATAATTAGACACAATTCATTTTCATTTTATATTAGATTATTATGTTATTTAAGAAGACTATTAAAGCAGTCTTTCTTCTAAGCAACTAAAGTACAATGTCGAGTGTCAAAATGACTCATCAACCTTAAAAAGATAAAAAAGGATATACAGTCTAACAAGCTATTTGATATGCGGGTAGCAAGGTCATCAGTGTGCTGAGTAGTTCAATCTTAACATCACTCCCATAATTATGTCAGAAGCTTAAAATGTTATTACGCACGCAATCAAAATAATATTGGATATGTAGTGGAAAAATTGTGGATTTAGATGTGCGCAATCCCGTTAAACTGCCAGAGCCTGTACAAAACGACATCACGAGTTTTTTTTATATATAATTTTAGTTCGCGGATCCACGTTCGCATACCAAAGGTTCAATGAGGCCAGAACGACAAAGCTGTCCAGAGATCTTAGACAAAATTACATACATATCACCGATTACGATCATGGAAAATTCAAAAATATATTGGATTCATATAAGCTACTGAAAAGATTACGTCAATAATGTTTAGAAGTCGTAAAAATGCGAAACTTAAAAGTAATTGCCACCTTGCCACCACTTTTATGTCTAGGCCTTCAAGTAGGTACCGATCGGACAAATAATGAGTCATCGAAATGAAAAGAAGATGAAGTATAAAAGATGAGTATTTTTGCCTGTATCACCTACCAAATAGTTCGTTCGACTGTACGTCTTCTACAATACACAGATGATGGTAATGTTTAGATTTTGATATATGAGCCACCTTCCACCTGAATGTACTGCGGTGCTGAATGGTTATGGTTGGTCTCACCATCCACCACGACTCCATATTTGTCCAGTTTTAGCCGAGCTCGACATCCTGAAAGCCGCCCGGAGCACCTTAGGTACCGTCTTGTTCTATCACAGAAGGAAAACGTGTACTTTTGGTACATTACCAAGGTCTTGCCGTTGGCTAATACCATCAGTTTTAATCCTAGAAAAAAATGTTTGATTTAGAAAATGTATCACATCGTAGGTACTCACTAAATGGATGTTACTTACTGCTACATATTACGGATGTAAGATGATCGTATGAAATCCGAAAAAGGTCATCAGAATGGGTATAATAAAACGAGATTTACAAAAAGAACCGAAAAAAATGTACCTAGTAATAGTTATTTAATTTGATTTGAATACTTAAGCAAAAACTTATTGCAAGAAATGATGCTGTTTTATTATCTAATTAAAGATAACAGACGTAGGTATAGTTGTACAAGGACCTTTTGGCAAGTTGTCAAAATCAGAGCTAGCCGACGCCGCTATCTTGTTTTTTCAATAATTTCAAAAAAATTGTATGTATTGTAGCTCTTAAACATAAAATATATATATTATACAAGAAAGAAAGACAGAAAAAATATATTTATTTGTCGCAGGGACATGACGTGCAAACAATTTTTGAGAAGGAAAAATCACGAT
This sequence comes from Noctua comes, assembly GCA_963082995.1. Taxonomy (NCBI): domain Eukaryota; kingdom Metazoa; phylum Arthropoda; class Insecta; order Lepidoptera; family Noctuidae; genus Noctua; species Noctua comes. The sequence continues at coordinate 16,117,444 of OY720270.1, forward strand.
ATATACATAAATGGGTTAAGAACACTACATTTAAGTAACATTGGTTGTGGAGCCAAGATAGGCGTTTCATGTAAATACAGGTATCCAACTGCACCCGAAGCAGGAAGCCGAGCCCAACATACATGTTGGAAATAGGTATAAATGGAAGAATTTTTTTTGGAGAAGAAAAGAAATAAGAAAGAATAACAATATAATAATAATATTACATTTTCAGTATAGTTAATTACGTTAGCTGCGATCGGAGGATTTAAAAAAAACCAAAAATGATTTAACTAAATTTATTTTAAAGTAAAAGAATTACATTGATTATATTAAATCTAAAATTAGCCTACGTGCCTATTCGAAGTATGAATATAGAATGGAATTTTACAGTTTTACAATAATTGAGTAATCTAGGTCTGTGCGACAGAAAGTGCTATCTCAGCTCGCCGTTTCCGTGTTCGTTTAATTGCAGCGTATGTTTCTACAATAAAATTATTGAGTGCTGAGTTGGCGATTCCCCTTATGCAGCTGCGTGTAACATCTCCACCCGCAGATCAGAAATTATTTTAGAACTTTGAGAGAAAATGTTTCTGGGACTTTTCCTCTGGGCGCGCGATCCTCTTCTCTTATTTCAGGTTCTTCGTAAGTATGTCCCTTGGTGTTGGAAGTTTCGCAGCGTTTGCAAAACCATTTATTGCGATAGCCCAGTATAGCAATGATAAGTGCGCCTGCACCTAATAATGCAATGTAGAAGGGTATGGTCGTATGATATATGACATCTGATGGCAGTTGGTTAAGCTGTATCGGCTGACTCGTCATGACATGGTTCTGGATACTGTGTAGTCCTCTTAAGTCGATTGAACTGAGATGAACTTGAGTTAAGGCAGCATGCGGTGTGTCCACGTCGTTGTAGGGAATGTTCATTAGTTTCAAAGGCTGCCCTTGTATTACATCGTTGTCATTGACTATAGTTAGTTCCTTTGTACGGAGATAACAATTGATAGGTATAGTGGCGAGGTAGCTTCCCTGTAGCGTATTGAAGTCTTCTCTCCCACAGACTGATTGCACTTGCGTTGGATTTGGGAATGATATGACGTAATGCTGGTCATCTAGTTTTTCCATCGCTTCCTTTTCCAAAAATACTGTTTTAAATTGACAGGAACTCTTGAGTGCTTGGTTCATGATAAGTTCTTGTATGCAGTCAGTTTTTGTTCGTATTTGATGGGTTATTTCCTTTTCACAGAGATACCAGTTATTAAACTTCGAGCATTCTGCTTCTATGTACACGAAAGAGTTTCCATTAGTTGCTATAAAGGGATAGGTAGGGATAAGGGCTTGACGATTTTTATTGGGTACTATAGATAACTTATATAAATCATAAATGATTTTGGAGATTATAGGAAATCTGAAAACTATAACTATTTGTTTTTCATTGAAATATGATCCGGGCCTGATAATGTCGTAGTATTCTCTGAGCTCTAGACTTAGTATTTCATCCTTACTGTATATTTGTTCTAACCTATTTACCATAGACCTAAGTGTTTCTATATCTATCATAGAATGAACAGTGCTTGACGCATGTATAAACGCTAACATATTCTCTATTCTAACTAATTCTAATCTTAAATCTTCTACATTTTCACTTATAATAGAAATGAGTTGACCAAACTTTGCATAAGTAATTAAACTGCCTGTGGTAAGAGTGTTATTTAACAGTAACTCTAAGGTGCTATTGATTTTACTCTGGTTTTCGACTAACTGTAGTAAAACGTTATTATGCTTAGCCATCCATTCTTTACTGAGACTAATGTGATTATTGAATTCGCTAACTAACTTATTATTGTTAATTTGTAGATTTTTGATAGCGTTTTCATAATTTAAGGCATCTGTGTAATCTAGATTTCCGGTTATGCTTTTAACTACCGATCCGAGACCGTCTATTAGACCTCTCTTTACACGACCGGGCTCTAAAGATTTTAGCTGATTAGATACTTTGCCAATTTTGTTAGTAAGATAACTAATTTGGAACTCAAACAGTGTATAAGTGTCATTACTAAGCCGACTTTTGTATTCTGATATCTGATACTGTAGTGTTGTAATTTGATTTTCAATGTCCCTTAGATTCACGTACTGAAGAAATGTATGATGATGAGTCGTCATTCTCGTCGATCCAAGTTTATAAGGTAGTAAGCCGGGTCCATTGGCCAAGCTTTCAAGTTTTATCTCCGACGCGGTCGTCTCGCGAAGTACCAGCAATAATAGAATCCTGCAACAAGTTAGGTTCCTTAGGGCCTCTTTTTAATCTATTTTTGGCTACAGGGCCACGTTTTTTGGATGTGTAAACGTGTATGGGTAAATCGGCCAGAATGGTATCTTGGGTATATCGCGGTGCTGTTTTTTGCCGACTTGCAGAAGGGTTCTTAATGAATACCTGTTGTTGAGGAACGTATTCTATTTCAGGTTCGCGGTTCTTATTTCTATTTTCTATCAATGCAGTACGATTTAATAAAGAAGTTTCGTTTATGATATTATAAACTTCCTTCATTTGTGCCCTATGGTTGTGAACGTACTGTTGTAATGCTTGTTGCGTAAAATCGATGTCTAGAATGTCGCGGGGGTCAAAGTGACCAGTTAATAAATCGAATGGTCTGCATCTAGTAAAGCTATGTATTGAAGAATTATAACCAATTATAGCATAAGGCATAAGATTTACGATGGGCTCCTCTTTGTGCTTTAGTTTTAATATTCTTATATGTTCAAGGAGAGTTGAGTGGAACCTTTCTATGTTACCGTTATCGTTAGGCGAATGCGGTAAAACTCTATGATGGTTTATCTTATGAAGGCGTGTGAATTCTAAGAAAAGTTGGTTGGTAAATTCTGTTCCGTTATCAGTTACTATAGTTAAGGGAACTCCGTGGTGGGTGCAATATTGTAATAATGATTGAAGTATGCTAATGCCCGTACCATCTCGGAGATGGTATGCTTGTCCGTATTTAGTAAAAACATCTATAAATGTCACATACTTTTCATTATGAACAGTGAATAAATCCATGTGAACTATCTCGAATGGTTTTGTTGCCGGGGGTACCATATTAAACTGGGGTCTAACAGGTCTCCGGTCATATTTAGCTTGCCCACAAATAATGCATTCATTAATGAATTTAGTTATTTGATCCTTCATTTTGGGCCAGTAATACTTTCTTGAAAGGGCTAAATAACATTCAGTAATTCCTCGGTGATTAGTTTTGCCATCATGGTAGTGTTGAATTATCTCCTGCTGACGTAGATAATCTTTAACGTTTTCTAATTCTATCTTAGCTAGTACTAAGTTCATAGATGAACTCTTAAACTTTTCTTGTATGACTGGTATGATGGTATACATGGCGAGAGGTGGATTTATTAAGATACCGGTTTTTACTTTCGGGTTCACATACTCTTTGAGGGCATTAACTACATCTTGTTCTAATTTAGATGATGATATTTGGATTGCTATACGCGTGTGGGTATCAAATGGTTTAGTAATTACTGGTTTTCGTTTAACATCTTCCACTACAGTAAGGCATAATTGTCTATGAAATCTGTTAAGAGGTTCGTCTGTGATTGGGACTTCTAATATAGGATTTTCGAGGCTGGTGTGAACGGTTGCAGTGGATGAATTCGTGGATGGCGGGTTTTCTGATGGGTTAGGCATCAATGAACATAATTCGTCTATTATGGTGTTAATATCCTCATTGTGAATCTCCACCCGAGATAAGGCGTCAGCGTTTGTATTTGATTTGCCTTTCTTATAGATAACGGTGAAATCGTATTCACTAAGTTTCAGCCTCCATCTAGTTAATCGCGAATTGGGTTCTTTAAGGTTCATCATCCACTGTAGAGGTTTATGATCCGTCAGTACTTTAAATTTACGACCAAACAAGTAAGGTCTAAAATACTTGGTGGCCCAAACTATAGCAAGAAGTTCCTTTTCTATGGTGCTATAGTTAAGTTCACTTTCATTTAGGGTTCGGGATGCAAAACACACAGGTTTGTCGGAACCTACAGGTCCTTGAGATAGAACGGCACCAATTGCAACGTTCGAAGCATCTGTCGTCAATATGAACTCCTTATTAAAATCGGGATACTGTAGTATGGGGTCATTTGTTAAGAGAGTTTTGCACTTTTCAAAACTGTTAATGTAGTCGGAGTCTAATATCACTTTTCTACCTTTTTTCAAACATGCTGTGAGAGGTTTCGTAATTTTTGCAAAATCCGGGATAAATTTACGATAGTAACCTACAAGGCCTAAAAATTGCTTAATTTCTTTTGGAGTTTTTGGAATGGGGTATTTTTCTATGGCTGTAATTTTATCTGGATTGGGTTTTATTCCTTCACTACTTATAATGTGTCCAAGATAACCAGTGTCATGCTTTAAGAACTCGGATTTATCCATTTGGATCTTAAAGTTCGATTCCCTAAGTCTATTGAAAACTTTCTCGAGATTCGTCATATGCTCTTGTAGTGACGTGGAAAAAACGATGATGTCATCAAGGTAGACCAGGCATGTGTCATTCTGGAGACCTCTGAGGACATTGTCCATCACTCTTTGAAATGTGGATGGTGAGTTCTTAAGTCCCATGGGCATTCGAAGAAACTCGAAATGTCCATGCTCGACATTGAAAGCTGTTTTTTGAATATCCTGAGGGTCCATTTCCACCTGGTAGAAGCCGCTAGCCAGGTCTAGAGTGGTGAAGTACTGGCACCTACCTAGTTTGTCAAGAACATCGCTAATGTTCGGAATGGGATATTTGTCGTTGATAGTTTTTTCATTGAGTTTCCTAAAGTCGACTACTAAACGCCATTTTTGTTTGCCTGAGGCATCCATTTTCTTGGGGACCACCCAAATGGGTGAACTCCATGCTGAGTCTGAAGGCTTTATTATTCACTTTGAGCGTTATAAGTTTGAGGTACCGCACGGAATATTTGCTGTGTACGATTGCGCAGTGGATTTTGAGACCTCACTACGTTCCTGTAAATACATAACGTTAAGTTCTTCCTGTACATATTCAAGGGCTTTTTCGATGGTATCGGGACGCATACACCGTATGCGGGACCCTAATGGTTCCTTTAATCCTTTAACAAAAGCCTGCATAGTAACTTTTTTGTACAGTGTACGTTTCGCTTCAACTGTGGTAGAAATTTGTTCGTGTAATGTTACATACGTCATCATCGTACTAAACAAAGTTTGGCATTCCTCATAAAATTCCTGAGGTGTTTTATTTCCCTGCGTAGCTAAAGAAAGATCTCTATACAAAGCCGTTTCATCCCGTTGATCGGAAAAGTTATTGATTAAGGCCGTTCTAATCCCTAGCCAACTTTCAGGTATGCCGTTGGAATTGATGGTACAAGCGGCAGAGCCTTTTATTTTATTTAAGATGCCATTTAATAAGCATAAGTTGTTTAACTCGCTACCTGGGGCATTACTAACGTACTGAGTCACTATTTGATCGCATATTCTAACAAACCTAGTCAATACATTTGGGTTCCCATCGAACTCCGGGACCATACGAAGGGTCTTGAAAATTGTATCGGGGTCGTGGGCCATATTTAAACTATTTATACTACTATTTAAATTATCTTCTCTATCACTATTTAAATCTCTACTGTTATCTATAGCACTCCAGCGAGCCGTACGTGATGAGGGCTCCTGGGAGTTAGAATTTTTCGGGTGAAAAATCTTGGAAGTTGGGTGGTACTAGGACTAAATAGGAAGCAACACAGGAACAATTCAAGTGTACTTACAACAATTTCATCTCTGGTTCTCTTGTGAATCGAAGTCTGGATTCTCCTTCCGGAACTGCAGCTGGACCGTAGATTCGGATATTCGGCGCCGGGGCTCGATAGCCACCCAGGCGATTCGCGTACGCGGATGTCGATATTAGAGATCCCTAAGGTCGCGAACCGGCCCGCGAATATCCTACCGACTGCGCCAATTACGTTAGCTGCGATCGGAGGATTTAAAAAAAAACAAAAATGATTTAACTAAATTTATTTTAAAGTAAAAGAATTACATTGATTATATTAAATCTAAAATTAGCCTACGTGCCTATTCGAAGTATGAATATAGAATGGAATTTTACAGTTTTACAATAATTGAGTAATCTAGGTCTGTGCGACAGAAAGTGCTATCTCAGCTCGCCGTTTCCGTGTTCGTTTAATTGCAGCGTATGTTTCTACAATAAAATTATTGAGTGCTGAGTTGGCGATTCCCCTTATGCAGCTGCGTGTAACAAGTTATCCTAGTAGAATACAGTGTTTAGTAAATAGTGAAAACTGAACTAACTGATTTAATAGTCTCTACAAAATCATACCATTGAAGTTACTAGGTAACTTCAGAAATAATGCCGATACTAGACGCTTCACTTGAGAGAAAGGTACAGTCGAGTGACTGTTGGATTGATTTTTTAATCCAAAACACCACACCAAACGAAAGTTCATCTGCTCCTTTAATTTAATTTACGATCAATCCTTAGGCGCCTGAAAAATGAAGTTCCATATCCAACGTCGCTTGATGGGTTCACAAATCAAATGATTTTCTCACTTTTGATTCATTTTGTGTTCAGATGTTTCACTTCGACTGAAAGTTGTCGAATGAAAGGCAAAACCAAACAGGAAGTGAAGCATCTGATATTATTTAAAGAATTAATTTAAGGTCTTTTCTCTCTTGTTCTCAAAAACACATATTCACCTTCTTTAGTCACATGATATCGTGGCGGATCATGATTATGCACGTTATCGGCTTCCAAAATTGTAACTTCATCTACGTCCATTTTGATCTTGGCCTTACAGCCGATTTTTTTTCTAGAACAGTACCATCGGTTGTTGTGAACTTGGGCGAAGGTGTACCCTCCAAGCATAAGAATATTGTTCTTCTGACCAGTCGGTATTAGAATGTAATCTGGAACCAGAAACTTGTTAATATTTTTTTATTCAAAATCAAAGCAAGTTTTGTGCGTCAAAAATAATCGACATGACAGAGTACGGAGACGCTTCGGTGGTTGCTAGAAGCGACATTGTTCAACAGTTTCCATACAATCCAAAAGTGTCATCGTTTACTTGCACTACTGGTTTTGAGAGCGTTCTCAACGCAAGATCGGAAACGAATTTTATACGTACTACCCTTCCTTTACGCAGCCGACCGACGACGCGGCGATTCTGTGCTCTCTGATCGATCTTCTAGAGTATTTGAGGTAGACACAAAATATAGTACGATGATAGTTTTTTTGGAAGTCATTTTTAAACCTCATTCAGGTGAGAGAAAATAAAGTCACAGATATATAATTTATTTCCACTTTATTTCATGTAAATACCAGATATTCATATAATATTGATAAAAAAAACAGTACAAATAAAAAGAAAATTATAGAAAAAGTTTAAAATGAGTAGTATAATTCAGTAACGGCTAAGAAATACTTGAATTACAAACATCGGTTTATGTAAATATACTTTTATAATAAATTGAACACATTATTTCAATTAATAAAATATTTATAAATACTTAATTAAATATTTAAAATCATTTATGTAATAATCACATAATTATAAAAACAGGCTCAAAGGAAAAAGTATTTACTAAGGTTTTGTTAGGTAAGGTATTCCAAACGACATAAATATCCCTCAAAGTGACAAACGTTTATTTACCGTGACTATACCTAAGCATAACTTTTCGCTCGCGTGACGTTCCTTCTGACAAACACATAGTCTCCGTTGTCACTTACATAATATTCTGGTGGGTCGTGAGTATGTGTCCTGTCAGCTTCAAGTATGGTTGTCTCGTCTATATGCATCTTGATCCTAGCCTTGCAACCAGATTTTTTTCTAGAGCAGTACCAGTGACGTTTGCTGTGCATCTGAGCAAATGTGTAGCCATCAAGCATTAGCAATTGGTTTTTCTGCCCAGATGGTATGAGGATGTAATCTGAAAGGCATAAGTAGTAGTGTTATAGATTTTAAGAAGAGACTTTTTATTGTGTTATTTGATATCACCTTCCTAATATAAGATTTTAAACTATCATGGTCACTAACATTACTATTAATACTAATAACAGGATATTTACCATGTTTACTGTTTGCTATGAGTTCCCGATATTTCGGCGCTGTTGCAAGCACCATGATCACGGATAAACTGAAGTGAAGCGGAAAAGTGCCGAAAAAAGTTCGCGAGCGGACACAGTGAGTTTCGTGTGTCGGGAGCAGAATCGAGTTGCGAGTGACAGTGGTAGCGGTACTGAGTACAAAAAACAACAAGAAAGAGGGTAGACCGATTTGTCTGCTCATGAACACCCACCCGCAATAACTTCAGTTTATCCGTGATCATGGTGCTTGCAACAGCACCGAAATATCGGGAACTCATAGCAAACAGTAAACATGGTAAATATCCCGTTATTAGTATTAATAGTAATCACCTTCCTAGCCTTTTCCCAACTACTTTTGGGAAGTTACATGAAGCGACTTCTGTCAGAACTCCCCAAACCAGTTACTGGATTACACAATACACAATACTTCTTGGTAAGCCATATAAGAGTGTAGAGCCTCCCTATTTGACAAAAGAGTAAAAATAAAACAAAAAATAATTAAGACTAAATTGTATTTGGGTATTACGAACATTGATGTAGTTATTAATTCTAAAATTTTAAAGTACAAACTAATCATTATTGAAGTTTTTTACTTTATTTTATAAAAGGTCGAGGTTGCACGCTTAAATCTAACCCATCACCGTAACACAATAATCAATGAACATGTAAAAAACTGGACATTCATGAAAACAAACCTTCATGTTCATAATCAATTAATATCAGACGCTTCACTTTTTGACAATTTTTGCCATTTATTTGGATCTGAACACAAAATGAATAAAAGTTTAAAAAAATACTTAATATTATAGTAACCTAACACCTAACTTAAGGTAAAAATATAAAGATGTAATATAAATAAATGCTAGTCCATGCTTTGTCCCGCCAGAAGGCATGCAAAATATGGCATGGCTTGTTAGATTTCAACACTCGGCATCTTTGACGCACTCACCGATTAAAAGAAAAACGAAATGGAAGGAGCAAAAGATCGTTCATTCCTATTGTAGATAAACACTAGAGTGAAGCGCCTGATATCGGATTTCTTCTTTAGTCGGGATTTAAATTGATTCTGTTTCTAATAAATACATACTGTCCACTAGGAGTCACGTGATAAAGAGGCGGAGCATGCGTGTGTACTCTGTACCCCCTCACAATGGTCTTCCCCTGAGCATCAATGTGGATCTTGGCTTTGCATCCGTTCTTCGTTTGGGAGCAGTACCAAATACGAAGACTGCTCTTCTGGGAGAACGTATATCCATCAAGCATGAGCAATCTATTCTTCTTACCATTTACATTTGGTACAAATGTGAATTCTGAAAAAAAATTGTGAACAGCTAAGTATACAATATTCTAGGTATTTTATTTTTATACTCTTATGCACTAATTTGGACTTCGAATGTTTATTCAAAGTTCTATCTTGAGGCTCATCTTATTAAGGGCACAAATAATTTCGTCAAATTCAGGTACCAATCTGCCGAGGTGTAAGAAAGGCTTATAAAAGCCTCATCAAATGCGACAATTAAATACAAAAGAGACAAATTACACTAACAGATTTTTTTATTTGGGTAAACATAATTTGAATCATCCAATGTGAAACAATTTACTATGTATGCTTTTAGATGTACCAGACATTTAATTTATTCCAAGAACTTTCATAATGTTTATATGGTTGCAATATTACTTGATTTCATTATATTGCAACTATGTTTCTTAATTAATAACTAGTTTTCCACTTTAGATCCAATTATTTACACATTTATTTCTCAAAAACAGAATGCACATTCTTTGCTTCAAAAGAGGAACACTGGATAAGTAAATAATAAATAACGTTCGTTAAACCGATTTCAAACTTTTCACTTTTCTTTCAATTTTACTTTTCATTCAGCATATTTCACTCAAAGCTAAACGCCTGAACAAAAAATTAATTAAAAAAAAAAGTGAATTACTTAGTGACCAGATCCTCCGATGTTAGTTTTCGTAACTCAGCACGGTCGAAAAAGGAAATGTACGGAGTAGACGCACGTTCACTTTTCGTTAGAATTTGATCGTCTTTGTAATTAAATCGGTATTGTGTGAAAGTAGAATGAAACAAAAATGAACAGTCACTATAGTGAACCGTTCAGTCAAGTCAAACGTCTGACATCGGCTTAAGAAACGAGTAGCAGAACGGCGTATACCTATAAAAGATAATAAATAGTTTGTATACAATACTGTTTCGGAACATAATATTATATTTTAAAATAAATAGTTAGATGTATTAGAATTATTGATAAATAATTATGTTAGAAACACCGTTTTATTCTATTTCAAATAAAACAAACATATAAAAGTCGCAAAACTCCACAGACGTCATCGGAGCGCATCGTCTGTGGAGTTTTGCTACGTAATTTAATTTGACCCTTTATAGGAAAAACAGCCTAAGAACCGTTTTCAAAAATATTATTTACATAACATAACATTCAATAACACCACGCGTGTAATTCCCGAAGGGTTAGGCAGAGACCAGGTGTTATTTATAAAAAATATATTTTCCTTCTGGAGTAACGTGATACTTTCGCGGTTCATGATCATGTTTATTTTGCTTAAAATCTACAGAACCGCTGGCACGGTCCATCTTGATGCGAGCCTTACAACCCGCTTTCCTCAGAGAGCAGTACCAATTCCTACCATCATTCATTTGTGAAAATGTGTATCCTCCTACCAATAACATATGTTTTTTCACGCCAGTTGGTATGAACTTGAAGTCCGGAATTAGATCTGCGAAAAAATTAAGTGTTTTAATGAAAGTCAGAAAGGAACTTAGCTTTAGAGTGTTGATTTCATTTACTAACCATCTCTATGATATGATTTTTTTTTTAATATTTATACATTTTCAGTCTGTATCGTTCCATTGAAAGGCAAGAAAGGAGGTCGCGTTCTCCTCTTCAAACCTCTCTGTCCTGGGCTAGTGTGGTCCAATGCTGCCTGTCCCCGTATTATGATTATGACATGAAGTTGCTTCAACTTATCTTTAAGAAGGTACTTTAAAATAAAAGGCCTTTTGTGTACAAAATGTATTTAAAGTAATAAAGCGATTCATGATTTGATACTTTCGATTTAAATTGCTTCTAAAATTATGTGGACTGCTCAGCATAACTAGACCCCGCGTATTATATAAAAAAAGAAGAATAGAGAAAGAGAAGGGTCGGATTATGCTCGGCACTGATGTACTTCTATTAGAATAAAACAAAAAAAGATCCTAGAATAACACAAAAATAATTTCATGGTACTAGACACTTTTATTTTGGCTTATAGAGAATCATTATATCTAAAAATATTACAGTTTTCTCTGAAGAAAATACCAACGACTTGGTCGGTTAGGTTTGCATTGTAGATATCTACTGTACATAATAAAGTAATCAATTTTCTGGTATTAAAAACAGAGTTATGGGATATTTTTCCACCAGTTATAAAGGGTGTAAATAGACCCTTAACATATCCGAAAGGCACTTGTTCTCCCCGTCTTTGCGATCATTTTATCAGTTACGAAGATATTGGGGTCAAAGTTCCAACTTTTTCACATTTTTTTTTTAAATACATGTTTTTATTGTAAGATTTTTACTTTACACACCTCCACGACCCCCGTACTATTCAATCCATCCATCAGCACAATGCTTTGAGTGCTTTCCATCGAGTCTTACCTTAAAACATGATTTTTCACCCCAAAAAAAAAGTTGATTCCCAGCAATCATTTTTGCGTCAAGTTACTTAGATTGATGTACAGAATGCTTGGTTGACGGGTATGTGAAGGGTCTGTTTACACCCTGTAGATAAACAAAAACTGTTCAATACAATATTATGTACTTATTACTTAATTTTAGTGTGAGTAGTAGAAATGTTCACCTGTTGAAAAACTGTATCACAGGAGACAGGGCCTTCCGTTTAGAGTGAGACACCGTATTGACAAAGGAAATCGATGTTGCAAAAAGCTAATACTTAATAATAAAACCCCTAACCACCGGTAGGTTGGACCCTGCTTCCGACACGGGTAAACCTCTTTTTATATTATTAATGTTTTCTTAAGGGTTTTTAAAAGAAATATTTAAAAAATTAATAAAGGAATTAAAATGTGAAAGTTTTTTTTTTAAATCTTATTTTAATTTGGATTTTAATGGTAATTTATTCTTGATTTTGATTCTGATGTTAATTTATTTTATATTTTATTTTTGATACTGATTCCAATGTTAATTTATCTTTAAATTCTGAAGTTAATTTCAATGTGGTTTATTTTAGTTTATTTTAATTTAAATCGGACTGTATGCGTCAAGTTATCTGAAATAAATGAATTTGTCTTTATTTTATTTTTATATTGAGCAGAACAGTATCGGTTCTCTCGCTTATCATCCATAGGACGCTATTCGGGCTGCCCCGTACTCGTCGCACCACCGACGCAACTTCTTTACGAAAATTTAAGTATAAGTCATCTACGGTAGCGTCAGCAAACATGCACTTTAATATCGAAGGAGCCCAAACAGAGCCCTGAACCCATTATTATACTAGACGCATAAATGGTTACATAAAAAAGTAGGACAAGTAAAAAAAAGTACTACTCAATTCAATACAAATCAATTCCCTATCCACTAATTTTAACATAATATCCCGTATTAAATTTCCTATAGACGGGGGGTTCATGATCGTGATCATTGTTGAACAGTACAACTTGTGTTTCATCCTTATTCAGGAAGATCCTTGCCTTACAACCCTTGCCTTTCTTGGAGCAGTACCAATGACGAGGAGTCGTCTGAGCGAAGGTAAACCTTTCTGCCATCAACAATCTCTTGTTTTCTGATAGTTTTATGAACTTCACGTTACCTGTGGAAAATAACATGCTTAGTATAGCTGCGTGTAACAACAGGTTAAGACAGACGGGTTACTATGACATCTTAAAGCAGGAGTAATTCCAGTGTGGGAAAGAGACAGAGCTATACAGGTCCTCTAGCGCCATCTCTTCCCCACACTGAAATTACTCCTGCTTTAAGACGTCATGGCATGCCACTAGGGGGGTTACTATGACGTCTTAAGGCTGGAGTAATTCTAGTGTGGGAAAGAAACAGAGCTATACAGGTCCTGTAGCGCCATCTCTTCCCCACACTGAAATGACTCCTGCTTTAAGACGTCATGGTAGGCCACCAGGTATGGATAAGTTCGATAATGTCCCACGGGATCGTAGTATCGGGATAAAAGGTATCATATGTGTTATTCCAGGTTATAAACTCTCTGTGTGCCAAATTTCATCCAAATCAGGTCAGTACTTTTTGCGGGAAAGAGTAACAAACATCCATCCATCCAACCATCTATCCATCCATCCTCACAAACTTTCACATTTACAATATTAGAAGAATTACTCTACTTGTCATATCATGGGAAATCCCATAGGGTGCATCGCTCGTCTATTTCTTTTTTCTTCACCGAGATCTACGTTTCAGAACAGATAGCTATCTTCATCATTCTTATTAACTAACCAACTCTTTGACAATTCAAAGGATTTTATTAATAAAATCAAATATAAATCTAATGTGCTTTATTAATACAAGGGTTTAGTAATATAAAACATTATTACATCGGTTTATCCCGAATGTTAAGGTAGAGACGTACACTACTGCTGGGGTGATTCTGGAGAATAACAATACAATACAGCACAACACACAACAACAATACAAAACAAACACACAACAACAATACAAAACAAACACACAAACACACAACAACAACAATTGTGTGTTGTTTACAATTGTGTCCCCACACCTCAGCTAGAAGTTACGAGGAGGAATACCGTATTTTAGTCAGTAGGAGTCTAACAGACCCCTCGACAGGACATCCACTGAGGATTTCTACAAATGGTCAGCTGTGCAAAGGGGTTATATTTTAATATACATTCCATTTCCTGTTCGTCTATACTCGGGAGGATCATGGTCGTGTTGATTTTCAATCGAAACAATTTCAGAGTTATCTTGGTTCATCACAATTTTGGCTTTGCACCCCTTAATTCTTTTCGAACAGTAGTAGTAGCGGGGTTTGTACTGAGAAAACGTAAAACTGTCCACCATTAATAACTTTTTGTTGGCCCCTACGTTTATGAATTTCGCTTGACCTGAAATGAGAAATTATATTATTAGGTAATTTTTATGAAACAGCTACATTACTTAATTGAATAAAAAAATATTTTGGAGAAAATATTTGTTCGCATTTCTGCAACCAACTAAAATATGTAACAGTTTGTGTGTTGGATTAGCGTTTTTATTTTTTTGTGGCGGACGTAGTGTTAAAGTAGCAATAGAAATACAATGAAAAACTGCATCTTGATAACGGATATTTATTTAAAAAATAATTACAATGCTATTCCCCGATCTTGACGAAATTTTAATAAATACATAAGTAAACTGTATATTATGCATTCCTAACTAAAGTTTTAAATTAGAAGATACTTGGACGTTGGTTATAATAATTAACAGAGTTCATTTATTATTTTTTGTGTGACAGACCATTGAAAAACACAGTAAAATACTTTTAGGCGCGAATGATATGGCAAGAAAGGAGGTGTCTGATGAGATGACGAGTAATAGAGAAGTATGGAAGAAGAAGAAATGCTGCGCCGACCCCAAATGAATTGGGATAAGAGCAAGAGAATGACGATGATGATGACTTTTTGGCGCGAAGCCGAAATCTGAACGCACGGTGATAAGATAAGATAGAGATAAGATAAGATAAGATAAGATAAGATAAGTCTTTATTTGCTTTAAACATGGTATGATGGTGTTACAGTCTTATACAATGTCCACATGTTTAGCTATACAGAATATCAATTGCATGCAAAATAATTATCATGTCAAAACAACAGTAATTAACAATTAAATCATTCAGATTATTAGATGGTTATAATATTATAAAATGTCAAAGAAATCTTTAATGTCATAGAAATTATGTCCAATCAGCCACTTATACAGCTTATTTTTAAATGAATTACAATTATTCACACATTTGAGTTCTTTCGGAATTCTGTTGAAGATACGTACACACATCACAAGGCAGCTTTTAGCATACTTGGCTGATTTAGGATTATCCTTCGTTACAAGTCTGTGTGGATCCCTTGGTGCCGCAATGCATTTAAAAAAAAAACGAAACAATTTCACAAGCGTTTACCAACAATGACACTGTCAATGTATTCAAGCGATTGTACAGACTCCAGCCCCCGCAGCATGAGCACCGTAGACAAAGATTTCTTTGACGGAAGAATCGACAAAATGACAGATAGTGCAAAGAAATCTGTCATTGTGTCGACAAGAAATCCTTTTCTACGGTGCTCATGCTACGGGGGCTGCACATCAAGCTACTACATTCTGCCTTTCTTTATTAGATTTTCAACTTTATCGACAAAGCATTAACTTCAAGATGGATTGGGAAAATTTGTCAGTTTTGGGTAACTTGATGTGCTGGCGTCTGTACAGTTCTTTCACAGTAATTTTACCTGCACCAATCCAACAACAGCTTTATCGTAACGACAATAAAGGTCACTTTAATATTGACAGACAGTGGCAGCAACCCAACAGGAACCCTATTTTAACGAGAATAAAGATCACTGTGATTTAGACAGTAATGCAAAGTCAGAGGTAGAATAACTGTGAAAGGACTATAGCGGTGTACAGTCACGGGCAATAGAATGTATACGTAAACTCAAAAGTGATTTTTTCGTGAAATGACGGTTTCTACTTGGTAATAAGACATATTTCGGAAAAGTATGGCTTCCAAAATACTATGTTCGTGAAAACGTAAAACGTTAATCAATACAGTGTGTAACATATTCAACCACTAATTTTGACATAATATTCGTTAATTTTCTTATAAAGTGGCGGACTATGATTATGATTATTATCTATGAAAAGGACTTCGTTTCCATCTGATGACAAGAAGATCCTTGCTTTGCAGCCTTTCTGCTTCTTGGAACAATACCAGTGCTTTGGATTAGCTTGAGCAAAAGTGTAATTGCCGGCCATGAGCAATCTTTTAGTCTCACTCAAGTTTATGAACCTCACATCGACTGAAAAATTAAAATGTGAAATAAGTTAACTATAAGTTTAAAGGTGCGTTATATATTTTGTTTGTAATACGTAAGTATGTATATCTACTACCAACTTAGGGACTTAAACAACAAAAACTGTTTCAAATTCAATTTATTTATTATTTATACATTCTGCGTGTGCAACTAAAAAAGAAAATTTAACGCCTTTCTTGCAAAGCTGCGAATAACACAGGCAAAGAACAAAAACGGTTCACTATTTTCTTCCAATTTTGATAAAGCAACCAAACTGAAACGAGTTATTATAAAATATATTTTTAGTTTTCAGTATCATTTGGACAATTTATTTCGTAAGGTTTATGTTTATAATTATGCACTATTATTAGACTAATTATAATATATAATTATAATATGTTATAATTATATATATATAATTTCGATATCTTGTGTAGTGGTAAAAAAGTAAGAAGCGAATGTGGGTCACTAGTATGAATTAAATTAGACCCTTATATACTTCCCATTTTTCAGTTTCATGTATTTCCTAGGCGGATGTGAATGGTCGTTGGTAATTTCAGTAATGTACCCATCTTTGTCTAGTCTGAGCTTCGCCTTACAACCACGAAGTTTCGACGAACACACCCAACTAAAACTGCTGGTCCCAATTTTTCCGTATGTATAATTGTCGAACAAAATGAGATCTCTGCCTCTTTGGGATTTGATTATCTGGTAGGGTAGTTTCGAATCCCAAGTGGAAGAATCTGTGGAAATAAAACAATTTATCGATACACAGTTTCAGAAGTCATCATTTTGATATTTAGAATTACGGTGCAATTAACAGCTACGATTTGTTCGAAGTGAGTGAGACGTAAAGTAGGTCTTTTCGACCGGGCAACCATACGTCCACGAGGGCGCTTTTTAACGCGATTGTTCCAAGAAAAAACAGGAATTTAATAATACATAGATTTTTGTTTTTTTTTTTATTAAACATTCCCAAAAATTATATATTATACTTTTCATAAAAATAATACTATAAAGGTGCCTATTTTTTTAAAATAAAACCTTACTACCTAAAACGTATTAAAATAAAATAAAAATTGGCATTAACAAAGAAACGGCTCGCACTTTATTTTCTGCTTTATTTTGAATACATTTTAGTCATATTATCCAACAAAATTAACATTAAAAATGTGATTAAACCAGTTTCCAAGATTGTTTAGGAGGATGACAATGTTCGTGCATATCTCGGATAATGGATCCATAGTCGTCCAATATTAGTCTCGCCTTGCATTTACCCCGTACTGAGCAGACCCACGAATTCTTTCCTGTGGCCTTTGAAAATGTATAGTTTTTGTACAAGATGAGGTCTCTGCCTCTTTGGGACCGCACTACCGTATAGGGTAAATCCGAACGCGGAATGAATAGCTCTGTCAATTAAAAATGCTAAGATTAGTGATGTGTAGGTAATATCCGGCATACAGTATCCGGACATTTTTCTTAGTATCCGGCTAATCTTAATTTACAATTAAAACGGAATTATGATTTTCATGTATTTTATTTTTCAGATCCAGATGACATAGAAATTATTGTCATATTGACTTTAGGTTATAATGTCGAGGGTCGACGGGGTCATTACGACCGCCTACCGATATTCTTCTTCTTCTACTTCGTGTGATCTCTGTTCTTTCTTCGTTTGTTACCCTGTACTCTCACATTTGGAGGATGAGTATGTTCACTAACGCTGATAAGGCTCCCAAGGCTGTCCAACTTGATCGTCGCTTTGCAGCCTGCTGTCCTTGATGAACATCGCCACGTACTATATTTACTTATGTCACTCTTCTTATGGTACCCGTAAGTATAATTGTCAAGCATGATAAGATCTTGGCCCCTTTGTGATTTCATTACCGCATAGGGTACCGAAAGCAAGCTGGAAACTCCTGTCAAATAAAAGAAATACTTTGGATTTTAATATTAGTTACATGTCAATATATTTCACGCATGCACCAATAACTACTTTTTGAGAAGGATACATACTAAAGGTAATGATAATAAAACTCCATACATTCATAATAATTGTTTATTTATACTAAATTCCCGAAACCGAAGAAAAAAGAAATGTTCTGTAGACTTACTGTATAATATTACAATAATGAATTATACAATAACAAAAAATAACAAATTAATAAAAATAAAAAAATTATACATACATAAACTCAATAATAAAAATTGATTGATGACCGATCAATCAGAAATAAACGTAGGGCTTAGAGCTTGTTCAGACACGGCGGGAACCGCGCGATTTCAGAATCGCATGGAAATCGCGAGAGTCTTATTTGTATGAGTTATTAAGTAATCGTTCAGACATATCCGCGCGGTTAATCAAGCCGCGACATGCGGGAACCGTCCCGCATGTCTGAACTAGCCCTTAGTCAGGCGGCAATCGTTTCAAAAGCGTTTCGTATTTCTGTACCGGTTTTCAACAAGAGTGGCGTAGCTTTTCGGTAGCTTATGTCAGTGCTATTCATTTTTGAATTTACCGTGACCGTTAGCTCTGATAGGACGTCACTGTGTCTGGGCCCTCTTTATGTTTCTCGTTGCTAAGCATGTGTATGTTCTTTGTTATGTGAAAATACTACCTTATTGACCGTGACGATGATTGCTTTACATCCCGATGCCGTCCAAGTACAGTTCCATCGCTGTTTTGCCCCTTTGCATTTTTTTACTCGATTATAGCGATAGGAACCCCAGAGAATGACGTCATTGCCACTCGCTGTCGTACTCAAAACGTAATCTGTAACAAAAGTAGATTGTTTAAAAATAAAATAAAAAAAGAAAGTTTTGATTATGTGACACAACGCGACGCTACGAAAATTTTAAGTGAAATGTGGACTAATTACAATAGAAGTCCACGAAAATGATGAAGGATTAAGAGAACAATGATATAACTAGTTGCTAGGCTAGGTGGAGCTACGATCTCTGCAGAGTGAAAAAATTAACGTTTGATTCGTTTGAATATGTTACTGGTGAAAAAAAATCGCTGTTTAAACTGTATAATGTGTCATGAATTATAGTCTTGTTATTTTTTGAGGCACGTATTTAACGCGGCGACAAACTAATCTGATTTAGGGTTTTAAAAATAATTAAAATGGGTAGCAAAAATAATAGGTTGGCAACTACAGTGAAGTAGCATTTTAAGTATAAAGTAGCAGCTTTACATTGAGTTGTAAGCTTTGTTTAAATTTAAATTGGCAGCGACTTGAAAATACAAATTAGAGTTACTAGTTGTTCCATACGATCAGTGTGATAATTCAAGGACTGAAAAAAACTAAAACAAGGTTATTAACCACTAGACTGTAGATAAGGCGTAGTCGACGAAGCCCCGCTACGTGGGGCTCCTATTTCTGTTTGCAGGGTTTAAAATAACCTAACACGAAGGGGATTTCGGGGTCTTAGTTCGCTCACTAGACCCCGCCATCCCCTTCGAACCTAACCTTTCCGAGTCGGGGTGCTACAAGTCTCTCTCAGCCTTCGCTCGCTCTTGCTTCCTATATTCTCCTTGTCGCAATGACTATCCCACTAGCCAAGTCTTAGCCACCAACTCATTATTTTGAATACCTCACCTATTATTTCATTGGCCCCCTGTTTAATATTAGCAAATATTAAACAGGGGGCCAACGGGGGGGCTTCGTCGACTACGCCTTATCTACAGTCTAGTGGTTAATAACCTTGTTTTAGTTTTTTTCAGTCCTTGAATTATCACACTGATCGTATGGAACAACTAGTAACTCTAATTTGTATTTTCAAGTCGCTGCCAATTTAAATTTAAACAAAGCTTAGCTATCTTATAGTAGCAGTCATTTTTTAGTTTTTATAGATCAGCCTTTTGTAGCTCAGGTAATATAATTGTGCTAAAAATATTTAATCGCTACTAAGATATTTTTTTTTGTAACTAAGTAGTTAGTTGCCTAATAAGTTGTTATTCGCCTCAAAAATAATTACCCATTTTTAAATGACATTTAGATAATTATTGTTGAATGGTCTAATTTCCCTGAAGTGCTTGAGACTTGTTACAATCAGCATTACAAAAATGGTTGATAAAACTATAACAGCTAGCATAATCATAGCGCTACTTGAGGTTGTAGTTAATGCCACGTGTCCCAGAGGCTTAATGTGAGTCGTTCAACAGTCCAGACCACTGTTAGAAGTATCAAGACACCGGTTCCGTCAGTAAATGCCTGGTTCTAAAAATAAACCATCGATTCCTGATGAGACAATCGTTGAAAAATGGTGTTCATGTGTTGACCTCAAGAAAAACCAAGAGGAAATTAGAGGTGTGCCAATCCATGTGCTGGACGGTAAGGAGGCTTTTCGCTGCCAATATATACACTCAGCGCCCAGCCCGTGACCCTAAATTATACCGTGAACAACGAGTTGCAAGACTCAGTTTTGCACGGAATGTGCAACGTCGACTTAAGAAGAATTGGGTAGAGTATTGTTTTCTAGTGTAGCCAGCATAATCACTATGTGATGAGGATCGACGTCGACGATTACTTCGAACACGAAATTACGAGTTTTGAAGAAATGACGGAATGATACCGGCTACTTAGAATAATCAAAGTAACTGAATGTACTAATTAAATAAATTATTTTCTTAGGTGTCCACTATTCTTATGCAAAAGAGCTTACTGTTATTTATGATACTCGTATTATGTATAGAAATGTATATGCGGTTTGGGTAGGAGGGTCGTCTTAGGGGCACTTGCATTCTGCGGCCGCCTTTAGAATTATACCTTTAAGGTTTTTATTAACTTATAAAGAAAACCACTAACCTTAAATTCGTATAATATTTAATCACAACTTGTGCAAAATAATATAATTTAATAATTGTATAAGAATACCGTGCTATCCCGCACAATTTAGGAAATCGCTCATTTTAAAGATTTCGGTTTTGCAAAATCGAAATTTCAAGCTGCAATGATTTTGCCTTAATATGTTCAAGCCAATTCAATAACTAGTTAATAACAAAACCTTAAATACAGGCAGAACTGATTCTTTCAAATATAACTTAATATTTTATATATTTTATAAACTATTTATGCAGTCTCTGTGCAAAGTAATTTTTTCCATCATCACCATTGCTCTTGCCGTTATTCCAAATTATTTGCGGTCTGTGCAGCACGTCATCTTCTTCCATAACTCTCTTACAGTTGTCAACTCAGTATTCACCCCATTCTGGCCACAATACATCTTTCACACAATCCACCCATCCATTTTACGTAGATTTCGAAATCTAGGGGGATGACTATGGACATTGTAACAGTCCACGATGTATCCTTCAGAGTTGAGCCGGAGTTTCGCCTTGCAGTCGTGGGCTCTTGACGAACATACCCAGTATTTCAACCGCAGTTTTGTGAATGTGTATCCATCGATCAAAATGAGATCCTTGCCTCTTTGTGACGTAATCATTTTGTAGTTGAAACCTTGAAATGATGTTCGGGTTTTAGATTTTCAGTGATAAATTACAATTTATTAATATAAGTTACAGAAACATTATAGTCGTTGAGTCTTCTCATAATATTTCGTAGCTTAATAATAACCTTATCTAAAGGGTGTAAATAGACCCTTAACATATTCGAAAAGCAATTGTTCTCCCCGTCTTTGCGATCATTTTTTTGTTCTAGACCATACCTTGGGAACTTTCTAGTTACGGAGATATTGGGGGTCAAAGTTCCAACTTTTTCACAAGTTTTTTTTTTAATACATGTTTTTAATGTAATATTTTTACTTTACACACCTCCATGACCCCCGTTCTATTCAATCCATCCATCAGCACAAACCTGATTTTTCACCCCAAAAAAAAGTCGATTCCCAGCAATAATTTTTGTGTAAAGTTACTTAGTTTGATGTACAGACTGCTTGGTTGACAGCTATGTGAAGGGTCTGTTTACACCCTGTATATATTGTATGAGATAAGCATTTTGGAATAAAAACAATTTGAACAATCGAAAGAAACCAACAAGGGTAAATTCAAATACACAAAAGCTGACGACAATAAATAAAACGTAAGGCTGGCCGGATAATGCCTACTATCCCATCTAAGTTTGTCCCAGTACAAGTATATAATACTAGATTTTGCCCACAGCTTCGCTCGCATTAATTTATACTAAAGTTTCTATAATAATATAATTCAATCATGATTCGAAAGACTTCGGCGTCATCTATTATCATAAGGACGTTATTGTTGTTTTCCTCGGAACGGGACATTTTCGGGATGATAGATGCTATGTCCGTTTCTGTACACCTGACAACGTGTGTATATGCAAAATTTCAGGATGATCGATTCAGTGGTTTAGGCGTGAAAGATAACAAACAAACTTACTTTCGCATTTATAATATTAGTTAGGAGGTTAGGATTATGAAGGTTTGGTTGGTAAAAATATACAGGGTGGCGCCGACAATACGACAATAAATAAAACACTGGTTATACTAGTTCATATGAATATTTTTAAACTATCAAATAAATCCTAACATTGAAATTGAAAAATATTGTTTTTCAAACAAGCTAAAAAGCATAAAACTGTTAACGAAATACAGCACCATTTATAAATATTGTTTAATTAACCTAAGGGATAATTTGCACTAATTCCGTCTGAAAATAATATTTAAGGAACGAATTTGGCAAAGGTTTTTGAAGTAGCGAGTTCGCAACATGTGTTTACTGTTTATATCAATGCGGGAGACGTTAACCTGTCGGTGCTAACCTATTAATCTACATCATGTAGAAAATGCTGAAAATTAAAAATAATGTCCTGTGACTAAACTACTGGATATATTCGAATTATTTTTATATGCAGACTGATAACGTCATGAGGTTTACGCAGTTAAATTTATTGTCGTATAGTCGGCGCCACCCTGTATAACGTAGAGTAAATGTAAACAAATATTGAGAACATATTAAATAACGAGAAACTATGATTAACTAGTCCTCTACCAATAACTCAAAACTTATTTTCTCTTCCTCTTCACTATGACTTCACCAGTATTATTTTTAAAAAACTGCCTGGGTGGATGGCAGTGTTTGTTGATGACGTACGCACGGTGACCTTCGTCAGGGTCTAGCCTGATCTTGGCCTTGCATTGTGGCTTGTGGGTTGAGCAACTCCAACCGTTGGGACTCGCTTGAGTATACGTGTAACCGTCGATGAGAATCAGTTGCTTTCCTCTCTGTGAGATTGCAATATCATAGCTTCTACCTGAAAATGGAACTGGAATTATCTGGGGAAATAATGATTAAATAATTTCTTTTGTAACTGACTATTTACTATGGAGATCCAGAGAGCTGAGGCAGGCCGGAGCTGTCATTGGTAAATCTTTACCAACCTTATCAAGGAGTATCGCTTGGCCTTGATACTGGGTTAACGAGGTCTGATAGGCAGCTTCATGAAAAATGTAGCTGCATCCGGTTAGACGTGAAGCCAACCCCAAACTAGTTGGGACAGGGCTAAGTAAGCAGATGCCGGGACAGCCGGAGAGGACAATTTTGTATGTCTTATATTTCTTTATACCTAAGTTCAGGTACTAATTAGACGATTTGAATTTTGTTTTATACCAGATTGAAACCACGTGAGGGCAGCGTTCACTGTAAAAAACTAAAAGAGTCAAGTTTATTGATTTCTTTAGGATATTTGAAATTACAAAACGAGTTTTGAGGTGACTAGAATATTTGAGGAAAACTTTTATTAAGATCTGAGTCAAAGCCTATTGATTACAACAATAAATAAGTAACAGGGCAAATGTTTTACTGACTACATAATATGTATTATTTACATAAATAAATAACTATTTATTTGGAACTGGAATATAATAAGTTACCCTTTTAAAGGTTCTATTAACAGTCATGCGGTTCGATTGTTCAATTGGTTTAAGATTCAGCCGCTCCTTCGGACGCTGTCTGTCCGGGAAGGTCTCAGTTTGAGACCCCTCCATACAGTCCTCCTTTCAGTCCTTTATTTAATTCCCTTTCTCCATATTCCTTCTTTTTAGTCCCTTTTAAAAACTAGAAGATAGCAGTTCCTTCATGAGGAATACTGTAATTGATACGTGAAAAGTCTACCCCAAATTATTCGCGGTACGTCTATGGTCTAACTTTTCGTCGCTTTTTTAATATAATGTTGCCATTATCGCTTTTGTAATACTGTCTCGGTGGGTGACAGTGTTCAGTATTGATCAATTCTAGGGCACCGGAGGATGTCCTCTTGATTTTAGCTCTACAATCCGACTTGTTAGAAGAACATCCCCAATAATTTAAACTCATCTTTGTATACGTAAACCCATTGACTAGAATCAGGTCCTTTCCTCTTTGGGATTTCGTTATTTCATATCTTATTTCTGAAAGCAAAGTTTAAGATTAACGATTACTCAAGTTATTAGATGTATTAAATAAAAAAAATGATTTATAAAAATTTCATTTATATATTTTCAACTTTCAACGCCACTGAATTGAGAGACAGCTCTCAGACACTCTTTCACTTCACTTAACGTCGATTTGAACCGTCAATAATAGCTGTTAATTATTTGACAGCTCGTATTCAAGATTAAAATCATGGAAAGCCGAAGAGAGCACGTTAACATTTTGCTTCCTAAATAAAGTATAGCTAATTTGATCTTTAAAAAATATGTGCGTTATGCACTAACTACGTGCTCCATGAATTTGATAAAACGCCATATTCTGGGATCACGCCATGTCACTGGTGTAGGCTAGTTTTCATATGGGAAGACTGGTCAAGAAATTGAGTGAAATATTCTGGTAAACGGTTATTTTACTGAAAAGAAGGGAATGGGAAAGAAAGAAAATAAACATTAACGAACTTATAAACTATTTACTCTTGTGTAGTGTTGTGGACGATGGCCATCATACACATATAAGATTATCAATGATTCCAAGTTCCATTCTGAAAATAGAATAAAACATGAAAAAGTGAAATAAAAAATGTTTATGTTTTTACTTCACTTTTTCGTATTTTAAAAATATTGTATTATTTCAAAATATAGTATTTTATAACGATAATCAAGTTGGTATTCGATAATTCTTCTTATGCCAATAAAAAACAAAAGTATTGTGTGTGCCTTTATTGGTATTTTAAAGCACATTTAATCAGACTTGGGTCACAAATCTAACAAATCTTTGTATTCGCTAGTTTTCGATATCTATGACTTCATCGTCTTAAGTTACCTACTTTGTTAGGTGTATTATGTGAAAGTAAATAAATAACCAAATCCCAAATATTATTTCATATGGATATTTGGTGCATCGGTTGCCAAATTGAACAGGCCGAAAGAAGAGGTAATAGTTTTTTTTTTACCTACATAGTTTTTGAAAAAATAAACTTGAAAGTCAACTTCAAGTTTAAATGTCGTTTGCGACTATTCAAAATGATTTTATAAATTTAAATTAAGAAATCCATGGGGCTAAAGATGAGTTATTGGGGCTGAAGAGACAGCTAATGACTCCACCTTTCGACCTTTTGAATTTGGGAAACGATGCACTAAACATCCTGTATAAGTATTCTTCTCCGCCACTACTTAATCACTTAACACCTACAAAAGTATAATTTGCCCATCTGGAGTTTTAACATAATTCCTAGGCGGGTGGCAATGTATATTGTATAACTTGGTAATCACGCCATTTTTGCTCAGAGTGAGCCTAGCTTTACAATTCTGATTTTTGGTGGAACAGAACCAGGAGTATAAACTCGCTTTACAAAACGTATGTCCCCGTACCAGTAATAGATCCTTGTGTTTACGTGATGTCACCCAATCGTAGCGAGGACCTGAAACAGGTATATTTCAATTATTTAGTTCTAGACAATCACAATGTTCTAAGGTCTAAGGGTCAACGACAAACCAGTCCCACATACATTCATTATCAGCTCACAATTCGTCTCATCTGCTGTAAACGTCCCGCCTGGAGTGCGAGATGACCTGGAAGTCTTAATCAAACGCCAAACGTCTAGGTCGGTTGAAAAATGACGGAAATTGCCTGCCTGAGGAAGTGGAGATCAAACGTGGTGCTGTTCCGCAAACGATGGAGCACTGACTTGACATCGTCTGATGTGGGCCCAGCACGTAACAAGACAAGATTCCCTATATCTAAAAAGCATTTATAATCTTAGATAAACAAAGATTTAAAGGGAAAATCTGTATATTATTTATTACAAATGATTGATTTGTTCTATTGTGCGTTCAGACGTTTTTGTTTTTAATTTCATGTCCAGAAAATACAGTTCAAGTGAACAACGAGAATGATAATTAGGTTATTGTGAACTAAAAAAAATAGCTGTTTATTTTCTCCCTCTAACTTGTGAACCTGGTAAATACGTATTACGTATATGTGTTTCTGCGCGCGCCGTATCTAAGTCACTGCTGTTGGTTAGTTTACATATGGGAAGACTGATCAAGATATCGTGTGAAATAATCTGGTAAACAGTTATTTTACTGAAAAAAACGTTTATGACACGATATTCTATAACGATGGTCAGAAGTCAGATTATTCTTCTTATACCATTAAAAAACAAAAGTATTGTGTATGCCTTTATTGGTATTTTAAAACACATTAAGTCAGACTTGGGCCACTGACAATAATTGGCAAGATACACGTAACTACCTGTTACAAACAAAATCTTTGTAGTCACTAGTTTTTGATATCTATGATTTCTTTGTCTTAAATTACCTACTGTGTAAGGTGTATTTTGTGAAAGTGAGTAAATAACCAAATACCAAAATTTATTTCATGTACAGGATGCTTGGTGCATCGTTTGCAAATTGTACGGGTCGAAAGAAGGGGTCATTTGCTGTCTCTACAGCCCTAATAACTCAACCTTGGCCCCACGGATATTTTAAATTCACTTGGTATATTTATTTTGAAAAATTGCTACATTTAACATTTATTGATATTTTTTTTAAGATATAAGATGTTTATGTCTACTGTTTTCTGGTCCTATCGAATTGAAACGTTGTCGCAGATAACAACTAGTATTTATTTAAGTTAAAAGTTTTGTTGAAACTCAATTTCAAGTTTAAATGTCGAAATTTGCGACTATTCAAAATAAATTAAAAAATACCATGGGGCCAAAGATGAGCTCTTAGGGCTGAAGAGACAGCTAATGACTCCACCTTTCGGCCAGTTCAATTTGACAAACGATGCCCCAAACCCCCTGTATAAACATTCTTCTCCGCCACTACTTAACACTTAACACCTACAAAAATATAACTTGCCCATCTGGAGCTTTAACATACTTCCTCGGCGGGTGGCAATGTATATTGTATATCTTAATTATCGCGCCATTCTTGCTCAGAGTGAGCCTAGCTTTACATTTAGGATTCTTGGTGGAACAGGCCCAGGAGCATAAACTCGCTTTACAAAACGTATATCCCCCTACTAGTATGAGATCCTTGTGTTTTCGTGATGTCACCCAATCGTAGCGAAGACCTGAAACACTTTTATTTAAATTATTTAATTCTAGAAAATCACAACATCCTAAAGTCTAAGGGTCAACGCCAAACCATTCCGACATACATTCATTATCAGCTCACAATTCGGTCCATCTGATATAAATGTCCCACCTGGAGTGCGAGATGACCTGGAAGTCTTAAACAAACGCCGAACATCTAGATTGAAAAATGGTGAGAACTTCCAGCCTGAAGAAGTGGAGATCAAACGTGGTGCTGTTCCGCAGAAGATGGAGCACTGACTTGACATAGTATTGGTCTGATATAAGTCACGTATATGTGCCAGCACGTAACAAGGCAAGATTCCTATCATTTAAAAAGCATTTATAATCTTACAAAAAACAAAGATTTAACCGCAACATCTGTATGTTATTACAAATGCTTGATTTGTTATACTGTGCGTTTAGACGGTTTTTTTTTTTAATTTCATGTCCAGAAAATTCAGTTCAAGTGAACAACGAGAATGTTAATAAGGTCTTAGTGAACTAAAAAAATAACTGTTTATTTTCTCCCTATAGCTTCAGGTAATACGTATTACGTATGTGTTTCTGCGCGCGCCGTATGTAAGTCACTGCTGTTGTTTACTTTTTATATGGGAAGACAGCAGTGGCGAAGGTGCCATACAACTCGATTCCTACCGGATTCCCTTCGAAAAATGGCACAGTCTGTATTGTATAGACAAATAATATAATCACATTTAAGATATGTACTCCGGCTTACCCCTTACAAAAAATGACCCTTCGCTACTGGAAGACAGTTCAAGAAATTGTTTGAAATAATGTAAACAGTTATTTTACTGAAAAGAACGTTTACGATATGATATTCTGTAACGATAGTCAGAAGTTAGATTATTCTTCTTATGCCATTAAAAAACAAAAGTATTGTGTATGCCTTTAATGGTATTCTAAAATACATTAAGTCAGACTTGGGCCACTGACAATTGGCAAGATACACGCACGTGTTACAAAATCTTTGTGTTCGCTAGTTTTCGATACTTATCTATGATTTCTTCGTCCTAAGTTACGTACTGTGCAAGGTGTATTATCTGAAAGTGAATAAATAACCACATACCAAGATTTATTTCATGTACAGGATGTTTGGTACATCGTTGGCCAAATTGAACGGGCCGAAAGAAGGGGTCATTTGTTGTCTCTTCAGCCCGAATAACTCATCCTTGGCCCCACGGATAATTTAAATTCAATTTTTTATATTTATTTTGAAAAATCGCAAAATTTTACATTTATTGTTATTTTTTTTAAGATATTAGAGCAGCCGCGAAATTTAATTTAAATGTTTATGTCTACTGTTTTCTGGTCCTATCGAATTCAAACTTGATCGCAGATAACATCTAATATTTTTAACTTAAAAAGTTTTTGTTGAAACTCAATTTCAAGTTTAAATGTCGTTTGCGACTATTCAAAATAAATATAAAAATTGAAATTAAAAAATCCATCGGGCTAAAGATGAGTTATTACGGCTGAAGAGACAGCTAATGACTCCACCTCTCAGCCTGTTCAATTTGGCAAACGATGTACTAAACATCCCGTATAAGTATTCTTCTCCGCCACTACTTAATCACTTAACCTACAAAAGTATAATTTGCCCATCTTTAGCTTTAACATGCTTCCTCGGCGGATGGCAATGTGTATTGTATATCTTAGTAATCGCGCCATTCTTGCTCAGAGTGAGCCTAGCTTTACAATTAGGATTTCTTGTAGAACAGAACCATGAGTATAAACTCGATTTACAAAACGTATATCCCCCTACTAGTATGAGATCCTTGTGTTTACGTGATGTCACCCAATCGTAGTGAGGACCTGAAACAAAAAATATATTTAAATTATAATAATAATGTATTGTATAATTCTAGTCCATCACAAAGGCCCGTTCAAAGCAGCACTACACACATTATCAGGCTAAAATCATTCTTACCAGCTTTTGCCCGCGCTTTCGCTCGCGTTAATTTAGAATTTGAGAATCAATTCGGGATGTACTCTGCTTGTAATAATATAATTCAATCATGATTCGAAAGACACGTGGCGCCATCTATTATCATAAGAACGTTATTGTTGTTTTCCTCGGGAACAGTACTTTTTTTCGGGATGAAAGGTACCCTATTTCCGTTTCTGTACATCTGACAACGTATATGCAAAATTTCAGGATGATCGGTTCAGTGGTTTAGGCAAAAAAGGTTAACAAACAAACTTAATTTCGCATTTATAATATTACTAGCTTATGCCCGCGGCTTCGCCCGCGTGGAGTTAGGGAATTGCCCACAGGATCTTACTTCTGGGATAATAAGTAATCTATGTATCTATCTATAATACTATAGTTTTTTTTATTTTATTTTTTAAAGTTATATCAATTAAATTAGGTACGTGAAATATTGATACCTTGGTTTAAACTGTGATACACGTATCTCATCATTTCAACTGAAGTATATGAAGACACATTTTCAAGTCAATCGACTCAGAGAATAAAAAGTTTCATAGAAAATTCAACACCCCATTTCACCCTCTTAGGGGTGGAATTTCGAAAAACCCTTTCTTAGTGGATACCTACTCTTCACAAAGAGTACACTGTCCAAATTTCATGTCTTTAGGACCAGTGGTTTGGGCTGTGCGTTGATATATAAGTCAGTCAGTCAGTCAGGACTTTGAATTTTATATGTATCATGTCTTTAGGACCAGTGGTTTGGGCTGTGCGTTGATATATAAGTCAGTCAGTCAGTCAGGACTTTGAATTTTATATGTATAGATTAGTTAGGAATTAGGAATTCTTATTACCTGCTAAAAATCCAACCTGAAATGCGAGATGCCCTAAGAAGTCTTATACAAACTCTGAATTCCGAAGTCTTGCTCAGCCGATGATACTTAGGAGTTTCCAGCCTGAAGAAGTGGCGATCAAAGTGCTGTTTCGCAAACGATGGTACTACTGTCTTGACATGGTCTTGTACTGGACATGACTGTGTGCCCAGCGTGACACAAGACAAGATTTCTTTTATCTAAAGACCATTTATAATCTTACACACACAATTATTTGATCTGGAACATCTATGTTATTACAAATGCTTGATTTCAACTCCTGTCTATTTTCACTTTATGTGTAAACGTCAGGTGAATATTTGTTCTGCTTAGGACAATTACAGACTTATTTCATTACAACAATACTTTATTACATCGTAATACATTTTGATAATTATTTTGCCATATTAAATCATTATTGTCGACTCTTCATTCATCTTCCTAGGCAAATGGCAATGTTTATTTATTTATTTAAACTTTATGTAGAATAGTGATACATAGGGGACCTCAATGCCGCAAGGCATTCTTTACCAGTCAACCTTTGGGTTAAATAGGACAACATTGTGATAGGGTATAAAACAATTTCTTAAAAATAACTACTTGTTTTTGAAAAACAATGTTTGTTTGTTTATTATTGATAGTTACAATGACATCATTTGGCCTAAGTCTTAATTTCGCTTTACAGTTAGCGTTACCAGAGGATCAAATCCAAGCATTTACTCTATTTCTTTTGATATATAGAAATAGTATATCAATACTATTTCTAAAATTAGCCGTCAAATCAGCATCCAACCCGGGATCAGAGATAGTAAACTGAATTTCTTTGTACATCTTTCTAAGGGTGTGTTAAAAAATCAGCTGTTCCGTATATTGTACTTTTATATGAAACATTAAATATTTTCTTTTTGCGTTCTGAATTCTTGGTAACAGTTTACGCGTTGATGTCTTTTACTAGGTGTAAATACTTTGATTTACTTGGTCTCATTCTGGTTTCTACAATATCATACACACACAACCTACACACACCCTGTATAAAACAAACAGTTACCTCCTTTGACAGTAAATCATCGACTACATAATTTTGGATGAGTGTGGCAATTGAAAATTCTGGTGATTTTTCCATGTGTGTTCAGCTTCAACCTGGCCTTACAGTCAGGTCTTCTGGTGGAACAAGCCCAGTGGTTCCCTTGTTTCCTAGAAAACTTGTAACCTCCGACGCGTATTTGGTAGTTCCCTCGATTCGACGTCACTAGTTCGTAAGCAATACCATCTATGACAATAAGAAAGCAATTGTTTTTATTTCATAGTGACATACCTCAAGTTGTGAAATACCTAAAGTTAAGGATCAGTCGAACTGGCTGCGGACTCTGGGCACGGAGGAGAAGCGTTCGTGATTAGTCCGAACAGGTTTGACCGAACCCTTAGTAGGGTTGTGTTTCTTCAGTTATTTTCTGATGTCAGTTAGCTCATATTGTCTGACTCCACTCTTCTTCTCTCAAAGTAAGGCGTCGAAGAACCAGTCTTCTTAGAAGAAGTCTAGATAATTCCGCCAACTCAGTCTGTTGCTTACCAGTAGGTATGTAATATTTTTTCTTTAACAGGGCTTACACCTTCTTTGAGACTGTTCAAAAATAACCGTTAAAACCCTTATTCTGAATAAAAATATAACAAACGTTTTAGATCACAATTTTAATTATCTGCCCATTTGTTAAACTATAAGTATAATTATTTCCAAGAATGGCTTTTCTTTAAGTAAATACTTATTCTATTGCATAGAAATATCACGCATAAACTTATTTACACACATGGCTCAGAAATGTTGTAAGTACGAACGCACAAAACAAAACAAAACAATACAATACAAAGCCAAGAAAGTAGACATTACTTTTCTGCTATAATATATATATAATACCACAGAAATAATATTCGTACAACAGGGGAATCGCGACACTGATCGACGGCGTTCGACGGTTTATCCATACAAAAATAAAGTATGGGAGCCGTCACGTCGATGCAAAAGGATGCGTACGGCATCCACCGCAATGCCGTCGATCTATGTACCGTGACCCTTAGACTATCATAAACTAAAAAACAATGACACTTACACTGAAGGTAGATGCTAATTCTTATGAGCGTTACCCTTTGTGAAAGAGCCGGCTTTGGGAAAAAACTCACTGAACGCAATTAGTACATATACAAACGCGGTTTTTATTTATACTAATCGCGTTCAGTTCCATTGGGGAAGTGAAAGGGCTTGGAAGATTTTTGTATAAAGCCCGGTCGGTCTAACCTACGCCTTTCATTTTTTTCAAAGTTGCGGCCACGCATGAAACCTATATTAATCGATAGCTGGTATATATAAACTTAAAGTCCATTCACTGATGGCATCTTCAGCACAATTTGATAGCTTATATAACTTGGAAACGTGACACTTTAGAACATTTTGTCTCATACAAAACTGGTTTATATTGATACCAGCTATCGATTAATATAGGTTTTATGCATGGCCGCAATTTTGAAAAATAAATAAAATGGCGGTGGTTACACCGGGCCTAAAATTCAAACCCAGTATACGTAATTACTTTACTACAAAATAATTTTCTTCATTTTGTACTAGACAATGTCATAAACTTACAACGACAAGTCAAACGAGATAACATTAAAATAATGAAATATTTTCATTAAGTTCTCTTAAAGTCTTACATATTGTCCCTGACTTGTAATAATATATTTTCTGACTGGGTGTTTATGATCGGTGACGTCACGGATCTTGCCTTCCTTATCCAATTTCAGAGTGGCTTTGCAATCTGGGTAATGCGTCGAACAAGTCCATCTAGAAGGAGTGGCTCTAGCAAATGTGTAACCTTTAAATAGTATCAAGTCTTTTCCTCGTTGAGATTTCACTATTTGATACTCTGTAAAAGAAACGTTTATTTTTATAGAATAGAATATACTGTACACCAAAATTGCTACATGGCTATTTTACAATATTGCACATTTTTCGGGTACAGCAGAGGTCTTATCGCTGATAGCGATATCTTCCAGACAACCTTTCTATTGCGACATTAGGATTTGGTCTAAACAAGGGCAAATGTTGTTCGCTCACTGTTTTCCATTGCTTTTACTAGTAAATAAAGTAAATTGTAAATGATTTTATTATTATTTTATTAATACACACTAACTTGTAAATGTCTAATTTTACTAAACCTACTTTTTTCATATTACTAAACACCATATTACTAATCACTTTAAGCACAGAGTACAGAGACCATATTACGTCACTTCTTTTAAATCATAAATCATTAGTATGATAAGGTGGCGTCGCTTGTGAGGAGGATGCGGGGGAGTAGCAATAGCATCCTGAAAATCGTGGCTGAGGACCCGAGCGGTCCTGTGGTGAGGCATCTCATGCGGAAACATTGTCCACATGAAATGCCTCGTAAGTATTTCCTTTATTTATAATATCTTTACAAATTAATTACATTTTTAAATATTCCTTAGAAAAAACAATAAAAAAAACCTTTAAAATATAGGGATCAGGGTCCAAGCTAATTATTTATTATTTTCGTTTATTCATACACACTACTTACATTTTTTTTTATTGTAATCATATTTCACTAGTGTGCGACCAGATTTGTAATAAGGTGAAATCTCTTCATTCTGATTTAGAAATTACAAACGAACATTCTTCCCGTTTTTCTTGGAATATCTCGGCGGGTGAGGATGCTCGTTATAAAGGCTGGTGATATTTTGATCTTGATCTAGTTTCATCGTAAGTCTAGCCTTGCACTTCGGATTCCTTGTAGAACAGACCCAATAAGACGTATGGCTCGCTTGTCGGGCCATTGAGAAGGTGTACCCTTCGACGAGAATCAGCCGCTTGCCCATTTGTGATTTCACAAATTCATATTTGTAATCTGAAAATTAATATCAGTTATTTTATCTGTGATGTAGGTAGCCATTTCCACGTAAAAACTAAAAAGATTGGTACGAATTGAATTCGGTTCCGAATTTTTCGATCGACATTTTTTTAAGAAGCGGAGGTTAATTGTGACCTTTATAATCTTGCTTTTTTGCCCGTCTGTCGCAGAGGTTTTTCTCGAGATCCTCGCAACGATGGAAAAAGAATATTATCTTTTGGGAGCAGAGATCCAAAAAGAGATCCAAGTCGCAGACAAAAAAAAAACTTATTTAATAATATAATAATAATTTTTATTAAGGTACATAAAAGTTTTGTAGTACCTGAAGGACTTACAAAGTATGCATTAATAATTACATGTTGTAGGTACAACCAATTGCTAGGTGAATCGCTGCTCTCCTAACTAGATTGCTGAGCAATCTGTATTTAGGAGAGACAGTATATATATATTTATATGTTAGGATTTATTACTTCATTTACATACGAATATTAATTCCACCTATCTTACAATATCTTGACGGGTGAGGGTGTTCGTTATAAAGGCTAATGATATTTTGATCTAGATCCATCTTAAGTTTAGCCTTGCACTTTGGATTCCTCGTGGAACAGACCCAATAAGTCCAAGAGACCCCTTGTCTGGCCTTCGCGAAGGTGTACCCTCCGACGAGTATCAACTGCTTGCCCATTTGTGAATTCACAAACTCATATTCGTAATCTGTGCGAATAAATAACTTATGTAGGTATAGAAATATTTATAAAATAAATGTGAAATATCCATTTCCACTTAAAAACTAGATCGGTGAGAATCGGATTCGATTCCGAAAAGGCGGAGGTACACAAAACACATTTTTTTTTTATTAGTTTAATTTTCTACTATTTATGGTCCCATTATAATAGATGGACAAACTTTTAGAAATCATTCAGTTCAGACCACCAAATTATGGGCAATGGTAAAAAAAAATTAAGAAAAACGCATTGGGTACTTGCAAGAAAAAAAATCAGCTAACGAAAATACACTATAAATGTTGATTACCCAAGGGATTAAATATTATAACCGCCATAAAAAGCTTTGATACCCTTAGTTATTTTACCAAAAATATATACTTGACACCAGAAAAATAAAGTCTAAAATTACAATAGTACTAGCTATTTTAGTCACGACTGCACTTCAAATTGTATTCGAACACCAAATGTAGTAAATGATCACCAAATCTTAGTAAGCAAATTAATACGCTATTTCTGCCTAAATAAACCACTGTGATTGCCATAAATTGTAGGCTTTTTACCAAATAAAGTATAATGATGCCATATTAAGTTATGTCTCCGGCTTGCAATCCCCTCCCACCGCAACGCAAGCGCAACTTTATATATATTAAATAGACACAACGGTAATTTTAATTAACGGAACAACAAATACTTAGGAATCAATAGCAAGCAAAGCAAACTCGGGACTTGGGGCACCCCGACTTTAGGTTAGGTTAGGTTACTTTAAACCAAAAGAATCAAAATAAATTTTTGGGTTAACAATGATTTTTTTGGAGTCAGTTTGCTTAAATAGGAAAGCAAGATGTAAAAACTTTGGTTATAATTTTACATTAAAATGCTGTTTTAATTTTGGTGATCATTTACTACTTTTGGGTTAACAATTATTTATTTGGAGTCATTTTGCTTAAATAGGATAGCGAGATGTTAAAACTTTGGTTATAATTTTACATTAAAATGCGGGTTTAATTTTGGTGATCAATTTACTATTTTTGTCTGTTATATATTACTATATCTGGTGGTAAGTTAAACATAAGCCGTTACCCAATGCATAAACACATCCATGTCTTTGTTATCTCATAATTCTGATACTACAAAATGTGCGAGTGCAAGTACCTACCTACACATAATGGATGTGTTTATTCAAGAGTGACGGCAATTTATTATTTTAGGTCAAAATAAAATCACTTTAATCAGTGTTTTTTTTTGCTTGGATATCTTTGAACGCTGTATTAAAATTTGTCCATCTATTTTAATGGGACTGGGGAATATTTATTAGTACTAATAATTCAGTACCTTCGTAGGCTTGGTTTACGAGTGCAGTCGCAAGCAATGAAATGTAAACACTTAGGCCGCTTTCACATTAGGACGTTAGCTGCGCGACAGTAGCGCGGCAGAAGCACATTCGCAAGCAAAAAGTACGTTTTTTACCGTTTGGACGTTAGATGCGCGACTGTCGCGCTGCTAAAGTCGCCTAAATGTGAAAGCGGTCTTAGGAAGTATCTGCTTTAATTTTAAGCAAAACATGTTTGTAATTTCATATTCTATAAAAACACAAACATATGTACCATGTTTGACGCAAATAAATTTTCTTATCTTAAACACTCTTGATCAAAGAAGAATTCACTACAACTGGGTGCTTGGACTGTTTGACCCTATTATCCAGTAACGCAATCCCTTCTTGATTCTTTTTTCTATGAGCTGTGCGTACAAATTGGTCAGTTCTCGATAAGGTAGTGTGGAATTCTCTGGCGGCATCTGTGTCCCTCCCACATTTAACCCGTGAGCCTTCAAAGCAAGAGTGAATAGGCATCTTTTGGGCACGCTCGTCCCATCATAGACCTCATCCATCACTTTCCTTCAGGCGTGATCGAGGTCAAGAGCAGGCCCATTTTGTAAAAAAAAAAAGGTATTTAAAAGATTCTAAGACAAACCTGTTGTGGTTTGAAGAGGTTATTAGTAGGTAGAGGTAAAAAATATTTGGTAGTGAATTGTCTTCTAGAAGGTCCTTCCGTTGTGATCTGTCTTTTATTTTGTTTCTCGGTAAACTTGTTGATAAACTCCCACTGCTTGCAATGATCCGCTCGTTTCTAGAAATTGAGATGAATGTTTTGGCGCACATTTGAATATGCAAGAGGCTGTAAAAACAGGGCGTAGTTCTTTTTTTTATTTTGAACCTTTCCGCTTCGGCTGATGTATTGCTGGCCAGTGTTTAATAAAGCTTTTCTTCTGTTGACAATCCACTTTTCAGGCCATCTTGTCCTTTTTTCCCGGGATTAGTTTTAAAGGTACGCTTCTTTTTTTTCCTACACTGCTACTCGGAGAGTCACAATCTGAGGTAGAAATATATGAGTCTACATTATGGAATTTTTCATGAGCAAAATTTCGGTCTGAGGAAAATTCTTCATCTACCAACTCTTTTAAAACATCCCAGTTAGGTTCGTTGAAGTTGGCTGGTAGCGAAGACACCAAAAAGAAAAAAAAAGTAGTTATACAAATGTCATTAAGTAGGCTAAACCCACTTTTAAGTAACGAAAAAAATAAAGTAGTTTAATAAGTTAGTTAAGTAATTTACATATATTAGCATTTATTACATTATTCAAAAACGTTTATACACATGTTTTACATACGAATATTCATTCCATCAATCTTACAATATCTTGTCGGGTGAGGATGTTCGTTTTCAAGGCTAATGATTTTTTGATCTCGATCCAATTTAAGTTTAGCCTTGCACCTTGGATTCCTCGTAGAACAGACCCAGGAAGTCCCAGAAGCCCCTTGACCATTCTTTGAAAAAGTGTATCCAGCGACGAGAATCAACTGCTTGCCCATTTGTGACTTTACGAACTCATATTCGACATCTTTAAAAAAAAAGAAATTATACTTTTGACTTTTATATAATAAATAAAATAAACACACCCGCATCTGCTTCACACCGATGATGCTGTAAAAACATCGCAAATTCTGCCTTACATTATCTTACGATTACATATAAACCTTGAGGAATTTTGTAAATGTTGTTGAAAACCACTTCAAAATCTATTGTGTAGCTGAGTAGACTAAAGAACAAAGGGAATAGACATGAAAAAAGAATATATTCTCGGTTTATTATTTATTAGAAAAAAAAACGCTTAAACATCACAAGCAGTTACCGCATACAATTTAAAAAAAAAAATAACAAATACATGAAAATACATGTAAATAAATTTCATGTGTTTCAATACCTAGCCCCTACCTACATACACTTTACTTCAGAACATTCTTCCCGCCTAACTTACAATATCTGGGTGGGTGAGGGTGTTCATTATAAAGACTGACGATATTCTGACCTCGATCCATCTTGAGTTTCGCCTTGCACTTCGGATTCTTCGTGGAACAGACCCAAGTCGACGAAGAAGTCCCTTGACCGGTGATTGAGAAGGTGTGTCCTCCAACGAGAACCAACTGCTTGCCCTTTTGTGACTTTACGTACTCGAAGGTATTATCTGTGCGAAAGATATCATTTTAGATTTTTAGTATGGCTAGTTTTACATATAAATTAGATCGCATCAGATTTCTGTCAGTTTTTTTTTTCCATATTCCATTCCATTTATTTTCCATAGAGATCAATGTTTGTGAACGGCCAGCTCCAACTTTCAA
Source organism: Noctua comes (assembly GCA_963082995.1). NCBI lineage: Eukaryota > Metazoa > Arthropoda > Insecta > Lepidoptera > Noctuidae > Noctua > Noctua comes. The sequence continues at coordinate 16,156,219 of OY720270.1, forward strand.
ACTGATTGACCGATTTCTTCACAATTTAAAAGGGTCTTTGATTGGATTGGGATTGGAATAAATAATTGGAGAATGATTTTAACCTTGGCTTCCAATATTCACCTTTATTATTCTTAATTTTATAATAAATACATTGTACACGTGATTTAAGCTGGAATATGCGTACCATTAATAATGCAATATTTCTTAGGTGGATGAGGATGTTCGTTATTAAGGCTGAAGTTGTTTTGATTGCGATCAAGCTTGAGCTTCGTTTTACAACTCATATTCGACATCTTTAAAAAAAAAGAAATTATACTTTTGACTTTTATAAATAAATAAAATAAACACCCGCATCTGCTTCACACTGATGATGTTGTAAAAACATCGCAAATTCTGCCTTACATTATCTTACGATTACACATAAACCTTGAGGAATTTTGTAAATGTTGTTGAAAACCACTTCAAAATCTATTGTGTAGCTGAGTAGACTAAAGAACAAAGGGAATAGACATGAAAAAAGACTAAATTCTCGGTTTATTATTTATTAGAAAAAAAACGCTTATTCATCACAAGCAGTTACCGCATACAAGTAAAAAAAGAATTATAACAAATACATGAAAATACATGTAAATTTCAATACCTAGCCTCTACCTACATACACTTTACATCAGAACATTCTTCCCGCCTAACTTACAATATCTGGGTGGGTGAGGGTGTTCATTATAAAGACTGACGATATTCTGACCTCGATCCATCTTGAGTTTCGCCTTGCACTTCGGATTCTTCGTGGAACAGACCCAAGTCGACGAAAAAGTCCCTTGACCGGTGATTGAGAAGGTGTGTCCTCCAACGAGAACCAACTGCTTGCCCTTTTGTGACTTTACGTACTCAAAGGTATTATCTGTGCAAAAGATATCATTTTAGATTTTTAGTATGGCTAGTTTTACATATAAATTAGATCGCATCAGATTTCTGTCAGATTTTTTTTTCCATATTCCATTCCATTTATTTTCCATAGAGATCAATGTTGTGAACGGCCAGCTCCAACTTTCAAACTGATTGACCGATTTCTTCACAATTTAAAAGGGTCTTTGATTGGATTGGGATTGGAATAAATAATTGGAGAATGATTTTAACCTTGGCTTCCAATATTCACCTTTATTATTCTTAATTTTATAATAAATACATTGTACACGTGATTTAAGCTGGAATATGCGTACCATTAATAATGCAATATTTCTTAGGTAGATGAGGATGTTCGTTATTAAGGCTAAAGTTGTTTTGATTGCGATCAAGCTTGAGCTTCGTTTTACAGCCTAGATACCTGGATTAATTTAAAATCGGTTCATGATAAAGTGTTGCAAAAAAGTGTCAGTTTTCATAAAATTCCAAATTTTTTCTTAATTGTTAAAGGACACAAAAGTAACAGAGTTGCAGAACCAGTAACATAGTTGTACACAAAAATTGAAATCAAATTTTTTGTACAGCTCTACTGTACCTTTTCTTGTGAGAAAAAGAAATGTGAACAATACATTTATTTTTCTCTAACTCTTCCTTAACTTTTAAATTTTCTCAATACGGTTTTGTTTTGTCTCTTTTTTACCGTAAGCTTTTGTAGGTATGTTGGGACTTGCACTATTGATCATGAAGTCGATGGCTGAGCTGTAGATAGTCGACGAGCTGTGACAAATCTTGGTGAAATACCACGCAGAACCCCGTAATCTTGTCGTCTTTCAATTGTAGAAGGAGATTGTTTCAACACGCCTGAAGCGTGTGCAGAATTACTCGAAGTGAGTTTGGCAATATTTTCTTTTAGTATTTGCAACTCGCCACTTTTTTTTAGATAATCGATGCTCACATGGAGTCATGTCTTTTACTAAGCGTTTATTTGCGTGATATCTCTTTAAATCCTTCCTCTTAGCTTCTGCTACCTTTTCCGGGTTCTGTTTACGCTTTTCCCTATGGCGCCGCTGCTTTTCAACAGCGGTGAGAGCCATGATGCAGTACTTTGTGTTAACTAGAACAAATTATGTAATTTATTACATAGCTATCATATAAACTTATACTGTCAATTACAGGATATCTTCCGTGATTGTGTTTTGAGCTCCCAATATTTCGACGCTATTGCAAGCGCCATGATTGCGGGATGACTGGAAAATGCGAGTGGATGGAAAATAAATTGTTAGGTGCAGACAAATCTGTCTACCCTGTTTGTTTGTCTTTTGCTAACTCGAGGCATAACACACCGCGGAAGATATCCCGTAAGTGACAGTATAAATTTAGTTTTAAACCGTGAAAGCTTAAAACAGCTATCATATAATATTGATTGATGCCTAGTCACATATAAGCAGTGACACAGATACACCAACGTTAACCATGGCTTCTAACAGTTTAACAATAAGAACTGTGTTTTCTCTCTACAACTCTGTTACCAGCAGCTAGTAGCATACTACATGTGCATTTGAACGTATTTATTGTTGTTCAGTTATGTTTTTAAAATCCATTTGATCATCCAAAAATATTCTGAACAAAGGAAATAACAATATTAATCAAATATACTGTCACTTACGGGATATCTTCCGTGATTGTTCATTATTTTGAGCTCCCGATATTTCGGCGCTGTTGCAAGCGCCATGATCGCGGGTTGACTGGAGAATGCGGGTGGATGGAAAAATAAATTGTTAAGAGCAGACAAATCTATCTACCCTCTTTCTTTGTCTTTTGCTACGCGCACTATTGGAACTCGACACTAAGTCACGGCAAAACACACTCACAATATCACCAGGTTTTGTGGAGTCCTTATTACGAAACCGGCTGCTACTTTTGAGCTTACTCAAAACTGGATTCCACGTACTTGACAATTTGAAGCCATCCTCTCGATTGAAATTTTTGTGTTTTCTTATTTCAATTGCTTCTCTTGTCAGCCTTGGTACGTAATGTCTATCCGTTGACAAAATCTGCGGCTTGTGAAATTCGATCCAGTGATTGGGCCCTGACTGCAGTAGGTGTTCAGCTATGGCAGATTTTTGCTCATCGTTGTTTTATATCGGGAGCTCAAAATAATGAACAATCACGGAAGATATCCCGTAAGTGACAGTATATTTGTAAACCGTGAAAGCTTGAAACAGTGTTTAATATTAATCAATACGAACAGTTATCCCATTGACAACACAATTTCTTTAGGTGAACGGAGATGTTCGTTATAGAGGCTGATGATTTTATCATGGCTACCCATCTTGAGTCATGCTTTTGAGTATTCCTCGTAGGATAGAGTACGTCCACCATGAGGGTTTGTAAAGGTGTAACCTCTGATGAGAACAAAGTGCTTGTCCTTTGTCCTTGACCCAGTAAATTCATACAAATTCCATATTTTGTAGAATAACAACTTAAATTATGCGACTATTATTATTATTACTATGTACCACTCTTGTACATGAAGTTTAAATAAATAAATAAATAAATAACATGCTATCATATCAGTTTTAATAACATCATGTTTATTTTTTCACTATCATCATTACGCATGGGACATATTTTGAAAAAGAAAATAGTGGCCTTTTAAATAAAACTTCAAAGTTAATTTTGTTAAATGTTTTTATTTATAGACTTTAAATTACGCATAATTGTACTACATAATCAATACCCGGGTAAAATGTGACTACTTTTCATTTGAAATTATGCTTCTTAACATGTAAACACAGTTTTCGTTTTAACTTAAAACTTTTGACGTTTTTTGTATATTATTAGTCATTCTAAAGACAATAAAGTTGAGTTTCTGTAAAAGATGATATATTTGAGAAATATTTTTAATATGGTATCTTTCCAATTGATTTATACACAAATATATTCTCCATTAAAGCGATAATATTTTTTTGGAGGATGAGTATGATCGCCATCTAGGCTGATAATTTTATCATCGCTATCCAACTTGAGTTTCGCTTTGCAGCCTGAAGACCTCGTAGAACAGACCCAATTACGCCCATTAGCTTGTGAGAAGGTGTACCCTCCGATTAGAATCAACTTCTTGCCCTTTTGTGACTTTGTCAAGTCATATTTGTAATCTGTGTCAACAAAATACATCGGTATGTAGTGGTAATATAAATTCCATTTTCATTCATACATTAACATCGCAACGAATCGGATACAGTTTTGGAAAAAGACGAGCAAATATGCATAATTAAACTACTAAAAACGCAATCTAATTTAATTTAATGTTTATATTTATTCTTAAAATTATTTAAGCAAATAAATTAAAAATAAAATACATTTATTTCAGATCAAGTAATTGACCATAATTGTTAGTTACAAAGTTCTTAAAATATATTTTATATATTACGTTTTTTTCTACACAATTATATATACCACGACCCATGGTTTTAAGGTATATTTAGTTTTACAAAATAATTTTCAAGGTGGGTTAATTTTCAAAGCCAAGTATTTAAATTTAAGGGCCGGCCTAACTTCGCCATTTAAATATTTTTTTTTCAAAGTTGCGACCACGCATAAAACCTATATTTATCGATAGCTGGTATCAATACAAACAAGTTTTGCATGACACAAAATGTTCTAAAGTATCACGTTGCCGAAATATAAGTTGTCAAAGTTGTGATGAAGATGCCACAGTGAATGGAGTTTTAAGTTTGATAGCAAAATAATATGTTCCGTGCGGGAATCTGACCCGCGATACGGCAGCAGCCAATCGGTCAGCCACTGCGCCAACTGCTGCTGTGAATGATTGTGTTCGTTATCGTAGATAATTGATAATTTTGTGATCGCTATTCATTTTGAGTTTCGCCTTGCAGCCTGACGTCCCCACAGAACGGACCCAAGTACTTTCGGTCGACGAACGGCTGTGAGTTTTTGATGAGAATTATCTTGTAAACTCGTACTTGTAATCTGTGCAAACATATTTGGAGTAGAACGTCCCATTTTCATTATAATTTATAACATTGAGTTCGTTACAAATCGGATAGCAACATTATTAAATCTTACTTCAACAATTAAAGTTCCAAGTTATTTAATAGTTGTATTCTTCAAGTAACTTAAACCTGTACAAAAATATATCTTGAAGCACTTAATCGTAAAAAAAAGAGTTAACAAACAGTTCACTTAAAATATTTATTTATTTATGTAATGTTCAGAAAGCTTACAGTCTAACTTATAAGTAGGTTAAAAATGTAATATTAGCGCCGATTGATGTCATTTAAACTTGCACATATAAAAAGCTATGTAAGTACTTAAAAGAATATATCGCCACCCCCGGAGAACAAAATGATAACCGTCATTACCATAGTTTTAGTGTTATGTCATATTTGAGGTCTACGGTGCCTAATACATCTACACAATTTTTTTTGTGAATGTCCTGCCTGTATTTAAAAAGTTATAAAATATTGCAATAATATTCATCATCAATTTTCTACCCGAAAAATAATGTATCATAGTATTGGTAAAAAAGTTTCTTCATAAAATATATGCCAAATACTTTTACAATAGGATTCTCGGAAAATAAATAGATAAAATAAATTGTTAACGCTATTACCATTTTGTTCTCGTAATAATACATTTAGGCTCGGTGACTAACATGTCCTTAGTAAAAAGTACTGAGAAAAGTAAACACGGAAACATCTTGCCATTCTTTTCGGTCATAGGTGCATAGGTGCATTAGAGTGATAGCACGATAATTCATTGCGTGCGGCGCTCGGCACGTGGCAATGTTTTTTTACCTACTCGACCTTCTCTAGTGCACTTGTAACCGTCATTGCGTGAGCGTAATTTCTTTTTAGCTGCGGTTGTTTCTATTATTTTTGTGTAAATTCAGTGTTTTTTTAAAGTGAAAAGTGGTAAACCTAATTGCAATAATAAAATGAATAAACGGAATCCTCGTTTAGACGTTATTATGAGTATGGTGTCTAAAATAAGTGACGATTTCAAACATCTTACTAATGATGGTGAGTACCGACTGTGCCTTTTACACAGTATCATTGTCTTTTAATTAGTGATAGGTAGATAGAATGGCCATAGAATCTTATTTAAGTAAGTAGGTACTCGATCTGTGACCCGATGTTGATAGCTGCAAATTCGACACACCTACCTACCTAGATACCAACTTGCTTATTTTTAAATAGGTACCTACTTCGAGTGAAACAGTTGATCTTCCTTGGAACCTACCTAATGCTCATTACCTACAATGAAGTTTCTTTGCGTTAACTAATCTATATGCATGTCAATTTGTCATCACTGTTTGTTATTATCTAGGTATTAATTCAATGTCATTAAATCGTATCGTTTAAATGTTTTAGATCACAACCCACCCCAAAATGGTACTACAGATCAAGACAAAATAACGAAACATGAATATAATTTACGCGGTAAGTGTTAAATATTATTTTATGTTTTTGGTAGGTAGGTAAGTAGTAATTTTTGCCTGTATTTAAAATAATTATACTAAAAATAAACTCCTGCCTCGATGGTCGAGTGGCCGCAAGCGCGGGTCCTAACCTCGAGGTCCTGGGTTCGATTCCCGGGTCGGGCAAAGTGTTATTGGGTTTTTCCATTAAGTTGGAACTTCTCAGTAGCAGCACGGAGTCTGGATTTGTGCCCGGTAGATGACAATAGGCTCGCCCCCTATTACATGGGACTTAAAACATAACTGGCGAAACGTGGGTGTATTACACACCTCTGCCTAACCCTTCGGGGAATACAGGTGTGATTGTTATGTCATGTTATGGTTATGTTAAAATAAACAAAAAGCTATCGTATTATGGGTACCTACCTACCTCATTTTTTTCTAGCTTAACCTAGCTTCTTATATTTTTTGCTTTTTTATTTAATGTAAGTATAAAAAAGCAAAAAATATAAGAAGCTAGGTTCACCAAACTAATCTATATTTCTATATTAATATTATAAAGCAAAATAGTTTGGTTGGTTGAACGTGGTAATCTCAGGAACCACTGGTTTGAGTTGAAAAAATATTTTTGTGTTAGATAGTTACTTAGTTCATTTATTGAGGAAGGCTATATCTATATTATATAATATTATAAAGAGGTAATATTTTTGTTTGTAAGTTTGTATGTAAGGGCTAATCTCAGAAACTACTGGTTCGAATTAAAAACTCTTTTGTTCTGGTCTGCAGAATTAACAAAGAAAACGTACTACAATCCAAATGATAAACAAGGGAATGAAGACTTCTCTCCGAGTTCATCCGGTGAATATCTGCCAAGTCCAGAGAGACTCCAAATTCTAAGACAGCGGAGTCAAAGCTCATTAAGTTTTGGAGGAGATTCGGACTATTTAACATCAGCTGCTAATAATATTACAAAATCACCATCGAGCATATCAAACATATCTTCCATTTTTAATGAAGTAGATTTTGTAGCATCACCTTTGATAGTGTATGAAAATAGACCATTGTCAGATACAAAAAAAATGCTCGGTAATGAAAATATTAATAGAAAAACTTTATCAAGACGTAGTTTAAACTTTTCTGCTATCGCTGAGGAAGACAATAATATGGTCGACGCATCTTCCAGTTTTGCAAGCATTATCTACCCAGGGGAAGTTGAACAGAAAGACTTAAATATTTCTATGGGCAGTGAACTTACTGTAAATAAGGAAAATTTTATTTCTATTACTTTTGAATTAGAAGAGACTTTGCAACCATGTGACTCTTCCAACGGTAAATTGACTGAGTGCACCTTAGTTAGTTACCAAAATGTGCCATCAAGCTCAAAAGATTTCGATTTGACAAATGTTTCTCAGTCAGAGGTAGAGGTTAACCATTCAGCAATTAATTATAATATTATTAGTTTTAATGAAGATGATTACCAAAGAAATAACATAGACAGTTCCGGTGAAGTGATAACTCAAGCTGAAACTGCTGCTGCAAGCTTAGAACAGGTATTGTGTGCTACTAACGCGAAAAAATTGACAAGAAAACGGGTTCGAAATGAAAGAGAAAAACAAGACAATAAGAGTAAAAGGTTAAAGAATTCAGGAGAAGCTTACGTAGGTTGCAGGTCAAAGAAAGAGTTTAAGAAAAAAACGATAAAGGCTGAATGCAAGTGTCAAAAAAAATGTGGAGACAAGATCAACCAACAGCAAAGAGAAACTATAATGCAGCAATACTATCAACTCGCTGATCATGAGTTACAATGGCAATTCATCGCTAAGCATATAATAGCTGAAGACATAAAAAAAGTGACAATAAACCGAAAGAACAACCGCACTCAGACTATTAAATACTATTTTTATTTAGACACAGAAAAAGTGCAAGTATGTAAAACATTCTTCATTAATACTCTATCTATATCACATCAAACAGTTTATACAGCCTTAGAAAAGGTAAAATCTGATAAAGGTTTGAGTGACAATAGAGGTTGTCATGATAATAGACCTCGCAAAATGTCACTTGAAACCGAAGACAATATTAAAGAGCACATTCAATTATTTCCTACTGTGGAGAGTCATTATACTCGGAAGAAATCGGCCAGACAATATCTGTCCGAATTACTTAATATATCTAAAATGTAGCGGTTGTACGAGGCTTGGTATACTGAAGGGCACTATTCTTGCCGCATGGCATCTAAAAGACAGTACGAAACTATTTTTAACACCAGATTTAATTACTCCTTTCATCGCCCCAAAAAAGACCAATGTGGTCAATGTGCACTTTACCGACAAGCTGATCCTCGTACAGAAGAAACTCTGCGAGAGAAATTTAACCAGCACCAGAAGAATAAAGAACGCGTGCGTCAAATAAAAAACGAAGAAAAACAATCAGCTGACCTTTCAGATACAACTGTTGCAATCTTTGATTTAGAGAAGGTGTTGAATATTCCTCAATCTCAAGTGGGAATATTTCACTATAAGAGGAAATACCCTGTGTATAACTTCACAATATTTGACAGTACTCGACTGAAAGGTTACTGCTATGTTTGGCACTACGCAATCGCAAAAAGAGGAGCAATAGAAATTGGTAGCTGTTTATGGCAATTTCTCATGGGTGAAGCAGGAAGAGGTATCAAAAACATCTCATTTTACTCTGACGGTTGCGGAGGTCAAAATAAAAATAGATTTATTTTTGCATTCTATATTTTTGCCGCTCAGAAACTGAAAATCAATATCACACACCGATTTTTCGAAACGGGGCATGGTCAAAGCGAAGGTGACTCAATGCACTCTAATATAGAACGAGAGCTAAAACATCAAGTTGTTTATACACCTGAACAGATTTACGCAATTATTTTGAATGCAAAAGTTAATGGTGAGAAGTACACTGTGAAGGAAATGACACAAAATGAGTTTAAAGACATAAAAGAATTAATCAAGAATAAGAACTGGGCCAAAGATGAAGAGGGACATAAAGTAGCATGGTCTAAAATAATGGAAGTAAGTGTCTTGCATTCACAGCCTACAGTTCTACGTTTCAAGTATGATTATGATGCAGATTATTCTCGGTTGAATGTCGAACCGCTTCCAAGAATTGCGCCAAGAAACAAGCGGGGTAAACATAATGCTTCAACCTCTCTTACAGAGATACAATTATTGAAACCAGCTTACAACAAACCCCTTTCAATAAGTAAGGCTTTACACGGCGACCTTATGAGTCTCTGTAGGGCAGAAGCAATCCCTAGCTACTACCATGCCTTTTATAACTCCCTCACATTTGCTAATTGCTCTGAAGAACTTAATCATGAGGATTCCGATGAAGTTCACGAAGACTGATTTTTTTCTTATGGTTTTTTTCTATACTTATTAATTAAAATAATAGTTTATTAGAATAACGTTGTTTCATTTTAAACCCTAGAATAAAAGTTTAAGTTTCTGTTACCTAATTATGCAAATTGAAAATTAACTAGAATAAAATTGCAAATGATCTTGTTTTCCATTAATCTGGCATCCATTTTTCAATGAATATTATTGTAATGTAATATTGCAATATTCATAGGTTCTGGTAATTGCCGCGATTAAAATTGTAAGTGTATATTAATAAACTAAAACAGTACAAGAATTTTAGTATCTTTTTATATTCGAAATATCTTTAGTTCAAATAACCTTAGTAAAACTTCTTTAAAAGCATTATAAAGCATAAAAAATTAGCTACCATTGTCCTATTTCTCGTTTCTCTACACAAATTAGTTGGCAAGATATAGTCGAAAATCAGTTTTTTATTTTTCCTGAAAAGTAGTGATTTTGCTATTACCATTTTATTCTCCGGGGGTGGCGATATGTGAGTTTCTTTATTTATTTTTATGTAAGTACCAATTTATAAGTTTTTAAACTATCATGGTCCCTAAGGGTGCGTCCACATCTGGCGAATGTGCCGCAAATGTGCAGCGCGCACCTCCTGCGCCGCTCGAGTACGGCGCGAAGAACGCGCGCGAGCGGCGCGCGTACGGCGCAGGGGCTGCGTACGAACATAAAATGCACGCGCGCAGTTCGCAAACGGCTCGCGAGCTGCACATTCGCGGCACATTCGCCATAAGTTGTAGTTATTGACACGGACTTTAGTCCGTGTCAATAACTACAACTTATGCTCGTTGCTCCATATATGGGATTTCCATTATGAGATATACAAATAAATCATGCAGTTGTATCTAATATAATATTTTACACAACAATATATTCGCCATTTAGATAAAAATATTTTTTTGGTGGATGATTGTGTTCGTTATTAAGGTAGATAATTTTTTGATCGCTATCCAACTTGAGTTTCGCTTTGCAGCCTATAGACCTCGTAGTACAGACCCAAGCACTTACGGTCGTTGTACGTCTTTGAGCTTTTGAGAAGGTGTACCCGCCGATGAGAATCAACTGCTTGCCTTTTTGTGATCTCGTAAATTCATATTGGTAATCTGTGAAATTAATAATTATGGTCATTTTTACATTTTAATCTATACTAATGTTATAAAGAGGTAAAAAAGAGGTAAAGTTTGTAAGTTTGTATGTAGGGGATAATCTTTTGAACTGCTGATCCGATTCCGAAAATTCTTTCAATAGCGGGAAGCTACATTATCCCCGAGTGTCATATGCTACATTTAAAATGTTACCGTGGGAAAATTTCCGTACATAACGGGAGCGAAGCCGCGAGAAAAAACTAGTATTAGATAATCTTATAGATCAGTTTCAGTTTCAAAAGTGGTCTGTGTAGAATTGACTGGCTTCAAAATACAGTATTTTTTATTACATTTTATTTTAGCATTCGTTATTAATACATTCATCTGTACATTTAAATTAGATGCGAACGTACTTCCCGTTTTTGATACAATATTTTCTTGGAGGGTGCGGATGTTCGTTACAAAGGCTTGTAATCTGTTGATGATGATCCATCTTCAATTTCGCCTTGCAGGCCGGATTTTTCGTAGAACAGCGCCAATAACCTTCCCTAGTTTTACAGAAAGTGTATCCACCGATGAGAATCAACTGTTTTTCCTTTTGTGACATTATGTATTCATATTCGTAATCTGTGGAATGGATGTCATAGTTTAGGTATAACAGAAGGAACCTCTGAGATCTGGACTGGACTGGAAGGTACAACTGCGAGGAAAAACTAAGTGATAAATCATTGAGTGAATGAAAAATGTAGGCTTTATTAATTTAGTAAAAAATATACAAACATTGTTAATACACGATTTTATTAGGTCCCTGTCCAAGGTCAAAAAGTGTTACCACGGATGCGGATGTGGTGCGGTTGACTTGTAAAGAAACATTATAAAAAATTAAAAATGATTTAATTCTTTTATAAAGACCTGCTTACATTTTATCATTTGCTTGTTTTTTTTTTCATTTTTTTTTTTTCATTTTTTTTTATAAATATCTATACATTATTATTACTTAAGAGTAAATATTGACCATGTAAATATAAAACATAATAATATGTAAAATGTCCATCCAAATAAAATGTTGAGTCGATCGATGATTCTACATAATTCCTACTTAGAAATATTCCTATTAGGTATAGAGGTTACTGAGTGTACTGGGTTTCTATAAATATTACTGTTTCTGTAAATCTATACTAACGATATAAGAAGGTAAAACTTTGTAGGTTTGATGTAGCGGATAATCTTCGGAACTGCTGATCCGATTCCGAAAATTCTGTCACTAACGGTAAGCTACATTATCCCCGAGTGTTAAAAGCAATATTCATAACGGGAGCGAAGCCGCGAGCAAAAGCTAGTGGGAATATAAATTGAAATTATTGATTATATCGGAGACAAATCGCTACAAGACCTCTGCTGGTTCAATTTATAGTTAACAGACCCTTTATTGACCAAGAAACTCGATCTTAACAAAGAATTTATGACAGACAGGGTTTTTTTTTAACTTGCTGGAACATTATAGGGAAATTATGCACAGGAAATAGGGGGAACTGTCTGAGTCATAACCAAAAAGTCAAATCGATCTCTTTTCATGAAAATGCCCCGTAATAAAATGTACCCGATCCTGATATAATTCGTACAGGAAGTATTTTCTGCAGACTCAGAAGCTCTCTTACTTACCTTACTTAAATTATTTTTTACAATATTAAAAGACAGTACTGAAAAAATAAACAACAGTACATTTAAGACAATTTAACATATTCTCCCCTTGTGACTATGTACCGTGGTGGTTGATGGTCATGCATGGTTTGCGAAGATGGCAATATCCTTCCATCCTTGTCCAGCTTGATTCGAGCTTTGCAACCAGAATCTTTCTTCGAACAGTAGTAGTTTAAAGACTGATGCTGTTGTGAGAAAGTGAATTCTTGGTACATCAGCAGATATTTACCCTTTTTCGTTGGTATCATTTTGTACGAACCTGAAAGAGTAATTTTAAATAGATTAAATTACGTGTTTTCGAGACTGTACACGGCTATATGTACAGTAGACCCTTTGGTCCAGCGTAGTACGGAGTTTCAGTTGCATAAGAGCTTACACAGATTTTCTTACCACTGATGTATTCGGTTTTTGGTGTTGTAGATTAATTTAAGAAAATGTCATCATCATCTGCCTAGCCTTTTCCCAACTATGGTAGGGTCGGCTTCCAGTCTAACCGGATGCTGGTGAATTTAAGAAAATGTGTAGACAGATATTTATGATGACAAACAATACCTTTTACGAGGAGGTGTAATTTATAAGAAGCGAGGATCAGCCTTCAGTCAATATTTCTGCAGTTCAAACATACAAGTGTTAACACTTCTGTTGCTGAGTATACCTATACAACGTTTAACATAATAAACGCAAGACCTCTCGTGTGGTGTCTCAGACCATGAAACTGAACAACTTTTGTTCTATGACTTTTGGAAATTCATAACTTTTTTTTTAGTTTTAGCATACATGTGGATCAGCTGATTGCGTCCGTTCCTATAGAAAGTTATAAATAAGAAAGAAAGAAAGAAAGAAAATACATTTATTATAGAATTTCAAGAACTCGTAGAACAAAAGATGTTTAGTTTCATGGTGCGACAGACCACACGGGAGGTCTTGCGTTTATTACGTTACACCTTGTATACTTTCAGTAAAAAAACACTCGCAATAAAAAAAAACAAACGAATCCCTTAATCGAAAAATTATCCGAACAAACTCGCAATATTTTTTAAAGACCTATTCAACGACATACCACACTATGGGGTCGAAAATTCGGTCTAGCAAGTCATATTCGGGCACATGACAAGAAACAATTTTAGTTTATTTAGGCCCTGGAACACAAACGGCAAAGAAGGAACATGGATGGATTTTAGTCAGTACAAGTCTGACACTACCTTCCGCTCCGCCCAGAGTGGGGGGTCATTTGATGATATCAAATCCGGAAAAAAAAAAAAAAAAAAGAGTCGCCCTTATCGAAATCGATAAGGAGGACTATACACTATGGGGTACGCGAGGAACAAAATCCTCACTTTACGTGTAGGTACAGGAGATACCCTAAAAAGATACTTTTCAAGATTTTATTCTACCACTTTGTCGGCCCAACTAATGTGTATAGTCATGCCAAATTACAGCTTTCTACTACTAAGAGTCTTTAAGCTAAGCTTCGGACAGACAGACGAACATGGCGAAACTATTAGGGTTCCTTTCCTTGTTGGCTACGGAACCTTAAAAATGGGAAATTCCCATTGCGTATCTAATATAAATAAAATACCAATAAAATATTAATATCCAATATATTTAAGCTAACATTAAAATAACTATAAAATGCTTTTAGCTATGATTATAATAAAATATGTTTTAGAGTAAATATGACTGGTTAAACAATGGACACAATTTTGTATTTAAATACGAGAGTTCAGCCGACTGCATGTCTGTGGTAATACTTGGACCTTGAGCTGATGTGGCGTAGCAGATTCAATAGAATAAGAGGTCAGCTCACAGTGCTCACACTGACGCACGGTGGACAGTAGATACAGAACGCGGCCGTTTAAATTTTCAAATTTCAGATGTATTTTAGTGCATCATGGTTACTTTGGTACTTGAATAGTTTTGTCGTAAGGGCGCTGTTGGTACACGATGGCGTGACAGCTTTAGTTCTGACAAAGGCCACGTGCCAAACTAACCATGATGCACTTTAGGGAGTTTACATGTAGATGTAGATCATCTTTTCTGCTACATATAATATCTACTCACAGCCGTCAGCCTCTTTTTCAAACGCGATTTGGCACATTAACACCCTCATGTTCCGATTTTTGTTGGGTAATTACGTTAATATTGAGGTTCTATTATTTATGTCCTTCGTTTAACCACACTGTACAACTAACTATTCGATAATATGCTTAATGATTACCGAAAAGTATTGGGTTACTCGCAACAAGATATGCTTTGCCTTGAAAACACATTCGAGAGATTATCATAAAGGTATGCAAGTAGCTTACATGGCAGTGTTCCATGACAAAAATTATTTATTGGTAATAACAGGGGTATGTCAGCATAGTGTGCAGATAATTAGACTGCCGGGTCAAACCAGTCGTATAAAAAAAGGCATGTAAATCATCCCTACCCATACCATCTCACACATTTCTAACCACACCTATACCACATTGCACCAATTCTACTGTGAGAAAATATAGTATTTAACTGGTTTACTAGTACATATTATACATGAAAAAATATACGTATTCTTTTTTTCAGTTTTTTCTTTATCGTTAACAACATTCTAATATATAGGCTGTACATGATTATTATTTTTATATTAGCCTTTAAAACAATTATTTTATTTTAACTATATTATTACACTTATCGGATCCGGTGGTTAGTACGGACATAAAATGAATCGGCAAACGCGCCAGTGGACACTGGTGACATGACGCGACCTACTTACCAGTCTACCCACACCACAGCGTGTTTCTACAGAGCCATGATGTTCAACTCGAGGCGAGGGCGTCAGTCAATGTCTGATCGCGGCGGACTTGAGACGTCTTGGCACTGTACCAGATTCATTGTGCCCCGTGTTGTTGTGTTAAGTTGTAATCTCAGAAACAGTGTATCGCACCCAGAGTGTTTTCATAGCACGAAACCCATCGTCTGCCCACATGATGTACAAGCCTAACGGAATAAATCCTGACATATCCGACACACTTACTACATAACAAGACGCCTGATTTACCCAAATGGTTAGGCTGATAGGACCCATACCTAAAATATCTACACATTACGGGCTGCTACTTACTCTTTTTGTTTTTTTTATGTTATGCTTCATGCAAATAAATATTTTTCTTCTACTTTTATTAATAAATCGTAGTAATAATTGCATTCAATATTTTTCAAAAAAATAAGAGAAAAAACCACAATAATCAACGAGAGTAGATAATAACTAACCTTATTAAGTTATTATTCAATGCTTATCTACTTAATATTTAAGTTTAAGCTATTTTTATTACTCGTATGTTCAATATTTTGTTAAAAGTACAATTTCGCTATAAACGAAAAAACGTATATGACCAAAGACGAAAAAACGTATATGACCAAAGACGAAAAAACGTATGTATGTAAACATGCGTTTTTTCACACAACAGGTTACTTTGCGTAATTATTTATTTTCCAGCTCTAACAAGAAAATGTAATTACAAGATTATTTTTAAACATTCTAACAATGACAACGAAATGAATACTA
Organism: Noctua comes; assembly: GCA_963082995.1. Lineage (NCBI taxonomy): Eukaryota > Metazoa > Arthropoda > Insecta > Lepidoptera > Noctuidae > Noctua > Noctua comes. Next base: position 16,172,281 of record OY720270.1, read on the forward strand.
AAAGTTCTGCGATTTTTCATAATTACACTGATAGGGTCATCATTAATATGGCCTAAAATTGCAACAACTATCTTCCATAGACAAAACTCCACCATACACAAGACCAATAAATTACGTCTTACAGATCTTTTAAAAGCGTCGAGGTTCACAACTGTAATTATACAACGAAGGCTTCTGATCAGGTCTAAATTTGATATAGAGTCCATTATTGGTTGAGCGGTAGATAGGTGGAGAATGATTGTGTTCCATTCTCACACTTGTGATTTTGCCGCTGTCATCAAATTTGACGCTGGACTTGCAGCTTCTATACTTTCTGGAGCAGTAGTATGTGTTCTTGGCTCGATTGTTCTCAGTGTACGTAAATCCGTTGACCATCAACAAGGTTTTCCCGCGAATCGTCTGAATGAACTTATAATCTGAAAGAAATGGCATTTTAATGTGTGCTCGTGAGTACTCTGAAGCATTTCTTAATGTTAAAAAAGCTCTTGTCACCTGTTTGTTACGATCCAAACTAGCTTTGGAAAATAGGCCTTTATTTCGTTTTTTTTTTCGATGTACTTTTGAAGTGTTATGCGTTTTTCAAGTAGTTCATAAGGAATACGTGTTTCAGGAGTATGCAACAAATAAAAAGCCAAGATGTATTTTTTAATGATTTATTTTAATCTTTTCAGCTTTTTCCAACCTAAACCACTGTTTTAAGTCGTCACTTACAGACGTTTGTGAGAGATTGTCCAGAAAAAAACGCACAGAGAGAAGAGCGAAAGGCTATATGTGAGGCTGTAATGTTAATGCACATAAGTAAATCCTCTTCTGCAAATCTCGGAGTCAAAATTTGGTTTGCTGTAAGAAAACCCAATTCTGGGTTAAGCTCGCCATTGTACATAATGCTAAATTATTGCAATTTTATTTTTATTTTTTTTATTTTGTGTGCAACAAAGAATAAGAATAAGGCTTTTGCCCAGCAGGGGAACATAGACTAAATAAAAATTGGTTTTTATCCAACAGTCGTTTTATTCGGATACTAAAATGTGTGTCGCCTGCGAAAGCAACCAAGACATATATTGGGAGAACCTGGGCATTCAACACATGCATAAATAGTGGTTGTTGGTTTCTTACGAAATTGATCGCAAACTTGGCACGATCTCCTCTGAATACGTCCAGATTTATTCGGGATTATGCGAAGCAAATGTTTTGTAATCCCCGCTAGATGATCGTGTTTTTGTTGTACATAATTTTCTTTTACTTCACAGTTTTTTGTAACGTCTCTTGGTGTAGTCTGTTTTTCCTGCTCTCCACACAAGCTTGATGTTGGCACCACGTCATCTAGAATAACTTTTTTTAAATGTGGGAACAATAACAGATGCTGATAAAATTATATTGAACTAGCTTGTGCTCGCGGCTTTGCCCGCGTGGAGCTCGGTAAGTGTCCCATAGAATCGTAGTACCGGGATAAAAAGAAGTATCCTATGTGTTAATCCTGTTATAAACTATCTATGTGCCAAATTTCATCCAAATCCGTTCAGTAGTCTTTGCGTGAAAGAATAACAATCATCCATCCATCTATTCATCTTCAATAACTTTCGCAATTATAATACACTAGCTACTACATTAATTTAACAATCAGGTCATACTCTGCTTGTAATAATATAATTCAATCATGATTCCAAAGACACGTGGCGCCATCTATTATCATAAGAACGTTATTGTTGTTTTCCTCGGGAACAGTACTTTTTTTCGGGATCAAAGGTACCCTATGTCCGTTTCTTTACACCTGACAAGGTGTATTGCAAAATTTCAGAATGATCGATTCACTGGTTTAGGAGTGAAAAGGTAAAAAACAAACTTACTTTCGCATTTATAACATTAGTTAGGATAGGAGTAAAATAAGATTCTTGAGAACTCTTATAGAGACTCATTAAGAAGTAGAAAATGATTATTTTGATGTTTTACATGGAAAATGTAATGAAAGTTAAAAGACACTTCAACTCAGGATTTGAAAACTCAAGAAATAAGACGACACCAGATAATAAAAGTACAGGATCATTATTTCCTTTATTTATTTCTATACAAATTAATTACATTTTTAAATATTCTTTAGAAAAAAACAATATAAAAAAAAAATTAAAAATATAAAAATTGTAGCCCACCGGTATCGGGAACAGGGTCCAAGCTACCGGCGGTCAGGGCTCCAGAGAGAGGAACCTCCTAACAATACGAGCCGTGTCCAGAAGTACCGCTTTCTGAATCAAGCCCTTGATCCAGCTGCCTAACGAGAGCCTCCTCAGGTATTGGTCAAGGCTCTTGGCAATTAAGCCATGGGCATCATTTATTATTAAGTACCAATACAATATTACAAAAATTGAGAGAACGAAGCGAGCTGCTGATCAAAACAATTACAAATATTAGCAGCTCTTCCGAGCTACATAACTCATAATTTTTTTTATTCGTTCTAAAACTTTTACAAACATCATGTATAACGTAACCTCGTAATTTTTTACCTACCACCGCTGACAACCTGCACATCAAAAAATCTTGACTATGTGGTAGTTAGGTCCACCCTTAGTGAAGTTTCAATTTACGGGGAATTGTTGTCTGACAACCAGTCTTACCAAGGGGTATCGTATTACCCAGTACTAACTGGGTTGTGGAGGTTAGATAGGCAGTCGCTCCATGTAAAATACTGGTATTCAGCTGCATCCGGTTAGACTGGAAGCCGACCCCAATATAGTTGAGAAAAGGCTAGGCAGATGATGATGTTGTCAAAGCAAGTGGTATCGTATTACCCATTAACTGGGCTGTGGAGGTCAGATAGGCAGACGCTCCATGTAAAAAATTAGAATTCAGCTGCTTCCATTTAAATTGGAAGCTGAACCCCAAATATTTGGGAAAAGGCTAAGCAGATGATGATGTTGTGATGTCTTCATTAGGTACCTCATTATGGGTACCAAATTAACAATCAATTACCATAATTTAAGGATTCATTAAAGGAGGCGCTCGTGGTTAAATAATAACAGCCGCTCGGGTCGATCTTTAGGCTAAGCCGTGCTTGCCTAGGTTGGTCTGTGGATGGGTGACCACCCATTACATAGCAAGTTTCCTCCGTGCTTCGGAAAGCACGTTAAGCCGTTGGTCCCGGGTGGTAATCTATTTAAAATACAAGGAGCAATTATTGCATTTTTTATCAATAAAAATAATTTCACAACAAGCTATACTTATTTCGTTTTCTTAAGATGTAAATGATTATATTCATTTAACTTTCATTTCCAGACCTGGACCTGAACTGTTTAGACGGCTGTTGAGGCGCAAGAAAGGAAATAAACGGAATACGGAATATCCCTTTCAATATGCACCTAATATGTTTGTGTAAAAAAGATAATTAATCTTATTTTCCAAAGCTTACTTCTCTTCGCCGTTTCAACTACGCATGTAATTTGTAACATATATCAATTTTGTGCTCACCACACAAAGATTTTTTGCACTTTATGCAACTAGTCTTGTGCGTGTCGCGGGTTCGATCCCCGCACGGAACAAATATTTGTATGACCTACAGGTAGTTGCTCCGGGTCTGGCTGTTTGTGTATGTGAGTTTAAATGTTTGTAAACGCAGCCACGATACAGGAGAAATTCCTAGAGTGGAGAAAGGATTTAAAAAAAAAAAAAACATAATTAAAGATGGCTGCTTATCGCTGTTATATATTTATCATTTAATTTTGCCAATCTCATTGAAATAAAAATTGTATGATTGATTGATTGATTTTAATTTTTTGTTTTGTTCGATTGATTGAATTTAATTTTAATAACTAAGTATTATTGTATTGTAATCTAATGTATTTTAATATTTCTTGTAATTTGTATTTGTAATCGAATTTTATTCTTATGGGAAATTTCCTGAAATAAATAATAATTATTATTATTATTGAAATACGGGCTCCAAAGCCCGTTCGATTTTTTCTTAAAAACGTTCACTTCTTTTCCGTAACCTTAGAAAAACACATAATTATTGTAAGATCACTTAATTTTTTATTTGAAAAATATATGCATGACTTAACGGGTTGTGGTGTCTTTAATTAATCTAAACGAATTAATCTGGTTAGACCACGAGTTACTGTAAAATAATTAATAAAAAATTATATAATATGAGGTAGATTACTTAAAATTGGTCAATAGAAACCACTTATTACAAGAACATAATTATTACATTATCATACTTAAAACTACGTAAAATTATTTCTATAATTACTCGATATAATGGACTAACTAATACTAGATTCTTACAAATACACTGTCACAAGTAAAACATACGCAATTGTTCTCTTGGCTCACATTTTATTCGCGCCCAGTATTTTGCAGGCACACTTTAGAGCGCTTATCAAATACTAATTAGTTTTTATCAAATATTCCATTCAACCTATAGTGCGAGAATCTTGAACATAATTTGATCTACAAGTCCTATTTTTTTAGGGTTCCGTATCCGAAGGGTAACCAAAGGGACCTTATTACTAAGCCTCCGCTGTCTGTCTGTCAGCGGGCTGTATCTCATGATCCGTAATAGGTTGACAGTTGAAATTCTCACAGAATGTGTATTTCTGTTGCCGTTATAACAACAAATAACAAAAATAAGTTAAAGGGTAGCCCCCTATAATTGATCGGAATCGATTGTCGGAACCCTTTATGCGCAAGTCCGGCTCGCACTTGACCGGTGTTTTTTTTTTTTCGAAAATGTCGTTGTCTTATTTGTGGCAGTAGGCCGCATGCCAGTGGTAACACAACCAAGGTAAGCTGGCCGCTTATTCTACCAAAACTCTGTACTGTGTTAGACCAGCCCTAGGCTCAGAAGTAACGCCGCCATCTTGGTTTTTTCCAAACGATTTCCAGAGACAATTTCAGACGCCTCGACATTCATCTCCATTTTATTTTTCATTTTAAGCTACTCTAACGTACTCTCCGGTCGTCAACTGCATGTATCTTGGCGGTTCGTGAGTATGCACGGTATTCGCCTCCCTGATGGCGCCAGATTTGTTCAGTTTCACTGTGGCCCTGCATCCCGCGCTTTTCTTCGAACAGTAGTAGGTAGTACTGTAGTGGTCTTGCGAAAATGTATAGTCGTCCAACATTAGAAGATTTTTGCCTTTTTGAGTTGGAATGAACGTATACTGAAGATCTGCGAATGTGAGAAAATGTTGAACTAATGTAGCAATGTTTGTAAAGTTAGTATTAAACCAACAAAAAACCATAAAAACAGCAAAAGGATTGTTTAATTGATAATCTTGATAATTTAGTTTGGGTAGGCCAACTAAAGGAAGCTCTGTCCCGTTTTACACAAAGAGAATTTGGTAGATTGGGGACAGAAAGTGCAAATGTACACACGAAGTTAAAATCGTTTGGTTTTAGGCTGCTAAGACCGCAAACAGCCTGCAATAAACAATAGGTTTGGCACGTGCAGTTTTGCACGAACGTGTATACGAGAAAACTGTACATTATCCTTGGAATGTAATTCGATTTTGCATGCATATTTAAAACTGCACATGCATAACCTACCGTTTTCGACGGGCTTTAAGTAAGAAAACTGCATGTGCATAATAATACACGTTTAGTATTCTTACCATGCATTACAATTTAGGTATATACTATACTTTTATTTGCCTAGCTACCAAATGTCAAACCTTCTAATGTCACAACATACAATGTATTATTTTTATAAGTCTGGCGAGCAAGACAGTTTTCAATAAAAGTAAATAATAGAAATTAAAAAAAAAAACAAGAATATAAATAAGATATTCAATAATTTATTGGAACCTTATAATTACTTTATTCACTAAATTATAATACCACATTTTTATCTTCTGTTTTTTATTTTTGGGTAGATCATTTCTGCACTAGATCCGGACTCCAGAATAAGCCTATAATGTTTCCTCTGCTGAGACACAGTCCAGTTCTCTGTGAGAGGCAGTGGTCTGTCATCCCGTAACCCACCTAGGGAATAGGGTTGATTAATATCCGTACTCCGAATTTATAGCAAATTCCATTCGGATAGATCATTTTGAGTCCAACACAATGTATATATATGCTATTTGCTGTCATATCTTCGATAGGAATTCCTAACGGCAGATTCTTCATAATTCCATTCATCACAGTTTAATATAGACTCCAGAAGACGTTTTCATGTAACGTGGCGGTTCGTGCAAGTGTTCACCTTTGACTTTTTCGACATTGCCATGCTTATCCAGTTTCACCGAAGCCTTACATCCAGCTAATCTTCTCGAACAGTAGCAATTGTTACTTGAATTGTGTTGTGAATACGTAAAATTGTTCAGCATTAATAATCGGTTGCCTTTTGGGGTAGGAATCCACTCGTATTCAAGTTCTGTAAAAGTGCAGTTATAAAAATAACACCCATTACATAATTCAATGCTTTTATGTTGCAAATATAAACACAATACAATTGTATCTGGCACGGATGTAGAGTTTAAGCTCCAATGAAGAGTTCGGGTCAAGATTGGTTTAATTACTACTCTCTGTCCTTAAAAAATCATTGCTTAGGAAGGATTTAATCCTAAATGATACAACAGTACTTGGGTTTTATCACCCAAAAATAGTACTCATAACCATCTTCCATCTTGCGCTGCATGCCCTAACACCTGCGTACTTGACGATCTTATGACTGCATCAGCGAGCGGAGTTTCCGTAGCTGAATTTTGGGCCAAACATATCTAATAAAAATTTGCCATCGACACGCTAAGAAGTACTCATAACATAGTGATTATTTAATCAATTAATGTTACCTCCAATCGCCTGAAACACAGGATTACCTAGTTCAGGCACACATCATGGGTCAACTTGACATAAATTTAAGAACTTTAAATGCTGTAACTTATATTTTTTTTTTTTTTTTTATAACATATTTGAAGACCAAATTGGTTGCAAATACATACGATACAATTGTATCTCGCAGGGATGTGGCGAGTTCAGGCTCCAATGTAAATGATAATGGATGCTTTTTTATGGGCTCCGTCTTCAGTTCCGTATTAAGATAAATTGACCAACAGTCAGATGTATGCAGAGAAAGAAAGAACTTGATTGATTTTGTTTTGGTACAATTCTGTTTTTTTTTTTTTTTAGTAACGAAATGTAGAAACCGAAAATAGTAATCTTTTCTTTTTTTTTTTTTTTTGTAGTCGTCTTTTCTCCGGATAATTATGATGTGTCATTGTGGCGTGCAGGCGTGATTCTGCGCCCCGTCGGAGCGGGTGGTGCATGTGCACGGCGCTCATGCTGTTACCGTACCGACAGCGCTGTTACAAAAATATCTCAGTCTCAGATGTATGAAGATAACATCCAGGTAAACCACCACACCATCTATCATAGTTATTTCCCAGCATACGTCTGACTGTTCGTATTTCACAATAAAATAAATCTTTTATCTTTCAATTGGCGCATACGGCAACTTGATAAAGGTCCGGAGACAAACCAACCATGCTCTTATCAGATCAAAGAAAAAAGAAAGAAAGAAAAAGTAATTATTAGACTCACACAGGACAAAACACAAAAAAAAATAGATGACATTACACTACATACAAAAATTATATAAAAAGTAAACAAAAAAAAAAAAAAAACAAATTAAATCGGTCCAGATCAAGATTGGTTTTAACAAAGAATTCGTTTAAATCCTTAATGATACTAAAGAACCTTGTTGCATAAGTACCTACGCATTGTTAATCCTAGTGAGCAAATGGAGTCAATAATACAACCAGAATGGTATCCAATTATTTATTAAACCAACACACAACAATACATAGCATTTTATTTGGAAGTATACGATTTTTTTTTAAATTTTCTAATCTTAATATTAAAATTTTTTGATGGGAAATGATTCATAATAATTTATATTATTATAGCTATAATATTCTATTTCTTATTCTATATCTTAAAATTTAATATAGGTACCATCAGACGTTTTCATATAGCTTGGCGGATCGTGCGAGTGTTCACCTTTAACTGTTTCAACATTGCCATGCTTATTAAGTTTCACCGAAGCTTTGCATCCAGCTAATCTTTTCGAACAATAATAAGTATAAGTGGAGTGGTCTTGTGAATACGTATAATTCTTCAACAATAATAATCTATTCCCCCTCGCAGTAGGAATCCACTCATATTCAAGGCCTGTAAAAATATGGAGATAAAATACCACTGACAAAATAATACTTTCTTTAAAAAACACAATGCAATTGTATCTCGCATAGATGTCAAGAATTAAAGCTTCAATGGAGATCACAGGACAAGATTAGTTATTTATTTTGTGACCTTAAAACGCTTCGATAAAGATAACACAGTACCAAGTTACCAGGGTTACATGGCCCATAGACTATTCTTAGTGTAACGACGACGCTTCGTTCCTACTGAACAAATTATAGTTTTTAACATCCCAGTAAATAATACAACAAAAATAATATCCAATTATTTATTAATCTTTTAAAAAAGTAGACAATTCGTTTAAAAAAACGCTTATCTGTGTCTTCTGAGTTTTGTTGTTGGACTAAGATTCATAATTTATACAAAGGCGGTCTTTGGCGGCAGTTGTGAGTTTATTTATTAATTTTGAGTCACACCTCAAGGTTCATTTTTTGCTATTTCTTCAGGGATTCTTAACCCTTTAACAGGCATAACGATCTGGGAATCGGAAAATAATGCCAAATAGACATAGGTATTATTGGTAGAAAATATATTTCACTTTTTTAAACAAAAAATTATGTCCTTTGAATATTTAATGAGTGATTGATAAGTCTTTAAATAACCTTTTTGCAACAATGGAATACCTATCAGGAAAGGGAATATTTTTCCCACCATTTTTTCAGCTCATTTCCTTTGCCTTATAAAGGGTAAGGGTTTTTGTATGACTTCATTATTATGGCTATCTTAAAATTTAATATAAGTACCAGCAGGCGTTTTCATATAGCGTGGCGGATCGTGCGAGTGTTCACCTCTGACTTTTACCACATTTCCAAACTTATCAAGTCTAACTGTAGCTTTACATCCAGCTAACCTCCTGGAACAGTTATAACTATTCCAAGAATGGTGTTGTGAATACGTGTATTTGTTCAGCAGTAATAAATTTTTGCCCTTCTGAGTAGGAATCCACTCATATTCAAGTCCTGGAAAAGGGCAAAGATAAAAATATTACTTTTAAATACGCATAACTTTAATACTGAACCGTCTGTTTTTTCACATATGTATAATCTCAACATAAATATATTATACTGTCACTTACGGGATATCTTCCGTGATTGTTCATTATGGAAAACGGAAAACACGGAAGATAATATCCCGTGAGTGGCAGTATAAGTTTAGTTGTAAACTGTGAAAGCTTAAAACAGTGTATGAATGATGTAACCAAGATCTTATAAAAATATTTTTATTTAAAAGAGTGGCAATATTTGTGTCCATGGAGTTTGTTGCGCATCCTTCTCCATAGAGATCTGCGCTTTGGAATGGGTAACTACAGTACTTTCACAAGTTGTTATGCCTTGTGACTGGGACCGTAGCTTCATTCTTTTGTTACTGACATTCAAAAGTGTATATAATGGTCTAATTGAAATAAATGCTTACAGTATTATCTTGACAGTTCAATATCTTAGTAGGAAAATAATGTAAATTATCTATTATTAAACTCTTAACACTAGTTAATAATTACTCTTAAATTTTTACATATTCTCCAGAAGTCGTTTTCATGTAGCGTGGCGGTTCGTGCGAGTGTCCACCTCTGACGTTTTCGACATTTCCATATTTATCGAGTTTCACCGCAGCTTTACATCCAGCGTTTTTCTTCGAACAGTAATAACTATTACTTGAGTGGAGTTGTGAATACGTATATTTGTTCAGCAGTAGTAAATGTTTGCCCTTCTGAGTAGGAATCCACTCATATTCAAGTCCTGGAAAAGGGCAGAGATAAAAATATTACTTTTAAATACGCATAACTTTAATGCTGTAAGTACAAATACAATACAATTGTAACTCGCATTGATATGAAGAGTTAAGGCTACAATCGAAATTTCTGCGCAAGAGTAGACTCCAAGACCAGTACAACAACAGTAACTAGTAGTAGTGTAAGTACCACGGGCACTTAAGAATCGTCCGTGGGTCTTAAAACCCTAGTAATTGAAGATTCTTAGGGCAACGTACCTGCACGTTGTAGTTTTGAAGCGCGAAATAGTTTTTATTATATCAGTAAATAATACAACAAGAATGAATACCAATTCCTTATTAAGTCTTAAAGCGTAGAGCAGCTAATTAAAGTAAAAAACACGATTATGTTAATAATCTAAGTTTTGTTGGTTAGGCTTTGATTAATCTTTTTCACACGGACAGTCTTTGACAGCAGTTGTTATTTCACAACTCAATGATATTTTCTGCAATTTTTTTTTTTAGAGAGTCTTAAAATGTATCAGTTTTTCGATGACTTCATTATTATGGTTATCTTAAATTTTAATATAGACTCCAGCAGACGTTTTTATGTAGCGTGGCGGATCGTGCGAGTGTTCACCTCTGACATTTTCAACATTGCCATGCTTATCAAGTTTCACCGAAGCCTTACATCCAGCTAATCTTCTCGAACAGTAGCAAAAGTTACTCGAAATTTGATGTGAATACGTAAAGTTATTCAACATTAATAAACGGTTGCCTTTTGGAGTGGGAATCCACTCATATTCAAGTCCTGTAAAAAATAAAATATTACTAACTCATAAAATAATGTAAAAATTTTACGACACAAACACATTACCTTAATGTCAACAACCTAAGCTTCAATGGAGGTTTCAGGTCACGAGTGGTTTAAACCAACAATATGTGTCCTTTGAATTCTTAATGTTACGACAGTATCTGGGTATTTATGACCCATACGACATTCTTAATTTATCGCTACGCGTTGTAGTTCCTACTGAGCGAATAGTTAGAGTAAATAATACAGCAAAAATTAATTCCAATTCTTTATTAATCTTCAAATAGGTAGCTACTTCATAAACAAAAAACACGATAATCTTAAGCTTCTGACATTCGAGGTTGGGCTAGGAATAATAATTTTCGCAAACACCGTTTTAGAGGACAGTAGTAAGTTTATTATTTCTGAGTCACAACTCAGCGATATTTTCTGCCATTTATAAGGAGTCTTAAAAGATATCAGTCCTTTGATGATTTCATTATTACAGATATTCTTAAATTTTAATATATTCTCCTAAAGCCGTTTTCAAGTACCGCGGCGGTTCGTGCAAATGTTCACCAGTGACTTGTTCGACATTTCCATGTTTATCAAGTTTCACGGACACTTTACATCCCTTCATTTTTCTTGAACAGTAATATCTGTTGCTCAAACGATGTTGTGAATATGTAAACTTATTCAGCATCAATAAACGCTTACCCATTGGAGTAGGAATCCATTCATGTTTCAGTTCTGTAAAAGTGTGGAGATGAAAATAACAATTAGGGCTGATTTTTCAATGATCTTGGGGTTACTATAACGTCTTAAAGCAAGAGTAATTCTAGTTTGGGAAAGAGACAGAGCTATACAGAGCTATTCATCTAGCGCTATCTCTTTCCCACACTGGAATTACTCCTGCTTTAAGACGTCATGGCAGGCCACCAGGTGACATATATTCTTTCAAAAATCTGTCAAAGCTTAATATTTATATCTCCGATAAAAGTCAATTAAAAATAAGACCTAACTCTAAAATAAAGTAGAACTTAAATGTCTCAAAGACCACTCATGGATGTGAAAAGTTAAAACTCCGGTAGAGATTTCTAGTCTTCAATTGTGACCTTAAAAACCCCAAAGCTTTATTACCTCACAGTACCAGGGCTTCAAGACCCAAAGACAATTATGATCGTAAGTCTAACGTAGGCACGTTTTCTCACATATGTATAATCTCAACATGAATGATGTTGACTTATACTGTCACTTACGGGATTGTTGTTGATATTCCATGATTGTTCATTACGGAACACGGAAAACACGGAAGATATCCCATAAGTGACAGTATAAGTTTAGTTGTAAACCGTGAAAGCTTAAAACAGTGTATGAATGATGTAACCAAGATCTTATAAAAATATTTTTATTTAAAAGAGTGTCCATATTTGTGTCCATGGAATTTGTTGCGCATTTTTCTCCATAGAGATCTACGCTTTGGAATGGGTAACTACAATACTTTCACAATTTATTATGCCTTGTGACTGGGACTGTAGCTTCATTTTTTTGTTCATGTAATGGTCTAATTGAAATAAATGCTTTGAGTATTATTTTGATGATGATGATGATGATGATTAGTTTGACAGTTCAATATCTTAGGAGGCAAATAATAATAAATATCTATTATTAAACTCTTAACACTAGTTAATAATTAAAAATACATAATTTAATCTAGATTACTCTTAAATTTTTACATATTCTCCAGAAGTCGTTCTCATGTAGCGTGGTGGCTCGTGCGAGTGTCCACCTCTGACGTTTTCGACATTTCCATATTTATCGAGTTTCACCGCAGCTTTACATCCAGCGTTTTTCCTCGAACAGTAATAACTATTACTGGAGTGGTGTTGTGAATACGTATATTTGTTCAGCAGTAGTAAATTTTTGCCCTTCTGAGTGGGAATCCACGCAAATTCTGTGAAAGTAAAAAAAATTCATTCGTTTAATGACTCACAGAAAACGAAACCATTAATGGCAGATAATGCTTCTGCAGCCTTAAATGAGATCTCAGAACAATATTGGTCAAAGACCTAACAAAATGCAGAAAGCGCTTAGTTTTCAATTTTTTTATGAATAACATCTAACATGCAGGGTGTTATTGGAGTGGATCTGTTTTGATATTTGCCACGTATGAGTCAGTCTAAGTCGGTAATCGTGTAGCTCAACTCAAAACTTAAATTCTAAACGACTTCATGAACTTTAACAAAAAAGAATTGCCACTGACAATCATGAAATTCACCTTAATTGCTCAAATCATGCTTACATTCACCATAAATAATGAACAAAATAATAAATTGTATTGTAGAATACTGAACATAGTATAACATAAGTGTCAATAAAATTGATTTAAAAGAGTTATAAAAAAATAAAAAAATAAAGGGGGAATAAAGTCATGCAAAAATTTTGATCACGAATATTTTCGATCTTGACGCACGAATGCTACATGACATATAACACGAGACAGACCGATTTGTTATTAAAAGTATTGCATTACGATTTTCTTCATCTTGTTCCGTCTATTGCTCGTAAAATAAATATTTTAATGTCTTTGGGTGACAAAGTTTGTTTAGTAAATTAAATTAAAAATCAAACACTGTTAAGTACTTGTTAAATTGATTCATGTCCGGTATCTGAGACATTCTAAGCGTTGTCGTGTTAACAGTTTATATTGATCTCAGAAACCGTGCATTCATATTTTATTCTGAAACTTTAACGTATTTTCCAGAAGATGTCTTGTAGTACTGAGGGGGATGACTGTGCACGTAGTCAGCTTTCGCTACAGCGCCACTATCATCCAGCTTCACTTTGGCCCGGCACTTGAAACGAGACGATGTCTTTTTTGAACAATAGTAGCGATGACTTTGTTGATGACGAGTGTATGTGTAGCCGTTTAACAGTAACAAAAGACTGCCTTTGCCTCGATTGTTTGGTATAAATTCATACTGAAGCTCTGGAAAATGACCGAAATAACCAAAAAATTATAATTATAGTAAAACAACACAAACCAACTACGGGATCGAAAAAAAAAAAAATACGAGGCGACTAATTTTTAATCACAGTAAGTAGTGTGTCACGCCAAGAGCACTTGCTTGCGTCGCGTATTCGTCCAATGTGACCGAGGACTTAGGAAAAAGTTAAAGAATTTATATAGGTTTTATATTCTATATTATATTACGTAGTTTTTATTTTGACATGCTTATTATATTAAATGATTACAGAAATTGGCATTGCATTAGTTGTTAATGTAATAATTAGTTAATGTAATTATAGTTATATTATTGGTGTTTAAGAACCTGTTCCTTACTTAGACACCAATGAATAACTATTGACTGTTCACATATAAGTGGTAACTGACTGAAAAAACCTAGTAAATAACATTATATGCATCCGGTTAGACTGGAAGCCCCAATCATAGTTGGGAAAAGGCAAGGTAATAAATAATAAAAATAATAATAAAATGATAATTATAAACATTATATCGACCCAATAAGAAGAAACAATCACGCAAAAACAGTCTGTAGAAGTTTGAGTCTACAGAAAGAGAGATGATCTAGGATCCTTATTCTGAAAGTTTAACGTATTGTCCAGAAGCTGTCTTATAGTACTGAGGAGGAGGATGATTGTGTGTGTAGTCTCCACTCTCTACTGCACCTTTAGAGTCCAGCTTCACTTTGGCCCGGCAATTGAAGCCAGCCGTTTGCTTTTTTGAGCAATAGTAGCGATTGCTTTGAAGATGTCGAGAGTATGTGTAGCCGTTTAGAAGTAACAAACGACTGCCTTTGCCCCGATTGGTTGGTATAAATTCGTACTGAAGCTCTGGAAAATTACCGGATTAAGTAAAATTTTACACTTATAGTAACGCAACATAGACCAGCTACTGGTGCATGCTCGCGCCAAATATTAGTCTCGTATGACCATTTAGAAAAGAGTAATCCAGTTTTCATGTAAAATCTTTATTATTCTATTTCATTTATATTGTGTTTTAAATTCTGCACAAATTTCCTTATACATGCTTATTGGACAAAATAATTTCGTGAATACATTGGAATTAGTATTACATGTAATTGTCTAGTGCGTGACCTCAAAGTTGATTACCACCATTGACGATTCACCTAAAAATGGAGACAATCGCCACCGTGATTAATACTATTCAATGAATGCATCCGGCTAGAAAATGCTAGGCAGATGATGATAATGAACATTATAACGACACGATAAGAAGAAACAATCATGCAAATACAGTGTCTTTCTCTACTTAGAATCCCACTGATTCTAAGTAGAGAAAGACAGAGAGGTCCTAAAGACCTCTAAAACTAAGCATTGGTATTTATTCTGAAACTTTAACGTATTCTCCAGAAGACGTCTTGTAGTACCGAGGAGGAGGATGGTTGTGTCTGTAGTATCCGCTCTCTATGGCACCATTAGCATCCAGCTTCACTTTGGCCCGGCAATTGAAACCTACTGTCGACTTTTTTGAACAATAAAAGCGGTCGCTTTGTTTGTCTCGAGAGTATGTGTAGCCGTTTAGCAGCAACAAACTTTTGCCTTTGCCACGATTGGTTGGTATAAATTCGTACTGAAGATCTGGAAAATGACAGAAAAAAGCGAAAAATAATTTTAATAACGCAACACAACAAAATAAAAATAAGGCAGCAACATTTTGCGGCGAGCGATTTTTGGCTCGCTCGCTGGTAGTCTAGGTGGCGTCGTGCACGGCACAGTTGAGACGTGATCTCTATTAGGAGTCGAGGCATAATACTTGCTTTCTAAACTTGGGTACTCACGAAACGGAATGATAGAATGACGTCAGTCGCAGTGCGATTACACTTTGCACCCACACCAGGCCTGCACCTCGACTCCGCTGCGGTTTCACCTCACCAAAAGCAAGATGACTTGTGAGACCGTGCCTCGGCTCAGATCGTGTAGGCGATGCCTCTTAATCACAATGAGTAGTGTGTCACACCAAGTAAATTTATGCAAGCGGCGAGTATTCGCCTCGTGTTACCGAGGGTTTAGAAAAAGTAACCGTATTACTTCTAATTCTTTATTGTTCAATCTTTAGACACCAATAAGTATTTTTTTTTAAATTTATCTACACATTTTATTTTGACATGCTTATTGGGTTCAATTCTATTAAGTACAATTGTTTTTATCTCAACAAATTTATACAGGGTGATTTTTTGAAGTGGGCGTGCTGGATGACCAAATCCGAAACAAAAATAATTATACTTACATAAAAATGGAAAAAATAATTATATTTTAGAAATACTCTAGTAGAATAAAAGGTTTTTTTATTTTATTTTATTATTGGATTAAATAATTACGTAAATACATTGAATTTGTATTTAATGTAACCTTGTAGTGCTTGACCTGTAAGTTGATTACCAATAAGTAACTACCAACAGTACCAACGATTCACATATAAATGGATGACGATGATATCATTACGTCGACACAATGAGAAGAAACAATCATGCAAATACAGTCAGTGGGATTCTGAGCCAAGAAAAAGGCAGAGAGGACCTAAAGACCTCTAAAAATAAAGCATTTGTATTTAATCTGAAACTTTAACGTATTCTCCAGAAGATGTCTTAAAGTACTGAGGAGGAGGATGATTGTGTGTGTAATATCCGCTCTCTATGGCGCCTTTTAAGTCCAGCTTCACTTTGGCCCGGCAATTGTAGCCAGCTGTTTGCTTTTTTGAACAATGAAAACGATTGCTTTGGTTTACTCGAGAGTATGTGTAGCCGTTTAGCAGCAACAAACTTTTGCCTTTGCCACGATTGGTTGGTATAAATTCATACTGAAGATCTGGAAAATGACAGAAAAATGCAAAAAAATATACTTTTAATAACGCAACACAACAAAATAAAAATAAGGTAAAATTATATTCGCAGCGAGCGATTTTGGGCACGTCGTCGCTTGGTGGCAAGTCGAGATGGCGTCGTTCACGACATGGTGGAGACGTGGTTTCTACAAGGTGGAGACGACAATACGACAATTTTGGTCAAGGTTTTTGAAGCAGCGAGTTGGCAACATGTGTTTAACGTTTATACCGATGCGGGATTCGTTAACCTGTTGGTGGTAGTCTATTATCTACACTATGTAGAAAATGCTAAAAATGAAAAATAACGTCCTGTGAATAAACTGCATACAAAATTCAATCGAAAATATCCAGTAATTTTCGATTGAATTTTTGTATGCAGACTGGGAACGTCATGAGTTACATACAGTTTAATTTATTGTCGCATTGTCGTCTCCACCCTGTATAAGAGTCGAGGCGCAATGCTTGCTTCTCTTTTCTAATCTTGAGTAAGCACGAAACGGAATGACAGAACGACGTCAGAGTCGCAGCGCGGTCACACTTTGCACCCACACCGGGCCTGCACCTCGACTCCGCTGCGGTTTAACCTCACCAAAAGCAATGCCGTGCCTCGACTCAGATCGTGTGAGCGAGGCCCCTTAATCGCAGTGAGTAGTGTGTCACACCAAGCAAATATGCACGCAGCGAGTAATCGCCGCGTTTAACCGAGGGTTTAGAAAAAGTAACTGTATTACTTCTTAATATTTATTGTTCAATCTTAAGACATCAACAATTATTTTTTGTTTTAATTTATGTACACACTTTATTTTGACATGCTTATTGGATTAAATAATTACGTGAATACATTGAATTTGTATTTAATGTAATTTTGTGGTGCTTGACCTGTAAGTTGATTACCAATAAGTAACTACTAACGATTCACATATAAATGGATGACGATGATATCATTACGTCGACACAATGAGAAGAAACAATCATGCAAATACAGTCAGTGAATTTCTAAGTCAAGAGAACGACAGAGAGGACCTAAAGACCTCAAAAACTTAGCATTTGTAATTATTCTGAAATTTTAACGTATTCTCCAGAAGACGTCTTATAGTAGCGAGGAGGAGGATGATTGTGTGTGTAGTATCCGCTCTCTATGGCACCATTAGAGTCTAGCTTCACTTTGGCCCGGCAATTAATGCCAGCTGTTTGCTTTTTTGAACAATGAAAACGATTGCTTTGTTGTTCTCGAGAGTATGTGTAGTCGTTTAGCAGCAACAAACAATTGCCTTTGCCACGATTGGTTGGTATAAATTCGTACTGAAGATCTGGGAAATGACAGAAAAATTCAAAAATAATAATTTTACTAACGCAACACAACAAAATAAAAGTAAGGTAAAATTTATTCGCAGCGAGCGATTTTGGGCACGTCGCTTGGTGGCCAGTCACACCAAGCAAATATGCGCGCGGCGAGTATTCGCCCCGTGTGACCGAGAGTTTAAAAAAAATAACCGTATTGCTTCTAAATTTTTATTGTGCAATTTTTAGGCAACAATAATCATTTTTTGTTTTAATTTTTGCACATACTTTATATTGACATGCTTATTGGATTAAATAATTACATGAATACATTGAATTTGTATTTAAAGTAATTTTGTAGTGCTTGACCTGTAAGTTGATTACCAATAAGTAACTACTGAAGATTCACATATAAATGGATGACGATGATGAACATTACGTCGACACAATGAGTAGACAAAATCATGCAAAAACAGTCAGAGGGATTCTGAGTCAAGAGAACTACAGAGAGGACCTAAAGACCTCAAAAACTTAGCATTTGTAATTATTCTAAAATTTTAACGTATTCTCCAGAAGATGTCTTATAGTAGCGAGGAGGAGGATGATTGTGTGTGTAGTATCCGCTCTCTATGGCACCATTAGAGTCTAGCTTTACTTTAGCTCGGCAATTGAACCCAACTGTTTGCTTTTTTGAACAATAAAAACGATTGCTTTGTTTTTCTCGAGAGTATGAGTAGCCGTTTAGCACCCACACCGGGCCTGCACCTCGACTCCGCTACGGTTTAACCTCACCAAAAGCAAGACTGTGCCTCGACTTAGATCGTGTGGGCGAGGCCACTTAATCGCAATGAGAAGAGTGTCACACCAAGCAAATATGCGCGCGGCGAGTATTCGCCCCGTGTGACCGCGAGTTTAGAAAAAAGTAACTGTATTTACTTTTAAATCTTTATAGTGTAATCTTTAGATACCATTTATTTTTACCCGACTGACTCAAAAGTAATGTTTCTAGCGTGCATGTATGTTATATGTATGTGTATTTGTCCGTTGCATTGTGACCTAGTAACTCCTAAACGGATGAAATGATTTGGATAAATTATACGTCGTTAGATTCGTTTTGGTGTCACTGGCGACATTAAAAAAACAAAGGAAAATGGCGGATTTTGGGTGCCATAATATTGTGGAGATATACTTTTTTAGTTTCTTACAAACACATCGAGTGAAGTATCAAAATGAAGGTTTTTAAAAGGTGATTACAAAAATATATCCAGCTTACATGTTTAAAACTAAATCCAAAGGACAAATTGTAAAAAAAGTGAAAAATCTTGTAATAAGAAAAGCGAAATCTTTCACATAACTAATCTAAACAGCTGGAAATAGAAAAGTAATTAGAAAATTAAAAACTTTTCAGTTTTTTCAGTCGAGTCTTTAATTTTTATTTTATTTAATTATGCACACAGTCTATTTTGACATGCTTATAAAATAAAATAATTACGTAAATAACTTGAATTTAAAGTAATTTTGTAGTGTTTAACCTGTAAGTTGATTACTAATAAGTTACTATTGACGATTCACATTGATTTAAATAAAATAAATTGCGATGAACTGTATTTTATGCATCCTGTTATAAAATACTAGGCAGATTACGATGATGAACATTACGTCACCACCATGAGAAGTAACAATCATGCAAATACCGTCAGTGGGATTCAAAGCCAAGAGAAAGGCAGAGAGGACCTAAAGACCTCAAAAACTAAGCTTTAGTATTTATTCTGAAAGTTTAACGTATTCTCCAGAAGATGTCTTAAAGTACTGAGGAGGAGGATGATTGTGTTTGTAGCCTCCACACTCTATGGCGCCTTTTGAGTCTAGCTTCACTTTGGCCCGGCAATTGAAACCTGCTGTCGACTTTTTTGAGCAATAAAAACGATTGCTTTGTTTTCATCGAGAGTATGTGTAGCCGTTTAGCAGCAACAAACTTTTGCCTTTGCCACGATTGGTTGGTATAAATTCGTACTGAAGATCTGGAAAATTACAGAAAAAAGTAAAAAGTTATAGTTGTAATAACGCAACACAACAAAATAAAAATTAGGTAAAATTATATTTGCAGCGAGCGATTTTGGCGCGTCGGTCGCTGGAAAGTCGAGGTGGCGTCACGCAAAGCACGTTCGAGGCATGGTTTCTAAGAAGAGTCCTGACACGGGCAGCTATGCTTCCTTCCTGTTTCTAAACTTGGGTACGGTCGAAACAGAATGACAGAATGGCGCCACTGTCTCGGTGCAAAGTGTACACTTTGCACCCCGACCGCGCCTGTACCGCGACTCCCGCCTTCCACTTCACCCGCGCCGCGATAGGAGTATATGAGTGCACTACTATTTATTCCAAAAGAAAAGCTAGATGCGGCTCGCCACTAGTGAGACCGCGCCTCGAGGCTGGGCACCGCCTCGACTCAGACCGTGTGAGTGAGGACCCTTAACTCCAATAAGTAGTGTGTCACACCAAGCAAATTTACACGTGGCGAGTATTCGCCTCGTGTGGTCGAGGGTTTAGAAAAGAGTAATACAGGTTCGATTTGAATGTTTATTATGCATTCTTCAGGTACCATTCATTTTTAATTTAAAGTTATGTACAATTTTAAGTTGACATGCTTATTACATTAAGTTATTTCGTAAATTATTGGCATCGAATAAGAATGAAGTGTAATTTGTAGTTTTCAGCCTGTGAGTTGCCATGGGCACTGCACTTAATTGATTTACGTACTATTCCTTATCAGGTAACAACATTATTATATCGATACGATAAGAAGAATCAAATCATGCAAATTTATGATTTGTGGGAGTTCAAAGAAAGAGACAGTAACTACGGATCTCAAAAACTAAGCATTAGTATTTATATTATATTCTGTAACTTTAACGTAATTTCCAGAAGCTGTCTTATAGTACTGGGGAGGAGGATGATTGTGTGTGTGGTGTCCACTCTGAATTGCGCCATTAGCATCCAGCTTCACTTTGGCCTTGCAATTGAAACCACCTGATTGCTTTTTTGAACAATAGTAGCGATTTGTTTGTTGATGTCGAGAGTATGTGTAGCCGTTTAGAAGCAACAAAAGACTGCCTTTGCCCCGATTAGAATGTATGAATTCGTACTGAAGCTCTGGAAAATAACCGTAATACTTAACTAAAAAATATACTTCAGTATACTTATTCGTAACGCAACACAAACCAGCTACTTGAAACCGAAACAAAATAAAATAACGAGGCGAGCAATTTTAACATATCGGTATATCGGCGGCGAGTGATTTTTAATCACAGTGACGTAGCGTGTCACAACAAGCGAATTTGCTCGCTTCGTGTGAACGAGGATTAAAAAAAAGTTTTACAGTTTTATTTTTATTTTTCACACCTTTCACTTTGGTATAAATAATTACGTGAATACATTGAAAATTTAGTATTAAATGTTGTTATGTTGTGTTGTGTTTGGCCTGATTACCAATAATTAACTGTTGACGATTCACAATAACTGGTGATTGTGGCCGCATTTTAAATTGATTTACGAACAACTAATTCTAATTAATATCAAATACAGTCAGACGGAATCCGAGTCTAGAGAGAGAAGAGAAAAGAGGATCTAAGGACCTAAGAATTTGAGCATTAGCATCTTATTCTAAAACTTTAACGTATTGTCCAGAAGTTGTCTTATAGTACCGAGGAGGAGGATGATTATGTGTGTAGTCTCCGCTCTCTATGGCGCCTTTGGAGTTTAGCTTCACTTTCGCTTTACAATTGACATTTGATTGCTTTTTTGAACAATAGTAGCGTTGAGTTTGATGATGTCGAGAATATGTGTAGCCGTTTAGCAGTAACAAAGCACTGCCTTTGCTCCGATTGGAAGGAATGAATTCGTACTGAAATTCTGTAAATAAACCAAATAAGAAAAAAAAATAAGTACACACAATAACGCCACACAAGCAAGCTAAAAGAAATCGAAAAAAATAAAATACATATTCGCGGCTAGTGATTTCAATGATATTGAGTACTTTTCGCACATCAAGTGAATTTGCTCGCATTGATTATTCGCCTCGTGTGACTGAGGATTTAGAAAAAAAAAATACAATTTACAATTTCTATTATAATCTTTATTGATTGTATTTATGTACTAGTTTTTGTTTTAAATGATGTCCCTACACACTTTATTTACACGCTTTTTGACATTAAAAATATACGTCAACTTACTTCCCATCACCATGGACACTGAATTAGAATTAAAGGTAAATGTGTACCTGAATATAGTTTCTTCAGAATAAGTAACTGCATCGACTCCAATAATTTTTAAACCATGTTATATTTTGTCCCAAAAATATTTAAAAAGGTTACAAGTTGGACACCGAGCGACACTAAGTACCTAACGCAATCATTTAGATACCTACTGCCAAATTATTATTATCAATGAGCTCAAGACGACGCTGGAGGGCGCGCCGCCTGGTTTTTCCTTTTTTATGCGGCCAGCCAGGTAACAGAACAAGCTTATAACTTTGTGATTTTTCATGATACAGTTTTGAAATTTTGTACATAGATTCTTTACATAAATTATTTCATTTAATTATTATTATTTTCCTTTATTAATTTCCTTACAAATAAATTACATTTTTAAATATTCCTTAAAAAACAATATAAAAAACATTTAAAAATATAAAAAATTGTAGCCCACCGGTATCGGGAACAGGGTCCAAGCTACCGGCGGTCAGGGCTCCAGAGAGAGAAACCTCCTAACAATACGAGCCGTGTCCAGAAGTACCGCTTTCTGAATCAAGCCCTTGATCCAGCTGCCTAACGAGAGCCTCCTCAGATATTGGTCGAGGCTCTTGGCAATTAAGCCATGGGCTGATACAACTATCGGCACAATGATCGCTGAGTCCACATCCCACATGTCGACAACCTCGTGAGCCAAGTCAAGATACTTGATTTGCTTATCTTTCTCGGCTTTCACGAGGTTCTCATCATGCGGGACCGTTATATCAACAATCATTGCGCGCCGCTCTGATCGATCCACCACCACTATATCAGGCTTATTGGCTACAATAGTCCTGTCAGTGATAATGGATCGATCCCAGTACAATGTGATACTGCCATTTTCGAGAACTGGGTCGGGCACATACTTATAGTACGGCACTTCCGATTCCACAAGGTTGTATTTTAGAGCAAGTTGCTGATGGATAATCCTGGCTACAAGGTTGTGTCTATGCAAGTATTCTCCGTTAGCCAGACGAGAACACCCGGAGATAATGTGACGGATTGATTCGCCTGGACGGTGGCATGCCCGACATATGTCAACCGTACCATCCTTCACAATAAATCTTCGGTAGTTATTCGTCATCATAACTTCATCCATAATTGCACAGACAAAACCTTCGGTTTCTCCGAAAAGGTCCCCAGAACGTAGCCAGGCTACGGACGCTGATAGGTCTACATCGGGCCCATGCAAGGCCCGGAAAAAGCGTCCGTGAAGCTCCTTACTCTGCCATACCTCCATGCGGTCGTTAGTGTCAAGCACTACAGGTTTGCGCCAGTTCTCTTTAGCCAAGGAAAGCGGGGTGAGGCCTTTGTCCACCGCGACCACATCTCGATGCATCCCCACGTCGGTTTCAAGGAAATATTCCCTGAGACTGCATATCTCGCGATTGTGGAGAGTCTTAGCATTTAAAAAGCCTCGACCCCCACACTTCCGCGGGATATACAGTCTCATAACCGAAGAACGCGGGTGATGCATACGATATGCCGTCAACAATGTACGGACCCTCCTATCCAGGGCGTCTAGTTCTGTTTGAGTCCATTTGAGTATGCCGAAAGAGTACATCAAAACCGGCATGACCCAACCGTTGAAGGCACGTACCTTATTTCCGCCTGATAAAAGACTATTAAATACTTTTTTCAGGCGGCCAAAGAAGCGCTCCTTCAACGATTGCTTCATGTCAGCAACATTGATGCCCAGCGCTTCCGACATACCCAAATACTTATAGGTTTCGGTTGCTGAGAGGGATCTAAGATTTATGGAATTCGAGAGCTGGGTTCCCACGGATTCCACAATCTCCCCTCGCTTTACATGCATGACCGCACATTTGTCCACACCAAATTCCATCCTGATGGCGCTACTGAAAGTTTCAGTTACCTTCAGTAGCTCCATCAGTTGTAAATCGTTGGGGGCAAAGAGTTTCAGGTCATCCATGTAAAGGAGGTGAGATATAACTTGACCACCTCTCCTCAACCGATAGCCTAGACCTGAATCCTCCAGCAGCGTGCTAAGAGGATTCAAGGCTAAGCAGAACCAAAGTGGATTCAAACTATCGCCCTGAAATATACCTCGCTCTATCCTTATCGGTTCGCTATTCCTCTGGATTTGCCGAAATCCTGGATAGCGAAGGACTGTCCTCCATTGCCTCATACATGACATCAGGAAGGTGCGCAGAGTTGCATCAACTTTATACAACTCTAGCACCCTCATGAGCCATGTATGTGGCACGGAGTCGTAGGCCTTCTTATAGTCTATCCAACATGTCGACAGATCCTTTCGGGAACGGCGAACCTGTTGACTAATGGCCATATCAATGAGGAGTAGCTCCTTAGTACCGCGGGA
The DNA here is from genome assembly GCA_963082995.1 of Noctua comes. Classification (NCBI taxonomy): domain Eukaryota; kingdom Metazoa; phylum Arthropoda; class Insecta; order Lepidoptera; family Noctuidae; genus Noctua; species Noctua comes. The sequence continues at coordinate 16,196,745 of OY720270.1, forward strand.
CCCGTTCCTACATCCATTTTGAGAAGCGGACATGATAGAATTGTCATCAATGTGTTTGTTAATTTTAGCTCTCAAAATGGATGTAAGAACTTTATAGACCGTCGGAAGACAGGTAATCGGTCTATAATTTTTGGGCTCCGCAGTACTACCCGATTTATGGAGCAGGTGGGTTATACCTGTTGTCAGGAACTCTGGCAGCGACCCTGACTCTAAGGCTGACTGGAACACGATCGCCAGGCGAGCGTGCGACCTGGTGAACCATTTAATCCAAAAGTTGTGCAGCCCATCCGGCCCTGGAGATTTCCAGTTCGGCAACGGACGGACTGCACGAACTACGTCTTGGGGGCTGATAATGATTGCCCCCATTTCTGGTACTATATCGCACGCTCGCTCAACCTCCCGAGTCCAATCACCCTCGGTATGGCTAACAGGCACCGACCAGATGCTGCGCCAGAACGAAGACATGGCATCATCATCCGGCAGGCGCGTGTCAGCCACACCTTGGTCCGGTCGCTCCCAAGCCCTATAAACCCACCTTTCATCTCTTTGGAATGTGCGATTCTGAGTGTATCGGTCCACCCTCCGCTTATACCTACGGATACGGTTTGCCCATGCATACACTTTCTGCTTCAGGAAGTCGATGCGCTCTGTGACACCGGACATGTAGTCTCGAGGACTAATATCAGTCCCCGAGAATGCCCGCCGCACAAAACGCATCACTCTAGGACGAGTATTGCCCTCCCTGAAGCAGATCAGTTTGCCGATGAGTGCTCTGGCCTCACCAATACGCCGTTCAATCCTGTACTGCCATGCTGGTACGGCTGGTTTAGGTCGTGTAGCTCTGTCATCAGAAAATTTGACATGAGCTACACGACATGCCGCTACAGCCGCACAATACAGGACTGAGTGAGCATCGGTGAGGTCTTCACAGTTGTCAAAATAGTTTGACAACTGCGAATCCAGAACAGCCACCAGCGCCCTATTTTTGTTATGCATGGGCAAACGAGGTATGCGTGGTCTAAGGTCGGGTTGCATGAACCGATATTCTCGAATCGCACCCTCCAAAGCACTCCTCATTTCCTCATTGCACTGGGTACTTACATTAGTAACCATGTCACTACTCACGTCGTTATCGCGATTTGATATTAAGGTAGACTGTGGTGGAACCACAGCCTGCGACGGCGTGGCAATGACATGGCTACTCTGCATTTCAATCCGCAAGCGATCAAGTACGGTGTCATCCAACATACGATTACGCTGGATGACTCGCACCTGATCCGATAGTCGTTGTGCCGACACGTTGACAGCTGGCTCAAGCACCTGAAACAAAGAGAGCATCCGAACACGGTACGCGGTCAGGTTGTTTCCCCCCTCTGTAGCCCCATAGTATGCGCGCATGACATTTGCATTGATGGATTGTGTCCATCGCATGCGCTGCACACTCCCGCCGGGAGCTGGGACCCTATCAGAGGCCAGTGGGCCTCGAGGTCCTAAACCGTCCGGCGGCCGGCGTCCTCCCCGTCGACGAACAGGTGGTGGCGTCGTCGGCGGAGAGAAATACTCGTCGCTCGAGCTCGACGCAACTGCCACTGCCGGTGTCACAGCACTCACGATGGGGCTGGATTCCGGCGGCGGCGAGGCGGAGCTGAGTGACGGGTCCGGAGGCGGTAGGCGTGCGCGTTTTGATGCAGCTCTGGTCAACATGTTACATCTTCAGTTGCTTTTCATTTTCTCTTTTAATATGACTGACAGATTATGTCAGATGAATTGTGATTTTTGCATGCGTATTTATTTGTTTTTATTTTCATTTTGGAGTGGGTTTTTGTATTTTTGTGATATTACTGCTGTTATAAAACTGTGATATGGTTCAAAACTTCCAGTATATTGTTTTACTATTAAAATTTCAGAAAATTTGATAAATCGATTCCCAAGACGTTTATTAGACGTTAGTGTTGCCAGAGTATATATATATGTATTAATAATTATTATTATTAATTATTATTTATTATTATTATTTTTTTTATTATTTTATTTTTTATTTTTGTATTGTTATGTTTTGTGTTTGTATTTATAAGTATGTATGTATATTCTTATATTATTATGTTTTAATAGTTCTTTTTTACGTTTTATGTATTCTATTTTCTCTTCTTCTTTTACACACTGTCTACATCTCTTTCTTTTTAGTATCTCCTTTCTGCTGGAGAGATTTCTTTAGAAATAAGCATCACCTTTGTACTATTTTCTGTTCTTTTCTTCTTTTCTGTATTTTAGTGTGTACATAAACTGTTAAATAAATAAATAAATAAAAATACTAGACACGTGTTTCAGGTTTCGCATATATACTAAAACTAATGTTGTATATAATATGTATTATCGACATGATAAGACAAAAAAAATGCAACCTAAGGGAGTCAATAGTCATAGAGAATTTTAGGACCGCAGAAACTGAGGTGTAGGTAGTATTTAAAATAAAATAAAAAACAAATATCGGGAACTCATAGAACCCAGTAAACATGGTAAATATCCCGTTAGTATTAATAGTAAGGTAGTATTTATTCTCTAACTTTTACCGTATTTTCCAGAAGATGTAGATACTACATCGTAGGAGGATGATTGTGTTTGCAGTCTCCGGTATGTATGGCGCCTTTCGAGTCTAGCTTCACTTTAGCCCGGCAATTGTAACCTACTGTTGACTTTTTTGAACAATAAAAGCGATTGCTTTGTTGGCCTCGAGAGTATGTGTAGCCCTTTAGTAGTAACAAAGCATTGCCTCTTTTGGTTGGTATAAATTCGTACTGGACCTCTGGAAAATAACAGAAACAGGCCAAAAATTATACACAAACAACTTTTATTTATTTTTGAATTCAAGGAATGTCGAAAAAAAAACGTTACGTTAATTGAGCGGCGAATGATTTTTAATCACAGAGTGTCACAGCAGTGTTTTTTGTACACCTTTTATTTGACATGCTTAAATGAATAAATAATCACGTTAATATACTGAATTAGTATTTATTTATTTATTTAAGCTTTATTTATCCATACAATATTACATTCGTAATTACTAAAAAAATACATTCATAATGATGTACAACAAATATATTTTTGTATGGCCCTTATAGGGTAAAAAGCCTCCTCCATCTTTTTTGTTTTTCATGGGCGGCGTTCATCCAGTTTTTCCCAGCTGTTTTTATGATGCTGTAACCTATCGTTTCTTTTGCCGTCCTCTTTGTCTTTTTGCAGTCGGACCAAGCCACTTTGTTGTTTGTTATGTCATCTGTTATCCTGGTACCTAGCTAAGCTATATGGCCTGCCTGCTCACTTCCACTTCAGTGTCATGGCTTGTTGCAGTGCATCGGTGAGTTTTGTTTTGTTGCGTATGTCAAGCATTTCGTGTTTTATCCATTCTTCTTAGTTTCAGGATACTTCTTTCCATGGCGTGCTGGCACGAGAGGATTTTGTTTTTAGTCTTATTAGTGAAAGTCCAAATCTGACTTGCGTATATTAAGGGGGGCAAGATACATGAATCCATTTTGATCTTCTTTAGCTTCATACTGTAATTTCCTTTGAGGATTTCTTTCAGTGCCCAATACTTTTCCATATTGTGTTTATTCTTCTGTCTACTTCATTTTCGTTTCGGTTGGTGACAAATTTCATTATTTTTTCATATATTCTTAGAATTAGTATTACATAATAACATAATTATGTAGTTATATAAATAATATGTAATACCTATTGACTAACTGTTCTTATTTCAACTTAAATCATTATATGTTTCATTAAACGTCTAATTCTAACTTAAAAAAATCTATCGACACGATAAAAGGAATTAAGGAAACAATCATGAAAGTGTAGACTGTGAGAGACTGAGTCCAGAGACAGAGAGAGAGAGTATCTTAAGATTTTAGAAACTGAGCATTAATATTTATCTTACATTAACTTTATAGTATTCTCCAGAAGTTGTCTTAAAGTATTGAGGAGGAGGATGATTGTGAGTGTAGACCCCATTTTCTATGGCGCCTTTAACGTTTAGCTTCACGTTGGCCTTGCAATTGAAACCACCTGATTGCTTCTTTGAGCAATAGTAGCGGTTGCTGAGTTTATATCGAGAGTACGTGTAGCCGTTTAGCAGCAACAAAAGATTGCCTTTGCCTCGATTGGTTGGTATGAATTCGTATTGAAACTCTGGAAAATTACCGAAATAAGTAAAAAAAATATTATTAAATAAAAGCGTAGCACGAAACAGCTGCTGCATCTGGATAAAAAGAGGGTTCCGTATCCGTATAAATATGGCCCGGAAAAAGGCACTATGACGGCGTTATTGCCTGTTTGAACAACAGTAGCGATTACTGTATTGATCTCGAGAGTACGTGTAGCCGTTTAACAAAATCACACGCTTACCTTTGAATTTGAAGAATCGACAAAATGACAGATTTCTTTTGTTGATCCGTCATCTTGTCCATCGTTCCGACGACAAAATGACATATCAATGAAGGGTGAAGAGTGTGCTTCTAAAGCCTTGTCAACGTATGATGAAAGTAGCTATGAAATACTGACCTGTATCGATCATTTTTTGTGACGTTCATCAACATTTAGAATGCACGCTCTTAACAGGATAATCAGAAAAAATAACTCCACTTTACATAATTTCAATTTTAAATCTTTATTATGTCTTCTATTTATTTATTTTAGTTCTAAATGATGTACAATTTTGACATGCATATTGGATTAAATTACTAACAGTTAGACCATCGCCAATGTAATAGAAAAAATAATGTAGATTGATACACTCTACCGACACAATAAAAATAAACGATGATACAAATACAATCTGTAGGAGACTGAGTCAAAGAGACAGAAGATCTTAGGACCTATCAACTGAGATTTTATGATTGTCTCTATTTTATTCTGAAAGTTTAACGTACTCTCCATTAGATGTCCTATAGTACTGAGGACGAGGATGATTATGGGTGTAGATACCATTTTCTATAACCCCGTTGGCATCCAGCTTCACTTTAGCCTTGCAATTGACATTGGACTGCTTTTTTGAACAGTAGTAGCGAAAGCTTTCCTTATATCGAGAGAATGTGTAGCCGTTTAGCAGTAACAAGGTATTGCCTTTGCCTCGATTTGTAGGTATGAATTGGTATTCGTACTGAAGCTCTGTAACACGACCGATATAAACAAACATTGAAAAGTGCAAAGGTCATCATAAAAATACCTTATAAAATAATGTGTTCGCAACATCGCAGCGAGCAAGTTTTTACCGCAGTTAGTAGCATGCGTGTCATTCCATGCGAATTTGCTCGCGGCGAGTATCCGCCTCCTGTCCGATGGGGATTTAGGAAAAAAGTTTTACTATTACTTTTTTTAATCTTTATTAAACATTCTTTTTATAAACCGAAACCAACAAAGGATACACCACGATTAGTCACGATGGGAGGATGGGATAGAGTGACCTGAGAGACAATCAAGTGTATTTTGCGTGTGACAAAAAAAAGGAAATGTGTGACGTATTTCATATTTTTTACCAATATCGGAGTGATTTTAATTGTGTGACCACGTTAAAATCAGAGCAAGCGTTTTGTGTCTAAAAAATTCTAAACAAATATTTGTTTACTAAACAAGATTCTAAGCCTCTGATTTTTTCAATAAATAAAAATACACTTGATACCTGGTAGGGGGAGGAGGGATGGCCTAAAACCTCACGACATTTCAACAAGGGGGAGGACGGGGTATAAATTTGGCCAAACACAACCTCACGTTATTAAAGGATGGCCCCCAAAGCCAAAACGAAAAATAAAAAAATAAAAAAAATAAGTTTATTGGCACAAAAACCCGAAGGGGCATGATTTGTTTTTTTTTTTTTTAAATTAAGTTTACAGTTGATTGAAATGACTATTAGATTAAATTACAACGTGATTTATCATTTACATTGTATTCAATGAAATTAATACCTAACTGTTGACAATTTCAAGTTGAAGTGTAAATAGTCATCATCATCATTTCAGCCGTCCACAGCTGGACATAGGCCTACCCCATGTGTCGCCAGATTGACCGGTCCCGTGCAGTCTCGCATCCAACGGATGCCCGCAACCTTCACCAGGTCATCGGTCCATCTAGTGGGAGGCCTAATAAATGGTGACCGACCTACATTCATTCATTTTCTTAAAAAAATGTCTTATTAACTACTAATAAATCCACAGAACAGAAAAAAACAGTAGAAGTCGCATGTGGGCGGGGCGCGCGTACCCCGAGGTTTGCGCTGTTCCGCAAACTGTTACCCCCACGCCCACGCCACGCACATCAGTCTAGATAGAAGCGTCACAGTGACAATAACTTTTATAAAACCTATTTTAATGTTAAAAAAATACTAAAATGCCTTATTGTGCTTTTCTAGAATGTAAAAACGATAGCAGAACCAAAAATGTATCAAATGGTGGTATATCATACCCAGTGGCGTGCAGTAGGTTTCCTCAGAGGTTAGGCTAGCCGGAGGGCACCTCTGAGGAAACCTAAACCTAACCAAAAAAATTTGATAAAAAAATTTGATATAAAAATTTGAAAAAAAAAAACATTGAAAATAAGCCTGTAAAAATAAAAGTTATAAATACAAGAACTCACCACGTTATTCAAGGTTCTGAAGGTTCAAATCACGATTTTCTGACGATGCAAACTAGTTTCAATACGTGATTTACCAAATGTATTTAACTTTAAACATGCCTCTAGATGTTATTCTATTGATATGTCATGCTTTTTTGACGAGTAATGAAAATTATCCAAATCAATATATCCCTCACTCCACTTACTGGAAGTATTAAACAAAATGCACGGAAAACAATACAATTTATTTGTGTGTTAACACCCACACAGCCAGCTAAATGTTGCATAATTTTGAGGATTGAAATGACGAGTACGAGGTGAATTATTATATTTTTGGATTAATTCTCGCAATTGGTATACCTTTAGACACCACTTGAATCTTATCATTAAACGATAATTGCGAAAACTTATTGTTTTTAACTTCTAACAAACACATTATCACTACACACTTCACAACAGAAAATCATCTTTAAGTGTAAATGTACTTAACATTAATGTACGTATCAAAACCAATTACTTATAAGTTATAACTTAGTAAGATATAAAAACATTCAAGATCGCATATAAATTGCTTGTCACATGAAACAAATAAACAATATGGCTACTCAAGAAAAAAATATTTCGCAATCTGTTTTAAAAAAACACTACCAAATAAAATGCATCATTGTCATACCGTGATCCTTTATAAAGGCGCATAACAAAATTTTGCCGGATAATAATACTGACAGACGACAGTAACGGTGGTGTTGTCATTACTTAATTTCCAAACACCCCAAAAATCAGAGCGAAAAATAAAATTCATGTAGTTTTTAATTATTTTTATAGGGGGTTTTTGCAAATCTTACAAATACAATTTATCATTTTTGTGGAAGGTCTAAATTCGACAATAAGACCATGTTTTTTTAATTGTATCTAGTAGTCATTAAGGAAACTATCATGTCTGTCTTTGTTTCTCGAATTCCCCGCAGTTCGGGGAAATGTCCTCAAATTGGGAACACTGCTCTAATGTCATAATCATTCATAAATCTATTTCGCGATTAGCCAATCATAGCACGTTGTGATCGTCTACAGTGGACGGAGTTTACGCCCATAATCTATACATGTGTGCCGTTCATGGCGTTCATACACACAAAAATATGCAACAGTGTGCGTAAGTTTTTGAATGAGATGTAGGCACGATCACTTCGTGCCTAACAGAATTGACAATTGATAGCCACGAACTTGTAAGTTTGAGTTACGTTACCGTTCGCGACAAGTTGCTATAAGTGTTCTAACAGGAGTTTTAACTTTTTTTTTTAATATTCTGTTTATTTTATTACATAGTTAAAATAAATGCACTTAGCGTTGTTGGTAGGAATGGTAGGGTAGGCTTTGCCTAATAGCCTCTATGGACGGCACGCCCCTGATCATACCATCGGGAAGTCTTAATTTACTTTATTTCGAATAAATTTGAAAAACATTATTTTATTATACAAGACAAGTACAAATAGACTTTATTGTTTATTATATAGGGTCTACTTTCTTTTAACTCAAACATAATATTCTCGAAGATTCCAACTACGCACATGTCACAGTCCGCTACTCAATCAGAGATTGACGTTATCGATAATGAGTTATCGATATTTTAAACTTCAATGTTCTATGATGTATGATGTATTCAAATTGAGAAAAGATTTATCTCACCCTATGTCATTCATAAAGTCTCGAACCTATAAAAAAATGGTTTTCGTATTATTTTATAGCTTCAGATTTCCTAAGGATCCAGATAGAAAAGAATATAATAAGTGGCCTATGTGTTAGTCTGAAACATCAAAGTTCGCTAAGGAGTTGGTCGAGCTAAAACATACTTAAAACGAGTGTAGCTGCCGGCGAAATCGAAGGGTTCCCATGTCAATAGAAAGTAGGTACTAGGTAACTGTAGTAACAAATCGTGTAGTTTATTCTGTTACCTTTCTATCAAATAGTATAATTTTCGAAATCAATCAGTAGTTTAACATGACAATATTAACATAACAATAAATTCTTAATTATTCGTTATATAAATCATAAGCATTATTATAAATTTGTAACACTTGATTTCAAACATAAGTACTTAATTCATTTTTAAATTTAAAAATATTTATCGACTCTTGAATTTTGTTTGAAAATAAAACGCAATGTCGATAAAAGGGCAACGACAGTGGTACAACCCTAGAAAAGGACGAATAGCACACAAATAGTAATGAGCTCGTTACGGGAAATATTAATCTTATTCCTGAACAAATAAAGGCTTATTAAATGCATTTAGTGTAGTGACATCTAGCGGCGAGTAGCAGAACTTGCTCGTAAAACTATTTCGTATGAGCTAATACGTAAACAGAGTAGATAATAAACCACTCTATTAGCATGTAATTATGGTTTATATTAAAAAAAAACGAAGACTAATATATTACTTTCTTTCATTTAATATTAAATTACCAATCACACCACGCTTTTCTTAGTGTTACGAAATACAATTAACCTGTTTATGTGTTAGTTTGGGGTACGCTGGTTCCGAAACTAATAAAGCTCTATGCGATTTCTACTGTTTTTTTCTGTTCTGTGAACAAATCTCAGGAGGTGGATGATTGTGGGAGAAGTCACCACTTACTATAACGCCGTTAGTATGCAGCTTCACTTTAGCCTTGCAATTTACATTTGATTGTTTTTTTGAACAATAGTAGCGATTGCTGAGTTTATCTCTAGAGAATGTGTAGCCATTTAGTAGCAAACGATTAGCTTTGCCTCGACCGGGTATGAATTCGTACTGGAGCTCTGCAAAATGAACAAACGATTATGTACCTTATCGTAGCGAACGAACACTTTAACTGCTTGAAATGAAAAAGTGCACAGGAGCGTGCTTTTTAAAAGCTGGCAATATCGCAAATGATTCCATCGTTTCGTGACTGGCTGAATAGAAAAAGTGGAGCTTGTAATAGTCGTTCAAAAGAGTTAGCTGCAGAAGAATAAAGTGATTATGGAAATACTAAACATCGTGTATACTAGCGGCGAAGAATGCACTAATGGATATAACAATTGCTCAGGCCTAATTCTATTAGTGACTTGTAGCGTATCACACCAAGCGAATTTGTTCGCATAATTTGCACTGCTCGAATTTATTCACCTCGTGTCATTGATATATTTAGTTTTTTAATATATCAATGCCTCGTGTGAACTGAATCGAAAAAAAGTAATCGTACAGTATCTAATTTAAATCTTTATTGTGTGTAGTTAATAATACTTTTTATATGTATGTCTGTTTGTTCCGGCTAAACTTCGAAACGGATGAACCGATTTTGACTGGCAGATACCTGATACTGTAAGGTCTAACATAGGCTACTTTTATTTTAGAAAAATAATTAGGGTTCCGTGCAGAAAAAATTAAAACCAAGTAGAAATTGGTAACAAAATCTAATTCAAAGCGAAGTAGTATTTTTTTTAAACAATTTCACGTGAGCGAAGGTCGCGGGCAACATGTACTACATGATAATAAAAATGGCAAACGCGGTTACTTTGATCCACTACGAACAATTCATTCAAATGAATAAGATTGACATTAAAATAATTAAATTTATTAGTTTTTGGGGCAACTTTTGTGAAAGGCAAGTATTTTTAAAGTACAAAAGCGCTGCATAATCTAACAACTCGATTCGATATAAAAGCTAAAAGAAGTAAAAAGTCCGACATCGGAAACTTGACATCGAGCTGTACTTATGTCGATGAGATCACAATAAGTTTTGGTGGGTATAGAATTACTTTATTGAATATCAATATTTGATAACAATCTTACTTCACTACTCTAGAAAAGTATGTATAAGCTATTACATGGTATCAGACCTTTTTGGTATTCTTGTATTAGGAATTTTGTGACACCTATGTTCTAACTTTATTTATTCAAATATCTTTTTATTATTGCATTCAATTTTAAATCTAATTAAAAAGTCATAAGGCGTAAGTATGTTTAATGTACACCCAATTAATGTTTGCTTGCCAAAATGGCAGAACGTACACTATTTGAAGGATTCTCAAATCCTCCATCTTATTCTATGCAAATAAATATTGTATTCTAAAAATACATTATATTATATTCTACACATGATAATTAGAAAAAAAAATATAGGAACTATTGAATTGAAAGGAACTTCAGCAATGGGGTTAAGAAAATGTTTTTTTTATTCTGAAATTTTAGGTATCCTGCGTTTACACGGAAAATTTATTTACATATAATCATTTGACAAACAACGATTGGTAAAACATGATTGGTCATTTCATATTTTTACAACAAGTTTGGAAAATAACTCACTTAAAAAAAAATTCTCCCGATAAACTTTTATTTGATAACTGATTATATTTAACAAACAATTCATTTAACATTCATGTCATCTCCTGAAACGTTTGAAATAAAAATCTGTTCCATATTACGCAATTTCCTAAACTTTAAACTCATTAAATAGCCAAAAACGTAATTTTAATTAATAAAACAACAAAAACTTAGGATTGAAGAGCGAGCGAAGCGAGCTCGGGACTTAGGGCACCCCGACGTTAGGTTAGGTTAGGTTACAGTTACAGGTCTACAGTATTTTCACAGTTTTTATGCCTTGTGACTGGGACTGTAGCTATTGTTGTCTTTGTTTCGACAAAAGTGCCTGTAACTGGCCTATTTGAAATAAATGCTTTGATTTTGATTTTACTATAAACCCTGTAAACAGAAATAGGAGAAAATATTAAATAAAAAATTATTATAATATCATGTGAAACATTTGCCAAATAAGCGTTTGTAAAGTGAGTGTTTATGAAATAAAACATTTGCGGAATAAGTTGTTTGTGAAATAAATAGTATATGAAACGTTGGTTGTAAACTAATTTGTCAAAGGCGTTTTGGTGAAACATTAGTGAACCGAAATTTTAACGTATTCTCCAGTGACTGTCTTATAGTACTGAGGAGGAGGATGCGAGTGGTTACAGTTAATACTCTTTATAGCGCCATTGACATCCAGCTTCACTGTAGCCCGGCAATTCATACTTGATTGCTTTTTCGAACAATAGTACAGATTTCTTTGGCTTTTTCGAGAGTATGTGTAGCCGTTTAGTAGTAATAATTGATTGCCCGTGCCGCCACGACAGGTTGGTATGAACTCATATTTCAAGTCTGAAAATGACCGAAATAAGTTAGTGTGATTTCGTACTGAAAATCTAGGAAAATACTTATTGACATAAAAAAGAGAGGTTACCTGAGCCCAGCAATAGGTTGTACATTGCAGGCTAATGTCATTACATAAACTAAGTACTGTATAATACAGGGTGATTGGTAATTGGGTGATACTAGACCTAATTTGCCACAATTTTGACCAGATAACTTGGGGTCCAAACTGGGTTGTTTTGGAGAAATCGAACTTTACAAGTTTTCTAGAAAGTTTCCACCTGTCCACCAAAAACTGCTGATTGTGAGAAATCTACGACGTTCAGGGTGTTAATCTTATACTTTTCTGATAGTTTATGAACGAATGAACCCTTCGAAAACCAATTTGGGAACAACAGTTGTTTTCTGGTCATTCACTTGCTTGTTGTTTTCAGTGGGTACGGTGGCACCATTTTAGAAAGCTAATGACACAAGGAAGTCGTGCCCGTAATTTGCACGACAAGCGTCATACATTTATTTTGAAAAAACTGTCTCGAAAAACAAGGTTAGTTTCAAGAAAATTTCAGAACATGATCTTTTGGCGCTTAATTTTCTAAGGCAGATGTATTTTTTTGGCAAATTGGTTTTAAGGAATGCACTCAAACACCAATCGCCCTGTATACTTATATGTACATGCTAAAATCTTAAGTATCTGAGAGAGAACATCTATTAAACGGAATTAAAACAAAACATTTAGAATAGGTAACATTTAATTTAACGATACAATATCTGTTTAGAATATTTTTACAGTAAATTACTAGGAATTAATTATTATTTTTTGCCGTGTCACCATTTCGTGATTGGATTGATTCTGTCGCTTTGAAAATGCCAATCATGGTGACAAGACTAAGTTTAATTTAATTAATAACAAATCGTCAACTATTTTATATAGGGAAGATTGGAAAGGTATGAGAGAGGCCTTTGCCCAGCAGTGGACAGAATAGTAGCCTATTCAGACATAAAAAAATAGATCGACATGATAAGAGTCATACAATTTTTCTTTAAAAACTTGATTGATCAAATACTTTAGTATTTAAAACACACGCATCAAGATAAAGGCCAAAATCAACAGTTACTTAGGTTACATCGTCAATACAGCAGTGGCGAAGATTCCATATAACTCGATTCCTACCGGCTTCCCTTTGAAAATTGGCACAGTCAGTATTTTATAGACAAATAATATAACCACATTAAACATATATGTACTCCGGCTTACCTCTTACAAAAAATGACCCTTCGCTACTGCAATAGAGCCTTAATTTTCAAATTGCAAAAGTCTATCTAACACACAAACAACTATCGGCAATCTGAAGTGGCATCTAATCAAATCAAATGCTACTAGGTGTAACAACCGCCATCAAAAACATAATATTAGTTATCCTAATCCTAATTCAGCTTGATTAAGTTCCCGTTGTTAGAAACAACATAGTTTTCTTTCACATGATCGTGGGTATACACCAGCCTCTCGACGTATTTCTCATCAGCTGTCAGCTTGACCTTCGCTTTGCAGCCGCAGGATACTCTTCGGGAACAGTACCAGTTCAGTCTAGTGGACTTGCTGTAGGTGTAGCCGTCTAGCAGCATTACAATCCCGTGACGGTAGTTCACAAATGTTGGTCGAACTGGAAAAAAGATACAATTTCAAAACCCAGTTTTCTCGGAATACGAAGATTAAGGCGTCGCTTTCCATTTAAATAAGTCAAATTATCATTGGAAATTCTACTAGTTTCGCACCTTTTTCATCTGGGTAGTAAACAACAACTGAAAAAAAAACATTGGGTTTAATAATGTTCCATTTATCAGTTTTTGGTTTCAAGATTGGGCCAAGGAAACCAGGGAAGTCTTAAAGCGGATTAGGTTGACATTTTGACAATATCGTCAAAGCTGCTTGAAACTCTCGGACATCACCGAGAAGTATATCAGAGAAAACGGAGGCCTATACTCAGCAGTAGGTTATTCCAGACTGAAATGATGATGATGAGCTTTAACCAACACTATGTTTCATTTAGAAATAATTTTAATATTCGTTTACATCACAAACAATTGCTTAATGTGACGATTATGGTATGATGTGGTTTATTATTGGTTTGAGAAACCTTTGCATTGGAACATTATTTGATATAAGTTACAAATAGCGTAACACCTGTTTTCAAATTCACCAAGACTGTGGAAGACAATTGTACTACCGAGTGTGCTGATGGTTGACCACATTTCAACCTTATTGCTTAGGGCATAAGGGTAAAAAAGTGGCAAAACATCAGTGAACTCGTTTGTACAATCAAAATAATGTTGTATTGTCTTTGAGTGTGTACAACAAATAAAACAGAAGGTTCAATTATCATCATTTTATAAAAAATACCTACTGAAAAATATACATAATGACTTATATTATTATTTAATTAAACTTACACAGAAAGGATAAGTAAAACAAAACCATTACTTTCTCAGTAGTTTCATTTTTATTACATACAATACATAATGACTTACATTATAAATATAATTTAATTAAACTTACACAGCATGGACAAGTAAAACAAAACCATTACATTCTTATTAGATTTATTTACCCACACTTCTTTCTTATTCTTATTACAATATACAATAACAAAATACGCATTGCTTAAATAATAGAATTTTTGACCAATAAAAACATCTTCAATTAGGAGAACGGGAACATGAAGTAGCAAATTTTTATTTTATTTTTTAGTTCCATTCACATGCAACAGGTTGAACTACGTAAACTAAGTAAATTGTACAGTCACAGAGAAGAACATATTTTAATTTTGTATTGTTTGTGACTGTACCTTATAAAGTGTTGCTAACGTTATTGGTAAGGTATTATAAATAAATAAAAATCTATTATTTTAAGACAGCATCCCCCATAGAGTGTTTGTATAATGTTCGTAGACACATCTATAATATTTAGTATTATTTTCTTAGTTAAGTTTATCAAGCCCTATCCATGGACAGGGCTTGATAAACTGACATGACATGACATGTAGCTCGATAAATCGCCCACACAATCTCTCCACAAAGACCTTCAGAATGTAATTTTAGAATGGGAACAGGATTTAGGATTCCCCAAATAAAAGTCATATACTTGGCATATAATTTTTTAATTATATAATCTAACATTACTTGACACAACCAGAATTTAGAAAACCTATTAATGCAAATTCAAAACAAAAATAATTAAGTAATTGTTTAAATTCTTGTTTAATGTTTTTCTTTGAATCTGACATCTATTTATTTAAAAGGAGCTAAACTTGTTAAACTTACCTTTAAACCTGTCAGTAATACCAAATGCTGTTGTGCTGAGTAAACGGAATAAAGTTACAAAACTAAATATTTCACGCAGCAATTTTTTTTTTAAATTTTGTAATAATTGTAGGTGTATGACCAAATAATACCTGGTTACCTAGAGAAATAAACATTTACATACAAATATTAAACCACAATCTGGTAATTCCTACCAAATTAAATAAAAAGTAAAGTGAATGAAGCTAAACATATTTTTTGAATTCTAGGCACTGTAACTGGTGTTATTCTTGTAAAAAACCTTCATGAAAGTTTGGTATCATTGTAAATATTATAATTATACACGTTATTCATACCTAACTGATTATTTAAGAGGAATATACGGAAGTCATATTTTGACAACTTTCAAATCTTATTGTTACGTACTTACCGCCTCCAGCAACCTCCAGTGACCACCGACACATCACAAAATCACTATTATCACTGCTAATACACGAAACCATCACTTAACTCAGTTGATTTTCACATTATTCACAATTAACCATAAGAATAACACAAAACATTTTGAGGTTAGAATCACTGAGAACAAAAGTTAATAATTCACTTTTACACATACAGTCTTTGTATTGTCCATAATATAATATTAGCGGTATAAAATATCTTTTGGGATATCCTAAAACACCAAAATCGCGGTAAAAATAAACAAACCAATATATTTGTTTTGACATTTGACATTAGCAAAATGTTTACGAACGAACTTAGGCGCGTTCCAACTCCACACCCCATCCTTTACTTTCTTAGTTGGTCAAAATAAGGTATTCGGTACAAAAACATTTTGTTCCTTCAACAAATTAAATTCATTTCTATTAATTTGATTCAACCTAAAGATAAGCAAGGCCTTAATATCTTCTTCTCTTTCCACGTCTTTAGCTGTTTTTTAGCTGCTTAGGACCTGTTCCAACTAGAGAAGCCCGCTATCTTTTTTTTCAAATTATTATTCTTACAAGTGAACACACACTTAAATAATTATCATTACAGCCAAACATCAGCCAAAAGACGTCCACTACTGGACATTATTACACAGCTCACAGGGACAGACTGACAAACTAATAACGGATTGTACATACGTCAAGATTACAATATATTGAAAATAATTATGCATGTCACGTACTCTTTTTCCACACAGGGACTACTCTTGTAGTTTTATTCTTACGCATAGTTCTTACACTAGCTAGATTTCTCTTGTTTGAAGGAACAGCAGGGCAGAAAAAGTTTATTTTGCTTTACGTTAATTTGTAAACAACCTACTAAACACGGGCTTGCCGATTTAAAATTAAAATATTTCTTGTGTGTAATTTGACTTCAGTGTCTTGTAGACACTGAAGTCAAAAGTCTCGTTAAGTTAGAGTACTAAATTATAATTAACTAGCTGTGGTTAATAATTTAGTACTCAATCTTAACAAGTGGTAAATTATGATGAATAAATACTAAATAATATTTTTGACCCGTGATTATTATCTGTCAGTCAGTAATAAAATTTTCCCATCTTTAGTTAAAAAATTATTTGTATAATGGTATTTTTAAGCTTTTGTGGCATGATTTATCTTGTCTTAATTTTTGGCGCAATGGCATACTTTCGCAGTAACGTACATCGTAGTTAAGAACTTTCGCAAACAACGAACGTCGCTATAGTAAACATTCGCATCGCGGTATTGAACTTCGCAACTATGATTTACACTCGAAAAGTTATTACCTAGGTCAATGATATTACATTACAGGATTTTTTTTTTATCATAAATTGTTAAGTCGTTGAAAGTTTCATCAGTTACAGTTGGTGTTAAATAATCATAATTAATATTGATGTAGAACCATGTGACAAGAGTTCCTTTTGAAATTATGACAAGGTGAGCTTTAAGGAAATGTGTGGGCAAATGTAAATATAAATACCATTGGGGACACGGCTTGTGATATTCTGAAATATACGAAAATATAACACAATCTTTGCTTTTGCACAGTCTTTGCACAGTCGGGTAATAAGTGTGAGACCACTTTTATTGCGAACCGCTCTTTCAGAACACAATAATTATTACTCTCTAGAAATATGTTATGTAAGCCTTTTGATTCTTAGCGATTAGTCGATACTTGTAATTAAATTTTTTCATATTCCCGAAATACTTTTTAAATTTTTAATTTCTTGAATTAGGTGCCACAGCCGCGGGCGCGCCTTCATGTCTTTCTTGAAAGAAACAGAATTAGTGACGTTTGACATTTCTTCGACGCTTCAACATAACCTAAAAAAGTGCTTGTTTATTTTGTTTTATAATTAGTTTTCTGTTTTGTTTTGATGCTGTTTAATAAATTCAAAATATTTTCGAGCCTAAATTAAAGAAAGTCAGTGGTATGGTACATGCCTAGATATGAATATTTCTTTGAATAACCGTTACATAAAAATCTTAATTGGACCAATTTGTTGATTAGATTTTTTTCAGTTTTCTTGTTGTTGTTATGTTTATGTTGGCTTTCATGTAATTTAATAATAAAAAAAATGATGTGTAAGTGTGCAGTGCGGTTAATATATTCGTTAAAAGTGAATTAAGTGCGTTGTGTGTGAGCAGTTTTCGGCGAGAGATTGATAAAAGGTACGAATTTCTTTATTTCACAATAATTGTACAACATAATGTAATTCTTAAATAAACAGCGCTTTTCATACAGTGCAATGCATTCCTTCTATTTGTATTTCTACCAAAACAACTTTTACCCTCCAAAACATGTAACATCACACTGTTTTATAGTAAAGTCCGTAATTACTTAAACCTTTTTACTGACAGATTTCGGATAAGATAACATTAGTAAGGTTTAAATCATCAGTTAGTAACATTTATGTCAGAAAGATATCATGATTTTCATGGTAACTATCATTGGGTGACGGTAGGCAGTATTATCTGCAATTGAATAAGTGCCCTGTAATATGTAAGTGCACGATTCGTAACCATAAGATTTTAATACTTACATTACTTGGTTTTATTTAAAATTTATAATAATTCATAGTTGAATTTTGGATTGACTTGATTTAGATTGCCAGGAACACATTAAAATTTAGTAATCGAAGATAGTTTAAAATATTTTTGTAGCCTAAAATATTAGAAATATTATATGAGCACAGTAGACCATACGTCAGTGTGTATGTGTATACAAGTGAGTTAGGTGGCCACAAACTGGTCCCAAGAAATTTCAGTAAGTCGTGCACCATTGATATGAAAGAAGAAGTGGAAATACTCTGACCTTGAGCTGATCTAGTATAGAATTTCAATAGAATAGGTCAGTTTATAATACTGGTCTTGTTACCTACTGTACAAAAAGAAATACACTAAAAGTTGTAAAATTAATTTAATTAAATATATTTGTTCATTTTCAGGTAAGTTAGTATGCTTCAAAAAAGTGAATCAGCATGGAAATTGGAATCAGTAAGTGTATAAATTGTTTTTTGGTTTTCGCACAGCAGTTTTTATTTTCTCTTTTAAAATACAATTTATGCTTTATAATGTTGTGTATTTTATAAGAAAAGACAAGCATTCTAACCATGTGTTTTTCTGATTTTGTTGTGCGTCTTTTTTTATCACAAAAATTCATTTTTTGTGAGGTATGTAAATATTTTGGACAATTTACTATCACATTATTTAACAAATTAACTTAGGGAAACTGTTTGAGGTACATATCGAGGGGTGAAAGGCTATTTGGTTTAAGCGACATTTTTGCAACTTTACAGGAGAGCCATTTCAAGTTTAAAATTTCCGAAAAAAAATCATAACAAAAAAACTTCTTCAGCTATTGGAATGGAGTAAACTTAATTTAAATTAATTTGAAAACGTCGAGGTGTTGATGCTTATATCATATAAAACGGACCTTTAATTAAGAAGATAAATGTCGCTTAATACGAATTGCCCTAAGCCACTATTTTTCAGGGAACGGAAAAAAGATTTAAGTGACTTCATAACTACTATTGGCTACAGGAAAAAGATACTAAGCGACTCTGCAGTATATTTTCAGAATAAGCCCTGTTTGGCTTATTCTGAAAATATACTGCAGAGTCGCTTGAAGTGACGCAGCCCAAAATTAACTGTAGCAAGCTATTTATCTCACCTGCCAATTGAGATTAAATTGACTGACTGGCTAATTCACTTAAGCTGAAAGAACTTAAGCGACACTCCATGTCGTATTTTGTTGACGGACAAATGATTTAAGCGACATCACGACATGTAAACCGTGGAAATCAAAATGATTTAAGTCACATGTTAATAAAAAATAGAAACAAGAAAAACGCTTTAACCGATATTGAATCTTTTATCTGAGAAAGGTCTACTGATTTATGTCTCGGTTCTTTAAATCATTGTATAGTTCAAGTACACTAGTAAAAAATTAATGCAAAAACGACGTCAGATAATACACTGCCACTTTGGAAACAACCCAAAAATAGAGTTGTTTGAAGCGCCAAAAAAGTGCTCAGATTTAAATGAATCCGGCATCATTCGACGGAGAAAAATTTGCTGATTCCGAATATGTATATAACTCAATATCGCCCAAGATGTCGCTTAAACCAAATAGCCTTTCACCCCTCGATATTATTTTAAAATTTTAATGTCTATATTACATGTGAACTTTAATACAATCTTTCAATTGTCATAAATAAAATTATTTATAAAACATAAACTGTGTTTTTTATTGTTAATTTTATTTGTTGCTCTCCTATTGCTTAATTATTTGAATTTCAAACTATTACCAAAATAATATCGCATTATTAAAAATAAAGCCAAGTACACGCCATTTTGACTTTCTTATCAGTTAAATAGTCTTTTTTTGGAATACTTATTTTACGCTTTATAAAAGTGGTTAAGTTGAATTGGTGCAGAAAATGTTCTAAAATATTAATATTATTGTAAAAAAATTACCCCGCTAAATTTTAGCAGCCTTCCAGTATTCATTGTGGTAGTATGTGGACTAAAATCTTAAATACCAATCTTTCTATTATTTCTTGATAGTTCTTGGCAGCAACTTAGTGCAGCAGTAGATTTGAGTGAGTATTAATGTAGTTTACTCCCATAAGTAGATCTTGATTTAGAATCAAGTCATCATTTTCAATGGCTGAATTCAGGACTAATTACTTAAGAAGGTGGTTGAAAATGATCAAAGTAATGGGCAATCTACTTTTAAGAGAAAGAATCTTGGTATTAACTTGTTGAGTATTTACAGCTAAATATGTGAGAACAGCACGAGGCGCTCAACTAATATACTTAAATGGCCGTCTATACCGTCAGCAATGCAAAGCCACTAAGGACGGCATAAAGACTTGGTACTGTGTTATGTATGGGAGGAGCCAGTGCCCCTCTATCCTCACAACTGATCGCTCTCACAACATAACTCAAATCAGAGGCAATCACAACCATCCCGAGCCAGTGATCATCCAAACTCCGGGAGGTATCATTCATAAACATTCCCGGAACAGAGGCAGGCCCAGAATTAGTGCAAGGAATGCCATTCTGCCTTAATTTATTTAATTTTTTCTCTGTCAAAATGCATTATAAAGTGTTATATTTTATATTGAAACTGTTCCTATTCCCACCATAACAATTGTTTTAAAAAGTCCCATAAAAAATATTTTTGATACTGTATGTGTATACAAGTTATCTATGTATGCTTGATTTGTGCAATAACGAAAATACCAAATGTTGGTGGTAAAACAAAATATGATCTCAATGGTAATTTTAGTATTGCAGGTGTAAGATTTTTGTTTAATTTATTTATTTTCATTCTGTTTCTCATTTTGTTTGACAGTGGCTGCACATACTAAAGCGTGCAGATAAAAAAGTGTTTTACTATTATAATATTATGTATCTCAAATGTATGTAAAAATGTCGTTGTAGTTTAGAAACTATAAAATACTACAATAACCGAAAGGGTTAATTTTAAAATAGAAGTAGGGTTTATTAAATGGTACTTTTTAAATTTTGTGTTATTAATATTAAGTATTAGACATTTAAGAATGATCTTCCAATTGTGAAAATTGTGCAATGTATGTAGGTATTATAGATGTACAATATTTAAATTTAGACATTTAAAGCAGAAATGCTAATTGTGCCATTAAAAGATTTTAAACCAACCGACTCCGTTATTTAACCTTAAATTCTTCCTATACCTATTTCTAAACTATGCATAAGAAGAAAACACAGAATCTACCAATTTTTATTATCGAATAAAAAGTCTATGTAGATTGCCGAGGTAGATTGTAGGTATATGTCAAACGTCTTTCGATCTACGATAACTTTGGCTCTGAGCTCTTCCCTTACTATCACCTGACATTATTGTCATGGTTGTCAGATTGCATTATCATCATGAACAGCTTAATAAGAAGTCCAAGAATCTGAAACTTTGTAGGCTTAGGTTATTTTTGGCGTAAAATTATGATATTCTACCACATGCTGCAACTATGCTAAAATGGCGAAAACAAGGAGATTGATTTCTCCGATACATATAACACGGATTTGGTAGGAGAGGAAAATTTGAGAGTTGTTATTTTGGAGCTCTCACACAACACACATCAGAAGATAATATAAGTTCAGGATACCAAATAACGGGTTACCGTCACGTAAAGATGTTTTTAATTTTGTAGATGCATTGATCATACCTTCAAGAAACCGAAGAGGCCAAGGTATGCTGTTTTTTCGCGGCTATACATACTCCTGGCGAAATTTCAAGAAATACGGTAATTACTGGACATGTTCCAGTCACCACAAGAAGGGTTGCAAAGCGAACGTCTCCACGAATGAAGACAAACATCCTTTCAGGGTAACGAAATATAACGACAGACATACACATCCTCCCCCTAAAATTAAACTGCCTACTGATATAGATTATATTTGATGTTAGTCTGTTGTTCAAAATTAGGATAATGGTGTTGGTTATTTAAATTAATTAATTCTTTAATAAATTGTATAACAATGTTTTAATCAAGCTTTTCATTCAACTTTTGACTCTAACCAGATGTAACAGTAGGGTTTTACAATGAAAATTAATTGCATTGTTCCAGAAATACACTTTATAGCGTCGAAGAAGGGTAATGAATTACTGGTGTTCGAAAAGTACACTTTCGCTAAGAACTGTACAAGTAAGCACAGGGTAACTTGGGCTTGTTCCTCTCGTTGTTCTAAGAAGTGTAAAGCTCAAGTTACCCTGAGTAACGCTGGAAAGTTTCGAGTACTGAAGGGTAAACATACTCATCCACCTCCTGTGTTCTACGTGAACGAAAAAGGTAAATACCGGAGGCTGTCCAAAAGACAGTTGAGCGGAGGTGTTTCGTACGAAGACGAAAATGATGAAGAATATATCGAGAAGATAGAATAGCATTTAGTGTAGGGTTATGGCCCAATGGCCCAATAGGGCACAGATATACTGATATATAATTAAATTTAATATAAAAAAAACTGTGTTTTATATGCCTGTAGATCCTCCTTGTGCTTTTTATTTAAAAAAAGTACCGGTTACCATTAGATTTAGGTGTGTATGTTTTTATATTTAATTTGAACTGATTTCTGTCCAAGATCAATGCATCACAATTTTGAAAATCGTATTTTAATTTTAAACTGACGAAAAAAAATGAGGAGGTTTTCAATTCGACACGTGTATTTTAGATTTTGTATAGTGTACCGCCTACTAGCGATAATTTTATTTTATCTAAGGTTAATTTAGCACTTTCTGAAAGATCTCATTTAGTTTAGGTACCTAATTACTATAAAAATGTCGCTTTTCTGTATTACTAAAATAAAATAAAAAATAACCCGTTGGTCCGATGTTCTCTTCTACGCGTTGTCAGACTCATGCGCACTTGGTGCTTTTATTTAATATTGTTTTTAGTGAATGTGTTTATAGCTTTTCTAAAGCGAAGTATGTCGAACGAAATTATTTGAATGTGTTCTTAGGTAAAGTATGATGATGTAAATGACTGTGAATAATGTGATTATAATTTACCAAACTGTTTGGAAAGACTGTTTATCTTTAAAATTCATTAAATGACTGATTGCAATTCGACATTATTTTATCAACTGTACCACTTACCGTGCGATAAAAGTACTTACCGAATGTACCTGTTGTATAAATTACGTTTATTTCAGGAAATAAAATATTAACCAAGCAATAAACCGACTTTTAGGCTAAAAAACACAGAGACAGTGCGGTGAAAAATTAAATAAACTACCTACATAGAATGACAAAAATGAACGACAAAATGAAAATAAGAAACACTGCATTGAGAAAACCAAGTTATAAAAAGATTTGAGAATTGACTGAAAAAGAAGTCTTAAAAAGGGATGCTGGGTGGATAACGACTTAGGAGAAACGAAAAATAATAGATTGCCACACTTGTGCACCTAGGGCACAAGTGTTACAAATAAAGTTAACGGTTTATTTAATTCTCCATTTACTTTTCTGTAATTCTAAGAAATAAATCAAAAGAACTCCATAGTTATATAAGTGGAACTTAATATTCTCTAAAGGCAGAGTGCTACATTTTACAAAAAAATCTAATGAAAAAAAAACTTGATTTCCAGCGTATGTGGTGAAATCAACCCGTGGTGAGCCAAAGTTGGTTTACCGGAGTTACACGTACAACAAGAGTTATCTATCAAGAAAAGATCAAATAAAATGGTACTGCTCTTCAAGAAATTCGAAGAAGTGCAAAGTTAACGTAGTCACTGATTTCGATAATAGAGTACTGCAAATATTCGGCGATCACAATCACGGCTCAAAATATTTTCGGATAAAGTTAACGAAATAGTGTTTTACTGGGTCTTGCTCTTATCCCAATTCATTTGGGGTCGGCGCAGCATGTCTTCTTCTTCCACACTTCTCTATTACTCGTCATCTCATCCGACACCTCCTTTCTTGCCATATCATTTTTTACACAGTCAATTCATCGTTTCTTTGGTCTTCCTCTACTCATACACCCATCCACATTCATACTCAAAACTTTTCTCACGACATTTTCCTCATTCCTACGCATCACATGCCCATACCACGATAACCGATTACCATACAACTTTTCAGTCATCGGCGCTACTTTCAGACTTCTTCTTATATATACTCATTTCTTATTTTATCCATTCGCGTAACACCACACATCCCCCTAAATATTCTCATCTCCGCCACATGCAAATGCCTTTCATTCATCCCTTTTGTGGCCCAACATTCTGATCCATACAAGACAGCAGGTCTAACCATTGTTTTATAAATCTTCCCCTTTAGTTCTTGGCATACTAATAAGCACTGCATTAGATCAGCCTCACGTCGCCTCATTCTTACTTGCTGATCCCGATCCGAGGCGATGCCGTTTCGTTACGGTTCGATGTGTGGTTTCCTAGAAAGAACTCCGAATGGCTCGAGTTGAGGTGATGCTAATCCCATGCGCTGCTTACAGCTTTGCGTTGACGTAAATATTGATATCAGAGTAGTCTATTGCCAATATTACACTGCCATTTTGTTGGTAGAATGACACTGGGCGCGCCGCCATTGCGCATTCGGTATCAGTAAGTCCTGTACCTACGTGTATTATACATTGTTTAGCATAACATCATCCACAGCCCGAACTCACCCATTGCTGGGTATAGGCCTCTCTTTTCTTGTGCCAATCTCCCCGGTCCTGTGCCAGCCTCATCCAGGTTTTTCCCCATATGGCAACTATGTCGTCTGCCCATCTCGCCGTCGGACGACCCAATTTCCTTTTGCCAGTTCTTGGACGCCTTTCGGTGACAGCCTTAGTCCACCTGTTATCACTGCGCCTTGCTAGGTGTCCTGCCCAACTACATTTGAGTTCCGTTTTTAGCATAGGTAATAGGTAATCAAAGTTATTTTACAACCGTTCACTCCTTGTAACATAACACACATTATTATTTAAAACAGAAAAGGAGGAGGGGCGTGAAATTTCAAATTAGACGATCATGCAAGACTAGAGCGTCTTTTAATAAAATTGTTTGAATACTTAGGCAAGGTAATTCCCTACTGTGCGCCTAGAGATGTTGAGGGAAAAAATCACGATATTTGTTTTAATAAACTTTAGTTTTGCGGAAATTTATATTTGTGTACTCAATAGAAATAAATTAATTTAATTTTAATACTGTCAGACTTCGGTAGCTGTTTGAAATCGATATTGTATTATGTATATTTTTTATTATTATATTATTTATATTTTTTTTTGTCTCGTGTTAAAAAAGAACGATTAGTCATTAGTTAGTAAGCGTGTTTAATGTAGGTAACTAATAATTTTAGCTTTAAGTATTTATAAAATAAATCTATGAATGGTATTTTTTTTCACAGATTAAAAGGGTTTTGTATATTCATAGTAGGTATGTGTGTAGGATAAAACTTTTATTACCCTAAATGTAGCGAATGTTTCCTAATTGCATAATACTTTAATTAATTAAATAATCATGTTTCCTAGGTTTGAGTTTCATTTTACCTACCCTCCTATCAATAATTTCATAAGATAATTAAAAAGAAAATATTAAAACCGGTGGAATTCTGGTGTTTAAACTAAAAATGCATCATGATGGTACTTTTCATGCCGTATATTGGAGCAACTTCACTGAAAATAAGAAATCAGATAACAAAAGCCCGTTTATTGAATTTTTCATTTTGCCTTATTATTTTCAGTAAAAGAAACAAAATTATGGGACTACTGACACAGTAGTTGCTCATCAAATACGTATTAATTTCCTTCTTGTTTTCCAGGTCCTGTACTCATAAAGACAAAAAGAAAAGGACAGTACGTTCTCCTGTACAATTCTTACACGTATTCACGAAGTGCGAAGTCGAAGAAAGGCACGGTCTGGAAGTGTACTTCGAGCAAGAGCGAAGAGTGTAAAGCACGGATGACCACGGATGATTACCTGAATGTTGTCGCTAGTAAAGGCAAACACTGCCACAAGCCACCCGAGCGGGAGGGGAAACCCAAGCATGTCTATTTTAGCACTTAAGTTGTATTAACAACAAGGTTACTATTGGAAACGTGCGCTATAATAAAGTAAAACTTCTAAAGTCATTGAAAGTTAAAAGATTATTTTTGTTTTATCTTGTTAAGCTATCGATACGAGTTTCGCTAGCTAAATTAATTTGACCGCGTGTTTAAATATTTGAACTTGAGAACGTTTCGATAGCACTAAAGTTTAATATGTGCTTTTTTTTTCACAGGAATTAGATTAAAGCAATAATCTGCATATTGATGTGAGGACATGCATTTCACGAATTTTATATAAGATACTTTTGACTTACTGTGGGCGCAGCCAATTGTAGCATTTATTTTATTTTAATAACTTAATGAAGTCTCTTATAAATACAAAAGAACAGCCATCTTGTATAAGAGAAAAGTTCATACATAAAGTACATTTAGTTGATAAAAATAAGTTTTTCTTCGAGTTATAATAAAGTTAAATGGTGAAAGGATAGGGATTTTTATGATAGAATTATTATAAGTACCCTCGGGTACTATTATACTTATATACTTACTATTACTAATTATTATTGTTGAGGCAAGCTTTCTAGGTACTTAAGCAATAAAATACAATAGCTAATTCTTAAAAAAAAATAACATTTAGTGTGTAATTATGTATTTTAACTGTAGTACGAGTTCGATTTGTAGCTATTTTTAACTTTTAACGTAATGACTAATTTACATAAATCATTTTTAATAGGCAATTCTACAAAAGGTAGCTAAATACTTAAAAAAATATGTGTAGGTATGTAAATAGAAGTATTTTATACTGGTACTTTTACATTACTACCTCAGAACAGTTTTATTTACAAGAAGTGTACTTTTTAAGAAATTTAACAATACAATTAAGTTCTGACAAATGGGTCTATTTTCCCCCATTCATAGTAATAAATATTAACATTTTATTAATGAAACAATCGTAACGTATTTATGAACTAATGTGTCTATTTTATATTAAGTAATCTAAAGAAACGATCAATGTTTTAAAATTATGTTATGATATCGGATAGTTTGTAGTTCTGTAAGTTTTATCTTTTAGCATGGATTTTATTATTTCATATTTAGAAACTCGAAAATTAACAAAAAAAATGTCGTGTCGTACCTTAGATAATCTTGGGGAGTACATGTGGAGTTTCTTGCCGGTTCTTCTCCATTAGTCCTACTATTTGGAACCGTGCATTTTGTACTTGACTTTTCGTAAAAGCCAAATCTTACTTATTTAGGCTTTATCTTCGCCAGGCTACATTTTCACATCCCTCATATGTATTAATAAATAATGCAATAGTGTGTTTGTAATAGAACAATTTAAATCAGATAAATATATTTTTATAAAATAAACTAGGTTTTGCGTGTGTACTTGCGTTTTTATTCATCTATTTTCGACTATTACTGAGTAAGGTACTGCACCAAATAACTGATTCGCTGTTTTTTTAAATCCCAAAGCTAAACAAAAAAAAAAAAAACTATGGAAAAAGGTTTGTTATGTTATGTTACCAAATTATTCCTGAAATCCTAAACACCATGTTCCTTATTAACTGAATGCCAAACCTTAATAACTACGGTTTTTATTTATCATTGATTCGACACCCAACTAAGATCAATGGATGTTCTCAAAAGTTAAATGAAAGTGATTTTCAAACAGGTTTTTTTTTTTTTCGTAAGTTACAGTATTAGTTTAGGAATATTTATGTTTGCGCTTAGGAAGACTTTACAATAAATTATCTTGTTAAATTTTCACAATACTAATACTGGTTGATGTTAAAACTACACCTGGCTGATGCATTGTGAACCTGTCCCGTTTCTATTCACACTCCTATCACCTTCCAGTGTCAGTTGTAACAGCGGTTGACGGCGCAACCTTGCTAATGCTCAATGGATACTCCTTCACCAACCCTGCACCAATGACTGGAGGTGAACGATGGTACTGCTCAGGCCGAATCAGATGGAAATGTAACGTCTGCCTATGCGTCAACGATGACTACGAACTCGTCTGCATATCCAACGAGCATACGCACACACCCCCTGTATATGATAAGACCCCTGATGGACTATATGTGGAAACTATTCCTTGAGTTACTGTGACAATGTTTAAATTCGTTTGGCAGTTAGTTTTTGCAGCTTGCTTTCCATTTCAAACTTCGTAGTTATTTTATAAATCGCGCTAAATGTAATGAAGGTTGTTAATATATTTTTAGTTGTATGGATATTTTGTATAAAATTGTGTGTTCAGGGTATTTTATGTCTAAATAATAGGTTAGTTAATGATGTATCAGATCAAAAATATTTTTGTGTGTTAGGATTTTAGCATAACAAAATAAATATGGACTCTACTAATTGGTGGAAATGTTTTTGGACCTGTAAGTTGGTAGTATTTTTTGCTAATTATCAACGTTGATATCGAAATGGGTTACTAGAAAAAACGGGGCTTTCATCTAAGGAAATTCAAGGTCCAAACACATTTTAGCCAGGACATAGTTTTGTAAAATATTGATCATTCTAGCGTTTGACTGTGTTTTGTATGTTTAAAAAATAAACTATGATGTTAATGTTAAGGGTAATGCTAGAAGTAAACCTTGGTTTACCTCGGTTAACATAACATTATCCGAGTTTATTGGGTAAAGTTCGAAAAGTAATTATGTTACGCCTAAAAGCCGAAGTACGGTTACACCTAGTTCTAGCCGGCTATACCTAGGCGCAGCCGGTAGCAGTTGGATAAACTTAGGTGTATCTTTTTTATTGTTAAGGCACACCGACCTAATAGGTTAGGTTAGGTATGCATTAGGCATTTGTAACCGCTTTATAAAAAAAAAGGTAAGAATAAAAAAAGGCGCGCGAGCCGAGCAAGCGGTGCCGCAGCAGCAGCCGCCAAATGCTACGTTCAAATTGGTTGCATCAAATCGCCATTATAAAGAAGGCTCCAACTTTAAATTTATTTAAGTTTAGTGATTATTCGGACTTCACCGAAAAGGCTTTTATAATACTAAGTTAAATCGGATAAACCTAAGTTTAATTCTTCTAGCATTACCCGTAACATTTATAAATATAAATATGAACCTAACCTACGTTTTAACTGTATTTTAAGTGTCTTCTGTTCAGTAATAATTTAAACAAGCTTGCAGGTTCTGAAAAAGCGTTGGAGCGCATATATTTAAATAAAAATTTACTGTACTAAACTGTGTAAGTTTATTGTTATTTTTTATTATTATTTTGCTTTGCTTTTATAAAACTGCTTGGTTTTCGTCATACAACCTACTTAAGATAAACCATAGCGTAATTAAAATGAACTTTATTGACTAGTAAGAGATTCAGCAAAATGCTTAAAAAGCCAAGACTTAGTCTGGTTAATTAAACTTTTCTAGCATAAGATAAGTACTAACTGTTGACCCTACAATTTATAAGTTATTATTTAACCTACAGGTAGGAGTCGTTGGAGACTGAAGACGACACACAGATTGACTAACCGCATCGGAGCGGGATGCAGACGCCAACCGTGTGTTAATTGTTTAAAGTTTTGGGCACTGTTCTCTACTTTCGGTTCCGAAAGGGTTGAACATATTTCAAGAGTCACCACTTTTTGTGAACAGTGCCCGAAGAAACCATATCTTTGCTATGGTTGTTTTAGGCTGAAACATTCGAAGTTTACACGCTCGTAATCATCATCATCGTCTGCCTAGCCTTTTCCCAACTAGGTATGTCGGGGTCGGCCTCCAGTCTTACCGGATGCAGTTGAATACCATTACGTAACTGACCTCTACAACCCAGTTATTACTGGGTTCCGATACCCCTTGGTAAGACTGGTTATCAGACTTTCGGCCAACTGACGTTTGTAATCATTAGTGTGTACTTAATTGTGATAATGGCTTTAGCGTCACAATTTTTTAACTATGGATATAAAATAGTGTTTTTAGGTTAAGAGATGTCTATTTGAATGTACATACCTACGTATCAGTGGCGAAGGTTTCATACAACTCGATTCCTACTGGCTTCCCTTTGAAAAATGGCACAGTCAGTATTTATATAGACAAATAATATAATCACATTACTATCGCTTTCGATCAGGCGTGATCGAGGTCAAGAGCAGGCCCATTTTGTAATAAAAAATAAAAAAAGATATTTACTCCGGCTTACCTCTTACAAAAATTGACCCTTCGCTACTGCTACGCATATACCAAGTATTGACTGTATTCGGTTGTGTATTTATTTTTTCTAGTCTGAAATCCATTGGATGATATTGTGAGAGCTTACTTGCCCTGTGCTTTAATTTTATGTAAGACGAATAAAAATAATATCGAAATTGTGATTATAAGATTGTAACTGTGATGTAGTAGGACGGGTGTAGACTGATGGAGTAGGGACCGGGTCCATAGTCTTCCAGTTTAGGCAATCCTGGGGCCCCGTCCCAGTGTGGAAAAGAAATGGAGTTAGACGACCTGTATAGCTACATCTCTTTCCCACACTGAAGTAAGATTTAAGTAATACTGCTATGAGAGGTTATCCCTGTTCTGTACATTAAAAAATTTTTTTTTGAGCATGCACTCATTTTAATTGCTCATTATTATATTAAAAGAAATGTGCATTTTTTTATTTTTTTAGGACTGTGTCTCACGATTAAGTATATGAATTGTGTTCTGTCGATTTTATAGTGTGAGTTTTATCTCACGAAGACCTACCATGGTCTTAATTATATTTTATATATTAAAACCTTGCCTGCGGCTCGGTTTTTAAACTCATAGTCGTATTTTAGCAGCCTCTGTTCTCTCTCAGTAACAGTTTAAGACCCTATTTATCATTAATCGGTCAAGTTTCTTCCACCTATGCATGTTTAAATGTTCCGTGTCAGTATTATATTAAATATTTCTAGGTCCGTATTTTAACAAAATATCTAAACGTTTAAACATAAAACGATGACACGTTTTATGTTTAAAAGAAATAATTACTTTAAAAAAAAATGTAAATTAAATGAAATGTTTACATTGGTATTTGTATGTACCTACCTAGTCTAATCTAGCCTCTAAATCTGTCTTCCCCGTTTTGATTTAATCAAGTAGGTAGGAATATGTAGGTATACGAGTAGATCTATAACTATTAACTATGGTATTCCATGATACAGAAATTCTTTGTTTGAAACAAAATTGAGATTAGATTATAATTTATTTAAAAAAAAAACTGTAATTAGCTTGAATGATGAATGAATGACACATGTATTTAATCCCTATTAAATGATAAATTATTTAAAAAAAAAAATTACATGTACCTAAGTAGTATAGTAGGTAGATCATACCTAGATACTTTTTGAATGTTTACAGTAGAAACTCAATAAATGTCGTAAACTGTGCTGCGCGTGTGTTTGCTTCGTGCGAATAATTTACTTTTACTTAACATTTTTTTTACCCTGAAGCAATACCTGCTAGTGACTTCGTTTGGTGGGACATTTGATAACTTACCCTGCCTTTCCTATTGTTTGCCCATTACAACAGCTTACGGACACTACTGTAAATGCCAAACTCATTGCCAAATTTAGGGCTAAATCAATTAAGAGCCATCAACACGCAAAGAAGAAGAATGACTTCGTTGTGTTTGACAAACCATCGCATTGATCAGATTTGAAACTGCAAAATCATGTTTTTTTACCATTGCCTTACTCATATTGGTTTCGTATGGTGCTTGCATAAGAATCAAGGTTGGTGACAGATGGTGGTTTTCTATTTTTGTGCAAAAGCATACAGAAATTATGGGACTATTCTACCCGCACCAATTCTTACTGACTTGTGAACCCATAGGTATGGAACCAATATTGAGCTTAAGCTATAGCTGCAAGATAATATTTTAAATGCGTTTGTTTTCAGAATTTGGCTACAAATTCATACCATCAGGACGCGGGAAGAATCTACTAATGATCGAGAATTGTACGTTTAGCTAAGCCAATGCTAGTAGATACTGGAATTGCTCCAAAAGGAACACAAATGGCTGCAAGGAGTTAACATGGATAACTCTCACATCACTGCTTATATCAGAGATCATAATCACAGTCCTCCATAATTTATGCAAAACGAGGGGACTTGGATGAAATTGCCTTGTAATTATAAAAAAAATCGCACTTACCATACCTAAGTATGTAGATTTTAAAAATGTTTTTGTAGTTATAGAATGTCACTCAAGAAATAAACAAAATTTTATTTTCGTTCCTACTTACTATTTAGTACTCACAACCTGCATTTGGCGTGTAATTTTTGTTAACAGCAACACAAATGCCCACTGCATTTGTTTCAGATTTAATGATTTATTGCTTCCAGACAACTTCAGACAAAACCGAAAAATAACAAAATACAAAAAAAAAAAAAACTAGTTTTAACACAGCTTAAGAGCAGTGAAAAAGCTCATGAAAGATAATTCATTATAATTATGTATATTCAGTTGTTTAGAGATTTTGGCCCATTTTCCCCCGTGGGGTTAACAGGCGAAGGGCCCCATGAGGGATCCCTATCGTCTGAGGTGACAAGAGTGTCAACAGGTTTATCAACAGTTCCAACCAGAATGCACTGCCTCTAAGCAACCAAGTTGCCTTTGTAAATACCTTTACTTCACGTTGGCATTTTTTGTATTGCATAATTACTAATTAAATATATATGGTATTTGATGTGTGTTTTCGTTGGGTTAGCTCGTTCCTTCGTCGACCTCATCTGTGTCCTCGGGACTAGATTGAGGTCAAGAGCAGGCCCATTTAATATATAAAAAAGACTACTCGATAGGTAACAAGCTTTACCTTGAGAGTCAAATCTTAGATGCTGTATATTGTTTAGTTATTAAAAGATAATCAAAGTAGTTACCTGCGTAGAATTGTAGTCATATTTGTATCTATAGTCATAATATCTAAATAAAAGTTACTTATTTTATTATTTTGTAGTCAAATGGTTGTTTTTGTTATTAGATTACAGAATCATTGGACGCCCCAGGATCCAAGCTTATCATTTTATTTTCGATTTAGTTGCCACCTTCTTTTTTGTTCAGTTGCAGTAGTCACGTTGTCTACGGGTAGAACCTTGCTCATCATTAATGGATATACTTTCAAAGAGGAGTATCGTGTGGAGGAAGATACAAGATGGCCAAGATGGGTTTGTAGCGAGCCTACGAACAGCAAATGCGACGTATACGTCCATGTCAATGATAAATACGAAGTTGTCCTTATGGCGAATACTCACACGCACGAGCCAATTTTTTGTCGTGTTTTACAAGATAAACTTATGTAACGTCGATGCTCGCCTGTTGATTGTTTCTTTAATCATAATTTTCAAGATCTCATCAAAAGTGGTTGTCTTTTTCATTTTGTTGTGAAATTAATAAAATAATGATTAATTTTTATTGGTCGTTTCCTTCCAAACCCTTACCTAATCAATCAAAACTATAGTGAAGGTATTGGTGATTAAAAAAAAATACATTAAAGAAATCACACTGAGTTTTCTTTTTGTGTACAATAAATGCGTCTAATTAGATACCATAAATTAATGACGGAACACTAGTCTAATCTTTGTAAAGCGTCAGCAACTTATACACATATTTTGTGATCGTATGTTCCAGAAACGACACTCAATGAAGATCAAGAACTAGAAGAGCAAGAGTACGAAGAACAGTTGGAATACGAAGAAGAATTGACTGAGGACACTAGTAATATTGCTCTGTTTGTGGAGTCACGTAGAGGAAAAACAGTTCTCCAGTACAACGGTCATAGATATCGTAAAGCTTACAAATCCAGGAATGGAACCCGTTGGAACTGCTCCCTTGATAAGAACTGTTCTGCTTTCCTGTTTCTAAGCGATCAGGATGAAATTCTAATGTCCCATGAAGAACATGGTCATCCTCAACCGACGAGACTAGAAAATATAGACACAGATCAAAATGGTAGGTCTTATATTGATAGCTTAGTTAACAGTTTCAGCTACGGCAGAGAAATAGTATAGAAAACCCAAGCTTTTTTTATTTTCACAGATACAGCAGTGGTCATCACATCTCGCAAAGGCAAAGAGATGCTACTGTTTCGTAAGTTCACTTATCGCAAGCAGTACGACAAAGGGAACAAGTCACGCTGGATTTGCTCCACACTCAAGAACTGCCGCGGTTGCGTCTTTACTGACACCAATAACTACATCATCTCTGCCTTCGAAGAACATTGTCATAATCCACCGAAGTACTATCTAAAACCTGATCATGTACTCGGTGCTTTGAGGGAACCCCTTATTATTGAAACTGATTGATTTTAATCATTATATCCGTATGTCCGTGTTATTTTAATTTTATTTTTAATTTGATTATGGACATTTTATTTGACAAAAAATGATTGTACGCACGACGGCCAATCAAGCTATACATAACCAGTTTATGCGGATCTCATTGTATCGGAAATATATACAAAGCGAGGCTAAGTTATACTGGAAATGTACAACTTCATGTGCCGCCGTGTGTAAATATTAATTTAAATTTTATTTTTCGTAATAGTATTGTGTGTTGTGTATAAATTGGCTCTGATTATTTACCTACTAACATTATTTAAAGTGTAGGTACCTATACCTACTAACTAAATTATGGATCGTTGTGTCTGAAACAAATAAATTAATTGATTTGAATTATGATCACTCATAGTTTTAAAGTTTAATATAATTGTGTACCTAAACTTATACTGTCACTTACGGGATAGCAACAAAGCAAGACAAGCGCGGGCGCGCGCGTTTTTAAGCTTAAAACAGTGTTTCAATTGTGTACCTTTTGTTTAATTAATAAAGTTAGGTACATACATGGTGATTTGAGTATTTCAGTGATTATCTATTTTACTTTTAATTTATTCAATAACATTTATGTTTTTTTTTTAAATAACTTAATGTGTATTATAACTTTCAGCTTATGAAATTAAATCGAAACGAGGCAAGCCCCTGATACTTTACAACAATTATACATATTCGCGGTATCCCTATCCTCTTAGGAATGGCTGGCGGTGGTATTGCTCCAGGGTGAGAAACTGCAGAGCATACATTCTTACTACAGCTGACAATGTCATAATAACTGCTTTGGGTTACCATAACCATCTGCCGATGCGTTATGAGTCTTTGAGTAGCCAGTAGGAAAAGTAAAGAACTATGCCAGTTTCTTACTAATTAGCTTTTTGTAATAAGCGTGCCTTTATATCAGAGTTAACTATTGTATTTAAGTTCTTAATAATTATTTTATTTTAATAAACTTATTGACTATTGCTATTGCTGTATTTAATTTTTATCATCGACCCGTAAACGCCCAGCAAACAATTTTTTACCTATTCGCAGTTCGCAATTATCACGGTGACCAAAATAAGGATCCCTCGAATCGACGTAGAATTTCCCTAAATGGGGAAGAAAAGCACGTGTTGGTGACGTTTATAGAATGTAATTCTAGTACATAATTTCAATCTAAGGTCAACGCACACAATAATCTAATCGATTAAGCAAAAATTGTTTAATTCCAGGAGCCATGGCAGATGATGAGATACCATGTAGTTCCAAAGGCACACCGCCTTTAACATTTATAAAAAGAGGCGGTGGCACTGTACTTTTACATAATGGCCACCAATACACATTAAAAAAAAAACTTAAAAAAGGAACGGCGATGTGGGAATGCATTAACAGAAAAAAAATGAAGTGTTACGGCAGAATCACTATCGAAGTGAGTACCTGTACCTACCTAGATTTTTTCGGTTGTTCCCACACACCCCCGAATGGTCTGCCCCCGCGGTGGTGGATGGGATTTCTTTCCCCGTGTGTCCTCGAATTTATTTAAGTTTAGAAACGGTGGCAGGTGGGAAAAAGTATTACCATCTGCCCCCAAAACTAAAAATAAAATAAAATTGGTGTCCTGATTATTTTATATTGATTTAGCCGTAATTTAGGCTATTACATTTATGTATGTAAGTATGTGCATTTTGCTTATTTTACCGGGTCAAATCGCGATAGGTAGGTAGTAAATCATAGTTTACCATAAATCCCGACTTCGCGATTTGACCCGGTTAAATAAGTACGATGAGTAAAAATAAAACATTTTTTTTTTAGTTGCCTCTGCTGTCCCACTACTGGGCAAAGGCCTCCCCCAACTCCTTCCATGTGCTCTTAATAATCTCAATAAAACAATAAGAAATAAAAAAAAATCAGGACACCAATTTTGTTGTTTTTAAATAGTTTTGGGGGGCAGGTGGTAATATTTTTTCCGAATTTTTCCCACCTGTCACCATTTTTATACTTAAATAAATTCGGGGCCGCTCATTCATAAAATTTACGGATTTACTTTATGCAATTCCGAAAAGTTTTATACTCATCTCATGAAATAAATACTTTCTTGTTTCTAGGGCAATGATGTTGTAGGAGAGAAGAAACATGATGTGTGCCTGCCAGATTTTATTAAAAATGAATTAGATGAGAGGTTATTTAAGTGTAAAAAAGAGTTATCCTCATCTGAATGCTCCACAGTTAGTTCTGTTTATAATGCCATAGTAGCATCGTACAAAGATTCAGGCTTGGAACTAATAGCAAAAATTCCCTCTCTAAAAAGTGTTAAAAGTACATTATATAGATCGAAAAATAGCAAAAAAATATAATAAAAGATTTGACAATGTTCCGGTCTGTGAGTTTAGAAGTCATCATCTTGTTGCCCTTGTCCCATGTTATTTGGGGTCGGCGCAACACGTTTTTTCTTCCATTCTCCTCTGTCAACCGTCACGCTATCATTACTCCTTTATCTTTCATAATATCATTCCTCACACAATCTATCCATCAACTATTTAATTTATATTCATTAGGTACTCTTTTAGTCACATGCGACTTCGTCCCTCCTCATCACATGTCCATACCAAGACAGTCGATTCCCTCTCAACTTTTTTCTGTAACTGGCGCAACTTTTAAACTTCCTCTAATATACCCATTCCTTATCTTAACCATTCTTGTCACACGACCACCTCAATATTCTCATCTCCGCTACATGCAATCTTTTTTCATCCATATTCACAGCCCAGCATTCCGATCCATACAGTACGAGTTACGACAGGTCTAATCACGGACTTGTATATTTTCCCCCTGTGAGTTTAGAAGTCTAGGTATTAAAACTGACTATATTTTACAAACTTTTTTCGTATACCTATAGATATTCCATTTTTCTGTTAACTAAGCAACCTACAATACCGGGGCGTGTGAAACTTGATCTGTGCCATCCTCCCCGGCTCGGGCTTTATTACATAGGATTTAACCCTTAAATGCATGATTTATATTTTTTCAATGCAAAAAATGTTGTGTAGGTATTTACCAGGTTTATATTATTATTATATAGATAATGGCAAAAATGAATACAAGAATTCTGTATTGGAAATTAAGTAATTTATTTGGTAGAACCGGCTGTGTGAATAATGTGAAGGTAAATGTAAATAATATTGTTAAAAAATGAGAAACTATGAATGGAATTTAGCAAAACAATTTCGATATTTAGTGTGGCAAAGAGCCACCTGACATTTGGTGCATTCAGTGCGTGAAAAGCCCTTAAATCCAGGTAGTTTGCATCTACCTCTCTTGTGACATCTCCTTTCATTGTGGTTAACACCATCAGTTCTTACATCATAAACTGTAACAGATTTAATTGGTTCACATTGTTTCTTTGCTTTTATATATCTTTCCACATTGCTGCCGGATCATCTAACTCCCTTGATATCTATGAAAATTAAATAAAGCTGAACACTTATGCCCAACCCTTTGAAGTAATAGGGCACTATGTTATTTTAATATTAGACTATTCTGTATCATTTTTTATTTATAACAGGCATTCTATTTAAATAAAATCATCTTTTTACTTGCTTACAAATTATTTTATTTAAAATATAAATTATAAAATCATACAAAATACATTGAGGTAGTGAGTATTACAATCAGTCTTAATTTAGTGTTTATCAGTCAAAAAAATATTGGGTAAATAATTTAAATCTAAAACATAAAACTAAAATTACAATAAGTACCCACCAGCTTAAAGAATTATATTTTTAAAAAAATTATGCTGATTATTCATAATGCTTAATATTTACTCTCCATGAGATTGTCAGCAACATAAAGGCGCTGCTGGCCTTTCTCGGGGAGTTAAGGTGGATCGAATAGTTTTCCCACCTGCACGCAAAATACGCGCTTTGACGTGGAGTTGCGGACATCAGCCCGTTATACAATACAATATACAATTCATACAAAAAACATAACTTACATAAAAGCGACAATAAAAAAAGCAAAAGGCAGAGTAAAAATTTACTTAATATACTAACAGATAATACAACTGTTTGTTTTGGTCCAGAATATTGTACCATTGGTCATAAAAATACATTTTTACATTACACTTTAAACCTTAGCTTAGAATTAAGTGGTAATTTTTTTGAGGTAGAAAATACTTCATTATATTTCAGACTTTTATTTGTTTAGTGTCAACTAGAGAACTAAGTTATAGTAACTAATAAAAGAGATAAAAGGTACATTTTCAGTCTATATTATGGTAAATGCCTTAGATTTGCATAAAATTTTCTTGGTACAGTGATTTATCTTATCAGTCAGTGTTTTATCAGTTTCTTAAAAACTAAGTATTGTTCAAAACAGTCTTAAGAATACATTTGAGTATTGTATTTTAAACAACTTTAAATGATCCATCATTACGACGATAAAAACCATGAGGTGGGTGATTGTGATTGTTACGCACCCTTTTGATGACCTGTCCCAGTCGATGCACGACCGTAGTAATATCCACATTGCATCCTGTCTTTGTGCGTGATGTACAGTACCATTGCTTCTTTCCATAAGCCAGTTTGTTCTTCAGACGGAATGCATAGCCTTTATTAACTAGCAGTAAACTCCCTTTTCGTGTTGGTATGAAGCTTGCAACTGAAATGGTTAAGATATGTTAGTAAATGTTGATGAGTTGTATTAAAATAATATGTTAACTTATTACTACTACATTAGATATATTGGGATAGTATATAAATGAAACACAGTTATCTGTTAAGTATGTTTTTATTTGATAAATCAATTTGTAAACATAACAACTTCGGTTTAAAACAGGCGTTTAGAAATCTAATGTTCTAGCAGTGTTAATCTGAGTGTTAATAACTTCATGGGGCTCGGTATGTTTACGTTTACTAATCTGCGTTTATCGTCAGTAAATCTTAAGTTTGTCTAACCAAAATGAAGTTTTAAATGCACAGTAATAACTATTTATTCATGAATACTTTCTAGTCAAAACAACTACAAGAAGTTATTCGCGCGCATATAACCTATCGAAGTTTAAAACTAAGTCACAACTTTTAAATCACTTTATACACTTTCATGTGTTTACTTTTAGATTATGTAAATGTTACACAAACTGTAGTTTACTGACAAAACTAGGCATTTATACATTAACAACACAAAAACAACACGCCACAAAGTAGGTACGCAACGCTTAAAAAATGACGCTTGCTGTCATTTTGTTTTTTTTTTTACTTCTATGGAATTAATAATGTAGCCAGCGTTGAACATCTTGTTCGCGTTTGTGACTAGCAACACCAAGGTTAAACCGTTCCGAAATAATAATGTAAAAGCTACGCTTAGTAAAAAAGGAGAGGCTTTGGTTTTCTAAATATTCATTCAAACACTTTGTTTTAAATAATATTCTTAAAACGTGACCTAACCATTATTTAACTATATTTATATTCTCAGATGCTTGCCTTTTATAACGGATTGAATTTTGTAATTTGTTTAATTTTTCTTATTAATCAGAAGACAATAATGTTAAAGTAGGTTCTAACGGTAAGTTTAAATAAGCCCATCCGTATTAAGTATATAAGCATAAAACATATCCGATCGTAAAAATTCCTGTAAAAAATACGAAACGTCATTGTCAGAAAGTGACAATTTGACAAACGTGTTTCGTTTCGTAAAGTAATAGCAAAGCAAAGAAAACATCGAATAAGCTGGCTACAAGAACTGATAATATTTTAGCTACAATATCGAATTATGTTTAGTTTGCGGAATGTATCTCTCATTCCTTTTACGGTATGCTATCGTCAAAGCATTCGTGGTGCATTCCAAAGTTACGAAGTTTGTGAACTTTTAAACAAAGTTTTGTGTTCAGTGATTAGAAAAGAATTGGTCTTGAACAGTTACAAAATTGTGTTGTGTTTAGTATGATTGTATTAAGTTTGTTTTAGAAGTGTTTGCCACTATATTTGATAAGAAATGTGAAGTTACCATCAGAATTGAATGTAATGTTTTTATTTTTTAACGTGGATTCTGCTTGGATTGCTCAAATTTTGTTATTGTAAGTTCAATTTGAGCACCTTTGAATTTCCTAAGGATAGCAATTTATCTTTAACTCTTGAGTGGTTGAGTCAAACTTGACAATAACCTAGAAAAACTTTTAAAGATATGTTTTAATCAGTGATATTTCCAGTAGCTATTACATAATATAGTTATTTACTACAAATGTAAATGCCAGTGCAGATTTTCACAATCTAACTAGCTTCCTCTGAACTGTCTAAGCAAAATTATTAATTTAACTATGTAGACAAAGTTTTTTTTAGTTCAAGTTTCAATTGCTTTTCAAATTACACTTTAAAACATTATGACAAAATCTTTGTTAAAAATATTTGCTAAAAAAACCTTCCACAATATTTTTACTTATTATCTAGAAAATGTCCTTTGCTTTTTAGCCAATAAGGAATGACCAAATTATACATGATACAAAGATAAAATACAAAATCAAACCTATTTGTAGATCTATCCATAGATATATAAAGCAAAAAATGGTATCTGAAAAAATAATTATTGCAATATCTTGATAGCAATAATGCATAATAAATGGTTTCTTTTTAATGTGGAAAGTATGAGAATTGTAAAGTTTTCCTTAAAATATTGAATGTTTACTTCATGGGAATTCTTTCCCTGAATTTGGTTTTAAAATATCCTTTCGTGAATCATTGAGGAAAAATATTTCTAGATTATTTAATTATAATTTCAAATGTGCCAGTGTGTTTTCCTAAGCCAAGTCAACTCCAACAT
This sequence comes from Noctua comes, assembly GCA_963082995.1. Classification (NCBI taxonomy): domain Eukaryota; kingdom Metazoa; phylum Arthropoda; class Insecta; order Lepidoptera; family Noctuidae; genus Noctua; species Noctua comes. The sequence continues at coordinate 16,237,897 of OY720270.1, forward strand.
TTGTTACATTTTACCTTTTTATTTTACACCATAATCACTTCCATGATTATTAGTTTTAATAATAGAATAAATGTTATAAATTAACATATTCTTAAAACAGTCATAATCATCATTGTTAATATAATAATATTGCCCTGGGTGACCGACACCAATGGTGTTACTATATTTCTATTATTAAAACTTTTTAGTTAATGAATTTATTTAAATAATATGTTTGAATATAATATCAAGCTTCAATGGTTCTTTTGGGTTAGCTTGTTCCATCATCAACCTCATCTCTGTCCTCAGACCTAAATTGAGGTCAAGAGTTGCCCCATTTAACATTAAAAAAAAATTGTCACTTACATAATATTACCATGGTATTGTTTTAAGCAAAAGTCATCAACCATCAACCAACTAGGAAATAAATGCACAAAACTGGTGTAAATTATGAAAATATTACACAAAAATATACAAACTACATATTGCTATGTTTGTCCTTAAATAGTACAAAGTCCATCATTGATTCATATTTTTGTCCAACTCGCAGCTATTGTAATAATATTTCCTCTTTACCATAAGCACTAAAGATTAGTGTTCTAAACTCAGATTTTTTGGTACACAGAATGCTTAGTAACCACTATAAAAAGCAATATTGGCAAAACAGCATTTTATGGACTAGTACTTTTGCCCACCTGATATAGATGTATGGCAAGGTCTCATGTTAGGGCCCAGAGTTACAGCTATTTTAAGTCAATGATCATGTTGAAGGAAATTCAGCTGTTGAAAACATCAGTCTTTGTATATCTATACAGGATGGTATTTAAAAAAATGACTTCTATGGAAAAGTTGTAAGATAGTTAAAAAAAAAAACATTTATTTGGATAAACATTGATGAGGTTTAATGTACTGTTAACAGGTTTTTCAAACTCTGCCAGCTACAACATCATAACTGTGGTGGTATTTTTTTTTGTTTCTTACTCAATTGTATAGGCTACCAATTGAGGTAATAATTTCTCATTTTATTTCCCAGGAAATTTCCACAAATGTTATCTACTTTGTGTATTGTGCAATTATAATATTAAACAATATTATTTGTTTCATTTACCTTCCTGTTAACTTAAGTATGGGAACCTTTATTTGTGTTACAATTCCGTTTTCGTTTTCAGGTATATTCATAAACACTAGAGGGAACTCCAAGCTCTTCATATACCAGAATCACACATTCCGGTTTATGTATAAGAAGGCATATGGCAGTCAGCTGTGGTACTGTTGGTACTTCTTCAGCAGGTGTTGTCCTGCGAAGCTACGGATAAATAACAACGGGAAGGTGACGGAAAGCATTGGCAGGCACAATCATGATCCCCCGACTTGTTGGATGACCCCGGACGGTAAATCCTACAGTCTCCCTCCCTTACCAGATAAGACACCTCCAGACACCCCAAACAATGTATAATTACAATAAAAGTATTTGGAAACAATTTTGTTTTACTGCCTTTATTTTGTTGTGAAATGAACAAACTGCCTCTATTTCAAACAAGATGAGATTTTAATTTGTATTCTATGGAATGTTAAGTTTACGTCAAAAGTTTAGTTTGTAACACTTAGTTTAAGTATTAAGTACGTATACTAATGTTTTAGACTATGTACAAAAGTTGAGAGTTTATTGAAATGCAAACATGTTCTCTTCTAGAGTTTAATATATTATTTAATTAATATACGAATTTGTTTCGTGATAATTTTTCATTTTTTTTAAGGAGGCGTCCAGTTCTTTATGTTTTGATCAGCGTCATTTTGATGAATCCAGTTTAGCCCAACAGCTTTGAATTTTACCGCTGAACATCCGGAAGCGATGCAATGGAATACAAACTCTTTGCCCTCGAAACTAAAATTACGGAAGAGTTATTCGGTCAGTTCGAACCATATGGCTGTAAGGATAATGTCGCTTATCAAAATATAAAGGTCATACGTCATTGCAATATTTGTATACTAAATATTGCAGGTACATTCTTTATTGTACATTTATCATGCATTTTCAGTCACCGCAAAAAGTGATGTTTTAATTGTATAGTTATAAAGTACTATGTAATATTGACACGTTTTTAGTGTATCGTCTGTCTGTCCTTCATGTTCATGACCTACATGGAACCGCCCATAAAATTATATCTATTGTTGCGCTTGCGTTGACTTATTTTACGTCGATAAGTCAAGGTGAAGCGGAGATTTCGCTTTTGTGATGTGGTGTCCGTTATTTTTTATTGTTCCCTTTTGTGGCAACCCTAGGTATTTGATGAGAGAAAAAACTTAATTTATTCATCCCTGCCTGTTTCAATAGCTAGGTATCGTAATGTCTTTTTCAAGTGTGACTTCATGCTCCGATTGCCGTTTTCTGATTTCGATTATAACGTTTAAGCTTTAATCGGACATTACTATCGAGATAAGTCGAAGAAAACTCACGATATCAATATTATTCATCTTTGGGAAATACCGTACCTGTTACTTCATCATGAATACTTTGGCGTAATTAATAAATTTATTTAAAACATCATTATTCTCTTGCCCTTAACGCAATATCGTTTGAAACGATGAAAAGTAGTCTTTCTACTCTTAAATTTATCTTAACACCTGTGCTTAAAATATGTGTCTGATAAGTTTATTTTGTTAGAACACTAAGATATTAAAAGAAGAATACGTCTACAAATTTCGATTTTTAGTTTACTATAGGAAACAGGGATTAGAGAGAGAAAAAAATACAGCCAAGGAGGTGCCTACCTCAATATACGTAAAACAAAAAAAAAACTGGTTTGTTGACCTCGCACACTATTTTTATTGACTTATCGACCGCACTCATCAAATATCTATTTGCAGTGTTTTATTTAACTTGGTCTGTGTATGGGAAATCCAAAACCGAAAATGGGAACAGGAAAATATTTTTTTTTTTACCGTTTATGGTCAAGTTCGGCGTTTCTATGTAAATGCGTGAACTCAAATAAGAATGAAGAAGGTAAAAAATACTTATTTTGCATTGGCCCTGTTGAACAAAACACTCCATAAATGCCACTCAACGACAACATCATTGTAATGCAAATAAAATGTTAAGAAATTAGTTTTTAAAGATCAAAGTTCCATTCTGTATTAAAATTATTGTGCCTTTCAAGAGTTTTATGTAAACCAAAAATAAAATATTATCAAATTGTATGAATGTCTTTTGTTCTCATTATTTTCCACACCTCAGATTTTGGACGAGAGCGTTTAAAAAAACTTTGGTACCCCTCATTTTTGGGCTGTCCCCTGTTTTTGAAGTCTAATAACAAGTATAATTTGTAACATTCTAATAATTATTTTAATCCGAGATATATAAGCCATCAAGTTACAATCGTCGCCATCGGTATGATTTTACTAGCCACTTAGAAAAACCTGTATTAATCAATACAAATAAGTAATGTATGGCACATAATATTCTGAAGCGTCACGTTTCCGAGAAAATTGTAACGTTGATGGCTTATACGATCTAAGTTACAATTTTCGTCTTCAGTAAAACATTGATTTTATTACCCACTTATAAAACCGATATCAATTAATAGCTGGTATCAACACAAGCATTGTATGAGAGAAAAGTTTTTAAAGCGTCACGTTTCCGAGATATAAACCTTCAAAGAGACTTAGAGACTATTTCGGAAATGTGACTCTCTAGAAGATTTTGTCTCATACAGTACAGGCTGGTGATAAAACCGAACTTTACACCGCGCACTAGTCGTGCTAGTCCTTCAGTATTATACCCTTTCTTAGGCTGATTGTCAGATTTTCAGGCTCCTGACTACCTGTAGGCCGTTACAACTGTGCTAAGTTAACGGTACTCTATACTAATGAACTATAACAGATTCAAGCTGATTAAAATTTAGTTGATCCAATAAGCTCAACGACTTAATACTTGAATTGCGGCTAAAGTAAGAGTAGTAATAAATATATCAATTTATTTAATTTCTTATTCAGTGCGAACGGATTAGTGAAATTGCTCGTGCGTGGCAGATACATTTAATTAGTAGGCACTTGATAAAAGATAGTCAATAACGTCATAAGGGTTATCACATGAGTGGTGTTCTTAGTCCATATTAAAAAGGTAACTAGGTAGTCAGATATCGTTCCTAGACCTACGTAACAGACGATACCCTAGGTAATGTTAATGAATCGACACTGATAAATCAAACTGAACGCCATCGTCACAATGATAACTTGACAACAGAGCGTGTGCGTGACTGCGTGCGGGGTTAGAATATTTTGGCATAGAAGCACGCGCGTGCCAAGCCTCAATTTTACCTACCATTTTGTCATATATTTGTGTCGTTTGGCGTACAGGGCACGCGCTTGCTTGTCATATATATGTGACAATGGCGTTCAAAAGGTTTATGAATAGCTAGATTAGAGCAAGATCCCAGGGCCGCCAGACATTACTTATTTTGTCATTAAGAAAATGTGTGGCATCGAGTAGTGTAAGTATGTACTGTGAACGTATGCATACCTGCTAACTTGTTCCGACGGCCAATATCAGTTTATAAAGATAGTAGGTAGTAACTTTTCCTAAACCCTGACTACTGATTTTTTTATGTTGTATAGAAGAAAGTACAGAAAAAATAATGTGATTTACCTATAGCCTGAGCCTTTTTTTATATTTGATACTCAGAGAATCATTTCAGTACTTATTGTGAGCCAGACCAAACATAGGGGGGCAAATATCCCCCAGATACAATTCTCGCTGTGTGAGCGCATTGGTTTAATGAACCCCTACAAAAATGATTAATTGCGACCTTACAATCGCTCTGGCCGCTTACGGTGAGTATTAAAATAACTCTGAGTATCAAATAGTTTATAGTGAATGAGTATCATACGTATACGGGGTGGAAGGAACAACAAAGCCGTTGGCATAAGTTAGCAGGCATGCATATTGCATACGTTCACAGTAGGTACCAGTAGCGAAGGGTCAATTTTTGTAATAGGTAAGCCGGAATACGTATCTTTAATGTGATTTTATTATTTATCTATAAAATACTGACTGTGCCAGTTTTCAAGGGGAAGCCGGTAGGAATCGAGTTGTATGGAACCTTCGCCACTGGTAGGTACATACTAACACTACTCGATGCCATACATTTTGTTAATAAGAACATAAGTAATGTCTGGCGGCCCTGGGATTTTGGACCAGTATCAATACAAACAAGTATTGTTTAAGAAAAAAAATCTAAAGTGTCACGTTTCCGAAATATTATAAGCTATCAATCGCGCATTCCTAGCGTGACACAAAATAATCATCAGTGCCTTGTACGCCATGGACAAAGGCAACTTAACTAAAAGTAAAAAATCTTTACAGGTTATCTTAAGACACAGTATATAAATTCTTCTAAAATGTTACTTATTAATATTATCAATTCTTTCAGTATTTGCCGCTTCCCAATTGCTCGATTGCCAATTAATAGAACAACCCATGTCGGTCACAACTAGCTGCAGTGATCCCGTTCGTGTGGTACCCAGCAACGCAAAGGATCACATGCCTAAACGCGTAGACAAGTATCAAAGGTGTAAGCTATGCTCAATTAAAAAAGAAAGAAAAAATACACGTTTTAAATGCAAAGCTTGTAACGTTCATTTATGTGTTGCGCCATGTTTCGAAAAATTTCACTCTGTAGAATTTATTGTTACCTAAATGGTAACAATAAATTATACATAGTGAAATTTTTAGATTAATAAAACACATGCTGCGGTATTGATTTTATTATTGTGTGATTTTATAATTAACTGTGAAATACAGACTCGGCCTAACTCAAGCGTAGTTGCGCATATTTATTGTTGTTCTTAATTTTAACTGCATTTAAATATTGTTCTACGTGGTTATACTTATAAGGAGAAATAAATAAGCTTTTAAACTTATTAATGGACATTTTATTCGAAAATTGTGGACGAAACTAAAAATACATTTATATTATCGACGAAGTTTTGAAATCCCTATTTTTAAACACTGTTTCAAGCTTTCACGGTTTACACATATACTGTCACTTACGGTATCTTCCGTGATTGTTCATTATTTTGAGCTCCCGATATTTCGGCGCTGTTGCAAGCGCCATGATCGCGGGTTGACTGGAGAATGCGGGTGGATGGAAAAATAAATTGTTAAGAGCAGACAAATCTATCTACCCTCTTTCTTTGTCTTTTGCTACGCGCACTATTGGAACTCCATCCACCCGCATTCTCCAGTCAACCCGCGATCATGGCGCTTGCAACAGCGCCGAAATATCGGGAGCTCAAAATAATGAACAATCACGGAAGATATCCCGTAAGTGACAGTATATCCCCATTTTTATTTGTAGGTATTTTGCGGTGAATTTGTGATTTGGCGTGGAGGGTACGCGACAAAAGGTTACATCGAATTGTCTTGATAGGCACCAAAATACTCAGTACTCAATATACCTACCCATCCGTCGATCTGAATCGAGTAAAGATTTGTCTCTTTAATAAAGCCAGACGGGACGAACGATTGATTAATAAAAAGAGATCAAAAGCAATTGATACCATATCGTCACGTACCCGCAAATATAGGAGCAATTAAAAACCAAGTTTAGGCCCTAACTCTCAGTAATAAAGTTGAATATTTAATGAAGTGATGACCAAAACTGGTGACTACGTTTTGTACGATATCAATGAGGACAAAGTTGTGGTTGTGATTCATGCAGATTTTGAACAGTTGATAATTTAACATCAATATGGTATTAATGTTTAAGTGCCTGATCGATAATATTTATCGTGATATTCATGACTTACACAAGTAACTCCTTGAGTGGTATTGGTCTGCCAGAAATAGAGCTGCGAATAAGTTTAGGAACTACAGGTTTTTATAAAATATTCGATAACGCAGTAAACCGAACGCCACGTCATGAGAGAAGTAGGCATGGTATTTGACAAGGTTGCCTACATAGTGGGTACACAGTACACACAGTGGCGTTCTCTTATCTCCTTTTAACATATTGTTGACGAGGCATTTCAATGAATAGATTCGACAGACACGCATAGTCGTCTGTGCAAATTTCTACTAGCTATTATAGATAAGACAATTTGAGTTTATGAAGCTTTAAAATTGTGCTAATGTTACGCTAAACATCTTGCAGGAGTATGTCAACCGCATGTCAGTAGTAGGTCAGCTGCCTATACGTAACAATTAAACCACTAAAAGGCCAACAACATACCTACGAAACAGAATGCTTATGCCCTTTACCACGGACACGTGGTTGGCTGTAAAACACAACTTATAATCAATTAGGTAGGTATTTCCTTGGGTTTTCCACACATTGTTTATGCTTGCTGAGTGAGGACCTCTTGCTGAAAACTATATCTGGACTTCCAGAACTTCGAGACGTGTTTGGTTTAACAACGAAACTACTTCAATAGGAAAGGCAAGATAATTACTGTCAAAGCTAGCCACTGAAACTCGAAACTACAAACTTCTTACCTATACCTATCAAGCAAACAGTGGTACATACAAATATAGTCATTATGTCAGGCTCGCTGAAAGTTGAAATTTTGAAAAAATAAATGGCGTAGGTATACTGAACTATGATTAATTGAAAGCATGAAGAAGTACACGAAGTCAGTAATTTTTTGCTTAAAAAAGGATTGTCTGTGAATTTAAAGGCAAGTAGGGTGCTACAACGATACTTTATCTAAGGATTTGGTACAGTCAACCGTAAATCAGTGGTAGCAATGTGACACTGAGACAGCCGCTACTACTGCAAATTGTAGGATCAACGATCAAAGGTTTGAAAATGAAATGTTAATAAATTGGACTCAAGCCCTGATGAGTTTGGCTTGAAATAGTATTAAAAAGTCTTTCCCATCCCGCCAAATCCATGGAAACAGTCTTAACTCAGTATGTGCTTACCCCTTTATCTTTCAGTCGGTTTTTATATTACATTTTTATTTGCATGGCGCGGCGATGCGCAGTTTCATCCTTCTTGAAGTCAGAGCGTTTGAAAAAAAGATCTCTTACAAAGAAATCCAAAGATATCATTGACGCAATTCCAAGTACATTGACCTCTGCTGATCGTAATTTAAGGAAAAAGAAGTACTGCGCGTATTGTCCATCAAGGATTCGAAGACGGAGCATGATGACATGTTGCCAATGTTGTAAACCGATTTGTGGGGAACATAAAATAGAAATGTGCTATATTTGTTACCATAAATTTATATAGATCCATCGTAGTTAATTAAAAGCCGTTCTTGTGTTCACATAGCTTATTATTTCGTCTACCATCCCCGAAGATGTCAAGATTTTTTTCTTCGTTTACCACGAATCTTCGATGCTCAGAAGCGTGTATACTTACTGAAATGGTGCAGTCCGTATGTTTGAAGAACAAACGTCGAACTGTAGTTCCAGAAACTAAATGCACACAAAATACAGCTGGGTCCACTAGATGGAAGGACGGGAGCAGACAACGCAACTACTGTGCTTACTGCCCCTTGTCAGTAAGTAGGGTCAGCAAAACTGTTGGCTATAAATGTTCTAAACCTGTTTGCGTGTCACAATAAATTTGTTGAATGTTTGTATTATTTTATTTTCAACTTGCAACATCAAAACAATTGAGGCAAAAGCAATATACAAGAGTACCTACCTAAGCTAAATTGGTGCATGTACGAAGCACGTGACTATGGAAAAAAAAACGAAAGGAATGACATACGTACAAAAAGTCTAGACTAGACGTTTAGGGAAATCCCCATATTATCGCTACAATCATCAAACTATTCTGCCAAATAGGTTATTTTACACAGGTGACATTACTTTAAACAATAGGTATCATACGAAGCTAAAAATAAAAAAATACCTAAAGACGATTTATGTAAATCATATAAAAAATTATAAAATATGAATCACATGATTCTATTGAATATAGTGTTCCCTTTATATTTCAAGCAGTTCAAGCAATCTTTTATTACCCCTGACCTATGTTTGAACTTAGACTTATATTAATACGATCTTGGACTTACCATTTTTTATCTATCAGTGAAATTAAATATTTTTAGTATGTAGGTACATGAATATAATATAGGCACTAAATAAGATATGGGAGTTTTTTTCTGCGGTTGTATATTTTTTTAATGTTCGTGACCTAATTTTGTTCACGGCCGCCAATTTCAACGTATACTAGACAACTTTACAGGTGGTAGGTACCTATACTGCACAAGTGTGTAAGCAGACTTATGTACATGCACTCCCCCTTCCCTCATTCTTATAGTCCGATGGGACGGTAATCTGACACGACGATCCCCCGGAGATATCAGGCGCAGGACCAAGGAATTTACTTACTGTATGAGGCACGCGTGGGATACACCACTACTTCCAAACTTCAGACTGCGATTGAGAAATTCCATATGAAAAAACCCAACAACACTTTAAGACAAAGATATTTATTCGCAGGATATACCTAGTTGGTACAAAGTTGGTACAATAGTTCGGATCCGGACATTTCCGACCAAGAAAACGAAACCAGGACCACGAGACGAGACGAGACGACGAGACCACGGAGATAGAGATAAAATAATTTATGTTATTATTCTTATATTCTTATTCTAGTTAGAATATATTTTTTAGGGATGCTCCTGTTTATAAAGGGTGTAAATAGACCCTTAACATAACCGAAAGGCACTTTTTCTCCCCGTCTTTGCGATCATTTTTTTGTTCTAGATCATACCTGGGAACCTTCTAGTTACGGGGGTCAAAGTTCCAACTTTTTCAAAAGTTTTTTTTTTAAACTCCACGACCCCCGTACTATTCCATCCATCCATCAGCACAATGCTTTGAGTGCTTTCCATCGAGTCCTATCGTAAAACGTGATTTTTCACCCCAAAAAAAAGTCGATTCCCAGCAATAACTTTTGCGTAAAGTTACTTAGTTTGATGTACAGAATGCTTGGTTGACGGCTATGTGAAGGGTCTGTTTACACCCTGTATTAGAGCCCCTACACAATAATAGTACTGGCATAGTTATTTTCTAATGACCTTTAAAAAAACTCGCTATCAAACAAAAATATCAAGTCTTGTAGCAATGGCGTTTGTTATTGTACAAAGATCAAGGTGATTTTACGTAAACACGCCAATGTCCTTGGACTTCTGTTTGTGTCCGAAGTTCAACTATTACGACTATGAATGAAGATAATTTTTTATCGCTATCAGCACGCAATGATCACTAAATCACTTAATGATAAGTAATTTTTATTATTTACCAACTAGCGAGTGGATCCCAAATTTTAAAGAGTAGAGGAATAGGATGTAAAAGTTAGAAGACGAGGTAGACGGTAACTCTTAACCTTTTCTTTTTTTATCAGCCTTCTCTGTCCCACTGCTGGGCAAAGGCTTCCCCCATGCCTTTCCAATCCTGTTTACAATCTACCCTTTCTGACCAATCCGTTAAGAATGAGTCCAGACGAGTCCAGATCGTCATGCCAGCGTCTCTTGGGTTTGCCTCGGTTACGGCCGTCTTCAGGCACCCACTGTGTGACTATCATCGCCCATCTGTCTGTCACTTTTGGCTTATAACGCAGTAATGTTTAAAATCCATATAGGCTAATGGCAAAATCAATGTTTCCACGGCTGGGCACTGGCCTCCAATCTGTAGGAGCGAGTGGGCTGCAATTCACCACGCAGGCCCAGTTCGGGCTGGTAATTGTCACTTTTTCGATTTTTATAATAAAAAATAAAAACGAAATTGTGACATGCCTGTTTTCTTGCTATGTTTTCCGTCACCGTTTTGAGAGCAGTGTTGATTTGATGAATTACACAAAGTAGTGCCTGAATGGGTTCAAATCCACGACCAACGACTCTGTAGGCCGTGGCCGCTACCACTGTGCCACCACCTGCTTTCAAGCATGTATGCTAGTTTACGCCTGTAGGCTGACGAGCCTACAGGCGATAAACTAGCACAATTCGAAATGTACTGCTTACACAGATTGTATGACACAATTTAATATCTATGCTAATTTAAAACAAATAGGTCTTTAGATATTAAATGCTGCGCCCACGCGTAATGGAATCAAACGGACGAATGCTCGTGGCATGGCACTGACGTCACTTAGTACTTATAAAGGAATTCCTACTCAACGGCAGAATAATAATATTATTTCCGAAATCAAAATAAATAGCTTCGTTGACCTGGTGGTCGGAAGAGCGACTGTTGAGAGCATAAGGTCATGGGTTAGATTCCCAGGTCGGGAATTTTTTTATTGTGTATCAGTATTTTCTAGTAGCGGTCACGGAGTCTGGATTTGTACCCGGTTGGTGGCAATAGGCTCGCCCTCTATTACATGGGATTTGAACGTAACTGGCGGAAAATGTGCGAGCACTGTAGTACACCCCTGTCTATCCCTTCGGAGATTATAGACGTGAATTGTTATGATGTCAAAATTAATGGTAGCCATAGTCCTTCACACAAAACTGTGAGTGCCATAAGTCTCTTTTGGCGCTCGAATTACGTTTCCAGGATCGCTATAATGTTGATAAACATTTGTGCAATTGTTTTAGTAAGTGTATTGAAAAACAAGGTAGTGGCGTTAGGCCGGGGCTCCACCAAAGCGGAGACGGGCGGAGCGGAGAGGAGATGTGCTAGATTCGACCAATCACAAAAGAGACGAGAGACGCTATGTCCATTTCAACCAATCTGATTGGTCGGTTTCCGCACGTCTCCTCTCCTCTCCGCTCGTCTCTGCTTTGGTGGAGTATGGGCCTGAGTCCTGATTTTGGCCACGCGCCTAACGATACTTGTGTGACGGACATTTTTTAGCAGACTAAATGGATTCAAGGTGTAACATAATTAATGCTAAACCTCCCGTGTGGTCTCTCGGACCATGAAACTGAACATCTTTTGTTCTACGCGTTCTAGAAATTCGCAAAAAAAGAAATGGATTTTCTATAGGAATTGATGCGATTCGCTGATCAGCATTTAAGGTAAAACTAAAAAAAAAGTTAAGATTTCTAAAATTCATAGAACAAAAGCTGTTTAGATTCTTGGTCTGAGAGACCACACGAGAGGTCTTGCGTTTATTATGTTAGACTCTGTATATGTATAATATGTATTATGAACAGCCCCCTCCCCTGACCTAACCTAATTTATTTTAGGTTGGCGCAGTATATCTTCTGATTTCACACTATTTGGTATACCACACTGATATTGCACCTGATCACTATCAGCTGCCATATCAGGAGCTAGTGACTTCCATTCTAGCCATAACACATTTCACACAACTCATTCATGATTAGTTTGGTCGCGCCTTACTTTTGTAACAATTGACATTCATGTTCCTCATAACTTAAAAATTATATTAAAATTAATGTATGCGAAAACCTCATTTCAATTAAACAAAGATTTATCAGTAAAACTAATTACGTGGGCGTACGCCCGACGACCAATCAAGATAAGCAAAACCAAATTAAGCTGATCTCTCATTGTACGGGAAGCTGAAACAAAGCGAGGTCAGGCTATACTGGATATGTACAGCTTGATGTGATGCCGTGTATACACGTTGTTTCTACTTCCTACTATCTCGTGCGATTGAGATTAGTGCGTCACTGATAACGTGGTATCAGAACAAAGTCCAACTAAATACGACTGCAAGTAAACTACCTATATACGAGTACGTCAGCGCAAACACTGTTGTTAATACCTATATCTTTAGCGGCCGATAGCCTTATTACGATGTTAATATTAGTGATTATGAGCCCGTGCATACATGCTCATCAGTTTTCAAGGTCGCTACTGAGGTGAGATATAGCGTTTTATTTATTATATAGAATCATTTTTAACTATACAGTATAGTACAGTGTGGTGTTCACTAGAAACACTAGTTAGGGTTTAGAATAAAACCACTCAATTATCAGTAAGTAGATGAACAACTTTAAGGGTACGTGCACTCGCCGTCCGGGATAAGTGAGGACTAATCGACACGGAACCGTAAAGCGTCACGCTACGTTTATTAGTATATCACATCTCTTCCTTTTTATATGAAAATATTTATTTCAATTAGACCATTAGAGGTCACTTAAGGAAATGAGTTCATTTCATTTTCCTCATTTTCCCATTCGCTACGGTAGTTTGTATGGAGAAGAATGGGGAAGAAACTCCATACTTACTCTTTTAAAATGTTTTACAAAAATGTGTAGGTTATATTAATTGGTGTAATAGTTATAATATTAAGTTTACATATCTGGAATACAATTCCTTTTATGTTACCATATAATATAAATTATGTTAACATAGGCACACAATATTAAAATTTTAACAATTTCAGATAAATTTATAATGGTAATAGACATAATCAAGGTGCAAATATTGTAGGCATATACAATGTTAGGCATATACAACAATTTCAGATAAATTTATAATGGTAATAGACATAATCAAGGTGCAAATATTGTAGGCATATACAATGTTAGGCATATACATTGTTTCTTTAATTTTTAATAAAATTAGTTTTAAGTTCAATAGTTACAATATTTAGCATCATTTAGAATTCAGTCATTCAATCTTTTAAAGTACAATGACAATATTTCCATTTAGAATTTAATTACATTTTAGGTACATACTAGTACCTGCACTATTTAGCATTAAACTTACTTTATTTATTGCATTATGCTTAATTTTAAAATACGGTACGTAACTTTATCTTACGTTTTGTGATCGATAAATTTCAATTGATCAGTTTTCGTTACTCTTATTTATGTAACTTTATCTTACGTTTTGTGATCGATAAGATTCAATTGACCAGTTTTCGTTGCTCTTATTAATACCTTCTTTAGGTGTTCCATGATATTCGTCATGTGTCGGTAGTCTTGACCAGTTTCAGCATACCTTATGTTTCAGTACGCTGCGGTGTGGATTAAATTACGGAGGTGTATTATTTTCGTTCATCATGTTCTCTACATGTACTTTTTCTCCAATCACAATTCTCAATTTGTAACTTTTCTGCTATCTCTGTTTAATAAATCTGTTCAACTTTTGAATGGTTGTATCAACTTCGAGATCTGTTTATGGTTATTTATCTCCACTTCACCTCTGAACGGTGTTGCATAAAACAGCTCTGATGGTGTTTTTCTTTTCTTTTTGTTTAGTTGAGGTATATTAATATGCATCATTAAGTACTATAACAAATCACCCTTTCAGGCTGATTTTCGCATTGATGAATTCTCAATTGTTTAAGGATATCCCTGATGCTCTTTGGTGAGTAAGAATTCTTTGTCTAGTAGACGACCTTGTATCTTAGCTCTTTGATGAGTAAGTACTCTTTGTCTAGTAGACGACCTTGTATTTTAGCTCTTTGATGAGTAAGTACTCTTTGTCTAGTAGACCTTGTTTCTTAGCTCTTTGTTGAGTAAGTACTCTTTGGCTAGTAAAGGACCTTGTTTATTCCTTTTTCTATATAGAATGTCTCGAACTCTTGAGACAGAAAGTTGTCTGTCAAACTTAGATTTTATACTTGCAGGAATCGGTTTAAAAAAAGATTACTCAAACCGTTACCTTTACCTTTACCGTGTCCTGTATATGTAGAGAGAAAGAATAATTTTGATTTCAATCTCTTTGTATCGACTGTAATAGTCGATCATCACGAAAAGATAATCTCCACTTGGCAGTGGATTCAAAAATCAAGCTTTATTCCTACAAGCTTCTGAAGGAAATTCACGCCTTTTAACTATACTAGAGGGTTTGGTCTTGAGACTAAACCTATTTACGGCGTCTTTGTTTACCTATATCGGCCAACAGACCTTTGTATGTAGTCTAGCCTTCAATGTCCTAGTTGACAATGCTTCCATTCAGGCATTATTTTGTTTTCAAATTGAGTTTGGTTGCTCTTTTAAACTGTTTCATGAGTTTCATGTTACTAAACTTCATGTTTAATTATTTATATTACAGCGTCTTTTTTTTAACTTACTATTCTATGCTGCAATATACATTTTAAGGATAATATGGACCAGGTTCTTTTTTATGCTTGCCTTTGCCTTAGGTCACTCTCAAAGTTTACATTTTGTGCAAGATATAACTTAGGCTCAGGGTAAGGCTTATGATCCGTGAAAAGTTCATAATATATTCATCCCAAGCAAATGGTTGTTTTTGTTCTAACAGCAATGTTTTTTCAACGTCTATCAGACTTGTTTCCGAAGGACAGGATGATATTTGTTGTTATACTGAATTAGTACAGTTCTTTAACTAACAGAACATGTTTACTTGGCTTTGATATTTTGGGTAGCCAAAAGTATGAATTTAATTCGGGAGGTATAAATCGTTGCCCGAGCAACAATGTTCAGTACAAACTACTGTTCTCTCATAGTACGTTTACTTCTGATTGGGCATCACTTTTAAAATGACAATGATCTTTATTCCCATTTGAGTAAGGTTGCTGTTCTATTGCAGCCACTGACAAATTTGTCCAATAACAATGATCTTTATTCTGATTGTGTTATGGTTGTTTTTGGGTTGCTGTCAAACGTAAACCGACATTGTGTGCTTGAACTTTTTTTTTTTTCACTAATGCGAATATGACACTTTGTATGTTTACAAAAAAGTTAGTTTACGGTTAACTTAACAATAACAAAACATTATTAATCAGAACTACGTTCTGGCCTTGTTCTTCAAAGCGGACTTAACCATATTTATTCTGGGAATTATTTTATCAGTTATAGGGTTAGATAAATTTATATTGTGTATACCAATTTGAGATCCAATAAATATTACTGGCCACTTGTTTATCTGTGGTCAATTTTTTACTTTTCATTCTATCTGTTTGAATAAACAGTGTGGTCGTGTAGCTAACTTTATCAGTTAGTTTTATAATATTTACAACAGTACTTTTCATTCCCACATATTGTCAAGTAAATCTTATGGACATTTGTTTTTGTTTTTTTTTTTTTTTTTTTTTTTTTTTTGCTTTTTGATCTTTTTGCCTAAATGCAAAACTGGCTGTAAATGTCAGCTTGAACTTCTCGAGTGGTCTAAATGTTTGATAACAAAATCTCAGGAATTAAACGGTTTTAGGATTTATTTAACAAAATCTGTTTTTGTGTAGTAATTCTACACTCTTAATACTTTAATGTCGTCTATACAGATGACAAATTGTTGGCATAAACCGGTAAAGCTCTTGCTTAGATTTTTATATTATTTTCAACGTGATAAAATGCGTTGCACATTAACCAATTTTGAAATATTGCTCCATTGTGGGCAAGTGATGTTTTTTTATAATAATAGCTCCGTTCGCAGCACGCATATATGTTTATCATTAGTTGGTTTTAAATTCGGTACGATCAGATAAACCCAAGACTATGGTTTACTTCCAGGTTTATTGATGTCCATTTTACCAGTTCGTCTTGTTTAAGATTTTTGTTTGCTCCATATGAATTGGAACTCGTGTATAAAGCTGACAACTGGAGAAATTGTTTCATAAACAGTGATTTTTAATTTAAAAACTTTGAACTTTGTTATTGACTTAACACCTTTTACTCGAGAATTAAATAAAATGAACCATTTAACGACCCATGAATGTTCTATCTGGAGTCGTTTGTTGGTTGTAGCTGGTTGTAGCCTATAAGTTTTGCTTCGTGATCAAAATTCATGACTTGATTTTTTGTCTTTTATCATTTAAATCTACAGTTAGATTCAATGATCATTTTCATGTTAACCTCATCTTTTGACATTATTGATTCTACTCTAGTCATTTGACGAGAGGTAAACCATTTTCTTTTATTTGCCCTGGTTTTGCTATGGCTCTGGCCTGGTTAAGAAATTTTATGTTTTGGCCGACCAGAGGTAAACACTTTTTCTTTTATTGGACCTTGTTTTGCAATGGTTTTGGTTATGACCTTTTTGCCATCGTTTATGCGAATTGTATGATTTGCAGGGCTTCAGCCACTGACTATTATTTGTGATCTTTACTGCCATATCGGCACCAAATATTAACCTCTCTATTGAGATATTTGGTTTCATTTGTTGTCAATTTTATTAAGGCTAGGTACTTGTTGCATTTTGTACTCTGACTCTATTAGTATTGTGTATTTATTTAACGGCCTTTTTACAGTTTTAAGAAAGAAAACTATTGTAATTATTTTCGATTCTTGCTGTATCACCGAGAGTCAAAATAACCTTTCTTAATTAAGTCGAGATAAGCACTATATTCATGCACTATATTCGTACACTATATTCGTAAAAATAATTTCATGGTTGTCTCGACAAATTCTTTTTATTTTTACCAGAACATAAGTAGGACAATAAAGTTTTTGAAGTTAAAATAAACAAACTGCTAAACTTATTATTTTGGCTTTAACAAAAGAAACAAATTTATTGGTCGTATCCGGCCAATAACAAAGAGTTCTGTGAGTTCTGATAACATAGCACTTAAAACAAACTGTAGCTTGCCAGTCTCACCAAGGGTTTCTTTATAAGTCCCCTTTAAGTGTCAACTAAGCAAAGCGGCCACTTATAATTTTAGTACAAGTCGGAGCTAGGGATGTACGATACTTGCATCGATACTTTGGATTATCCGAATCGTGACCACGCGATACGATTCTAGGATCGTATTGAATGGCTTCGATCCGATTCACAATAAAAGTAATCGAATTACATCGTATTTATTTCTTATTTTGTTTTTGATGATAGCACAAATCCATTTTAAGATTTAGTCAAAATCATTAGCCTTAACAGATTTCATGACACTTGTTCAGTTTTAAAAATAGGTAAGGTAATAATTATTACCTTCATTACTTCGAAATTATCGAACTGGAATTTACGAGATAATGTTCTCGTAGGTACATTCGTTTTTTATTGAATTTTCAATGGGAACATTTACGAGAAACGTTCTCGTAAGCACATTAGGTTTTTGATCGAAATTTATTTCTATAGGCACGTGTTATTTATTTATTTAACACGTCAAACACAAAGTACAGAGGCGGACTATTAAGTCCGCATTAGACACAGGTATTTTCTACCATTATTATATTTTATTTGCAGTTTTAACGATAGATAAAGTAATATTTATTTCTTCGAGGTTGTCTAAGGGGCACTTGGTTAAAACTGGAATTTACGAGAAAATGTTCTCGTAGGCTCATTGATTTTATCGAAGATTTCTTTCGATACATCAGGTTTTGATCGAAAACAAATTCTTATTAAAGCTGGTATTTACGAGAAATTGATCTCATATGTACATTTTGAAATTAATTTTATCGAATTTGTCTTTCGATAATGTTGTTTGCAAACGAATTTGGTCAACAATATGTAGGTACTAGGTATTTAATTTTTTTTTTTTTTTTTTGTACCTCCATTTTTGATGATTTTAAGCCATTTAATTAATGTCGAAATACAGAGACTTATCAAAATATCATAAATTCATTCCAACATTCGGTTCTGTTTACGAGTGACATTTAGTGATATAATTACTCAGTTCATCGATCCATGCCGCACATCCCTCAGCTTATCGCAGACGGAGATCGCGCATAGGATATTATATAAGTAACAATATTCCTAATAACAATTGTTGATCGAAATTGAGACAATTGAGGAAATAAACAGTATTCATTAAATACTGTATTATTTTGTATTATACATATTATTTTGTATTGTAAGTACATAATAATATATTTTAGAATAGTTATTTTGTATTGTAAGCACATAATAATATATTTTAGAATAGTTTCATGTATCCTAGAATAGAATATTCTTAATTAGGTACATCATACAAGTAACAATTTCACTTAGAGTGACAAAATGGGCGGTCTTATCGCATAAAGCGATATTTTCAAGACCTAGGTAATTTTTAGTTAAATATTTACAAAGTAAACATAATTACGGAAACAAATCATCATTAATACTGAATTTCGCTATAGTAATTGGTTCGCCCTTATTAACTACTTGGGACTTATACATAACGAGCGAAATGTTGGAGTACCTGATAGGTACACTTCTGCCTAATCCTATGGTGATTACAGGCGTGATTTTATGATGACTGTTGTCACTCAATTTCACTAGATCACCGTCGGGATTACAGGCGAGATATTATGATGAGGCTTGTTACAAATTTTCACTGAGATCACAGTCACTATTTTTCTGAACTTTTTTTAAAAATAATTTGTTTATAATTTTGTTGCTGACCAATTTCCGTAAGCAAGTACATAATTTCACTTACTGCGCTTTTACTCGTCGCCAATGTGGTGTTCACTAGAAACACTAGTTAGGGTTTAGAATAAAACCACTCAATTATCAGTAAGTAGATGAACAACTTTAAGGGTACGTGCACTCGCCGTCCGGGATAAGTGAGGACTAATCGACACGGAACCGTAAAGCGTCACGCTACGTTTATTAGTATATCACATACAGTATAAGTAGTTATTGAAACTGTTACACATCTGTTCTAATCTGGAACGGGGCGATCTGTTTAAGAAGCAAAGTACTTAGATTTATTCGAATAAGGTTAAAAAGCAGTAGTTTTTGAACGTCAATTACATGAGACAGTCTCCCAAAACGACCACCCTTCGCCATTTCCTAGTATTTTAGCAGAGAAGAAGAAGTGGCTGATAAACTACCCAGCAACACATACAGTTCACACAATAAGCAAGCTGAAGTGGGATGAGCAGGCGATATTAGCCGGAGAACCGATGACAGTTGTAGTAAACGTGTTCATGAGTGATAACCGCGAATCGGCAAATGTAAGGTAGGAAGGGCTCAGGTTAGCTGGAGGGATAATCTGACAAGATGACTCGTGGCAACTAGACGTGGTTGGAGAGCTGTTCAGCCGTTGACTGAATAGACTTACGATGTTAATCAACAGATATTCTATGGAGTATTCTC
Source organism: Noctua comes (assembly GCA_963082995.1). Lineage (NCBI taxonomy): Eukaryota > Metazoa > Arthropoda > Insecta > Lepidoptera > Noctuidae > Noctua > Noctua comes. Next base: position 16,257,728 of record OY720270.1, read on the forward strand.
TATATCTATCTATCAGTGCTTGCACCCGAAAATTAATTAGAATAACACTAAACTTTCTGATGTTTGCTAACTGTTATCGGTTTTATTTACAGGCACTATTAATTGGGCTTTGAAGCATGCACGAGGTGTTTTGTGGACAGAGCAAGACTTACGTGCTGCTGTGGCTGCTGTTAAAAGTGGACGTATGTCACTGAGAGCTGCATCAAGACGGCATGCAATTCCATATGCAACTCTCTCCGGTCATCTTAGATCGGGAAGCTTGGTGAAACGATTTGGACGAAAATCAGTATTCAGCGAGGAACAAGAAAAACAACTCGTGAAAATAATACAAAATCTTACAACCAAAGGCATGCCTCTTACCTCAAAATTAATTCGCAAACAAGCCTTTGATTTTTGTCTAGAAAATAATATTGGACATACGTTTAACATTACAAGGGGCACTGCAGGCGCAGATTGGTATAGAGGGTTTGTGAAGCGACACCCTGTGATGAATCCAGTTCTAAAAAGAAACAAAAAATGAATGATTCTAGAAATAGAGTAAAGATACGCTTATGCTTCTGCCACACCTGGGTGGCCAATAGCTAATACGTAACTTACTGGAGTGGCATTGTTAGTGACGTAACGTAGACCTTAACCGATGGTAGCGATGGCGGGAATTTTTTTAGCACAAATTATTTAAATCGAGTTGGCAACATTTATGGTGTCTTATTCTGTGTATCGTAAGGGCCGTGTAAGGATCTCAAAGTTTTACAGCAGCTTCTTCTACCTCAATTATGAACTCGGTTGATGTACTAACCATGTACGCAGGCGCGGTCCCAGGGGTCATGACCCCCCCCCCCAAAATCATACAATAAATACAAATATAATAGCTATTTTCGGATATAAATTATTACCTAATTTCCTGCTTAATCGTTCAACAAGAGAAACTAACCTTTTTCGAGACAGAATTCTAAAATTTTCGAGCTCGCTTCGCTCGCTAATGCATCTGAGTTACTTTTATTCTCATCTCTGTATGAATGAACAAATAGAACCTAATATCTTTCGCTCTTGCATTCTATTAGTATCAAGAGCGGATCCGGGAGGGGGGAAGGGGAGGAGCCTGGGTTGGGCCTAAGTCGACCGTGATCATGTTTCTGAACTCATTGATTTAAATAAATTGAAAAGAGGCCCGGCTCGCTTCGCTCGCTCTTGCGTTCTCTTCATTTTAAAACTTGAAAAATGTAACTATCTCAGGGGCCGTAGGCAGTGGGGGGGTGATGGTTCAACCTCCCGAAATCTCCGGCAACTATTAAGAATTAACCTATCCGAGGCGGAATGCAAAAATTTTCTATACTTTTTCAATACTGCAAAACTTTACAGAATGCTCCTGTTCTCATTTCTATATAGATTAGAAAAAGAAGTGGTGCTAAAATTTTCCAGCTCGCTAATACATGCTGTAGTTTTGAATTCTCCACAAGTTGACAGAGTTCCTCCTATACTCATTTCTACATGAATGAACAAAAAGATCTTAATTTATCCGAGGAAGGGTGCAAAAATTTTCGAGCTCGTTTCGCTCGCTCTTGCGTCTGAGTACCTACACAACTCCTGTATGAATGGTCAAAAGAAAATGTAACCTATCTGATGTAGTGCTAAAATTTTCGAGCTCGCTTTGTTCGCTCTGACATTCTGCGTTCTTTTCAATCTTTATAAACTGACACAATTTCTGAAAGCTAAAGATGCACCCCCGGAAATAAAGGCGCCTCCTTACGCGCGTTCCTTAGGCGCCCTTGATTGTTTTGTTTATTTAAATCCAGAGATGGTTGATATTATTTCGTTTTTCAAAAGTTGTTGATAATAGTTTAACACCCCCCCCCCACCCATTTGATCCCCAACCAAATTCCTGGCTATGGTCCCTTGTAACCCCCCCCCCCCCCCAAAGACTTAGGCTGGGACCGCGCCTGCATGTACCCATGCCTATTAGGGCTGAACCACATTAATGCAGCCGCTTTTTTAGCGCCCAAAATTATAGCGCAACTGTTAAAGCACAGTTCAGCTCATAAGTTAACGCAGGTGTAGCAGAAGCATTATAGTTATCCATGATTCAATTGTAATACATGACTGTGTGAAAGATAAATTGTAAGGGGGTGAATTATGAGATGACGAATAAGAGAGAAGTATGGAAGAAGAAGACAAGCTGCGTAGACACCATATAAATTCAGATAAGGGCAGAAAAATGATGACGATTGTAATATCACGGGAAGAACTAATTCAGAACCAAGATTTTAATAAATGTGATATATGAGCTTATTTTTTTTTCTTCACTTACCTTTTCCACAGAGCCTTAAGACCAAGGTCCAGTGCGTCAGAGGGGTACTGACTTACGGAGCCGAGACGTTTAAGACTCTCACGGTATGGCTGGTCCACAAATTCAAGGTCGCACACCGAGCTATGGAATGTGCTAAGCTTGGATGGAGACTCTATGAGGTATCGAAATGAGGAGATCCGGCAGAGAACAGTAGGTAATGGACAGAGTAGCCCACTAAATAAACAAGGTGATATAGCATCGAACCGGCCATTTGTAAATGTAGAACCGAAAACAGTTGGATTAAACGTGTTCTAGAGAGGTGACCGCACTGTAAGGCTGAACGGTCGCAGGATAGACAACTAACCGAAGGTTTACAGGGTGTCTGGTAGTAACTACCTAGATCTTGTTGACGAGGATCGAGTTGAATTGCGTGCGATTGGGGAGGCTTTTGTCCCACAGCGGTACTATCTGGAAATAGATTTGAAATCAAATCTACACTGTAGGAGTTTGTGAATTGTCTCAAGGCATTAAACGTGGTTTTACTAACAGGTGCTACTAAATTGGGTTTGAAGCGGGCAAAACGGTGTCAGTGGCCAGAAGAGGACTTACGCGCTGCTATGGATGCTGTTAAAAAAGGACATATGACACAGAAAGATGCAGCTGAACGATATGGAATTCCAAGATCAACTCTCAGCGATCATTTGAAATCGGGAATCTTCGTTAAACGAATGGGACGAAATGCAAGAAAAGATGTTTATTAAACAACTGTATACTGTTTGGTTCCCACCAAAGGTTATTTAATCGTTTAATAAACATTTTGTCTTTCTCATTCCAAAATCCTCTCAGGCATTAATTTTATAAAATAAAATAATATTCGAAATAATTTTAATGACACTACGGGCCTTGTGGACTTCGCGAGCAACATACAATAATATTGATAGTAGCAGATACTCGGAGATAAATCCACATGGATTAAAGTTACCTACACTCATAGTAGATATTCTTTTGTTGTACATGTACACGTGGTCTGGCTTCTGGACATGATCGAAACTTTTCAAAATAAGTTCGTAACTGATTAAGTCATCAATTCTCAGGTCCAGCTATTGATCTGAATATTAATCTTCTATAACATTTATGGAATTTATTTGCACGTCATCGTTTGTTAATAAACAAGATTACTTCAAGCATTGTTTTACTCACAGGGTCAATTGAAAAGAGGATACACGGTATAAATATATGTATGTACGGTATTCATTTTTCAAATGCATCGCCAATATTCACTACTATTGTGTGCGAGATATCTTGTTAAACTTATAACATACTTACCTAAGAGAGTGGTGTAAAAGAAACGGAAACCTTAGCACACTCACAACAGTGTTCAAAACTCGTTGCAGATTAGCTACCTGTAAACCAGATAGCTTGTTCGACTGTACACACAATTTGGTATCTAATCTACTTAGTAGGTCATCAATACCGACACCGAAAGTTGGTTTGATTGAAGAAAATTATTTGAAGAAGAGTGGAGAATTCTGCACAAAATTTTATTGCGTTATTGGTTGGTAGTTGTCATCGGTAGATACATACATGAAACATTAATTTAAGTTATTCTTACAGGACTAAAGCTTGCAAAACTACCTTTGTGGACGGAAGAAGACTTACGTGCTGCTATGTCAGCCGTTGCATGGGGATATATGACAAAGAAAGCAGCATCAGATCATTATGGTATTTCTATACCAGCTCTCAGCCATCATTTAAAAACGGGAAGCGCAGTTAAACGAACGGGTCGAAATCGAATACTGAACGATGAGCAAGAAGAAATACTTTTGGATAGAATACTCAACCTTTCAAAGACTGGGATTTCTCTCAACCCAAAGTTCATTCGCCGACAAGCATTTAATTTTTGTCAAGAAAACGATATTAGACATAATTTTAATATCAATGCTGGCCTTGCAGGCTCGGATTGGTATAATGGGTTTGTTAATCGGCATCCAGAAATACCCGTTGCAAGACGACATCGGAGAACATAATGGAGGCCATTCCAGTCTAGCAAAAAATGTGTGCCATTAAATTAAATATTGTTTTAAGCCCGTATGTCTTTATTCAGACCTAAAACCCCGGTGACATCATCCACTGTAAAAAGTTTCGGTAGAATGTGTGGAACACTGCCTCACGCCGTTATTGAATTCCTCGAGGAACTTAAGCTTAGAAGACGCTTGCAAACGGGGAGTTCAGTAAAACGAATGCGACGAAGTACATTAATGACCGAAGCACAAGAAAAAATATTTATTAATAGAATACGGAACCTTGTTAAAATAGGCTTTTGTTTTACCTCGAAATTTATTCGCAGAGAAGCCTTTGCATTTTGTTTGGAAAATGGTATTAAACATAATTTTAATATCACTACGGTTCTTGCAGGCGGAAATTGGTACAGAGGGTTTTTAAGTCGACACCCCGGGGTCACGCTGAAAGGATTTCCTTTGTAATCATTTAATTTAAATTAACAATAAAACACATTTTTTTTAACAAATGGTTGCGTTATCGCAACGATTTGTTTTGTAAACAAAATTTCAGAAAAACAGAATTAACAGATATAGGTGTAGGCCATGTAGGTAGAAACAACTAAATCATATGTCAACAACAACCAGTACTAAACGTAACTCAATGAATATAAGATAGCAAGTCTGAAAATATCATAAAATTCACAAAATGAGAGGTTGTTCGGTCCTTAATTGTTACGGTGGCATATCTACGGGTACTGTAAAACTCCACCTCGGATACAATTTGGCAGTCACACAATGTTAGCTATATTTTTTTATAATTAATTACTATCATTATAAAAAATGGTTCAAGGAATCAAAATAAGCGTCCATAAAATTATACGAATTTATTTTTCTACAACATGTATCGATTGTATTGTAAGTAGGTAATTACAACAAACTTTTATTCACAGGGTCTAGGAAATCGGATTTAAAGAGTGGAAAACGAGCTCTGTGGACGGTAGAAGACTTAAGGGCTGCTGTGGCAGCTGCTAGAAGTAGAGAAATGACACAAACAGCTGCAGCAGAGCGTTATGGAGTACCTCTACGGACTCTCAGCGATCATTTGAGAAAAGGCAGCTTAGTGAAACGTACAGGACGAGTAACAACATTCAACATAGAACAAGAGCATAGTCTCGTGAAAAGAATACTTAGGCTTTCAAAAAGTGGGATGTCTCTTACTCGAAAATTAATTTGCAAACAAGCGTTTGAATTTTGTCTAGAAAATAATATTAAAAATGATTTTAATATTACTAAAGGCCTTGCAAGCCAAGATTGGTATCGACAGTTTAAAAAACGTTATCCAATTTTAGAGAATACTGAAAGGGATAACTAATTAAAATTCTGATTCCAATATGAACGTGAATGCCTTGTCATGAGACAGGTTGACTTACCACTATTGTACATGAGTTTAGCTAAAAATAATAATAATAGATTTATTATAAGATAATTAGCTGTAATAATAGTACCTAGTTTTAGTTTTTATTTAAGTTTCAGTTTCTATACATATAACCTGCACGACTTAATGTGTAAACATTATTTGTACGCCTTGCAAGGCAGCACATAGTGATACATAACTTTGTTTTTGATTACACCATGTACCTACTTACTTTTACCTGTGTGTCACAAATAAACTTATTTGAATTTGAATAAACGTGTAAACTTGACATGTGAAATAAAAAATTTGTCAAAGATTTTTCAATCTTTACTTTCACTCTTCTCGTTGTATCCAGGACCGCTTTCTTTATAAATCCCAATACTGCCTAGCGAGAGTCAACCAGTCGTTGTGACTGCAGGCTGCGACCACAACGACTTACCTTTAGGTAAGAATGGTAGCCGGGTCAACTTATCTGGTCTGGACAACGTCGAGAGGCATGTCAAAATAATTGATTTCCTAACTGTCTTACCTTTTAACTTGTGGAATGAATTCCTATAATTGTTGCAGTAGCAAGTAAAAAAAAATTGAATTCATTAACGTAGGAGGATAAACGAGACCTTATGAACAGACTTCGTGTTACTACTACTACACTGATTCTATTGATTCTACATTATTTATAAATTAATACTGATTCCTTGCTCACAGATTGGATTGAATTGCCTCCAAGGAGAGTAAAATGGACGGAGGAAGATATGCAAGGGGCAATAGCGGCAGTAATTCACGGTAACATGACACAGTGCGCTGCAGCAGAACTATTTGGCATTCCCAGACCAACACTAGCTGATCACCTGTCCAAAGGAAACATCGGGAAACGAGTGGGTCGCCATTCTATAATGAACGAAACTCATGAAAAGTTCCTCGTCAGCAAACTAATCGAGCTAGCTAACAGTGGAACGCCGGTCACTCCACATGTAATCTGCAAGCAAGCATTCCTATTTTGCGAAAAGTTTAAATTAAAGCATAATTTTAATAATGAGACTAGGCTCGCCGGAAAGAAATGGCTTAAGAGGTTCTTGAAACGACACCCTGAGGTCTCGCATTGTTTTTCGTGACTCCTATTTTAATTATGTTTTTTTTTCAACTTTGTATTAAACTGAACTTGCTTTAGTACTCCGATGTCATAAAGGCGCTTCCTCACCGGGAGCATTCGCCAGTAATGTTACAAATGCAAGATTCGATTTTGAGCATTACGTTCACTTGTTTCTGTACAAAATCGAAACTTAGATTGTTACGTTACAGGCAAATGCTCCCGGTGAGAAAGAGCCTTTACATAAACTATTGAATTTGACTGACAAAATATTTGTTGAAAGTTGTGGTTTATAGAGTTTTCAGTCGGTAAGTGTTGAATGATGAGAAAGCCTTGAGGGTTCTTTTTGATTTATCTAAATTTCATAAATATAATATATGGATAATAAAGATACGACTTCCTATTACCTTAATTTTTAGAAGTACAAATTGTAAACATAGGTTTTTTTTCGGCACCACGTTGTACTTACTTATTATTTTAATAAATGATTTTTTGTAAGCTTAATATAGTTTCCTTGTACCTTTAGATTATGTAATCTCCAATAATGACCTCAGGTAACTAATCAATCCAGTCGCGTTCCCCACATATCCCCTTAGCATTCTCCTTTAGTATCAGAAAACACCTGAAATCGGTGAAAGACGAAATGATTCATAAACGTCACAACACGTGTGGAATATGAACGTATAAACATAGAATTCTTGAGTAATAAACGGGTGTACACATATTATTGGATACATAAATAGAAATAATAACGGCGTAGTAAGAAATTTCGAGACTACCAACGCCATCTCTTGGCAAGAGTTGGTAAACTAACGAACTGAAAGTGCTCTGTTTAGGTAAGTACAGTCCTTTCACAGTTTATTTTCGGCTAGCTTTTGGCTAACCTATGGATTTAATGATTCTCCTGTAGAACATTTTTTTTCACAAACCTCAGGTTAGCCAACTCAATAGCTGGTGATAATTAATAAACTGTGAAGGGACATAATCATTAATGCTTAGGCGACGTGTTAAGCTGCGTTGACACGGTCCGAGTATGCTCGGACCGATTGGATTCGGATACCTACTCGGACGCAACTCGTATTGTGGCAATCCATAATCCGAGCGCACTCGGATGCATCCGATCCGAGTAGTCTCGGATCGCGTCCTACTTTTCCGAGCTAGCTCGGATACGAGTAGGCTCGCGAGTAGGTGGAAAAAAATGGCGTATAATAAAAACAAAAAACCGTCTCGTACCAAAAAAAAGTGGTCAGAGCGTAAAACAACTAGATTTGTGGAACTGTACGAAGCAGAAGAGGTTCTCTGGAAAGGTTAAAGGAATAAAAAAATAAAGACGCCAGGAACGCGGCTATACGGAGTTTTGATTTTGATATCACTGTCGACGATGTACGAGTTAAGTTCCGACATTTTTCGATGTTGACTGTGAAAAATAATTGTAGAATGAAGAAAATGATCCGACTGAACTATGACGATATCGAAAGTTATTCGAGTACACTCGTACGAGTCCACTCGGCTCGCAAGACTGTGTCAACGAGGATTTATTCACTGGATTAGAATTATTGGCCACTATACGTATGTACTCATCTTCATAAGGGATACATAAACAGAAACAATAACATTAGAAGCATTTCCGGGACTACTATCGCCATCTCTTGGCAAGTAGCATCAAACAAATTATGTTTCTGTAAAACACATCGTGCTTTGGCGACGTGTTATTTATTTCATTTAATGGAAAGAATAAAAAACCTTAAAAATAGAATTATTAGTCAAGAGACGTATAAACTCATATACTTATCGGATAGTTATGAAGAAATAACGGTGCGGTATGAATTTTTGAGACTCCTAGCGCCATCTGTTGGCGAGTAGCAGCGAGCAAATTGTTTCTGTAAAATACATTGTACTTTGTCAACATTTAATTTAATGGGAACAATAAAAAAACGTGTAACAAAAGAATTCGTCGGCATTAAATGTATATACTCATCTACTTATCGGATACTTAAGTAGAAATAATAACGGTGCAGTTAGAATTTCGAAACTACTAAAGCCATCTCTTGGCAAGTAGTAGCAAGCAAATTGTGTAAAATACATTGTACTTTGTCGACGTGTTATTACGGGAACAATAAAAAACTTGTAAAAAAATAATTCTTGGGCATCAAAAGTTTGTACTCATCTACTTATGGAATAATTATGAAGAAGTAATAACGGTGCAATAAGAAATTTCGAGGCTACTAACGCCATCTCCTAGCGAGTAGCAGCAAAGAAATAAAATTTCTGTAAAATACATAATATTTCGGCAACGTATTATTCATTTAAGTTAACGGAAGGAATAAAAAATGTGTAAAAATAGAATTGTTGGGCATTAAACGTGTGTACTCATATACTTATTGGATAAATAAACAGAACGAATAACGAAAGTTAGAAATTTCGAGACTACTAACGCCATCTCTTGCCAAGTAGCCGCAAGCAAATTATTTTACTGTAAATACATACATCTCTTGGCAAGTAGCACCAAGCAAATGATAGTTTCTGTAAAATACGTTGTGCTTAGTAAGCCACGTTAAATTAATTTAACCCAACTGATGAAACAATTTCTGTTTTGTATTTAAAAACATTTTCGACTGCCAAGCGAATAAAATCTGACAACGGTTATATAGCAGCATGTAGCAAAGATATTTAAGTATTAAATCTGTTATCGATTGAAAGCTCCGCGTTTAAAAAGGTATTGGTCGTCAAAGATACAGGGTTTTGTTTTGTTTTGTTTTTATTTGAATTGTGATGCATTTTCAAAAGATGGAATTATTTCAGTTTATGAGACAACTACTTCCATCTATTGGTGGTAACTGGTAAAATAGACGAATGTCTGCAGTTCGGATTCAGTATTTTATGGTGGTTAAATGAATTTTACTAATCGTTTGTTCATCATTAATAATCTTTTATGGCTTAAGCAGTATTAGTTTAAAAAAATCAAATAACTGGGTTATTATTTTGTGGTTAACTTTAATTTGTGGTACCTACAGCGCTTTCTTTTGGCCAAATGAGTTAAACTGTAGAAGATCAAGCTTGGCCAAAAGATGGCACTGTATTTATCACGGTGTGTGTGTATCCGAGCGAGTGTCCATTCATTTTAATCAGGTTTCTTCTAATCTTGTTTTGAGGTTTTTCATGGTTTAACGAATTAATTCATTTCTTGTTTTTATTGATTATTTATAAGAACTACTTTTATGGATTTGCAATAATCATTATCGTGTAAAACGAATCGTATTCGTCTCGCTTTGTGTTGTCAATCTAAACGTCACTTTGACTTGACAGTTTTGTTGCGTCATTTCATTTATTTTTACTGTTTTCCCACGTTTATCTTTTAGTTTATTATTTTCTTGATTCCCTTATTATTTTAATACACTTTTGTTCAATTTCCCTTTTTCACAATGTCAAAAGCTTTGTCTTCTTTGTTGGTACTATTATAGGTCGAGGATGTATAGTACAAAGATCGTGATAATATTCAGTTGTTTTGATTCTCTTTAACAGTATCAGTGTAAATAGATTCAGTTAACCTGTTGATGCTATGATTAATAGTGTTAAAACATTGCAGGTGACGACTTTGTGCAGTGCGTGCCCACGAAAAAGGGACATCAAATCTTGTTTAAAGGTTACACTTACGTTTTTAAAAGTAGGTTGCAGTGTGGTGCTGAGCAGTGGATTTGCTCGTTCCGGCAGAAAACTGGTTGCATATCTGTCATAAATATGCAAACATACGGCGTCGAAGTGGTCAGGGATTTCCATAACCACAAGAAACCTATGTTCTCTGATTAGCAAGTATTCAGTTAGTTTATGTATGCTTGTGCTACTACAATAGAATGTAAACAGTATTATTGTTTTAGATTACTCTTTAGCCACTTATCCAAGATCTGTTTTTAGTTGAATAAGCTTGAATAAAAAGTTTTAATTCTCATTTAGATGATAGGTACTGAATATATGATTCACTTCGTTTTATTTTATACTTTAACATTTTGTCTAGCTGTAGTATGAAGATGTAAGGTAAGGGAATGTAATAACATTACAAAATGAATAAATAAGACAGTTTCTATTGACAAACATTGAGTATTTATTTCAACACCAACAAACATTTTTATTTACATTTACTCTTTGTTGTAAACAAAAATAAAATCTTCAAGATAAATTGATTTGTTTTATTCACCTTATTCTTAAAAGTTTATTAGAATAACAGTGGTTTTGATGTATTCAATAATTAATCAGTTCAATAAAACAACACTTATCTATCTACAAAAACTGTAACAATTAAAATGATTACAGATGAGCAGAGTGAGCAGCTACCGGAATGGGCATCAATATATTTCCTTAAAGTTACAGACAATGAGCTGAAATGCAATCTTTGTGATGTAACCTTAAAAGCCGAAGATAAATCGCTTGACCTTCTAGATCACTTGAAAGTTGACCATAAAGACATATATGACCTTCACAAAGACAACCCGGAGGCTACAGTAGGATTTCGGATTGAGTTTCTGCATTTGAATGTGTTGAAGGATGATGGGGACCCAAAGACTCAACCCGTTTTACTTGGTGAGGTCTGTGAAACTACAACAGAAACTATGGAGGAGAAGGGAGAGGAAATTACTGTCAAACCTGATGAATCCAACTTGCATTTTGTGCTCCTCGACGGAAAGACAACCAAGAAATCTAGGCGGGAGAGTACAGGTTAGAAGTTAATCTTAATTCTTATTACATTAAAAAAAATTGCTACTCTCAGGTACAAGGGGCTGATATCATTTCTTTAAATTGGCTGCTGGCCATATCTAAACATTGAAAGCATCAAACTAAGAGCAAAAAATATACTTTAGTGGTCATTATAACCAACTCTATGTCATATTGATGAGCAATGGCGAATGAAACACTTATAGCGAAATTCAATTTTCTCAGGTTTCTACTTTGAGATAATATCTAATCTGTAATAGTATGGCTTCCAAAATATGTTTGTGCAAATGTCAAGCAAAGCAATTTTCTCCTTCTGTATTAAGAAGGAGAAAATTGCTTTTGAATTTTGCATAGTGTACATTTCATTGCTTGTGACTGCACAGTGGTAATGTAGTTTCATTTTCAATTTCTGCATTTTAGTTGGTTCAGACTGCAATGTCAAATGTACCTAGCATGATTGATGAGCTCTGTCATGTGCCAATTGTCCCTCCCCAATTATTTTTAATGTAAAATCACCATTCACAATTGCCTGTTCTCATATTCCAGGGCCACGGAAACGCAGCTGGGTGTGGAAGTACTTTGATAAACTCAGCAACATCATCTACCGCTGTAAGCTTTGCAACGTGGTGCTGTCAATCAAGGGTTGCAACTCCAACAACATGAACCGTCACGTCCGGTCGAGACATCCAACCGTTTTCAAAAGTGAGGTGACAAAGAGAGACAAGGTGGAGAATGTCCATATGTTGACGAGTGAGACGGACACCCCATATGCTATTAAGACAGAGGAGATTTATGCAAGTGATCGGGATTATGAGGAGATTCCTAATGGTAAATATTTCTTTCTTTAACTTATAAATGGTCTGCATTTCCTGAATAAGAAGTAAAATTGGGTACTATTTGCAAACTGGTGGGGCTCAATTTTGTATGCTTCAAAACATACAGAACATCATCTAGTCAAGCACATTTGTAAACACACCATATAGCAACTCTTATTTATTGATGTATGGTCATAATACCCATAATATTGACTTGTTTATTAATGGAGGGTATCTTTAAATCTTGTCATAATTTACAAACTGGACTTTGCATCACCATCAGCCATCATCTTAATACAATGCCTATGTGACTATGAAATTTTGTTTAACTAGGCAACATTATACACACAGACTTGAAACCGTAGGCATTACCAGTCAACCAGGGTTGTCAGAGATAATATGGCAATTGCTTAAATTCCTAAGCATTTCTTATACTCCTATTCTTACCTAACAAACCTCATTTTTTTGCAGATAGCCCCACCCAGAAGCTGCGTCGCAGTTGGATCTGGTCGTACTTCGACCGCGTGTCGACCACGCAGGCGCGCTGCAAGCTGTGCGAGCGCCACATCTGCCACGGCGGCAACGCCACCGGCAACATGAACCGACACCTCAAGATGATACACCATAAGACTGCTGTTAATATGCCAAGTAAGTTCATTGGCTTATTTTTACTGATTAACGAACAGCGGTACAGTTACCTGGCTGTTAATTTGACATAATATGGAAAAATATAGTGGTAGCTCAAAGTTGATCTTGGATGCTGGGCAATAGGCCTGCCTCACATGAAACATGTAGCGACATCTATCTCGCTATGTATGAACTAAAATCCTCATTGCACAATTTGGTTTCTATTAGACTTAGACATAAGTCAAAAGTAAATATGTAGTGCATGAGGTTGTAAAGAAACGCTGATGCACAAATTGTGAGTATGATTACCATGTTGAGCAACGTGTTGCACCGACTCCAAATAGAATGGGACAATGGCAGGAAGATGATGTTGAGTAAAGCGTCGTTGAAATTTTCCATCGGCCGTTGGCAATAGGCTCGCATGTGTCTTAAACGTAATTGGCGAACTGCGAGTGTTAATACTAAAGGTACACCTCTGCTGAAACCGGGAAAACAGGAACAGGAACTCGAAGAAAACATACATGATGATAAGTAAGTTGGTAGCTAGACGTACAGCATTCCTCATCTTAATCCCGTTTTATAATACCCTCAGGAATATGAGCCTGGTCATCAGAAGTCAGACACATTTGTGCTAAACCAACAAATATTTATTTGCCACCTTTACAGGCAATTTTTTTTTGTTTTTTTTTTTTTAAATAAAACTAACATACTGTTTTCTCATTTCCAGGTGACATGAGCTGGGTGTGGAAAGTCTTCGAGGCGGTGGACAACGACTTCTACAGCTGCAAGATCTGCCAGTACAAGTGTCTAAAGTGCAGTGACGTAGATAAGGACATGAACGGAATTCTGAACCACCTCAAGTTAGAACATGGTGTGATATCCGGTGATCAGATCATTACGGGAGCAGACGTTGACAGTGAAGAGACCTGTTAATCGGTAGTTTAGGTCGACCACGAGGTTTAAAGCAGGCATAAGTACTGTACTAAATAGCATTACCGCATAAATTATGATCAGTTATTCCAAATATGTAAATTATCAATGGCATTGGGTTCTGATTAAAAGGGAGCTGGGGTTAGTAAAGGCATATGAGCCATTTCAGCCTCGTCTTTAGCATAATGCAGTGGCTCTGGTAATGCAAATGTGTATTGGCTTGTTTGCCATTCAATATCAGTGGGTTCAAGTCCCTACCTACCGCAATTGGAAGAACTACGAGTCGCATGTCGAACTTATTGTAACGGGCTGGTGTCCGCAAATCCACGTCAAAGCGCGTATTTTGCGTGCGGACATGTCGAACTGTTGTGATCGCGATGCACAAATGTATCCTGACACTATGTCACTACGATTTTATTGGTTGGTTCTTTGAGTAATCAAGGTTACTCGAATTAGTGCAGGCTTTTATGCGATACTCTCTTCCACTGCTCATAAGTTCTTTTTACCGGCTCTCGGCTCGCAGTGTTCAATCTACTACAGCAAAGCCGTGACCATGTAGTCATAGTAATGTCTCCAGTCTCCGTCTCCGTCAGTTCTTAGCCGCGCATTGCCATTGTGCAAATGGTCAAAAGGTGGATACTACAATCTCTTTACCTGATCTGTTAACTACTAGGATAAGCTAACTAAGCTTGAGTTGTGTATAATGATCAGTTTTGTGAATATAGGGTAAAATAGGGTAATATAGGGTAATGTGTTGATGCTAATATAGTACAGTACTTATATTTGCTTTTCAAAGTAAGGGAAAAAAATAAATTCTTTTGAAAGCATCCAAAGGTGCTTGTGGTCTCTATCAAGGTATTTATGAATTAATACCTGAAGTATATGAAATACAGCATTTATTTTGGGTTTTATCGAGGTCAGTAGATAAATGACGAGCTTAAGAAAAATCGATGGTGTTTGATTCATGAATTCAGTTAATTGCAGTCTCTTAGACATACGCCATACAGGGAAACAACAGGTGATGTCACTTAATTTTTTCAGCCTCCATTTGAGGTTGTTTCACGAAAAGCACTTAAATCAGAATCATAAGAATAACCTGAATATCTATGTAAACACTAGTATACCACTCCTACTAGATATCTTACAAATTCAAGCAGCACTTGTCCAGAGTGTTACTATTCATGCTATAGTTTATTATGTCCAAATATCCATTTACTGATTACTATCGGCCCTTAAGATCTCACTGCAAGGCCACTAATGCGATTACTTCTAGTTCGTTCGATCCAGGACTAACGTGGACTACTGGTCAGTCAGTTGTATTCAATAAATTTTACTCTTTCTTTCATTCTATTCTCCAGCAATAATAATGCCAGCTGCTCCCGCCATCTTCGGGGTCTGCCACGACGCTTTCTGGCTGTTTCAGGGCTGCATATAGTGGCTGGCTATTTTGTTCAAAGGTTGTTGTGCTATTGAGCTCGCAAAGCGGGCGTCTTGGGTATCTTTTTACCAAGAGAATGAATAGTAATGTCTTCCTACCTTTTTCTATCAGATACCCAATCTATGAACCAAGGCTGATTAGGACGTAAGTCCTTGGTAATTAGTTCTTATCTACCGATTTCGATAAAATCAACCGGAATAGTTCACTAACACTCGGTTTGTGAAAGGATAATCATAAAATTTTGCTAACAGATCATTGGGGGTCGTGGCTAAAATATAATATCAGCTGCAATCGAAGGTTCGCCTGCTGAAGTCGGCCCGTGGATTACATACAAAGACCCCTTCGTGTTCTGAAAAGCTCTTAAGACATTGGTTGACATTCGTAGACCTTTAACCTTTTGACCGCTAGAGCAAAACGCGTGCGCGTGCCCTCCACGCCAAGCCACAATTTCCCCTACCATTTTGTCACATATTTGTGTCGTTTGGCATACAGGGTACGCACTTGCTTGTCACGTATTTGTGACAATGGCGGCCAAAAGGTTAAATGTCGTGACGTGCAATAATAAACTCGACAATTCGATAACCAGTTAGGCCAAGAGGTATAGATGGCTTTATTTTTACCCAGCATCAGAGTTGTTGAGTCAGACTCCATGGTAGTCAGCTGCATCTGGTTAGACTAAAGGCTGACCCCGACATAGTTGGGGGAAGACATGATGACTGTTAAACTGGTTTCAAATGTTTTCATTGGCTGTTGTTATCAGTTAATTAAACAGGAGTTTGTTTGTCAGTCTGTTACATATTATTTTGTGTTTCTTAAGCCTCAGAAACTGAGCATTTGGATTGTCAGAATATAATAATCTATTCTTTATTATTCTGTACTACATAATATCTTCTTTTTAATACCGATTTAGTTTTAATTCTAGTATAATAATGTAAATTATAGTTGTTTATATGATTAAGGTATTTCTTCGTCTATTTCTTTAGTATGTACAAAGGTTTGAAGTATTGTATAGGTATGGTAACTATTATTATCATTGTTTTTAATCAAGTGTATTATTTCATATGTATATATATTCAAATGAACCGTGTTCTACATTCATTTCTAGTTCAAATTATATGTATACAGTCCTATAATAAAATACAGTAGTTTTTATATATAACGCGCGGACAAACATGTTCTTAGTTATTTAATCAAGAGTATAAGATTTTAAACTATCATGGTCACTAACATTATTATTAATACTAGAAACGGGATATTTACCATGTTTACTGTTTTCTATGAGTTCCCGATATTTCGGCGCTGTTGCAAGCACTATGATCACGGATAAACTGAAGTTACCGACCGATTTGTCTGCTCATAAACACGGGTTAAAACAGTAAACATGGTAAATATCCCGTTTCTAGTAGTAATAATAATCAAGAGTATTTAATAAAAATGAGCTGTATAATCATAATCAAGGTTATAGCGCACATTTGCACGCCACCCCTTCAAATTTTGCATTGGTATATGGCCGAACAAGGAGAACCATGAGCAAATATTATGTAAAACAATTATATAATTAAATTATTTTAACAATTATATATATTTAACAATTATATAATAAAAATAATTTGTAAACATGGGTATGAGAATACCCATGTTTACAAATAAATGAATGATTTGATCTAATAATGCTCTTAAACTCAGTTTCATGTAAAGTGCAGTTGATGACTGTACTTTCTTTGATGTTCATGCTAGGGGTACACTCAAGATGAAAAATGTGAACCATTCTGTACTGTCTGCCGCCTGGTAGACGTTTAAAGCAAAAAATGTTGTTTTCAGCATAAATTCATATAAATATGTATATAAAAAAAATCCATTACATCTTTACTGCATTAGAGCTACCCTTTTTGTCTTGCCTGGGAGATATTTCAAAACATGTTTATCTCGTCATATATTTTTCTATTATTATTGTACTAGTTAAAACTACTGACGTTCTTGTGAATAGATTCAAAGCTACTTTATTTTTACCTAAATATAAATATATTATCAGCAGGTTTTAGAAAACCTAATATTGATTTAGTTAATTTTCGTTCATGGCTATTGGTAGCACTGGTTTTCTCTAGGTTATTTACTTAATATTATATAGTTTGTGTAAATATTTTAAAGCTTACAAATAAACTTGGGCGAAAGAACTATTTGAGAGTTGTAATTTTAGTATATAAGTTTTTGTTACTTTAGTCTGTTAAGATCTTTTTTATTTTTTTGCTTGAAAACCCTATTTTATTGCTGTGTTATCATGAATTTTCTTTTGAAGCTGTTTCAGGTATTTACCAAAAAGTATATCGGCTGGATCATGAGGTATGTGCATGCTTATATTGTGATAGTATCTTGGTAAAGGTAATTTTACTTGATAAATGATATGACACTTACACACTAAGTGATCTTAGTGTATTCGCACAAAAATATGTATTTATTATCAGGCAGGCTGTTGAGATAACTGATAGGTGCCTGTATCCTGTTGTTCCCCACTAGATTTTCTTTTTGCAGTATGATATAATATGTTTTTCTAGTTGATTTTTCAAATATATTTAGGGCTGAGACTACATCGTCTGAAGCTTATTCCAATTATTATTGTTTAATTTAATCATCTTTCTGTTCTGTCAATCATTTGAAGGTGTCAGATGATAGGATGATGTTTTAAATATCCTTTAGTGATTTGTTTTGCAAGTCGGTCCTCTACGTACATGTATGTATCTATGGTAAAGGTAAAGTAAATAAAAGAAAACAAGTAACAGTTATGACTAGTTTTATTCTCATACAAACATCGAATTACATCAAGTTATCTCTACACAATTTGGCAAGTATTCACTACCGGTAAACGCACACAACCACGCTTAGACGTCATATTTTATACTTATTTACTTTATATATGTATTAAGAGGTAGCCAATTACATAGGCGATTGTTTTTATCTGTTAATTTACAATTTACTTATTTTTGTTACTGATATTTTTAACCCTTCGACCGCCATGGTATATCTAACCTCAAATACAAAACAAATCAAAGGTATATATTAGGCAAAGTTTCTTGATTTTAAATTAATTTCTGAAAGGAGACAGTTTTATTTTCAAAATTGGTAAAATTTTCTCAAGAAAAGCAGGTGGATTATTTTAGACGCAATGGAATTATGATTGTCTATGTGCTTTCTGGTTTGTTTAGTAATTTGAGGATAGATTACTGTAGTTAATTGTTTTTAAATTCGTAAAATATTACATTTTAATATATCATTATTGTCGTTTCGAAATGTGATTACTGAATGACTAATTCTGGTTGCATTTGATATTAAATAGAGTAAGTAAATATAAATACTCTGTATCTTTTTATTTATATTAATTTTGGTGACATAATTGGCTATCAATTTACACATCATGTGTGGTTTAAAACTACTGGGGGTGAAGGGTTTTCAATTAATTATAATTTACGATGTTGGATAAACACTTCTTACAATTACATTTCTTAATTTTGATGCATCATCAATTAGCTGAAATTACCAGCAATGCGTTTTTCACATTAAATAGAAAAACGCCAAGAAATTCACAGTAATTTAGTTTCTAATTTACAAACAGCTGCATAAAAATATATCTCCTAATAAATAATTTAAATCCTTATGGATTGCGATATTTACATATTTTTCTGTGAAATTGATAAATTGCTTAGACAACGAACCCTGTATTATGATCCTACGAGTAACATGCTCTTTAAACTAATCTTTTCTATCTTGTTACAAAATGTCATGATGTTTTCTTTATTTTTAACTTTAAAATACTAGTAGTAAAGAATACTAACATTTTTCTTAAAGTTTCTAGTTATAACTAAGATTTGTCACTTTTATTGTTTGGCGCAATACAGCAATTTTTGATAATTTTAAGTAGTTGATTGATAAATTCTGTTCTTATTTCTTATTATATAATTTCCATACAATGCTTGCCGATATCGAATTATTAGCTTATACAAATTTTTGATATTACATTTGAGTTTCCTAACTGAGCACATTACAATTAGGGTGAAAATACTTGTGTGCCTTTTATTCACAGTTAAAAGATGTGTTTTTTGTATTGCATAGTTTGTTTATAAAAGGCCTACGGACATGTACTGGCGCTTTCACCCTACTTTATATTTTGACACTAATAAACTATGAGGTAAAATTTTCTTAAATCTACTTAATTGTATTACATAATAACGAAATGATTCTTATTAAAACATAACCCATTTTCTCCAAGGACGGTAACTATCAATTACTAATGTTAAATGTGAAATAACAATACATATTACAAAATCGTTTAGTAAACTTCAATTTAAACAATACAGTTTTCATGTTTTGCAGTTTGAGCGTTTAGTTCAATTTTTTTATTGTTTTAATTCTTGTGTTGCTTTATTTCTAAAAAATATACATTAATATTTACATTAATTCTTAATTACATCTGATATCTTAGTGAGTTGTGTTTATAAAAGTTTGCTGATACGGGCTAGATTTTGTACTATATTTTCCTGCGTTTTAAATAAGTTTTTTTTTAATAGTTACAATGGTTTTGTACAGTCTATCTGTAACTAATAAATTGGCAATATATGTAATTGCCAATTTATTAGTTACATTGAGAAAAATACATTTAAAAATACAGTTTATAAAATTGTATTTGTACACATTATTTTATACAAAACTTTATTAGTT
This sequence comes from Noctua comes, assembly GCA_963082995.1. Classification (NCBI taxonomy): domain Eukaryota; kingdom Metazoa; phylum Arthropoda; class Insecta; order Lepidoptera; family Noctuidae; genus Noctua; species Noctua comes. Next base: position 16,277,740 of record OY720270.1, read on the forward strand.
TAATTTGGGAAATAAAAAAAAAAAATTGTTTGCATGTTTTATAACATAAACCTGTCACAATATTAAATTCTCGAATGTTCATCACAAAATATTTTTCTTCACAATGTAATTTTAAACAGGCGGTTTCGGGCCACAGTTGTGTGTGCTCTGTATGTAAACGATCCTTCCCCTGTAGGTGTGGAGGGCGGCCTTGCACCAGGGTCCCCGGGAGCACCGCCAGCGGATCTTCCCGTTCCTGGCGCAGCCATTGAACCTGAACCTGTACCCGCCTACGTTGATGCCCATCTTCCCTTGCTTACTGAGGCAGTAGGAAGCGAAGGAATCAATGCCAGTGCCGATCAAGCCAACTGCAACAAATTGTATAGTTACTATCTGGTACAAGTAGTTTTATTTTACATATTTCCTAAGTTTTTTTCTAGGTTTTTCTACGAAAACATAATTAAATATATATATTATGAAGGTGTGGAAAAGAAAGTTACATGTGTTTTATATTTTATTAGTTTTTTACAAAAAAAATTGGCACCACCGGTACCCCACCGGTGGTGCCAATTTTTTTTAATAAGCTGGTGCGAATATTTTCATATCTGAGGTATAAAATCATGTACACAAGGAATGGCTACACTTACACCGTGTATTTTCTCCAAGTACCGTCTTACTAATTTTTACTAAACTCGTTTTCCCTTCCAGTTCGGTTCGGTCTGTCAAACCGCGGCCATCTTGTGGTGCACGTCGGAGAGCACAAGTTCATCAAACATGAGTGCTATAGGAAAAAGGTGAGGTGGACCTGCAGCAAGCGGATACAGCTGGGATGCCGAGCGAGTATCACGACACACGACTCCATGATCGTTATGTCGTTTTTGGAACATAATCATGGTGCACAGAAATGAAACACATGACATAACGCTGAGATTTCGGATCTTAGGTCAAGGTCTATAAATGTATCTTCAAGGTCTAATAGCAACGCACGTACTTTGATTTAGACATGTTCCAGTCTCTATCTTGCACTTATAGTTTGCCAGTTATGTGACAGTGACTCGACTAACGCTTAGCTAAAGTACGTTTATAGATGTCGACCTCAGAATTTACTCAAGAGTGTGTGTGTTTCAATCAACATTGAATCTTATTCCTGTCAAGTTTTTAATCTTTTTCGGACTAGTATTACATAAGTTTAGTGTTACAGAATCGAAGGGTATTTTTTAATACAAATAATTACATTTACCTATACTTATGCAAGAAACTGTTTGTATTTTTTATTTTTCGCATCTAGGAAATAAAATTTTCGTCTTTCTCTTTTTTATTGTAATTATCTACAATGATCTGTATTTTTTTTTTAAATTTCTCTGACATGACATTTTTTTTCACATGTTTTCTTCGAGATTATTTTGATTTACCTTAGTCAACTTAGCTTAGGGTTTTTAAACGACAAAAAAAATGAAATGTAGAATTAAGTTTTATAATAAGACTCTTTTCGTATTGAATTTCCAATCATTCCTATATTATTATTACTTTATATTTTGTAGCTATTTTTTGTGTAAATTGTATTGAAGTATGATTTTCAAAATGGTCGAATATTAATGATTAAATGTTTTTTCATGTGTACTATTATAGTTTCTGAAGAAGGACAGATTGGTCCTTCTTAAAATGAATAAGTGCCTTGGGATCTTGTGAAATTAAGTGTCTTTGAAGCATCGTGCATTTGATGCATGCTTAAAAATAAGCTTTAAATAATAGAATTACAGTTCTAGTATAAAATAAATCTTTAGTTCATAAGTACACTTCTTGACAATTATTATTTTTGTATAATGTTGAATACACTGTTTGTAATAAAAAGTATTTTATTTATATTTCGTTTTAACCTACACCTGGAAGCCTTTTTTAATATTTCACGGAACAAGGGTTAATAAAACACAATTTGTTTAATAATTTATTTTATTTTACCTACTGAGAGACAAACAACATAGTAAATAGTATGTACTTATAACTTGTTAAAACGCACTTGTATCCAAAGTAGAAGTTTTTGTTCATTTCTTGAACTATATTAAATGAACTGAACCTTCTTTAACAGTTTTTTTTACTTGACCGTCACAAACAAATAAATTCAAAGACAAGTAAAACTAAAAATGCGAAATAAAAATATAATATGGCAGCTACATAACAAAATAACTTATTGACGAAAATTGCTTTTCTCAATATTGTTTATTTTAGTTCAACTCAAACAATAAATCTAATAATTTCAATTTCGACCTTTCAATCCTGAGTAAAGTATAGTAATTGAACTATCTACTTTAGTTGCTTACATAATCGTAAATGCCATTATTAGGTAGTTCAGTAGTACCTGCCTATCAAATATATTCAATAACTCCTATTCTTTTCAGAGTCTGACGATTCGGTTTCGTCAGGACATTGGCCCATTCGTATAGCGGGGAAAATAAGTAATAAATATACTTATAGAAACTGCAGAGTATGTTTGAAAAAAAAATTACGGCGGCAGACAAGCTATGCATGCCCGGCATGCCCTGACAGGCCACCGTTATGTCCTATCTGCTTTGAAGAATGGCATCAAAAGCAAAAACCAGTAAGAAACGACGTGAAGAAAACGTTAGGAGCGCCATCATTTGCCAACACACCGGACAGTGATTAATTTCCATAACGTATTTTCAAAAAATGTCGACGCCTATTTATTTCGTGAATAAGCACCTTTATCTTTTGTGAAGATTAAAACGCATGTGACTAAAAGAGATCACTCTTTTAGTCACATGCGAAGGACATGAATGTTGATGGATGGAGGCCAAAAAAAAGATGGATGGATTGTGTGAGGAATGATAATGGAAGAGAAAGGAGTAAATGATGCCGTGACGTGTGAATAAATATAGTACCTGAAAATTTTGTTTTTTTACTTCTTCCTCTATAAGGTTGTCGCATATAAGGGCGGGTCACACCTAATTGCAAAAATCCCTCCTACATTAGTATCTAAATTTTATAATAGTTGCACAAATACACATCTAGCCCTAGGCTTAATAGAATAAACAACATCTACTTATAATTATAACAACACTACATAAGTAGAGAATGAGACCAATTATCACATTTTTAAAACAAATGACTAAACATAGCAAAACAATGAAAGACCAATTTAAAACAAATATAATATCTCGACTAGGCTAACTGACACTGATACAATATTTAACTAGAAGAATAAGTAGAGACGTAAATGCCAGCAAAGATTTTTTATGTCGATTCACAGTGTAAGGGAAATCGACGTGCATACTGTTACGTAGAATTCAGTACATGATTCTACATCCATCAGAGTTCAAATTACAAGGCGGTTACAAAAAAAAAAAAACGTGATTTCCGGTGTCCGCTAGAATCATGTGCTACATTCATAGTACCTAACAGTTAGCGCGTTGAAGACTCGAAGCCCCTTACAACGTGTATAAAAACTTTACCTTAAAGAGAGCCACATATTTTTGTGGCAATTCACTCATTCACAAATTTAGTCTAAAATAAATACTGGGGGATCCGACATGTATGTGGGGACCGATTGCGAGGACCCACTACCATCCCGTCGATGGTTCTGATCACAGCCCGGCAGTTCCTGCCATTTCTAAACCTGCAGTACCACAGCTGCGCCCTGTTTTGCCTGTACGCATTGTGCATCCTGTAGAAATAGCCTTGGTAGAACAGCTTGGGATGTCCATTCATACTCCTGATAATGTGAGCTGACGGTAAAAGATTTCAACATTTTATTGGCATTGAAATTTATTTTTTGGCAAACTATACATTACAAAAAAAATATCTTACTGTTAAGTTACCTTATTGTGAAGAAAAGACGGGGTTTGATCCAAAGGCTGCCCGAGTCGCTTTATCAAATTAAGGAACCCAATGTGACTTCTGGGCAGCGTTTGGTCCAAATTCCATACAAAGATGGAAAACGTGATTTTTGTAAACATCAAATTACGTCAAAAGAACATAAAAGCAGGAAGTGAATATTAGACCCGTTTATTGTACCTACGTACTAAGTTATGTTTATTAAATTACATGAATGATTCTTGAAATCACAGATAGTGTTGGCTAAAAATTGCATATTTTTCTTGTTGATCGTACTTTTTAAAGGAAGACAGACCTGTCAAGTAAAACAACGCAGTTTCCACACTCAATGGTTATGATCTTTACTGGCCTTAATAATAGAATTATCTATTGTCCAAATGACGGCTTTACAGTGGAACCGGTTTCTTTGACACCTCCAGCGGGTCATGCCATTCCGGTTGACCAGGTGTCGAAAATAACAGTGTTCTTGAAATAACAACATGGGTCTGCCATCAACTGATATCCTCACGTCGAACACTGAAATAAAAGCGGATAAAACATGTTTTGCTTGTCAGCGAGATTTTCTGCTGTAGGAAATATCATACAGTAGGCTCAATGTGTGGATTGTACGAACAAAATATAAAAATTAAAAAAAAATGTTTTGTTATTATTTATTAAACGCAGAACAAAAATACTACGTACAAAACTTTCTAAATTATTTTATTATATAATTTTATGTATACCGCTGCAGTAGTGCACTAAATAAAGATTAAATTTTTAAAATCTATAAAGTTGTTTTTTATTTACAACTTATTATTAATTGCCACATAATGAGAACATTAAAATCATAATTAACCCTAATTAAAATAACGACCATAACTTCTTTTCGTTGATCTTATATTGCATTGAATGAAATATTTACAGCCCTTTCAAACTTATTTTGCCTCTGACATAAAGTCAAAGATCTTTATTGTGAGACAGTGGTTACAGAGTTGTTATTGAGTTATTTTGTAAACCTTATGACAACGTGGATAAAGATCACTTTGCTGCAAAATCAGAGGTAAAATATGGTCAGGGACACTTGATTCCTACGTTGATGTTGTCACATGAGAATAACAAAAATGTAACCTACGTAAAAGACAACATTGATTTTCATAATTAGACTTAATTCTAATCGTTAAACTGTTTAGTGGTTTAAAAAATATTTAAAACATTATTATAGCAAAAGTTTAAAAAATATTTAAAACAATATTATAGCAAAAACATATTATACAGCGTGGGAAAGTATTTTTTTTTTTTGAAAGTACAACTTAATTACAATTTCTGGGCAACGGATTTTATTTTTGTGCGCAAACAAAATATTGTTAAAGTCATAATTCGAAATGCTGCATAGGAAGTGAAATCAAATATAAAAAAGGATCTAAAGATTCTTGGACTAGAAGAACATACATTTCAACAAAGCAAAGTAAAAAATATCAAAAATAAATACACACGGCGGCGACATGAAGCTGTTCATTTCCAGTATAATTTGGCCTCGCTTTGTATAGAATTCCTATACAATGAGAGATCCAAATAAACTGGTTTTGTATAGCTTGATTGGCCGTTGTGCGTACATATTTAAAAAAAATATGTTCTAAGCAACAGACGAGTCCGTCTTCTGCATGTCCGTGTTTAACAATGATTTTATTTATAAAATCTTAAGCAACATAGATAATCTCTGTAACACAATATCGCAAAAACCATTTCACTAGATTTTATTTATTTTATTTCGTAACCTTAAGAATACGTTTTTTTATCTCCTACAGTTTATTACATACACATTTACATCATCTAACTCATGAATATTATTTTACAGTACGCCAACAGCTAAACTTATTATAAATGGAAAATTTATAATAACTTGTTTGCTGATAAAATATAATTTTACTGCTACGTTTTTTTTTGTTCTTACAATACATAAACAAATATACCTGCCCATTGTACCTAGGTATAAATGATTTAATTCTTACGATAGTTAATAGTAGATAATGATATTTAATATTCATTATTTATAAAAAGTGCAACAATATCAGTGGTTGGAATTTGGACATTACATAAAAAAAAAATATTATAAAACTATTTATCACACGTTTCTTTTCATTAGAAACACCTCTTATTGATCGCCTTTGACTTAAGTATGGACATCTACAACGGTTAAGGTACTACCGCGCTCAACTGACGGTCGATCACTTTACAACTGTATTCCTCAGGGCATAAGGGCGACCGCAGTGACACTACTAGCTTCAATGTAACTATGAAAATGCTTTCGTATATGGCGATATCGCCACCTGCTGCGGTCGAGAGGCGACTGTAGATAACATACTAGTAGTGCGGTCAGTGGCGAAAGCTACAATTACTGACAACTAAAAGACCAAAAAACGTATTTTTCGTTTGCCAAATGAATGTCGAGAAACTGAAGAGAAATGCCGCTAGGTGATGAAATTGTGACGTCACGTTAGGAATTTCAAACGCAACAGCAATGTCGACGTTAGTTATTGAAGACCGCAACACCAATGCCATTTGCGGTCGCTTTTGGAATTGCACTTTTAATGGCAGTATTACCTATGTTTAATTATTCATGGTTATGTTGATCATTAAGCTTCATGATATAGTTTCCATCGGTGATGGCTATGGCTCTGCACTTGTTGAAGGACTTGCAGCACCGCCATCGCGTCCTTCCTCGTCTGCTGATGTAGTGCCTCATGAACCGGTTGTTGCCTATCATCAGAACATTCCTGCCGTTCAGCTCTGTGAAGGTCGCGAGCCGATAGCAAAGTCCTGGAAACAGTATTGCGTGTTTCAGTTTCGTGTTTTTGTCCAGGAGAGGAGTCGCCAAATAGTTGTTTCGTTGAATTTGTTCATTTGTAATATTACGAAATGACACCACATAATGTAGATACCTCAGCCTATATTATCGGAGAGTAATCCCTGCACCCCATATTTCCTCCGTTATTTCTAAGTTCCATGTTACAGAGAACTGTAAATAAAACAATTAAAACTTATTTTTTTATTTTATTAAAAATACCAAATTATATGTCCTCTTAACATTTTATATAACTAATTATTTGTAAAAATTACATTATGTAAGAAAACATTATAAATAATGGACAACTAACTTCAACCAAGAACGTAACAATACATCTAGCGATTCTAAATAACGATAAAATTAAAGACAAACACATGGACATTAAAACAAAACAAAAAAACAGTAGGGAATATACTCCGTAAATTCGTACCTGCTTCTCAACAATAAATTAACTATGAAGGTAGAAATAACAGACAGTCAACGATTACACTAACTATTGCAAGCGGCCAGGAGTCTCAACGTGAATAGCCAATATGACCTGTGCACTGAAATCGTATTTCATCACAGAGACCTAACCTAGCCGCATATCCTCTAACTAAAATACACAAATCTCAGCTCTTTTCATCCGAATCTAAATCTTCTTCATCATGTGTGTGTTCACTAGCTTTGACAAGCTTATTCCCTTTAGTAACAGCGCAGCCTTTGCACCCATTGTGTCTCCGAATACATCGCCAAGACGTCCTCTCACCGTGAGCATAGTCCTGACGGTACTTATATCCTTCATGGAGCAAAATAATTGCTCCTCTTCTACTCCTAGTCAGTAAATATGTGCATTCTGTAATTAAAATGTCAATCATCACAAAGAGAAATAAAAAACTGGCGTTCAAGGAATGTAAGATAAACTCATTTTGTGATTAAGTACGATATATTCAGATAAACAGAAATTCCTAATGCTTAGCTACATTTTGAGTTAGGGAACACAACTGCATCCGTAATCGGTTCGACTTCGTCTAGGTACATCATTATTAAAATTATTGCATATTGCATTGGTGTTCTTTTGGCTCTATTTTCACAATATTCGAATGTGTATTTTATGTATGTTATTACAAAAATCAGCTGCACTACAAAGATACAAACAACCTAGAATATAAAAAAGTAATTTGAGAAGTATCTATCATTATTGGAGGTAAACATGTATTAACGTCAGGGATTCTTTGACGGGACCGGTCAATGTGGCGACACTTGGGGGAGGCCTATGTCCAGCAGTGGACTTCTTTCGTCTGAAATGATGACGAAGATTCTTTGACGTTGACAGTCGTATTCCTACAAATTAATCATCACACATTAACTTAAATGATCGAATAAATACTAAATACAATATCAGGTTTTCTTCAAAAACCGAAGCTTATAAAAGCACAATAACAAATTCTTCTATCAGATAATCATATTAATACAATAATTAATTGCTAAAAACTTATGAATAAGCATTTATTTTTCGCTTTCCGTAACATTCTCACTAGTTTTAAGAGAAAAATCTCCAGGAACATCGTTTGAGTTAATAACAGAATTACAGCTATTTTCAACAGGAGTTGGATTTTGTTCGACTTGATCGTTCTGATCGTGAAGGTCCATTGCAATATCCGATTGCGTAGGTTCATTTATATTAACATCATCAGTCACGTTAACATAATCGTTTTCTTCATCATGATCATCATGATTTGAGTTGTTCTCGTTGGCAGTATCAGTCATTGAGTCGAATGATGGTAACAATGGATTTTCAAAAGGAAGCAAATTATTGCAATTTGCAATATCATTAGCGATTGTTTCAGTATGTGTAAGTGGATCGATTATGTGATCTTCTTCACAGCGATTAACATCGATTTCAATATTACATTCATCAATGTTGGGTTCATGAATATTGGGTTCATGAATATTGGGTTCATGAATATTGGGTTCTTCGAAATTAGGTTCCGAGGGTAGAGAAGAAAAGTGGAAGTTTTGTATCACATTTACATTATTCTGCGTTTTTTTCATCCTTTCCAGTTCCAATTCTTCACCGTCAGAGAGTATTTCTATTGGAGCGTCGTCTCGTACTACCTCGATGACGTCATCATCAGAATCATTATCTTGCACTTTTGTCATTATGTTGCTTATCAGAAGATTCTCGAGGCCTTTACTAACCGTAGAACCTGAAACAAAGAATAAATTACAATGTCTAAAATTCATAAAACAACTAGATTACTAATTTAACAATACATTTCTTAACCATTCTGGATTAAAAGCTTTCGGGTCTTGCTTATTATTGGTTACATTGGTACGACTGTTAACAATAAAAAAAGACCAATATTATTATGTAAAATATATTTTATTGACCAAAGATAAAATAATAATTAAAATATCTTTAGTATTATATCAAGTTCATTTGTCTTTTTTGAAAATCATTTTAGTATTCTTCAATCAAAATTCACCGTTCATCGGAGAAAAACGGACAATAAACATGATTTGCTAGACCACAATATTAGTTCAGCGGACGCAATTATTATGTTATCTAGATCTATTTTAAATGAAATCCATTATACCCATTAGTAAGTATGTACTTCTAAAAATCTTAATATAAGGTAGTCTCAAAAAAGGTATTATATCCATATATCATAATTCTTATTCAATACTATAATTTGTAAAATAAGAAAAAAAACAATGCATTGAGAAAACTTCCACTCAGGTCAGACAACGGCCGTATTCTTACAGAACGATCGACACGCTAACACGCTACTGTCGCTTTCATTTCGTTTGGCGAGCTATAGTCTTGCCTATAGTCTTCCAGTTTTCCAAAAAAATAAGATATGTCATACGAGCCCGACAATCGCGTATTCGAGCGAACGATCGTTTTGCTTAGGACACGGGGTAGGGTGGCAAAACGAACACTAGCTACTCAATTTACAAAAGGTACTTCGTTTCGAGTGAAGACTCTTCTTCACTCGAAACGAAGAGTAGAGAAGAAAATCATCTAAAAATATAGTCTATATGAAAAAAGGGTCCTAAGAAAGATAGTCTTTTATGTGAGCTGCTGGCAAACTGTTTGAAAGATTGCCAAAATAACTGAAATTTCTTTCTATTCTAATTCATAAAAGAATCCTCTGAATGACATGGTTGTGTTCATTGGAGACCACAATCCTTTGGTTAATAATCCTAACTTTACATTTGCAACCAAGGGAGGCTCTCTTTGAACATCGCCAGTAGCTTCGCATTTCGTTTCCATATTCTCGGTAGAATCTGTGGCCTTGGAGTATCAATACCTGTCCTCCTTTTTCCGTGAGGTATATTCGACCCGATGGGTAAATACCTGTGAGCATTTAAAAAAAATACATCATTTGATAAATAATTACATGGGGCTTAAACATAACTGGTGAAACGAGGGTCTACTACAAAATAAGTGCGCCTCTGCCTAAAACTGTGGAGGAAACAGGCGTGATTATATGTGTTGATTAAAAGTAGTGCGAAGATTGGCGCCCGACGTGGGTCAGATTGATAATGCGAAATTATGAAATACCTAACAACGGAACTCCGTTATATCAGATTGAAACTTTACTAGCTTTTTTTTGACCCTTTTGCTTTTGTACAGCTACAAAAAAAACTGCAAATAATGTTTGTGTAGTCTTAGTTTTCCAAAAACCATAACATTCCTAAAACCAGTGTTGATTAAATGGATTTCAGTGGTACAAAAAACTCGAAGTGTTATAAATACTTCGATTTTTTTGTACTTAGTAGTCCGCGCGTCCGTACCGTGCGTAACTAAAATTGATCTTTCTTCGGGTGTATAATTTTCAATACTTTTAGGGATAACAGATAGACTACACCATATTGTAGGAAATAATATATATTTATTTTATATAAAAACACAACATTTACAACATAATCAAACAAATCCGATAGATCTCTAAATAAATTCTTAATTCATTTCAATCTTTTTTTGCAATATTTCATCAAGGTATTGCTTCAAAAGTACCATTAATGGCAATGGGTTCCGGAAACTGCTATGACCGTCTTGCCCATAGTGTGGACCTTGGCCTTGCAAGGAGGATGGTTGTAGTAGCCCGTGCAATACCACGTGTTCTTATCACCAGATGAGGTCTTTTTATTGTAACTGTACTTTCCCAGGTGCATTATAATCCCACCACGTTGAGATATCGAAAACTGGATTCGGTTCTCTGGAAATTCGGCAGCTGGTTAGCATAGTAACTACAGTCATGATTTAACTGCTTACTAAGGTTCCGAACAAAATAATACCAGTATCGTTAAAACCTCACTTTTTTCTCCGTCTTTACAAAAGCTTTTCTCAAGATTTATTGTATAGATCTCATAAGGCCTTGGATTGCAAAAGGTAGCAATAATTTCACAAATCACTTAAAAAGTGTCCCTAAGGCTGTTACCAGCACTAGTAAGTTTATATAATGCAGCTTTTAACTCATCTTAATAAAACCACAAAAATAAAAAATAAAGAAATACATATATTTCTTAAATAAAATATTAGTTACGAGTGTAGTAGGTACGATTGCAGACGTAGAACGTTCCACGTTTTGACGGTCGCTGGATGATTATGGTCATTGCGCACATTGACTATTTTATCTTCTATGGTGTGTACTTTAGCTGTACACCCGCTATGTGTAGCGCATTTCCAAGTTTTTTTCACGTGTTGCAGACAATATGTCCGACAAATGAAGGAATACCCATTGACCATAAGATGTCGGGTCCCTCTTGCTGAAGTTGTGAAGTAAACTGTAAAGAAATGGTTTTGATTTTGCTTAAAATTATGTCTTGTTATAAATTTGTAAGGTAAATAGATCAAATAAAAATCATTCAAAGAAGAACAATAAGTTTATATTCACATACATTTAATATGAGTAGAAGAAATCACTTACGAATACATGGATTTATTACACGAGAGTATACGCAGGATAATACTAATTGATAACAAATTTAAAATAAGTTAAACTTACTCCTATTGCTTATTCCAATATTATGTTAGGCTTATACTTAGGTACATTAAATAATGTATTTTGAAGTAGCAGCATTTACTTTTATCGTTGAAATTACTTCGGTTAAAACTGATGACTATTAACACTCTTCAGACATGCTTAACACGTTTGTTGCGATATAAGGTCTAAATACCCGATGCATGTGCTACTTACTCTGGTGCGGCGGCCGTAGCATGAGTATTTCTGCATGTACGAAAGAGACAAGTATAAGTTTGAGTTTAGGGACCTTAAGAGCGGCCAACCCGTCATACTTTTCATACAAACGCTCTTACGTGATTATGCCGTGGTAACACATCTATCTTTGATTTTTTTTACTGATAGGTATCTTGTGCACTATATCTAGGTTTCTATCAAAGCAAAAAGTAAAAATTTTGAGAATCAAATTCAGTATAAGCCTAACTTTGTGTTTACCTAAACTTTGGCCGTTCATATTGTACTCATAAATTGTAAAAGTAAAGAAAACATTGTGATAGAAACCGTGCAAATGTAATGGAGATTTTAAATGACAAATATTAATTTCACAAACTTGTAAGCCTTATTAAAAAACACGTATCTCCTGGAACAAGTTTATGAAATTTTCGAACACTATTTTTCGTTCAATGTTATCGCATTAGGCGGTATGAGGTGCGCGAGAGACGATTCGTGCGGGGTCGGGGCCCTCTGAGACGGGGGAGTTGAAAAAACGTCGCCGCTGTGGCTCTGGATGAAACAATAAGCTTTTCGACCATGCTCGCGATGACGATAGACGGACTGGGAAGGGCCCTCTTAAAAGTGACTCGGTAAGGTAATAAAACTGTGCAAAGGTTTTCCGGCCCGATAACGTACAGATTGATATTTTTTTTTATTCCTTGCGGAGAAAGGGTCGAAAGGCCCGTTATAGACGACAAGGTCATTCTGCTCCCTACCGCACTAATCTAGGCGACTGCATTGTTTACATCCGATTAGTGACGTGACGTAAGTAGCGGGAACGCACGTACATTACGATAGTGCATAATTCAGAACATTTGAGTGTCAGTGTATGTTTATGTGTTGTCAAGCACTGTTGTAATGCCTCGTACTAATAAACGATGTCGGAAAATGACTATCGTTTCAGCAAACAGAAATAACATAATTATTATAAGGCTTGTAGAATGCAATCTGTGTCGAAAGACACATTATTCTTTCAGATCTTTAACACAATGTTGTACTAAAGGAGAAAGATAACTTGAGAATGTCTGCTGGATGCTACTTAAAGCTGCGAGGTACACTCAGCAGCCGAGAGGCAAATAAAAAGTTAAATCGTTCTGTGTAGAATGTAAGAAAGGGTACTGTCTCTCATGTTTCTAGAAAACCCATATGTAATTTTTTAATAAATGATAATATATACATTGTGTTGATAACTTATTTCCCATCACTAATAACACTGCTTACAAATAAAAAAAAAATGAAGTACCCACTTAAATTTTTCCTGTTTATTTATTCATATACATCACTTATTAAAAACACATAAGTACTTTTTTTCTATCACATACTGTTTTTTAGGTACGGCAGTTAACAAATAATTAAAAAGTGAAATACAGTATACACGTAGCTTTATTAAATTTATGAATAATTCGAATAAAACTTCAAAAAAACTTATTATTAATACATTTGCACACATTAATCTATAAAATAAACGGTAAAAAGTTTATATTGTACATGAAAAATTAAAAATATTTATCTTTTCCTCTTATGTTGCTGGCTCTCCTAACATAGCTGCGTCCCAACGACCTGAAAACCGTTCCTAAAGACTTTTCACATCCTGATGAAATCGTTCCCCTTGTACATCACTCACTGCTCCAAGATTTGAAGGGAAAAAACAGAAATGGGAATGGAGGAAGTGAATTTTTAGCGACATTCGGCAACCCATCTTTTTGTATGGTCTTAACAAATTTTTCACCAAGAGTTCTGCATTCTAGGCTCTATGATTTCCTAAAAAAAACCTTTTATCATGGCTTTTAAATGATGTCCATGCGCATAGTCCTTTGTCATTTAGTGTTTGATCAAATATCCTGTTTTTCATTAATAGGCGTATTTCTGGACCAATAAAAATACCTTCTTTCAACTTTGGGTCACTTTTTTTGTATTCATCTTGAAAACTGTATTATTACACTCACAAACAAATAATCTCAAAGATGAACTGGAAATGAACCTATTTTCTCAATTACTAATATGGACAATATGAGGGTCGTTTAAAAAAAGGTTATCGGTGTGTACCTTAATAACAAGACGTGATAGAAACAAAAGACATCCACTACTTACATACTATAACTAATAGAAAACTATAATAGCAATCAGTTTTTCGGGTACCGAAATCGTGTCACGCAGTGATCCTTCGATTAAACCACTCATTCAGTGCGGTTTCAGGTCATAAGACTTATAGTTATTTTTACATATATCTATGAATAAATAGCATGATCCGGGGGCGAGGCGAACACTATGACAGCTAATTCATCTACTATATAGCGATATTGATAAGTAGATATCCAAAATTCGAAGGTTTCGCATAGGTATAGTCATTTATATCTATCGATACCTTACTAGGTCTAAGAGCCCCATAACGCAGGGGCGGAGAGTTTAAGTAACAGGCCAATCAGCCTTCTAACGCATCGAATAAAAAACACTAATTTCGGTCCCCGAGCGAACGTGTTAAGGTGGCTGTACATTCTCTCACAGGGTGAGTGCGAGTGTGTATAGCGTCCGTCTAGCCTCGGTGTTTTTCGCTTGGCGAGAGTGTACATGCACCTTTAGATTTGGAAGTAAAATCTAACGAGATCATTATTAAATTAGTTTTGCTTCTAATTATGGGATATATAAGGCTTATAACTTTCGATTTTCACTCTGATCCACTCGCCGTTTCTATTAACTACGTAATGTGGAGGTGCATGGTTGTGGTTATATCTCACTGGACCTGGTTTAAAGCCTTCTTTGCCTGTGTATATCGTAGCTCTGCAGCCTTTACCTCTGTTAGAGCACTTCCAGAGTATTGTGCCTGTAAGTCTCGACTCGAAGTACCTGTTGTACGTATATTTTCTAAACATTAGAAGTGGGTGTTTGCCTTTCGATGGTATATAGCGGGCTGTGAAAAAATAAAAATAATTATTGACATTGATCTCGCTTGAAAAGGTACAAAAGATATCCTACTAAAGCGTTATTGAAACATGCCTAAAGGTGTAGGTAGCTTAGTGAAATGATCCTGAATTGTAGTTGGATCTGTATCTTTATTTAAGTACCACAACCATATATTGTAACTAGGGAAATGAAAAAAAAAAGTATCCAATATTATGTGCTGCTTTATTAATTAATTCGAGTACTATGAAAGCAAATCCATTGAGAATGTTGCTCAAACCTCATTACCTTGCAATCTCTTATTCTTATTTTCGTACCAAAAGTGCGTGGTATCCTTTAAGAATTTCTGCCATCATCTCATCATCGATGATCTTTGTTCTAGTCACGTATTTTGTTTCACCCATTCGCCGTTTTCAGTTCTCGTATAATTTGGAGGATCATGATTGTGTTTGAATACATATCTTTACATAGTACAAAACAAAGTCGCTCCCGCTGTTTGTACGCTTAGATCTTTTAAACTACGCAACGGATTTTAATGCAGTTTTCAGCAATAGAAAGAGTGATTCAAGAGGAAGGTGGTATGTGTATATTGCACCCGTATGAAGCCGGGGCGGGTCGCTAGGAAACTATAAGATAAACACCAGCCTTTTCCACTGAAAACTATTTTAGCTTTGCATACTCTACCTCTGCGAAGTGTGTGTGTGTGTGTATGAAGGAATAAAAGGAGCTGAGAAAAAAGTCTACTGTAACATGCAATACCCTTATGGTTGAACAAAGAAAAAGTATTTTGTCGTTGGAAATGTATTTAACAACTTGAGAGAAACAAAAACAATCTTGACACTCGATTAGGCAAAACATACGTTTAAATTAAGATGATTTATTATGAAAACTTTTTGCAAAAAAAGAACCAACTTCCAAAAAAACACAAAAAAAGTCTAAAATAACTTTACTTTCGGAAGTCGGTGAGTTTGTTTGTTTTGTCTTTTTTGCTACCGAAGTAAGTAAAGTAAGTACAAGTATAAAGAAAATACAATCGAAATGAGAAGCTCCCCCTTTTTTTGAAGTCGGTTAAACTCTTATTCTTAATAGTTGTTTCTTGCAGTCATTCCTTGAAAACTTTTATTATTTGACATTTTTGGATTGTATAAAATAATAATTGATGTTTTTTTATCATGGTTCATTTTCACAGACTCGAAATTCAGGAGTATATAAATAATTGTCAGCAAAACAAATTGATCTGAATTAAAAAAAACGAGAGAAGAAAACACAACATGAACACGGTAAAACGTTTAATTTGGCATATTTGTATGAAGACTAACATTAATTAAATCTTTGGTTTATTTTCTACAATCCATCTTCCGCCCTGCGTTTTGGTTTTCGGAGGGTCGTGGTTATGGTGGTCCTTGAGCTCGATCTCATCCTCATTGACGAGGCAACTTGCCTTGCATCCTCGATGCGTCAGTACACATCTATAGAAAACCTTCCCTGAACGATTTTCTTTCACTCTTTTGTACACATGCTTTTTGAGGACCATCGCTGGGTACTTTTTGCCAGTCGATATGTATTTGATACCTAAAAGTAGAAATTAAAAATATCTGGCATTTTTTTTTCTTAATGATTCGATTAAATCTTCAAAAAAGAAAAGAAGTTGGGAATGTAGTCAGGAAATAAAGAGTTCTAAGTCACGTATAGGCTTTATTTCAACATTTACTATGTACTAAATAAGTAAATAATCAGTTCAGTTTGTATCGATTTAGGTAAATATCTAACTCACTTCACTCTCGAGTCATGGAAGAATAGTCATGGTAGAATAGAAGGATAGGGTAATATAAGTCGTTAGGAGTACGACATAATTAATCATTCGTTCTCCCTGATCCGGGTATCCATGAAAACTAACAGAAACAAAAACAAATGAGAATTTTCAGTTTATTGTTTCCATGAACATAAATAAAATCAAATCATTCATTTATTTCTTCGCAAACATGGGTAATAGGTGCATAGATGTTCTTTTATAATGAGGTTCTCCACATTGCACATGCAAATAGTTTGTTTACAATTATAAATTTAAAATCAGTGGCAAAAAAAAAAACTTAAATATAATTATATTTAATAGAAATCGTAAATCATTAAATTCTAGTTATAAAAAGTATGCATTTATTGTAATATACATAAAACAACAATTTTAAGATATTTTAATAGTTGTAGATATTTTGCTATATAAAAACATCATGAGGTGTCTGATGACATGACGAGTAATAGAGAAGTATGGAAGAAGAAGACATGCTGCGCCGACCCCAAATGAATTGGGATAAGGGTAAGCGAATGATGATGATAGAAAAACATTAATTTGAGACAACACGTAGTATCAAGTAACAAGTACAGTATAGAGTAACAAGTAACACATATAAAAAATGGACTACTGTACTAATGGAATAAAACTCCCAAAACTAAAGGCTTTTTTTATATATTTTTTTAATTTCTGGATATTTGTTTAAGTTGTACTCGGCTGTTTTAGCTGCGAGGTAAATATATTTATTTGTGGTATATTATATTTGATAGTTTATACTGCTGCAGATCATAACTTAAATTCATATTAGTCCACCATTATTAATTAACATTAACTTAATGATATTTTCTACTAATTACCTTAAAATAAAACTACTACCTTCTAATTTGTGTCTCAAATAAATCTGTTTTAACTTAAAAACACCTCTCGTACAAAATAAGTATATATAAGCTTTATTGGGTCCTTTTTGTTAGAGGCTGTAGGATATTTCCATTTATTACAACATAAATGAAAATTTCTTGCTTGTTATTTTTTGCTTTTAGAAGCTTGACCGAACCTTAAAATGATCTATAGCTGCGCCTTTTGTAAAACAAAATTAGCCAGGCTTAGAAGCGCAGCACGACAAAGTTTTGTTGTCTCTCCATCTCGAGTTTGAACTAGGATTATGTCCTACTACGGCGCCGGCGCAAGAAAATGCAACGACAAAATTTTATCGAGCTGCTTATTTCAGTACGGCCAATATCGAGTTTGTAAGTATGGATGCTGCTAATACCACCGTTTGACTTTCGGAGTCGAAGTCACAAACCCCATTCTTGGCTGATGGCAATGATGATCATAAGCTGTCATAATTAAATTCATTTTGTCCGGTGAAGTCTTGACAGAAGCTTTGCATCCAGTTCTGGTCCTTCTTGAACAGTGCCAAAGGACCCCCGTACCTGATAGTACCTTGAAGGTGTATGTGTGCTTTTTGTATAGCAATAGGGGGTGCTTCCCTTTACCTGATGGAATGAGTTTACCTGTAAATTGATTAATTGTTTAGAGGTAGTGATTAATAGAAAAGATGTTAGTTTGAACTTGTTTTGGAAGTTCTTGTAAGACGATCCGATAAAACCATTGAGTACTCATTTTAAAACTTTCAGGTATAATAATCTTTCAGAACATGTTGAGTCTACTGAGACAAAAACTTTCTACTTATTGAATAATCGCGACCAAAGGGCACAAATTATAATTGAAAAATAATTGAAAATTGAAATAATAAAAAATAATTGGTGTGAAAAAAACTATAAACTTGGTCATGTTTAACTATTAATATTTTAACTATAGCTATTAATATTTTTACTAGGTGTAATTTTACTTATTTTATATTGTTTTATTTTATGTCTTATAGCATTCTAATGGATTTGGTCTGTAATGTTGTATTAGTGGTAAATAAATAATAAATGGTTGACTACAGAGCTGATATTCTGTAGTACAACTAAATAGAATAAATTTAGAATGGATTATAAAGATTAAAAAAATATAATATAAGTAGGGACAAGGGCATAGGAAGTGATAATGTAAAATAAAATAAGGATTATATAGTATCATATGCGATATAATATCCACGAACATGATAATGTACAAATAATATTAAATACAATGTACTAGGAACGAATACATTAAGGCGAGCTATTCAAACTAACACCAATAATGCTTAACACGATTATAAATAGGTTACAAAGTAAAATTATTAATACTAATCTAGTCATAACTAAGGAGTTTCGTACTAATATTACGCTAAACATATATTCGGATCAGTTGAAGCGGCATAGCCGGGCGGGAAAATCGAATATACTTCCAGGAAAAACCTCTTAGCTTAGCTCACATTGTGCCGATCTGAACATGATGCAGCGATGGTAGATGCCGAACGAAATTTAAGGATTGGAACGAGCCGAATGTAATCCATAGATTCGGGCCGGCTTTGTTGTTCAACAAATATTGCCGACCCCAAACATGTCATAATATATTATTTCCACCATTTTTTTTTTGTGAATGGCTTCTCTCAGGTCAACCTAGGAAGTTGTCGTCTGTTTAACCGGACGATCCCGTAGGTGCTTTGAGTGTAAGGCCTCCAGCCAGAGCAAAAAAATCTTACAAATTAAGCGACTACACGCTAAGGTACCCCCTGAGGGCTACGAGCCTCGGCTTAGGGGTAGGATAGCAAAGGGACAGGCTTGATCTGAATGGATAGATATTTTCGCCAGGATTTTATTTGTTTTTTACTTATTATTAACAGCTAAGCCCGCTTTATTGGTTCAATGAGAAACGCAAAATACACGCTTTGGACGTGGAGTTGCGGGCACCAGCCCGACATACAATACAATAGTACAATGAGAGTCGGGGAAGAATAACATAGGTACTTAACATTTCTGGCGTACAGCTTCAAAGCGTATCAAACGCCAAAGACTCATTTCTTTTTTTTATTGCTAAGGCTAAAAAGACGACGCAAGGAAATCAATAAAAGCACCGAATTGTTTTGTTTATCTTGCTGCCTCCAATGTACTATACTGTTTTATATAGGACGGTAAAATTAAAGCCAAAAAATCACATAATTAATTATAAAAATATTTTTAAAAAATAAGTCATGGTATGCGTTAGCAAAGCCATTGAAAACATTTTTGTTTAAATAGGAATTGCAAGGCAAGGCAGTTTGAAATAATAAACTGACCTTGAGAGAGTCGCAAAAGCATTATTATGCAGGAGACCCAGAGTACTTCCCTGTGGTATGCCTTCTACCTTTCTTAATTAGTAAATACAGCAAGCATTTTCGCTCACATGTTATAACTATAATTTATTTCTTATAGATAGGAGAGAATATTTATAATTAAAGTAATCATGTCTACTACAGTAAACAGTTTTATGAATGTCATAACTCATAACTTACAAGGTAAAAAGTTTGGAAGAAAACCAAATATGAAGATTTAAGTGGAAGAGAAATGTTTTTTTAGTACTACTCAATTTGGGTCTCGACAGGTGACACAAATTCAAATGGATGCAAGACAAAAGTTGATTTATAGTCGAATCAAGCCTTCAGCTAGCTATTTGTCAAAATCGAACTATACCTACTTAATTGTCGCAGCTATAAAATGTTATTAATCAGGATTTAATCACTTACTTGAAGGTTGTTCGAGGTAAATGGTTCTTGAAATAAAAATGCAACACTAATATTGGTTACTTTGTAATAGCTATTGCGTTTTGTACTGCTTGGCTGCCAAATAAATCATCGTCATTATTATTTAGAATTTGATCATTATTTCTTAAACTGTGTTTATTATTTCAACACTTATTGTTGTACTGTTTCTTCTACATTCACTATTTTATTTATTGCAAAACAGATTACATAACTTCCTTCTTTGCAATTTTTCAACTGCATCCTTTTAGAGGATTTTGCAATATAATACTCAAATTACTATTCTACTCTAGCTAATGTATTTCCTCTACCATTATTTCATATGAGTTTATTTAAGCATTACTATATGCGTATTAATATTATACTTCAGGTCTATTACCATTACCATTATCTGAACGCCACGACAGGACAAATAATGCCTTCGTTAATACTTCCTTTGCAATACAATGGTAATATAAAAATATTGAGTCTATTTAAACATATTTTCCATATTGTGTTAAGTGGGCGATAGACGGATGAGGTAGGACGACCATTTCCGCTCATTTCTTTAGCATAGTACAAGCCATTATTGGTAAATTAACATAATTCTTTGACTCTGTCTTCTCACAGAACTACACCAAATCTAACATTATCGTGTCATGTTTACCTCGACTCAACTTGCTTCAAGCGACGCGCGTGCGCGTGTCTTGTTTGTATCTGCTTGAGCGTGCAGCTCGTGTTCAAGCGGTTAAAGTTCACGTACAAAGATCTTCGTGCAATACTTACCCATATCGTCTGTCTATCGTCCACTTTTGATTGTAATAACTTTGTGACAACAGGGCTATTTTATGACGTCCATTGCAAAATATATCAGTATTCTTTTAAAATTACTATAGCTTATATGACATACTTCGCCACTATATCTTCAGAAAGAGAGTTATTAGTTTTCTCTCCTACATGATCGGGTAACTTTGGCGGCGCGTGGTCATGTGGCTTGTGGGAAAACGCTCTGGTTCCAAAGCTGATGGCGGAAGCTCTGCAACCCTTGAGTCTTCGGGAGCAGTACCAAGATATTCTCCCATCTGCGTTCTGTTTCTGGTAGCTGTATGTGTATCCAGAGAGGAGGAGTAGAGGGTGCTTGCCACCTCGTTTCGTCCAAAGAAATGTACCTGCTGAAGAATTTGTGCGTCAGTATGCTTCAGTATTATTTTATTACGGAGTTATGAATATGCATTGGAATTAGTTAAATGACCAAGCATTATGTTTATAAAGTGTAGTATTACAATTATAAAGTTATTTTATATCGTGTAATAAACAATTTTAGGCTATAAATCATCATTTAATATTTTATTACTAATATAACAATTTAACAAAATTTTCTTGGTTACACTCAGTGCTATAAATATAATATGCCCATTATATGGTGGATTTTTAAGTCTATGCTTCATTTTAGAATATAAAAACCTTTAAACTGTAAACATTTATAAAACATGAACTACCAAATATTTTAGTGGAGTGTCGTCTAGGCACTTATCAGTCTGTTCGTAACTATGAGTAACACAACATTAATTAAAACTTCAATAGTAACAATCTTAAATATTTAAGTAAGTATATTTGCAAATTCTATTCTTTGAAACTTTATATATAATAATAGGAGTATTACTAAAACAGCACAGTATTGTAAAAAAATCGAGCCATTTCGAGGACAAGGTCTGAAACAGCCCCAGATTTGTCATGAGTATGACATGGTAAAATGTATTTTAATTAAACCATAAAACAGTCAATACAAAGTATCAGCAAATGGAAAATAATTCTAGCAAATCCCAAGATGCTAACTATGTTATCGTCAATTTTAATAAGCACCAGAGCGCCTAGAGTCCTGGACTAACGGCAACCGCTTTCAAAGCCATTCAAATTTCTACATCGACTTTACATACAACTTTTCGTTAGCTTACGTCAGTCCCATATGTTTGAATTTTCTATATTCGTTATTTCTGATTGAAATTCACTTTGTCTAGGCCCTTTGACCCCGAATACAAACTCCAGTCAATCATTTATTAACCTTTTGAACGCCAGAGCATACATGCACGCGCGTGCCCTCCACGGCAAGCCACCAATTCAGCGCAAATACTTACAAATAAAAATAGGAATTCCAAAACTTTGTCGATATAATCAACTGGAATTTTATTTTCGTCCACAATTTTCAAATTTTTCTTCATGACATTGAAATTTTGTTTAACCTCTCCCTACTTCTCACTAAAGTCGTCATTGTACAGCATTTACAGAATTTCTTATATTGTAAAAGCAGAAATCAAATGACAATATGGTACAGCACTATTCTATAAAGAAGCAAAAAAGCAGAAAGCATATAAATGCTTTCTGCTTTTTTGCTGTCTTGATATTATGACAATGGCGTGGCAGGCCAGCCGTCTTCCTCTCACTTCCTCACATCGGAATTAGGGATGTAGAATCATAACATCTCGCTTATTGATACTTTGTAGTATGATATTATTTTGTAATAAATAAAAAACATTTTTTATTAGCTTTCAGTTAAAAAATAAACAATATTCGAATAGATAATAGAAAAATCAACTAATTAAAATACTAATAGACAAGCATTGTATAAATATTCTGTTCAATAAATCGTCTTTTGGGTACCTACCAACTATCTTGGACAAAAGTAATAGAAAAAGAAACACATAAAAAGATCAACCGTATACATAATTACTAATCAGTCTTATAATAACACAACAAATCTTCAACGAAAAGTGATAGTAAAAAGGAAGAACAAAATTATTCATTATCTACAACGCAGGTAATCCTGTAAGTATATAATAGAATGACATGTTCTCTAAATATCTAATAACAATTATACGAGTAGATAGATCACACAATAAAAAAAACAATATTACAAAGGTATTATGTATGTCGCCGCAAGAGCGTCTATCTGCTAAGAATATTAGTTAATTTAATTAATAACCAACTTATAATGTCTCATCCATCATAATATTGATCGTGCCATCTGTGGGTTCCAAGAACAATTATTACAATGACCTGTATCGATTGACAGAAGAGATAAGCGCCATCTAATGGTCTCTGTATTAACTAGTACTGAGATCTTATCACGAACTCGTGATAAGATCTTCTGAAGATTAATTTATTAAACGAAAGTCTAGCTAGAACTATAATTAAAATTAAGACAAGCAAATATTTGACAATTGGGATTTTAACAATTGCACATTTAACACTAAGATTTGTTTTGAGGCAACATCCCACAATATTGTGGAAGATGGCGCCGAATACGATTTTAATGATCAATAACTCAATTTATAATTTGAAACTACAACTAAATCAGTTTCTGTAACTAATTACAAACTAAAAAGTAACAAGATTATTTTACAGAGCAATGTATTAGTGAAAGACCTGTTTGTATTAAATCCTTTGATCTGCGAGAAATGGTTTTAAGCAAGATCCCATTGTTGTAAAAAGTAATGAAGCCACTAATTAGTTTTAACTCAATAATGCCTTTGCATTTATGAATATTGGCATCGTTTAATTATTAGAGTAATTAATTGTGAAGTATTCTAGTATTGTTTGTAAGGTTTAATGAACTTACTATGTTATAAATTACTGTACCGGCGGTGTGGTACTTCCGCCCGGACAGAGAGAACACGCGTAGGTACAACGAGAAGTCGAGTTAGTTAGCTCGCGATTAGAAAACAATAGAAGTATAGAAATGAAGTGGTTTTTGAAGTGAACAATATTACGTTGTGTAAATGAGAACTGTAACACGAATTAAAAGAGTGTATAAGGAGTTTCTTAGCCCGTTCTTCTCCTTATGAACAATCATGTTTGCGAACGGGTGGCTCAACTTGTAAATGGTTTAATAGAAATAAACGTTTGAAGTTTGAGTCAAGTATTGTGTGTGATTTAAACTACCCAACTACCTATCTATCAACAAAAGAATCATGTCACACGAAGACAATATGGCGGAATGGCGGATGGCGCCGATATTTGGGATTAGCGTTCCTCCTACTCCATTCTCTGTCTTAATATCAGAAGAGGTGATAACTCTTGCGCGCTGCTCATGCATGCCGGACATCCGAAGACTTACATGGAACTGCGAAACCTACTTGCATGGTCATGGCCGAGGGCGTGCCTTAAGACTTGATGAATCGTAAACATGATGCTTTCCAAGAGCGAGCGACTTTGCTGCCACAGCCAATGTACGGTGTTAAGTGGCAATGGACAGGAAGATACTGCAGACTATGACAGTCAAAGTGTTGGCTGCATTTTTATCCAAGTGGCTGACAGTCATTAACATGATAATATTATGGCTTACTGCAACTTGAACACACAACCCAAGTCAGACCCTAAGAACACATGAAAATGCAACATCTCTAAACAAACAATGAAGTTGTATGTGACGGACAACTTAATAGTGCACTCAAAATGACTAACATTAACAGCACAGAATGACCGAACAGCAGAATAAAGATTGGACACCGGGAAAGCATAACAATAAATAAACCTGCTGCTGGATACCCACATCAATCCCGGGAAGTATTTTGCTTTTATAAATTTTAGTATTTTGTTACTGTAGATATTTACAGTTAACAATATTTTATCTAGTCACATCACACACTGGCTAGGTTAATGCCACCTTTAACTTGACACCTGTGGATGTGAAATAATAAGTTAACACAACAGCTTTAATCACTCCATTTAATTCATTTACTAAGAGCTCAATGTAATTATTGAAATCCAGTAATGATGTGTTAGAAACTGAACTCATGAATCAGATTTAACTTTTTAATTACTTGCATTACCAAATAATTAACTAAGTGGTATCAACAAATTTTAAATCTTGTATTTGACTTTTCATTCGCAGTGACTACAAACATTCAATAGAGAATATTAATTTTTATTTGAACTTAGTCACATTTGACATTCACACTGTAGGCTTATGTCTCACAATCAGATATTGTTTGCTTTAAGTGCAACGTTTAGGGCTTTTCAATGAAATGACAAACAAGTTTTAGTTCAACAAGTTGTGACTATGAAATCTTAGTGCGATAAATCAACAGAAAGCAAAGCTTTCAATATGTTAAAACATGAATGTTTTGTCGGTGTAATTACACAACCAATAGTTTTTAAAATATTTCTGATCAGTTTAACTTTCCCATCTTAGTTTAATTAACTTAATCTAAGTAAATAATTATTTCAAAACAATTGATTACCTACTTTACAACTTATCACTCTAACTAATTTAAACACTAGTAGGACTGCTTTGTTGGTCCAGTGGTCATGAGCCTTATTATTAAAGCATGAGGGCCTGGATTGGATTCCCAGGTCTGGCAAAGTGTCATTGGGTTTTTCCATCAGGAATTGCTCAGTAGTAGCCCAGACAATCATATTAATGGCAAATAGCAATATCGCTAAACAAGAGGCTCAGGCATGACTGGCAAAGTGTGGATGTATTATTTTCACCTCTGCCTAACCCTTCAGGGATTGCAGGTGTGATGTTATGTTGGACATGTTTTCTTGCACTTTATTTACCTGCACTAACTACCTCCTTGGTCTAGTGGTCGCAAGCACACCTGCTGAGCACGATGTCTTGGGTTCGATTCCCAGGTGGGGCAAAGTGTTATTGGGTTTTTCGATTAGGAATTGCTCAGTAGCAGCCACAGCGTCTGGATTTATCAATCAATCAATCATTTTATTGGCAGGCAACTGAGGCCCATAGATAAAACCCAGATTATTGTTTTATGCCCAGTTGTTGGCAATAGGCTCGCCCCCTATTACATTGTACTTAAACATAACTGGTAAAATGTGGGTGTACTATTAGGCACACCTCTACCAAACCTTTCGGGGATTATAGGCGTGATGTTATGTTATTTACTTGCATGACTTCTCACATTTCAGGTTCCAGGCAATTGTCTTATAATAGAGGAAATGATAACCTACTATCAAAGAAATTGAAACAAAATTTAAAGCAACTATAAGGAACTTGAGTCTTCTAAAACTATGCACCCAGTCACTCTCAAGATAGTGATGACATCAAGTGTGGAAGTACTAGACCACCGTCAATAAGAACACCTTTGAGAATAAGCTGGCTTACCAATGCATATCACAATTGGTTTTAGCCAACCAATACAATTTATTTTAATGCAAAGTGGCAACATTCCACCTGTTGACCACCACCTCAGCAAATGACAGTGGAGCGAGATCACTTAAATATGTGATTCGACCAACAGTTTCAAAAACAACCAGCTTCATGGACTGTAGCCTGGTGAACAAATGACCGTGTCGCCAGCTATAAAATGAGGAACAGCATGGAAACAGCCAACCAAGGATAACTGTTTCAGTGTCTACACAGCATAAGCTAACATAAAAGGTGAGGAGTTTTCAAACTACTTGCTACACTTCACTGATACCTACAGTGTTACATCAATAGGCTTAATACAATAGCCAAATCAACCTACCCACGTGATGCTCATGCGTGATGAGTATTGTGTTGTGTATCCATTTTTGTTTTTGTAATCCTGCCAATTGTAAGCAACTACTAACAATAATAATAACAAAGTATTAGTACTCCTTACAGTAACTAATAAAGTAAAAAATAATAAAACTCACAACCAGCTATTGGTATCCATGGAGGAAACAATTAGCTCAATGAGTAATACAACAAATGAAAAACAATCCTATCAGCCGCCGTGGAGGCAACCGATAATGAACACAACAAATGACAAACAATCCTATCAGTAGCCACGGAGGCAATTGTTAATGAACACAACACATGACAAATGATCCTATCAGCAGCCATGGAGGCAATTGATAATGAACACAACACATAACAAACGATCCTATCAGCACCCGTGGAGGTAACTGATAATGAACATAACACATGACAAAATATTCTATCAGCAGCCGTGGAGGCAACTGATAATGAACATAACACATGATAAACTATCCTATCAGCAGCCGTGGAGGCAACTGATAATGAAAATAACAAACTATTAGCGGCCGTGGAGGCATCTAATAAACAATACT
This sequence comes from Noctua comes, assembly GCA_963082995.1. NCBI lineage: Eukaryota > Metazoa > Arthropoda > Insecta > Lepidoptera > Noctuidae > Noctua > Noctua comes. Next base: position 16,305,003 of record OY720270.1, read on the forward strand.
CTCATGTTATCCTGCTGGGTCCACGGCGGACAAACCGCCCAGAGCCTGGTTCCTTATATCCTGTCAAATCAAAGACTTCGTGCCTGTCACGGAGCAATGGTCCTAAACTCCTTATCCTTTAATCCTGTCAAATCAAAGACTTTGTGTCTATCACAGAGCGGTGTTCCTGATCCTATCCTTTTATCCTGTCAAATCCAAGACTTTGTGTCTATCACAGAGCATTACCTTCCCGTGAGAATGAACAAATAAAAACATGCTACTTGCACTACACTTACCAAATACAAATTACAGATTATGTAAAGCAATCAATAATTTTATTTAAGATGAATCTAGTAAAACGAGGTTCTAAAAACCTAACTCATACTAAGATTAACAATTTAATTAACGTTAACGTTGTTGGATAATTTTGGCAACAATATTCTATTCAGCTAGTAGCTGATCATACAATAGCAATAAAGTCAATACAATTAATGTTGTTGGATAATTTTGGCAACAATATTCTATTAAGCTAGTAGCTGATCATACAATAGCAGTAAACTCAATACAATTAATTTGTTGGATAATTTTGGCAACAATATTCTATTCAGCTAGTAGCTGATCAAACAATAGCAGTAAACTCAATACAATTAATGTTGTTGGATAATTTGGCAACAATATTCTATTCAGCTAGTAGCTGATCAAACAATATCAATAAACTCAATGTAATAAATGTTATTGAATAATCCAGGCAACATTATTTTATTCAGCTAACAGCTGATCATCAATAAATTTAAATAAAAATTGCAAGCAGCTTTAAGTCTGAAACTGTGCATGTGTCTAGGTGATTCATAAATGCATTTAATTTTAAATATGAAGAAAACTGAATAGATGTCAGATCTATTACAAGCTTTCTATGTTGACTGAAACTTTCTGTTACCAAATCCTACATCTCAATGAACATTGTAGGATAATAAAAGTAACAATAATCTGCCGACAAAATTTATCTCCACTATTTCAGATAACAACCACGAAATTCCATAAAGTGACGGCGGCGGCAGGTGCAGAGCGCGCACCACCGATCAGAATGGCCGTGTCGCCGCAAGAGCGTCTATCTGCTAAGAATATTAGTTAATTTAATTAATAACCAACTTATAATGTCTCATCCATCATAATATTGATCGTGCCATCTGTGGGTTCCAAGAACAATTATTACAATGACCTGTATCGATTGACAGAAGAGATAAGCGCCATCTAATGGTCTCTGTATTAACTAGTACTGAGATCTTATCACGAACTCGTGATAAGATCTTCTGAAGATTAATTTATTAAACGAAAGTCTAGCTAGAACTATAATTAAAATTAAGACAAGCAAATATTTGACAATTGGGATTTTAACAATTGCACATTTAACACTAAGATTTGTTTTGAGGCAACATCCCACAATATTGTGGAAGATGGCGCCGAATACGATTTTAATGATCAATAACTCAATTTATAATTTGAAACTACAACTAAATCAGTTTCTGTAACTAATTACAAACTAAAAAGTAACAAGATTATTTTACAGAGCAATGTATTAGTGAAAGACCTGTTTGTATTAAATCCTTTGATCTGCGAGAAATGGTTTTAAGCAAGATCCCATTGTTGTAAAAAGTAATGAAGCCACTAATTAGTTTTAACTCAATAATGCCTTTGCATTTATGAATATTGGCATCGTTTAATTATTAGAGTAATTAATTGTGAAGTATTCTAGTATTGTTTGTAAGGTTTAATGAACTTACTATGTTATAAATTACTGTACCGGCGGTGTGGTACTTCCGCCCGGACAGAGAGAACACGCGTAGGTACAACGAGAAGTCGAGTTAGTTAGCTCGCGATTAGAAAACAATAGAAGTATAGAAATGAAGTGGTTTTTGAAGTGAACAATATTACGTTGTGTAAATGAGAACTGTAACACGAATTAAAAGAGTGTATAAGGAGTTTCTTAGCCCGTTCTTCTCCTTATGAACAATCATGTTTGCGAACGGGTGGCTCAACTTGTAAATGGTTTAATAGAAATAAACGTTTGAAGTTTGAGTCAAGTATTGTGTGTGATTTAAACTACCCAACTACCTATCTATCAACAAAAGAATCATGTCACACGAAGACAATATGGCGGAATGGCGGATGGCGCCGATATTTGGGATTAGCGTTCCTCCTACTCCATTCTCTGTCTTAATATGTATAACACATACTAATGTTAATAGGGTACTGGGCGACATATTGTCTTGTTTTGTCATTTAATTTTGATTAATTTTTTAAGAAATATAAGTAAACGCACACAAATAAAATGATTTAATAGTTTATTTCGTGTGCACCACATTTTTTGTTACATATTTGCATGTAGCGGAGATGAGAATGTTGAGGTGGATGTGTGGTGTGACAAGAATGGATAAGATAAGGAACGAGTATATTAAAGGAAGTTTAAAAGTTGCGCCAGTTACAGAAAAGCTGAAAGGGAATCGACTGTCTTGGCATGGACATGTGACGAGGAGGGATGAATCGCATGTGACTAAAAGAGTGCTGAATATGAACGTTGAGGGAGGGACAGGAAGACCAAAGAAACGATGGATGGATTGTGTGAGGAATGATATGAATGTTAAAGGAGTAAATGATTGCGTGACGGTTGACAGAGGAGATTGGAAGAAAAAAACGAGTTGCGCCGACCCCAAATGACGTGGGACAAGGGCAGGAAGAAGATTTGTGTCGTTGGCGTATAGGGCATGCGCTTGCTTGTCACGTATGACGTTCAAAAGGTTAATACGCTCTAACTAACACATTATTTCTCTTAACAAACTTTGGTTTCGAATGATTATGATCACCAGTACAATCTAGGACATCGTACTGTATACTTGTGAACAGTTTGGCAGTACACCGCTTGGCTGTCCCTGGTTGGACCATGGTACACCTCCACTGGGCAGTTTCGTTGCGAAATTTTTGCAAGCTGTAGGAGTACCCTTTGAAGACTAGAAGCTGCCCCCCTCTTTGAGAACGGGCAAATGTTACTGAAAATTATTGGGATATTACCATTTCAGTATTTTTAATTAGAGTTCTTCCTTATTTCGAAGTTTGGTTTGGTATTTACATAGTTCGGGATCGGAATAAAACTTCGGTTATTATTGATATTTTATTGTTTTTTATTTAAGTATTCGTTTCGAGAGATTTCATTAGCATTTATAACCTTCAAACTTTTTAGTAGGTACCTATTCATTTGTTTCTTAGCTGTCAAAATACGCTTATTGTCGTCGGCGCCTTGTCATCGCAAAATGTAGTTCTATAAGAATTTATTACACTAGTATCAAAAAAAAAAAAAGAAAGGGTACTTATAGATAGCATCGTCGACTCAACTCTTTAGCTACTTTCTTATAAGTCCCATTTGCAGCTACATAAAACCTTGGTTGAGCATGAGTATGACTATCCTCGTTCAAGAGTCTTACGAAGTTTCCTTCCATATCCAGGTATAGCCGTACTTTACAACCGTGGGTGCAGTTGTACCTCATTTCTTGGCGGACCTTCACAGGATGGCTGTACGTGTATCCTTTGTACATCTTGAACTTCTTCCCGTTCATCATTGTTATGTCCATCGGCTCTAAAAATGGGAGGATAACACTTGCCTTGATTAAACTGCTTAAGATCATACACTGTTTTAAGCTTTCACGGTTTACAACTAAACTAAGACTAGTTTACTGATTAAGATGTTTGCAATGGCATGTTTATTTGGATAACTAATTAACAAGTTTTTTATCACTGTAATCAAAATGTATTAAGTAACCGTTATTTGTCGTATTCTTAGTAACCGAAAAAGAGTCTACTCATCGTTATTATAACCTTGGTTATATGGAAAGAAATCTAAAGAGGTCCTCCATTGAGTTTACTCTTCTGATGCGTTATGATTACATTTCAGTCATTGTTGTTCTGTAGTACTATACTGGTATTGTTCTATTTTAAAATACGCAGAATTTTGCTTGACCTACATTGATAGTATTGATTGATTTCAGAGAGTTCAGTACACAAACCTTGTGCGTCATCTATAAGTAATATGCACTACTAGGTATCTGAAGTATTTCTGTTTACCGTATGACTGGTTTCATCAATATAAAGAAATATATCTGCAATAATTGTACAGGTATTTCAGGGATGTTTCAGACCCCTTTTGGCAGAGCTATTCCGTTGTATCTTGGAATTGTGATGACCCCACCAGCGAATCGAAAAAAATCATGCTATCGAAGATTAGTCGGTCCATATGTTTGGTAGGCCCAAGTACTCGCCGAAGCTCAAGAGTAATGGCCGAAGAATTTCTATATTTACCAGTAGCGAAGGGTCAATTTTTGTAAAAAGGTAAGCCGGAGTACATGTCTTTAATGTGATTATATTATTTGTACTATAGAATACTGACTGTGCTATTTTCAAAGGGAAGCCGATAGGAATCGAGTTGTATGGAACCTTCGCCACTGATATTTACCACAATAGTTTACTGACATATATGGCTTCTATGTACAAACAACATCACGCTGTGTGATCCCCTACGGTTGAGGCAGAGGTATCTGCCTTTAGTGCTCCCCACTATTCGCCAGTTATGTTTAGTCCCAGAGGGCGACCCAATTGCCATTAACCGAGCGCAACCCAGACTTGCGATGCTACTGGGTAAGTCCTGATGGAACCGGTGGTCTCACTACCACTAGACTAATGAGGCACTTGACTCCTTAATATGTTTAATAATATTAATTGGATAAAAGGCGTATTGGAGCTAAAATCAGTAATCTATAAAATATTATTTTTAACATTGACTCGCGGCGTAACCCGTCTAGGTTTTCTTCGTCTCTGTCTCAACTTTTCTAATTACCTAATACCTAATTGTTTACCTATCTCCTCTTAATTACAATGTGCCAGTTAATCTACACTAATATTATAAAGCTGAAGAGTTTGTTTGTTTGGTTGAACGCGCTAATCTCAGGAACTACTGGTTCTAATTGAAAAAATCTTTTTGTGTTGGATAGTCCAATTATCGAGGAAGGCTATATAACATCACGCTATGACCAATAGAAGCCGAGCAAAAAAAAACAAGTCAGAAGCGGCGGGTGAAACCGCGGGGCACAGCTAGTTCTTAAATAACCATAGAGGTCAGATAAATCGTAAATCTGTTCTAAGCCGTTTCGATGAATTTGTCGTTTTGATGTATGTGAGACAGATTTTACTGAATAGGTAATATACCACCACATTTAGAATGTTGGATTACTTTGAAGTATGTAACTGAATGAATGAAAGAAAAGAAAGAAAAAAGAATAAAGTTTATTTTGACGTCAGTTCACCAAGCACACAGAATAAAAAAAGATACAAAATTAAAAATAAATTACGAATAAAAAAAAATAAAAAAAAGAGAAAATACATAGTATGTGCTGTGTGCCTCACGGCAACAAGAGACAGAGAGAGATAGTGCTTAGGCTCATTTTGTCACAACTACGAGTACAGACGTGGTCAACCGGTCACTCGCGTAGAGGAACTGCAGCAAATTTGGAAAACCAGTTTGTTTGACAAGTAGGAGAGAAATCGGGTTACTTCAATAAAAATGCATTCAAAAATATGAAACTTGAATCATACCAATAGTCAAACAAAACTCTTAACCTTTTCACTGCCCACGCACACATAACGCGATGCCTCGCCAGCGCCAAGCTATAAATGTTTTTGCCGATTTTAAGACAAATAAGGGCTACTTTTGTGTGGAAAAGTAAAAAACAAGGTATTAGACCGTGTTATTATTAAATAATAAAATGAAACGAAGCTTTTAAATACAGTACTTTTATGTTTTTTTATAGGTAGTTTAAAAATTAAGAGCTTCTAATGAAGTCATGGGCGCTGGTGGCACGGAAATCTGGAACTTCTATTAAAGTCCGTGGCGGTGAAAAGATTAAATAAAAAAATAAAAAAATGGAATATAGCAGGTATTCCAAATAACATTCGCATTTTTTCGTGAACTCAATACACGTCTACTTAGATTTTCTTCGACCAAGGGGTTTATTCATTAACGATTTAATCTTAAATAAAGGCACCCCGCCTTTATCATTAACGAACCGAAAGAGTGTAGTCCTGGGCACGTTAAAATTTTTGGCTGCTTTTAAATATCCCGTTCTTTGCTCGCGAACAGCCCCAATTGCAGCGGCCATTTCATCCGTATGCCACCTCCTTCTCTTCTTGTCGTTGTAGATAAGGAAAAATTCTTAAAAAAAAAACAATCACGTTAAATAATAACAAAAAAAAAAAACAATTTGAGTAAATGTTTACTACGTAGTCATAATTAACAAGGTGGCGTCGTAACTTAAAAGGCATTGCCACATTTTTGCTTTAAGTAATATAAACAAAATCAAAGCAAAAACATATTTTTACAAAATCAAAACATTACACTAGAAACGGGATATTTACCATGTTTACTGATTGTCACAGTGAGTTTCGTGTGTCGGGAACAGAATGGAGTTGCGAGTGTCAGTGGTAGCGATACTGAGTGCAAAAAACGAACAAGAAAGAGGGTAGACAGATTTGCCTGCTCATAAATACCCACCCGCAATAACTTCAGTTTATCCGGGAACATGGTGCTTGCAACAGCGCCGAAATATCGGGAATTCAAAACAATCAGTAAACATGGTAAATATCCCGTTTCTGGTGTTAATGATAATGTTAGTGACCACGATAGCTTAAAAACTTTAAATCAAAACAGAACCAAACTACTTAAGTAAATGATAAATTATGTCAAGAATTGAATTCTTATCGAGAAAAAGTTTTGCTTTGGCTCTCAGCGGAAAAGTCCAATTGGCTTCCTCCTTTTTTTAACACTCAATTACTTCGTAACTACATATCATATAGTTTACCGCGAAAAAACAGATGGTGTTTCTGTTTACACAATTTAAGATATTTGTATACACCGTAACTTTTTAGTCGTCTTACAAAGGTGGTCCACTCAATGTACCCGACATACAATAGCTCTAGGCGCGTTTTTTTTTCAAAGAAAAATAAAATAATACATTAGAATAAAATTATGAAACATCCTGTTAATGATGTTTACATGTCAAACGGGAGAACATAATGCTACCCAGCGCTCGAGTCCAGTAGATCATCGCTCGCAACAGGGTGTTTTAACTACGTCATGCGTTATAATACTGAATAATATTTTTATTTAAAATTATTAAAATCTCATAAATACCATTATTTTTTAAATTAATGTTTAGTAGTCATTGGATACATGAAGTAAGCTGCCGTTGTAAGACGACTAAAAAGTCATGGTGTATATACATAATTATATTCCCAATTACCTGCAGAATTCCAAATACGCTGCAGTTCTTTTAGGTTTTAAAGCTTGAAATATCTTCCATCTCTCCTGGCACTGTACCTCGGAGGGGGATGGTTGTGTTCTCCAGACATCCTCAACAGCTCGTGTCGCTCATTCATGTAGATAAACGCGCTGCATTTGGACGTGCTTGTACACCGCCACTTGTCGCCATGCTTACCTTTATAGTTAAACGTATACACGTAGTACTTGTACATGTAGTATGTCCTACCGTTTAATAACATCATCTTCTTTGGAACTGAAACATGACAATAATTGGGTCATGGCGAACTCAGTCTTCAAAAACCACCACCAACAGCCACCTTTTCTTTTTTACTTCATTTCTCTGACACCATAGGGAGTTCCTACCTTTGTACTCAAATCTTATTACCTACCAGTGGCGAAGGTTCCATACAACTCGATTCCTACCGGATTCCCTTTGAAAAATGGCACAGTCGGTACCCTGTAGACAAATAATATAATCACATTAAAGATATGTACTCCGGCTTACCTCTTACAAAAATTGACCCTTCGCTACTGTTACCTACCTTGTCTATTTTGGCATAAATAATAAGATAAATAAACAGTTAAGAGTCTCCAGTAGGTGTTATTTAAACTAGACAATATTCTGCCACACTATCCCGAATACTACTGATGATATTCCACTCCGGCCCCCAAGATTCGCAGCCTTTTTTGGGGACCTCTGATTTCTAAATATATTCAAATTTTACTTGTTTCGATTATTCATAGCGCTTAGTTAGGTTAAGAAAATGTTTGTAACAATGATTTAATAAATTTATTATTAATTAATTTAATTTACTTATGGGTAATGAATTTGTTAGATTATTTACAAACATTGTTAACGCCTCAATCTTAGAAGACTGAAATGGGGTAAACTCGATGGCCGTGAATAATCAATAATAAAGGAAAAAACAATCAGTTATCATTTATAAAAACATTTTCGATTTTTTTATCTCTTTCGTTGATACTGATCGTTGGATGTAGTAGGGATGATATCGATCCGTCAACACACAGACACACATGCAACCCTTTTGGCCGTGAATAGACCGGACTGCAAGGCCGGACGAACAGATATAATATGTACATATAGAAATCGAGAGCACAGGCGAAATTCAATGTTTCCGCTGATATCCATAGACAGAGTTACTGAATTTAGAATCAGTTATTCTCGCATCTGCGTTGATATAGACTTATCTATATATGTAAAATGGTAAACTGACTGACTGACTGGGTGATATATCAACACACAGCCCAAACCGCTGGTCCTAGAGACATGGAACTTGGAGGGTGTGTTCTTTGTGAAGAGTAAGTATCCACTAAGAAAGGATTTTTGGGAATTCCACCCCTAAAGGGGTGAAATAGGGTATGGAAGTTTATATGAAAGTCCGTCAGTTTTGAAGTTAGGATCTGCAAATTTTGTGTTTAGGCTGACGATTGAAAATTAATTTATACGTATCTCAGCGTATTTGATAATTCTTCCCCCGAAGTGTTAAAAAGGGGGATGAAGGTAAGTAATCGGATATTATTCGACATCCACGCGGGCGAAGCCGCGGGCAAAAGCTAGTATTATTATAAATGCGAAAATTTGTGAGGATGGATGTATGGATAAAAACACTGAACGGATTCGGATGAAATTTAGCACACAGATAGTTTATAACCTGTATTAACACATAGGATACCTTTTATCCCGGTAGTATGATCCCGTGGGATAATAATCGAACTCCACGCGGGCATAAGCTATTATAAAATAAAAGTCGCTTTTTGCGTCTTTCTATGTGGTGCTTAGATTTTCTAGACTTGAAATAGATTTCTATGCTGTTTTGAACCGTCATTTAGAAAATGTGTTATACGATGGTTTATGTACGAGCTACGCTGTACATTGAACTTTGTGTAGATTGTACGTCATACTCACGAATGCATATCGATATTGTTTATTAGGTGTGCATTTCTTTAACTTAGCATGTCATTGTGTGATTATAATTCAGTAGCAATAAATCCATCAGGGAGTCACTCGTCTACTCATTTACATAACATAACATACCTTACAAGTCTACATAACAAAGTACATAACATTTTCACTGTTGGGCATCATACCCCAACATTTGGACCTTCGAGCCATTTTGTGTTGTGTGATTTACATCTTACGATCGCGAATCGCTTGGACTGGTCTGATAGTGCAAAGAAATCTGTCATTGTATCGACACAATCTGTCATTTTGTCGATTTTTCCGTCAAAGAAATCCTTGTCTACGGTGGTCATGCTACGGGGCCTGGTACTCTTCTCCTGCGCCACCTCGAACCAGCCTTCGTGATGCGCGCCTAGATCATCTAAGAGTATAACACATTAATGTTTAACCTTGATTTAGACATCTTGATATTTTGACACGTCATCGCCATGACACTGGTCCCTAGTTAGATATATGTAATAGTAGCGAGAGCGACCCGTCGCCGCTTCACGTCGGTGCAACTTACTAATGAAGGAAATGAGAACTGCGCATAGCATTTTTTTTTCATACGTAGGTACCTTGTCCTCATAAATTCAATAGCCGTTTTCAAGTGATGATCCTTCATACGCTCGGCATTTTTTTTTTTTTTATACATGATGGAAGGCACATTGACGCACAAACGATTACCACAAATTCAGTACATCACTCCGAACCACATAAAAATTTTACACCGTAACGCACCTAAAAGCAGCTGTTTTCTACAAAAGTGCAATACTTACACGGTCAAAATGTATGGAACAACTGATATTTTTTAAGGTTCCGTAGTCAACAAGGAAAGGAGGCTTATAGTTTCGCCATGTCAGTCTGTCTGTCCGCAGCTTAGCTCAAAGACTCTTAGTACTAGAAAACTGTAATTTGGCATGAATATACTGATTAGTTAAAACAACAAAGTGGTAAAATAAAATCTCGAAAAGTATTTTTTTTAGGATATCTCCTGTACCTCATGTACAGTGGAGATTTTTTATTATTACAATAAAAAATCATATATCGAGGCAAATCCGCATATTTTGATGGGCAACTACGGAACATTGTGCGTAACCCAACACGCACTTGGCCGGTTTATTTTAAATTACCGATGAAAAATCGTTTGTGTCACCCTTCGGCGGTTATAGGCGTGATGATGATCATGTTATGAAGAACGTGCCTAGCTACAGCGCGCAGAGCACGGCGCAGGCGCAGGCTACGGCGTATCTTACACCACCAGAGTAAATGAAACACTCGACATATTTTAATAGTGAAATACAAATAGAGATTTGTTAAAACATACACAACAAAATATTGCACTTTTAATTATAGTTTATTTTCAACATATATAATTGATTTTTTTGGAATACTTAAAGAGTGTTAATGGAAAACTGTCATTTAACAATCGATATGCCAAAATAGTGTCTATTGCTCGTTTACTAATGGCTTATTTTTAAACGCATGTTATCATTTGAATGATTTTAGGAATACTTCTAGAGGAATATTTGAAAACTTACATCTAACAACATTTTGAGATCAAATTAGTGCCTATTGCACTTTTAATTATGGTTTATTTTTAAACGCTTGTTATCAATTGAATGGTTTATGGAATACTTCTAGAGGATAAATGGAAAACTTACATAGTTTAGTTGTAGTTGGATGTAAATGTGTACGTGTATGCACAGAGCGAGGCGCAGTTTTGCGCAAGCTTCACTGTATTGTTCGCAGCGCTATGTCTTGGTTTTTATTTGGTCTGAGACATTGAACACTTAGTACTAACTGGGTTGTGTAATACTGGTATTCAGCTGCATCCGGTTAGACTGGAAGCCGACCCTAACATAGTTGGGAAAAGGCTAGGCAGATGAACATGATGACATTGAACAACATTTTGAGATCAACATAGTGCCTATTGCACGTTTAATTATAACTTATTTTTAAACACATGCATACATTTCAATGGATTTTGGAATACTCATAGAAGATTATTGGAACACTTACATCCATCTTACAATCAATAGATTAAGATAGTGCCTGTTGCAATTTTAATCATAGTTTACTTTTAAACACATGCAACTATAACAATGATTTTTGGAATACCTACTTATAGAGAATGATTAGAAATCTAACAATCAATGGATCAGAATAGTGCCCGTTGAATTATGGCTTATTTTTAAACATCCTCTCAAATGATAGCATCCATTTGAGAGGATTATTGGAAAACTTCTAGTTAGCAACAATAATATGTTGATGTGAAACTAGTGCCTTAATTATGGCTTATTTTTAAACACATGGACCTATTTGAATACTTCCAGGAATACTGAAAAGCTTATATCTAACAACATTTTAGATCAAATAGTGCATATTGCACTTTTAATTGTGGTTTTTTTTTTCTTAAACACATACAATTATTTCAATTGTTTTTGGAATAGGTACTTATAGACGATTTTTGGAAATCTTATATCTAACAATCAATAGATCAAAATAGTGCCTGTAGCAAGTTCAATTATGGCTTATTCTTAAACGCATGTAACCATTTGAAAGGTCTTTGGATTAACTATAGACTATTATTGCAAAACTTACATCGAACAATTTTTTTTTGTTTTTTTTTTGTTTCTGAGCCTCTAATGTCCCACTAGCTAACATTCACTAGATACAATTTTGCACCTTTGATAACAGCTTACTTGTAAACACAGATAAATAAGTACTTTTACAAGGCCTACTTATATATATTTTTTTATTTTTGGTATATTTGTAAATAGCGGGCAACTCGCCTGAGCATCTCGCATTCGTTTTTTACCCGACTACAGCAAAGCACAAAAAGAGGGTATTGTTTTTGGCTAATCACATTTGGGAGAATTTATTTCAGAGAACGTGTACTTCCATAGCTACACAATATCTATAATAGTTTTAGTATTTTATTAAACCTACCCGTCACTTAATTCATTTAATGATTAATATTTCTAGGTATCGGATTTTGTCCTAAAACTTACTGTCATACTGACAAAAACTTATCCTAACACCTATGGCGTATTTTATAATCATCAATGCAGCACAATGTAGAAAAAACAGCATTTCAGAAAAAGGTAGAATACTTACAAAAATGCCTTAGGACGAAAAAATAGTAATTGAAAATAGATTTTTAAGTTGTATGACTAGAACTTTAGGTTTTTTTTACGAATAGAGATATATAAAGAAAAAGGTCAGGTACATAAAAAATGTATCGATTAAAATCGTAATGACTAGTAAATTCATTTCTTACAATTTCAGCCTCATTTTTACCCTTTTTACCTAGCTTTATAAGATTCTTTCCTAATTTTGTGAAATATTGTTTACCACTGCGATACTTAATATGTAGCAGTGGTGTATACAGCGTTTAACAGAAATGGTAAACGGCTCGCAAAGTCATATGAAAGAATATGCTGCAGACCATCAAACTGAACAACTTCCTCCTTGGGTCCAATATCGTAAATGCGAAAAAATTATCAGCTGTCCCATATATTTGGGTCGAGTAGGTATTTAAATTTTGTATGGGACAGCTGATAATTTTTTCGCATTTGCGATATTGGACCCATGAAGAAAATTGTCCAGTTTGGAGGGCTGCAGCATATCCTTACATTTGACTTTGCGAGCTTTTTGGTGGAAATCATCCTTAATATTAAATTGCTTGAAACGCTGACAAGAAAAACCTGAAGTTATATCCAATACATTCTTAGATACTTAAGGTTGAATAGCTTCAATATTTTATCAATTAAGTAGGGATATATAAGGTACATTTATGACATGCAATAATTATGTTAAATACTGAAAGAAAACTATTTAAGATAACCATGATGCTATAATCGTCAACTACTCTTCTTTTTATGACTCCAATCCAATTCCTCCAATTCTTGTTCAAGAACTTCCAGCACTACAAAGCGTGACAGAGGGTATAATACCGCATTTTTTGAAGCCCACAATCAAATTTTCTTCGGTAGATTCATTCTGTTGAATGGCCTTGTTAACAAGATCCCAGAATATATCTTTTGGCAGTCCTAACGCTACTCTGCCTGCTGATTTCTTCTGCCAGCACTCTTGCTGACCGGTAAGCGTTTCGCGCCACTCCTTCAATACTCTACGCCAAGCTGACTGCAAGTACTCATAGAACTCAACATCAAATGGATGCAGATGACTTGAGTTCCCAAGAGGACATATAAACTTAATGTCATGCTCCTCACACATCTGCAGTGCATGCACACTGACATGAGCACTCAAATTATCACAAATGAGAACTTTCTTTCCTGGCTTCTCTTTTACTATTGGCAGGAAATGTTTCTCGAGCCAGTGTTCAAACACATTGGTGTCTATCCACCCAGTTGGCGATGAAGTCTTGTTAGAATCCTCGCCGGGGATGGCAGGGTCCTCTTTATAGATGGAGAATGGAGGTATAACTGTGTACATTGACTTTGTACAAAAACTATCTAGTTGTGGGTGACGAGAAGCACGTCGGAACAAAAGACTTTTTTTCTTGGCTCATGTTCAAAGCCACATTCGTCTAGATTGTAGATATTATTGAAAGTAACATCATCCACGTCTCTTTGCAGGCGATCAAAGAAGCCGTTCACAGTTGTCGGATCTATTGGAATTGTTTTTTTAGAGGTGTCTTGATTGAACAAGATAATATCTTTTACATCTGGGTTCCTCTCCATGAACTGTTTGCACCAAAATGTTCCTGGCATGTTGTCACGGAATCTGATAGAATTCTAGATTATCGAGACAATATACAAAAAATCAAATCCAAACACAACAGTTAAAATATTATTATTATTAATTAAATATTGCAAAAATGGGTTCTGTTCATGGCATCTAGGTAAGCTTTCACAACATCTGTGATATCTTGGAAAGGTACCGGAATGCCCATTTCATTTAAAGCGATTAAGTGGTGCTTGAAAATCATGTATTCTTTCTTTGTCACTGACATCCTTAGACAAGGCAGCGTCTTTCGTTGGGGTTTTTTCCTGAGCCTAAATCTTATAGTGGCAATGGTTATCTTTATAGCTTAGCAGCTTCGTTTACGGTTAGTGCTTTGGTTTGAACTTCCGCAAGCGCATCTCGCAGGATTGCTTCGGTGTATGTTCTTTCTCTCGGATTTGCTCGCGTGTTTCTGCGGGATGAACGAGTTGGTCTGGGTTCTTCTTCCTCTTCTTCTCTATCTACAAAGAAAAATAAAACACAATCGTAACACGTTTAATAGTAAAACAAACTACTTTTCTTAATAGTAAATACTCACAACTCAGTACAAAACAGAACAGACAGTACTCGGAACTAATGTGTAACACAAAATTATTTACAAATTATTTAAATATTCCTTAAGGCCTATTCAAACATAAGCGGTATTCGCTGCCGCTGTGGGTAGAGGTACATACCGCGCGGGTTTCGCTCTGGTATTTAGTATTAAGTTCCGCGGACAGTAACGAAATCCGCTTTGGTGTGTACAGTAATATTACCGCATACCCACTCGGTTTTCTCTACCGCAGACGGTAGCGAATACCGCTTAGGTTTGAATAGGCCTTAAGGCAGGAAAGGGATGTGAGGTATTGTGAATTTGGTGTATGAAAAGATTCTGGTATGACAGAAATAGAAAATATAATTCATTGAGAAAAACACTCCCCAACATAAGAATTATTATTTAATTATTAAAATATAATTATAAGTCACATATTTTGACCATCAACACTTTTACGTTGCATACGTAAAAAATACATTTTGAATTAAATGGTTGCGGGATCATCTAAACTAAAACAAAATATATTTGGTTAAAAATTAAACCTTGACGTATGTACCATCAATGTGAAGATGGTACCTCGGAGGATTATGAGAATGGTGGCCAGACGCTTTCGATAGCTGTCCATCATTCAAGATCATCAAAAAGGCCTTACAGTCAGAAGTACTGGTACAACGCCATCTAGATCCGATTTTTGTCCTAAACCCAAAAGTGTATGTATAATTTTTATACATCAAATATTTTCTTCCATTTTGCAGTTGAATCTCCTTGTAGGTGTCTGGGAAAAAAAAAAAATTTAGTTAAATTAACTTGTCAACATAATCAGTCTATGAAATTCCACTGCTGGACATAGGCCTCTTCAATCGCACGCCATCTAGCTGCGGGCTGTCACCCTAGGAAGTGCCCATCAAGCCTGAAGTAATCTTACCGTGCGTTTGCAGATGTATAACATTTTTGCTTTTAATTGATCTGCCGTAATGCAATGGCTATCTATCCTTTTGCACCAGTCTTCTGAAATCTGTGTTTCTATTGCTTAGGGAGAAGAAATCAAT
Source organism: Noctua comes (assembly GCA_963082995.1). Taxonomy (NCBI): domain Eukaryota; kingdom Metazoa; phylum Arthropoda; class Insecta; order Lepidoptera; family Noctuidae; genus Noctua; species Noctua comes. Next base: position 16,320,638 of record OY720270.1, read on the forward strand.
TCAAGATGAATCAATTTAGGATAAACAATTTTTCTTTTGGGATATTTATAACATCACTAGCTGTACCCGGCATGCGTTGCAATGCACCTTTTCCTACTACCTACCTACTACCTACCCACTACCTACCTACTACCTACCTACGGAATAAATAGTATCCTATGTCCGTCTCCTGGCTCTAAGCTACGAGTACCTCCTCACCAATTTTCAGCCATATCGGTAAAGCCGTTCTTGAGTTATAAATAGTGTAACTAACACGACTTTCTTTTATATATATAGATTTGGAAGGGACTTTGTCTATGTATGGGATTCTAGCAGATACTTACGCCAATTTACCTTAGGTACATTTATAAATAAATATATTAAGAAGCTGTTGGGATAATGAAACAGTAATGATTGCATAGCACTTTATTACACGAAAACTAAAACTACAAAGAAGATAAAACGAAGACTGCGTGACTATACTTTATTCCTGAGAATAAACATAATATTACAAGATATAAAAACACCGAGAAAGCCACTCTTACTAATTTAAATAAACAGCGACACAAACTACTAGTTAAACATTAATTATTAGTTTATCTATTGAATAAGTCACGCAGCCTTAAATCATTAAAACTAATCTAGTTACTTTCATTACTGTACCTAACAGTTAAAGGAATTACACTGGTTTACTATATTTTTTTATGAAAATATATTGTTTGGTTATTATAATTTTATTGGACACACAATAAACTATCATCACCTTAGTTAAGATTAATTATAACAAGGTTAAGGCTTTCTACGTTACTTTTGAGTTCGTACTGGCAACATTTTCTTTCCGTGGAGTAAAATTTTGGTATAAAGTAAGCTTTTCCCTCGACCTGTTCGATTTATTCCGAGTGATAAATGATAATTATCTTGATAATTTCGACCACTGAATTTAAAGTTTTAATCATGAAATCCCATGAACATAGAAAACAATCAAATCTTAAATAATTATACCATTTAAAGATTTTATTAGATCTGCAAGTAGAGGAGCATGGGCATTTCTATTTCGATTACACATAATCTTAGGTATTATAGCGATATTAAGGTTCATTACCCAATACGATTATATTAACCATATACTGGGGTTAGGCTATCGTTAGGTACATTTAATAATCTAATATTTATGATATAATTATTGCTAATTTTAATTTTACAGTAAGGGAAATTAAATAGTTCACCAAATTGTCATTTCGCCGTGTTACAGCCATTTCTTATAATGACTTTTAAACAATTAAAATTGGTCAATTCGTTTAACAATTCATTCCCTAACTTTACAAACAATACTTACTAAGTTATTTGATTAGTACATTAACGTAGGACAACTTTTAAGACAATATTCCACACATATTAACTAAGTGAAAGGTCTAACGTAACCCCATTTTAGTATCTTAATTACAGTTACTATTCTAATCACACAGATTTTAGAAAAAGAAAAAAAGCTATTATTATTATTTCAAAAAATGTTCAACCCATTACCAAATTTTATTTAATAAAGAAGCTATCTATTAATAAAAAAATATTAAAACTAAAAGATGTATTTGTCACCGGAAAAAGCCAGTGTTAAGAGCAGTCTAACTTTGCAATAATGAATCATCGTCATTAGTCAATACGTGTACATCTTTCTTTGTTTGGTCATTCAAAATATCAAACTTATACAAAATTCATTGTTGGTCAGAAATGAACATTTCGTCAAATTCTACAAACAAAATTCTTCCTTCTGTTTGGTTTCCCAGGAAAGCGAAAAAAGACTTTTTAAAAGAGGTTTTTGATTTTTAGAGTAAAATTGAATAGCTCTCACTATGCGATCGTCAACTGACGGCGCCGGCGCCGCGTTCTTAGGAAGCAGAAGGCCTTATTTTCATGAAAGGATTTTGCTAGGTTTAGGAAACAAATCCAAAATTGCTACAAAACCGTTAGACTGCTTTAACAATATCAGTATTCATAAACAATATAGTCGCATGATTTGTTCAGATTATCCTTGATAAGCTTGTATCGTCCATCTTCAGTTTCAGCAAAGATTTTGGGGGGATGACAATGTTCCCCAGGTTCCTTTTTGATAGAGAAGTCGTTATTGACAATCACGCCGACGTAGCAGTTGTTGGTATTGATGCAACGCCATCTTTTCTTTAAATAAGGGGTCTTGGAGTAGTAATGTCCTTTGTATTTCAGCAGCAATTTGTCTTGAACCGTCGTTATCAATTGCACTGAAAAGAAAAATACTATTATGGTAATAACTCTAAATGGATTTTATTTTAGATAAATAAAAAAAATTAAAACTAAAAATAATTAAACAAAAAAAAACATAGATAAGGAATAAACTAGAGGTGAAAATAATAAAAATGTTTTATATATTTCTTTTCATTATTTCTTTATTATATTTACCTATGTGCGGTGAGGGTATGAACAATCAAACACAACCTATTTGGCACATTTTTATTTATTAGTTTTTTTGGTAATCATTTAAACGATATAAAAAATAAATATTTGGATGAATGAAAGCGAAATAAGAATAGTTTCAGACTAAAATTAAAAACCAACAAATGACTTGACAAATTGGTTAATTATACTACTCTGTCAAGAAAGTATCGGGAAACGATCAATAAATACACAAAATGTAAGTTATTCATTCAAAGCTATTTCATCTCCTTCAAAGTATGCTCCTTCAGAACTTCGATTCACTTACGCCAACGAATAATCCAATCATCAAAACATATTTAAATGCTTTTTCCGGAATTGAGTGCAGATCTCGCTTCGAATTCAACTTTATGTCTTCTACCGAATGAAAACGGGTGTCACGAAGTGGTAATTTCAGTTTAGGAAAAAGAAAGAAGTCGGCTGGAGCCATATCTGGTGAATAAAGTGGTTGATCGATGGTATTTGTTGGGTTTTTGGTCAAAAATTGGTTCACTATTATGGCCTTGTGCCAAACAAAAAATTGAATTTGGAACCATAAACAAATCATCCATTCCCGATACTTTTTTGACTGAGTGTGGGTACATTTTTCAAGACCGTAGCCATAATCTCAGCAAAAGTAATTCATTGATTCTACCTAGTTGATGGATTTATACCCAGGAAACAAAATTACATGTAATCAATGTTTGAGTAAGCAGTAGCCTGCGCAAGCATTGATTAGATGGTCCTAAGTACGGTCAAGGTTCCGTATGCTGGCTAACATGTTGATTGTATGTCTTTGTCTCTTGAACACTGTCCACATCCATTAAACTCTTCTTCAGATTAAAATACAACTTTGGGTCGTGTTTGCTGATGTATTTTCCATTTCCAACTTTCTGGTACTCTTCTACTCTTCTGGAGGATGCACATGCAACTTTGGTTCTCTCAGTATCTTAAAGTTATTATCCATAATAAGAAATCCGTAGCAATAGTCCGTTTTAACGCAACTCCATAGTTTTTGAGTTTCTATTTTTTTGTAATAGCAACAACCTTTATATCTGAACACAGTTTTGTTATCCAATGTTATTAATTTTCCTGAAATGTTCAGAAGTCATTATTACTAAATTGCGTCACGAAATGGGTACTTAAATAAAAAATGGGTTACAAATCTAGTTTTTGAAAATGGTAAAAAGTTTTTTTTTTATGTTTGTTACAACCAATTGCATTACTGTCCACTGAACAATTTAAAACATCTTTTGTATTCGTAACAGTACAATTCGCAAATGTACATGAAGAAGTATTAATACCTTATGTTTTGGATTATTTATATACGGTTTTATTCATCATCATCATTTCAGCCGAAAGACGTCCACTGCTGGACATAGGCCTCCCCCAAGTGTCGCCACATTGACTGGTCCCGTGCGACTCGCATCCAGCGAATCCCTGCAACCTTCACCAGGTCATCGGTCTACCTAGTGGGAGGCCTTCCAACGCAGCGTCTTCCGGTTCGCGGTCGCCACTGCAGAACTTTTCGGCCCCATCGGCCATCCTTTCTGAGAGCAATGTGCCCTGCCCACTGCCATTTAAGTTTAGCTATTCTTCAGTTTTATTACTTCTCCTTTTTGTTTTACCTCAATCCTTGTTTAAACCATAATAGCAATTTATGTGTCGATAACTAATTATACATTTATGTTCGTATTAAATAATAATATTAAATTAAATCACACAACATAGTCTAAATCACTTTAATTTTATTTACATCATTATTTAGACTTCTATATCATAAAATAAATAGATCTCATAATGGCTGTTGTACATCGATCGACAAGGTAACTAATTACATTGATGTTACATGATATGAAATATTTATAGAGACTAAAATCAATGTGATATTGGTTCACAATCACGTTGACATATTGCAGGCATAACAGACGGTTCGTTTTCCTTCATTTCATGATCAATCTGCTAACCACAATGAATCTCAAATACTCGTAGGAAAGACAAAATACACAAGTTATAATCACTAGAAATACCTTTCAAGAGCCGAATAATGAAGTGTTAAATCCACCACTGTTCCATTGCGAAAAAGAGACGGTACTATCCGTCACGTATAACTTCATCTCCTTCTGACACCAGTTGACACTTCCCCAGTTGACAAAGTCTAACGAAAGGTTATACCTAATCGTTTATGCGCCCAAGAAAACTGTGCATCAGAGTCATACAATCCTGCAGAGTTAATATAGAACTCCTTAGGAGGATGCTCATGTTCTTTAGGCTGCCTGTATACCCTTAAGTTTGCGTCTACAGATATTGTGGAGAAGCAATGTCTGGTGTGAAGGCACCTCCAGCTCCATTTACTCCTTGGAGTCTTGGTGTAGCAGAAGCCCCGGTACCGAAGCAGGCGGGTGCCATTCACCGTGTATATTATCTCCGCTACAAATTTTAACATATGTTTAAAAGTTGTTATTGAACTAAAAGTTATATTAGCTCACAGAGCACGGAGGCGCGTAAGAGAAAGTTGAGGGCACGCTCAAGTGCCACACGTGTAGTGACAGGAAGTGCGGAGAACTTTGAGCATGCTACAGGTTACCGCGACACAGTTACACAAGTAACCAATGCTCATGTCGCTTGACCTTGGAACTAGTGGCCAAGAGGAAAGCGGGCGCTGATAGACGCGATAACGTATTGGGATACAAGTAAAGGTGTCAATGAACATCAGTTTGTTTGCTTTTAGACTTCGATGGCCCATGTCAATTCTGACAGTCGAAACTTGTAGCTACCGGTTCGGAGATTCCGTGCTCTGCGTTTTAAATACTTACTTAAATATTGTTATTATACAGGCTGGAAGAGACACCGACGCGAAAACGCTTACAGGGTAGAAGGGACACCGACGCGAAAACGCTTACCACGTACTCAGTACATCATTCTGAGCCCCCCACACAGAAATTTTTAATCGGTAATTCAAAATTAATCGGTAAGTCAAAATGTATGAACAGCTGAATTTAAAAAAAAATTACCGATGAAAAATTCGATGTAGAAGGGTTTAGAATGATGTACTGAGTATATGGTAAGCGTTTTCGCGTCGGTGTCCCTTCCACGCTGTATACCAAATGACTTGCCTAATTGTTCAAATGTGACTTTTTGCTTCTTTAGTGTAGGAAAAACCCAGGCAAGAACAAAGAAAACATTTACATAGACGGAATTTCTATTTTATAAGATAGCAACACGCATTCATTCACGACGGCGTAGGCAGAGGTGCCCAAGTTTTTAAACTGACATAGTCACTAACATTTTCATTAAATCTGAAAATTTGTTTTGAGTTATTGCGGATGAGTGTTTAATCTCAAAGGCTTCTCTCACCAGTCTAGGTATACCGTGGCGTTCTGTTGAGATGACCTGGGGGTTACGTAACTCAATCCAGTGGTTCGATCCTGGTCCAAAAGATGTTAAGCTATGGCCGAGTTTTGGGTATGATCGTTTTTCACCGCCAGAAGTTAACACGGTAGAGGTGTACAAATCCAGATATCGGGCCACCACACTTGCTAACTCAGGGTTTTCGTTTATGTGTCCAAGTAAATTGTCCATCAGCGTCATAAAGTCCAGAAGAAACCTTACGGAACACTTTAGGAGGATGTGCATGCTTCTTAGGCTGCTTGAGTACTGTCAAGTTCTGGTCTACAGCAATTGTGGAGAAGCAATGTCCAGTGTGAAGGCACCTCCAACTCGATTTACACCTCGGTGTCTTGGTGTAGCAGTAGCCCCGGTACCGCAGGAGGCAGCTGCCATTCACCCTGTTTATTATCTCCGCTGCAAAGTGTAAGATTATTTTTAAAAGGGCTTTTCTACACCTGGATTGTGGTACTTATATACAACGTGTAACATAATAAACGCAAGACCTCCCGTGTGGTCTCTCGCACCATGAAACTAAACATCTTTCGTTCTACGAGTTCTTGAAATTCGCAAAAAAAAAATACTTTCTATAGGAACGGACTCAATCAGCTGATCCACATGTATGGTAAAACTAAAAAAAAAATTATGAATTTTCAAAAGTCATAGAACAAAAGTGGTTCAGTTTCATGGTCTGAGACACCACACGAGAGGTCTTGCGTTTATTATGTAACACGTTGTATAGGTAGATAAAAAAAACATTATCGAAGGATAAGTTTAAGTTCTATAACAAGGGTGAATTTTACTAGTGAAACTAGCCGCGATCAGCACATCTAAACTGCATCCAGGTGCTCGCATACCCGATTCTTAAAAACAAATTCCCATACAACAGTAGACACACAGATTATTCAAATGCATGTATGAATAATAGTTAATTTTTTTTTCAAGAAACATGTGTGTTTCTTTGAGAAAGTTGTTTAATATAATTATGTTTATTTAATATGACGGGTAGACTCACCTCCTTGAAGGATGAAGGTGACTAAATCACCACCCTGTATATTATATTATCGATTCCGAATAATTTCTGAAAAGGCTGGTTATTGAAAACTAATCCTGTATAATTTATTCACCAATGATTTAATAAATAATAAAGCGACCATTTGGGGTCTTTTTTATTTTTCAGAGAATACAATTGTTCTGAGATTGTTTTTAATAAAACAAATGATTAAAGTAAAATGTATTTCGATCTTTTCCCCTTTTTTGTTTAAGTAGACTCAAATTTTAACTTTTTTGGTTTATTCTAAGCCAAAAATATGTTGTTTTGTACGCCATAAATGGCAAAACATGTAGATCTACCCGTTATTTAAGACCTTGCACATATTATTTGATGTATACTCATGTTTTACAATAAAAATATATTCTATTCTAGAAAATTTATTTTAAACTCGAACATATCTGCCATGACTCTCGATATATTGCTTCTTTTTATGATTATGTTCAACATAACCGTCGTGGATATTCAACTGACTATCCAAGATAAGGAAAGCGTTGCAACTCGGTAGGCTTGTGCATTGCCATTTATCTAGAGGTTTCTTTCTTTGGTACCTCTTGTAGAATGTGTAACCCTGGTACAAAACGAGCTGTTTGTCATTTACCATCGTGATAAGTCTGGCTGAAAATTTAAAAAAATATGTAAGCAGTAAGTAAATTATTTAGTCAGCAATGATTTTATAAATGAGAGAACTTTTGGTTATTTTTTTATTTGGCAGAGAATGCTATTGTTCTGAGATTGTTTATAATCAAATAAATGATTTAAGTAAAATTCGGGGGTGACCTGTGTCCAGCAGTGGACGTCTTTCGGTTGAAATGATGATGGTGATGATGAAGTAAAATTCATTTCTATTTTTTCCCTTTTTGTAATTAAAACAACAGTACTTAAGTGAATAATTTATTTCAAACTCGAATATATCTGCCATGGCTTTCAATATGTTGCTTCTTCTTGGGGTTTATATTTTATTAAGCATTAAACTAACTAAATACATAATTAATTAAAAACTATTAAATAACCTAAAATATGAAAACTAACAACAAACTATAAAAGGGCATCAAAAAACTCCTCCTCAACGCTGTCAGCTGGTAATGTGCCCAAGAGACTGGCGGCGTTGCCACGTTGTATGGCAACACTTAGCCTCTGGCCAAAGTAAAAGCCAGCCCTTGGGTCACGGGAAGCGTCAACTAGGCGTTTCGAAATTTCCTTAAACAGGCTATGAGCACTCGGACCCCACGACCCCAGAGTTTCAACCCCAAACGGCTCGAAAATATAGTTACCACAAAGGTTTCTATATTTACGCCGCTTGAGGTTCTCTGCAGCCGCAGCGGCAGCGCCAGCACAGCACGACGAGCTTGGAAGATGTGATGGCGCAAGAGTATCGACGCATGTCGCGTCCCACACTAAAGGCCTACCCATCTTCCAAGGAAACAACGACATGCCGTCCGGTCTCTTGCCATCGTCGCGTGCCAAACCATGGGGTTCTAAAACAGCTGGAACGCCGACGGTGACAAGAGCTCGTCGGATGATGTCGTTTATGTTCGCGTGCCGTGCAAAACGGCCCGCACTTCGGCTGCATGATAGGCCGTGGTGACCGAGGTTGTTGACAGCTTCACCACAGTGACAGCGATGAGGAGAACAGCAGGCAGCACCAAGGCGTAAAGCAGCAGCGAGGCGGAAGGTCGTGTCGTCGAATAAAGTGCCTATGCTCGACGAAGGCAGTGCGTGAAGCCAAAGACCCGATTCCCACTCACCCACAGCCAGTAGGCGCGCACGCTCAGCAGTAGTAGCAGACGTGTTCAGTAGATTGTTCTGAACTACTCTGCAGAGCGGCTCATCCCACCGTCTCTGGGAAAAAGGATGATCGGGTTCTTCAGTATTCGGGCAAGCGAGTTTCCAAGCATCGATAGCCTCGGAGAAGCACGGCACTTCAAAATCAACCAGTGCGGAAGCCAGGATATTCCTAATTAATTTCTTAGTTCCGTGGACCGAGGATATAAAGGCCGGTAAACTAATACTGGAAATTTTGCGGACGCCGAGTCCTCACATGCGAATGGGAAGAGTAGCTTGTGCCCAAGTTCGGTCGTCCAAAGCCACATTTAAAATTGATGAAATAGTATGTCTGATAATTTGATCCATTTTGTCTAAAAGGTGAGTGTGCTTCCATAAAGGGGAAGCCCGAAGGAAATATGTTAATTTTGGGCCGAAACAGCAGTAACGAATTATTGTGATGGCCGAATGTATATTAATTTGGAGCAATCTTTCCGAAACATCATTGAAATTTTGAATTTTTTCCTCGATAAAATCGGGAAAAGAATTTTCAAAGATCGGAGACCCAAGGAGACGAAGAGAGCTTTTTTCTATAACTTTGATGCCAGGGGCTATTGCGTTAAATTTTGAAAGAGTCAGTTGTCTGTCGGTACTGTCCGGTACATATATTTCGCATTTTGAGATGTTGAGGTCGAGGCCAATGGAATGAAGTTCATTTTTTAAGAAATTTAGATCTTTTAAAACGGAATCTACATCGCCTCCCAAGGTTCCATCATCAAGATACCAAATGTTAAATTTTGAATTTAGCTGTCGAACAATAGGGTGGATAGCTAAACTAAAAATCACTGGCCCGAGGGGGTCACCTTGTTGACAGCCAACAGCAGATTCCAAAAGGTTGTCCAGATACATTAATTTAGATGGGTGTCTGTAACATTGCCAAAGAAAACTATAAATTTGGGGTAATTCTTTTTTAGTTTCTGACAACAAGGTGTCCCTATTCACTGAATTGAAGGCGTTCTTTATGTCAACCTTCAGGATGACCTCACCTTTGCCAGAATTTAGGTAGGTCGACAAAGCGTGTACGGCAGCCTCGCAGCCCCCTTTAGAGCCGTATCCAAGTTGCAGGGGCTGAAATTTTTTCGAAACAGCCTCACTATAAAATTTACAGCAAATTTTGGCTGCCATACGACGGTAGGTAGTTCCCACGGCAATGGGACGAATACCGCCATCCTTTTTGCGCAGGGCACATAAATTGGCCCCGTACAGAACGTCGATGACGGACTCGTTCACCTTGCCGGAGAGCATAAGGTTAATCAGAGCCGTAAGCTCCTTCAAGAGCAACTCACCAGCTTCCCCGGCGCCTGAACATATTAGGTCCTTTAGATGCTGAGGACTTAGGCCGTCGAGGCCGCCGGCGGAGCCGCTCCGGAAGGAGCAAACGGCTGTGACCAACTCTCGACCTGTAATGGTGAGGGAATGAAAGTCCGAATTGGGAGGGTCGGGAAAGGAAAGGCCATCCGCTGGGGCAGGGTGTTTCGTCTCCAGAGCCACAAGTGTTTCTGGAGAGCACGGTGCCACCACATCGCTGCTGAAGAGAATCCTGGCTGCTCCACTAATGTCACCTTCCCCTAACTTCGTTTCCACCAGGTGGGGAATACCTCTTGAGGATGTGTATCTCTGTGCTGGTAAATTTGAATCTAAATCTTGAGCCGAAACGTTGCAATTTTCTTTAATTTGTGCTGTTAAAGTTTTTTTGGTTGCCAAATTCTTTTGCACATGAAGGATTCGAAAAGGAAAGGTGAGCAGTTGTTCCCAAGCACTTAGCGAGTTCTCCCGGACGGCAAGGCGCACGCAACCTGCTAAATTTTGTGCCACAAGCGGTCTAGCGCCGCGGGGAACTCGTTTTAGTACAGGAACGGATTTTTTGAATTTTGAAAGGGTTTTCCAAAGTGGGTCGAAAGAGGATATTGCCTGTGTTGTAGGTGAGGGTGTTAAAACAGGGTCTGAAGTGGGTGCATTTTGTATTTTATGTACTTTTCCAATATGCACATTCAGACCCCGTTTACCTTTAAAAAACCGTGCTTGGGTACAAAGCGGGCATCTCTCCAGGGTTGTCAGCGAAGTTGAAGATTGACATGCACTATCACCCACCACATCTGCTTCTTCTTATGATTATGTTCAATATAATCGTCGTGGACGTTGAAGTCACTGTCCAGTATAAGGAAAGACTTGCATTTAGGTTGACTGGTACAGTACCATTTGTCAAGTTTCTTTCTATCGTATCGCTTGTAGAATGTGTAGCCCTGGTACAAGACGACTTGCTTGCCATTTAACATTGTTATAAGCCTGGCTGGAAAGATTGCACAAAATAAGGGGTAAGTAAATAATTTGATTCAATGATGAAAAAGAGAAATTTGAGGTCTGAGATTTGATCGGTTGTACGCACGACGGCCAATCAAGCTGTACAAAACCAGTTTATGCGGATCTCTCATTGTATAGGAAATCTATACAAAGCGAGGCCAAGTTATACAGGAAATGTACAGCTTCATGTTCCGCTGTGTACATAAATCTTTCGAAAATTTTGCTAAATAATGGTGTAGTGAAAATACTAAAAAAAAAATTAAGAGGATTGGATCCCATAATTAAAAGAAATTAATGTATTTTAATCGCTTTTTATTTAAATAGCGCATTCCAAGCCGCAAAAATGTGTCTCTTTAATATTTCAAAGGTTTTTTACTTTTAACTATTTTCTCTAGTTTAACAGGATACGCTTTAGCTTTAGTATAACACTCTTTACAAAGGTACATGCAATGCTCGTTGCACAGTAATGTTGAGCAACTATGACACACTTTTTTAGTGCGTCTGTTTTTCTTTGATGGACATATACCACATTTGCCATACTTCTTCGGTGGGGATACTTCAGAGTGGGTATTTCGGTTTCCTAAAATAAAAAAAGTAATTGAATATTAAATTATATTGTAGTAGTATACGTTGTGTCGTACGGTGTATATGTTGTAATTGTGTTGTTGTTGTAGTGTGTGTGTTGTTGTGTTGTATTGTATTATTGTTGTTAGTTTGTGTTGTTGTTGTGTGTGTTGTGTTGTAGTTGTGTATCAATTTATGATGACGTCAATGACCTGTGGCTGTTCAGGCGATAGACCTCTCAAGCCTGTCAACCGCAAGCTTATGGCGGCAGGAGATCGTTGCAATGCGCATCCTCCGGCACCCAGTGCGTCTTCTGCGGATATCCTGGGAGGAAATTGTATACTCCCGCTTCGTTTTCGCCACCCCCTTTGCGACTATTGCGTATTTGTATGCTGCGCCATGTCATAGAAACAGTTCCTAGAATGGTGGCAACTGGGCGTCGGTTTTCGGACTAAACGGCACAAGTATTTTCCGACGTACCTACATATGTTCCGAGTGCACCTGTGCCAGCTCAATACGGGTCTTACCGTCGCTTTTACAGCATGCTCCGCGTTAGGTCGCGCAAGTCGCCTACCGTTCCACTTCTAGCGTAGCTCAGCCACTCACACAATTTTTTGTGGTTTTACTATTGTATTTTTGTTTAAACACTTCATAACAAAATGATACTGGCGTCACTAAAACCACTCTAATTGTAATAAAACATTTAATATAGCTGGATTATGTGTGTTAGTTTTCTCCAGAGGAAAAAATACAGGATGTTTATGCTATAGGTGTATTAATTAATGAATAAAGATGCTTTAATTAAGATTGTAAGTGGTACGTTAATATGCGTAAGGAAAACCAAATAGATATAAAATAGAAATAGAGACGGCACTGGCTCATGTAACACAGGTGTATCACCTAGCACAGGAGTCAGGGACTTCACACAATATTGTAAACACTTTCATGTGTAAAGATTATTGATTAAAAAATGAGAAATGTTATAATTTATTTTTATTTCGTAGACTAGAATAAAATGAGAATGAGAATAATAACAAAATATAATACAAACATAAACTGGGAACCTTCTAGTAACGGCGATATTGGGGGTCAAAGTTCCAACTTTTTCACAAGTTCTTTTTTAAATACAAGTTTTAATGTTATAACTGCATTTAAAATACCTCCACGACCCACTTACTATTTAATGCAATCAGCAAAATGTTTTGATTGCGTTACATTGAGTCCTACCGTAAAACGTGATTTTTCACCCCAAACAGTCGTTTCCCAGCAATAATTTTTGCATAAAGTTACTTAGTTTGATGTACAGAATGCTTGGTTGACGGCTTCGTGAAGGGTTCGTTTACACCCTGTATATCTTTTGAGATGAACGTATTTTTTAATTTAGAACTTGCATTCTTCGCAGACTTGATGTGAACACTGCAGGCAGAGAGCTTTGTTACAAGCGTAGCAGGAGAATCTTGTCTTCCTTCTCAGTTTGCTGGGACATACCATGCATCCTCTTCTTTTCGTTTCCGGCTGGGGGGGAGGCGGCAGAGAAGCGGGGGGCAAGTCCTTACCTAACACTCTTCTGACTGTCAATCGAAGCTCTTTTGGCAGTCTCTGGTTGTAAACGCGCTCTTTCAAACTTTGAAGAACTAAATCTCTCGCTAAAGATAGCAAGAAGTCTTCTCGTCTCAATTTGGATTCTGGACAATCTTTGTACAAGACATAGGCGTTCACACCAGCCAGATCCAATATCCTGTAAAATACTGCCATGGCCCAGCGAGATGTCCTTCGTTTGCATGAATAGATTAAGCATTGTTTGTCGATTTCATCAAATCCAGCCATTCTGCGTTGGTAATCAACTATCATAGCCGGTCTGTTGGTTGCCTTGTCTGTACGTGGTTCGTGATGAGAAGATGAAATCAAAATTTCAGTTTTGTTTATTTTGGGTACGTGAGATACGATTGTGTAGTCTTTAGTAAATCCATATAAAGTGCTTCCCAGCTCTCTTTCTTTACATGGTAGGAACTGTCGAGGAATCTCGCGGTTCTTCTTTTTCAGAGTCCCCAAGTATGTCAAATTCTTAGAATGTAAAATCTCCATTACTTGGATTGAACTAAACCGGCTACCGGCAGTTACATTCCTGTTGGTGTTTTCAATAGGCTTAGTCAATCTTATAACCGATTGAGTCGGGATTTCAAGGTTTCTCTCTGCATCCGACAGACCTTCGCTATCAGATTTTCCACAGCATATATACGCATTATATGCGTAAGATTTTTCTGCATCACTAAGTATCATGATTTTGATAACATTTTTCGGTAGCTTTTTTGGCATGTTAGTTACAAAGCATCTGCCCCTGTACGCTAAAAGCATCTCATTAATGCAAGTGTTTGTTCCCAGAGTATAATTATTTTGAGAGTTAGTAAAGAACTTTCCAAAAATAGAAGATATTTCTGCTAACGGATCAGTTTCCAGGTTCTCTTGGCAATCCAATTCATTGTCAAACCCAAGGCAGTTTAGTAAAGTCGAGAATCTTGCTCTAGACATTACCATGCGAAAAATATCATGAGCCGTGCCGTCGGTCGCGAACAAATTGTTAGTGTCTGTATTATTGCATTTCAATATGGCGCTGTAATAGAGTAGTCCAAGCAAACTTCGTATTTCTGTTGCATCAGTGTCTTTGAGCTCATTTTTATTTAAGTTTCGATACTGTGTCCGTATTTTTTGCAGTTTTTGATTGGTGTGTGTGACTACTGTTGCTATCATATGAGTATCAAAAAGTTTTGCCCAAAGATCTACGCAGCTTTGAAAAGAAGCCTGTTCTTTGGCTCGAGATACATGTATGACATTATGAGCTGGAGTTCTACTTGATTTGCCATACTCGTATTTGGACCACATAAACCCATTTTTGCCAATAAAGTGAGTAGCAGTTTGACCACATACTTTAGTAGTAAATGAGTCGAGTGGCCCGTCACCATCGTTTTCGTCTTCGTTACTTTCACTTGATTCCTCTTCTTCCTCTTGAGATCTTCTATTTCCTCTATATTCTTCATTCTCAGGACTGCTTTCTCTTTCTTGCACGTTTTCTACGTCAGCAAAGTCGTAGGAATCATTGAGCTCGGTTTCTTCCTTTATATCCAGCCAAAAGTCAAATGGAGATTGTTGCAACCTCGTTTCGAAGGGTCGGGTTTTGTCATCTAAAATGAAAAACAAGTGAAATCGAGGTAGAGGAAATTATAATTTATTTATTTGTTTGCTGTCGAACATTACGAATTGATGTGCGTACACTGGACGCAACAAGGCACCATGGATACCTAAAGTCCAACGTAAAACGCATGTAAAGCCGGAATCTGAAGCCTCCTGGTAAATCACCACTATGAACCGCTTTATCTGGACTAAGAGTCAAGTGAACAATTTGGTCTAGATGGAGCCAAGAGATGCATGTAAAAGCTTCAGTTTATGGGAGCAAAAGGGGGATAATTTGGGAATGCATTTCTGTTTGAATGCAGAAATATTACATAATAAACAACTACAATAAGAAAGAAAAACTGTTTATTCTGCACACCTACAACACACGCACATTAAATAGTAATTATATAGCTTAACATATTATAAATTGTAAAATAAAAGTTTGTCGATTCTTTCTATAGCCTGAGGCTACACCAATTTAACCATCTTCATCGTATCGTAAAAGCTGACTTCGAATTAAGTTTTGTACGAACTAGGCCTTCAGTACAAAACTTACGTCGAAGCCGAAGGCTTCTAATGATGTCAGCGCCGTTGTACCTCTATTTAGTATGTGGTCCTAATAAACTGGTCACATCATGGTCATAGACAAGGTAACGATATTCAGAGCCGCATGTATTTACCATCGGAGGTCTTAAACAATGTCCTTCTTTCATGATTGTGGTCGATTTTACCTGCGTGTATTCTATATTGCTCGTCTGTAATTACGAAACATTTGCAACAGCGAAAGCTGCTGCAATGCCATCTTTGGTAATTTCTCGATGGACGTTGTCTATTGTATGTAAATCCGTCGTGTAACAGTACTTCAGCTCCGTTGCTCATAGTAATTAATTGAGCTGGAATTAAGAAACAAATGTAAACACTATTGAATGGCGTTAATCTAGACCAGCGCTGAACTGGATCATATCGTCTCCATTATCCCAGTAATTTATTAGGAATTTCGCGATGTTCCTTTCATCCTGTATATGTTAATTGAAAAAGAATAGATCTGCCCCCTGCCTGCCTGGAAGAATCGACAGAATGACAGATAGTGCAAAGAAATCTGTCATTGTGTCGACACAAACTGTCATTGTGTCGACACAAACTGTCATTTTGTCGATTCTTCCGTCAAAGAAATCCTTGTCTACGGTGGCCATGCTACGGGGGCTGATGGTTTTAAACGAATGTATCTTCCGTCACTTGTTTGGTACAGTGTTTTCTTATAATGATTATGTTCCAAGACCATTTCAGTAATTACCATACTATTTTCTATCAATTTTATGTAAGACTTACAGGTAGGAAAGTTCGTACAAAACCATTTCTTTTTATTCCTTGGGTTCTTCCTATTAAAAGTATAACCTTCGAATAGGACGAGTGTTTTTCCGTTCGCCATAGTTATCAATTGAGATGAGAGGAAAAATAATCAAATTAAACGTTTATTTTCGAGCTGCAAAGAATTTTCAGTGATTAGGGTTAATAAAAACACTATTATAAAAATCAAAGCTTTATTTTTTATTTTATATAACAAAATAAATCTGTAATATTTTATATTTTAACCAAAACTGCATACGTCTAGTTGTAAAACTAATATAAAATAAAAAACACCATAAAAGACAATCTTATCCTACCTATTTCTTAACTTCTGTTAAGAGCGTTAACGACTTACGGCATTTCATACAAACTTTCAAGTCCTTTTTTGACGAAATGACTAAACCGATTTTAATGAAACTTCATACGCATAAGCAGGATACGTAAGTCTAAAAAGTTTAACTGAAAACTTTTTGAAATGTCTTTAAAAAAAAAGATAATTGGAAATTTCTGTTTGTATGGAAAATCTAAAATCGATATAATTTATCTGCTGCAACACTATTTTTCGAAAATGTTCTCTCAAAAAAAAGGACTTGAAAGTTGGTATGAAATGCCGTAAGTCGTTAACGCTCTTAAATATCATGTTTGTGATAGTTTAACAGACCCATCATTTTAACATTCAAGTCCATGATATATTGGCCGGTTGATGTATCTAAAAATGATTCCAAAATAACCAGAATAACCCTTGGGTTCCCAATTATAACTATCATATGCATTGCATTAAAACTATAAACTTAATTTAACATTATTTGTTAGAGGTTTTCTACTTACAGCACTGATTTAAAAACACGTGAATAAATGGCATCTAAGCACTCGTGCAACGGACGGTGTTCCACTTACGGAACTAGCAAATTTTTGTTTCGGTACCGTATATAGAACAGCGTAGTTGTTCTGTTGAAATTGGTGCTGCAAGTGGAATACATACTGGGTGTAAGGTACATCGACGCATAAACGGTACCAAGTTGGTCGAAGTCGAAGGCTTCCAAAGATGTCAGGATCGCAGTATTTCTATGTAGTCTGTGGTTCCAATAAACTGGTTACACCAGACCATAGACAGGTAACGATATTTACAGCCGCATGTATTTTCAGTTATTCATAGGTTTGTATTTACCATCGGAGGTTTTAAACAATGTCCTTCTTTCATGATTGTGGTCGATTTTACTTTCGTGTATCCTATATTGCTCGTCAGTAATTAAAAAACATTTACAACAGCGGTAGCTACTGCAATGCCATCTTTGGTAATTTTCCCATCCACCCGGGCCATCACGATAGTCAATATATTTGTATGTAAATCCGTCGTGTAACAATACTTTAGCTCCGTTGCTCATAGTAATTAATTGAGCTGGAATTAAGAAAAAAAATTAAACACTGCTGAATGGGGTTAAGCCCAGTGATGAACTGGATCATATCGTCTACATTATTCCAGTCATTATTAGTAATTAAGGAATTACAACAATGGCGTATTCACGAAAAAACAACAACGTGTGTACACTGTTCAACGTTTAATTCAGCACTAGATTGGCCGTCTACCTGCACGGTTGCAGTTGAGCTCGAACGGGCGCGTTAGAATTGAAAAGTAGACCACCAATTCAGTTACTGTAATGGATCTCTCACTGGATCCAGTGCATTCGAGTGGTTTAGATTATACGCACTATTACTGCGCGATTTATAGCGCTGGATTAGATCGCTGTACTGGAATGCTACTGGAATACTAAACTCATTTCGTTTGTTTTCCCCGCAGCTGCTGTCGCTTTGACGTATTGTGACTGGTGGTCGTGTATTTACAGCGAGTTGGTAAGCAGAACTAAACAGGTTTAAAAAAAAAAAAACATAGTAGTTCTTCCAGACAGTTGTATTTTATTACATTAAAAATAAAACGTAAATATTAACACACTAAAATAAAAATAAACTTCTGTTGAGAAAAAATAAATAAATACTAAAACATGGTAAATATATTTACAAACGAATATAACTACCATGCTGTGTTTTATACAGTATTTTCTTATTATGATTATGTTCCGTCAAGCAATGGACGACCATCAATTTTTCGTCTAACAGGACGAAAGCCTTGCAAGGGCAACTTGTGCAGAACCATTTTTTGGTCATTTTATTTCTCTTATAAAAGGTATAACCGTCGTACATAATAAGGGTTTTACCATTTTCCATAGTTATTATTTGAGCTGAAAATATATGGGAAAATTAAAAAATTTACTAAAACTTTAAGAACATTTTGAGATTCTGGAGGGCTTAGTGCTAGTTCTAACACCTACTCAATCACGTTAAGAACACGTTAATGGCGACTAACTAGCAATTAAAAATCTTGTTAAGTAGGTATTTTTAATAAATCAAATGTTTTTGGGTTTGCAGTAAAGCAGACTCCCAAAGAAATAAGCGTAAAAGTAAATCATTTTCGCAAGTTACCTGGAAGGCTTAAATGATTAAATTAAGAAAATTTAATAAAAGCAGCCTATCAGCGCAAGTTCCAACTAATTTTGTTTGAGATCGATAAAATAGTTAAAATCGTATTTAAATAATGCGATGGGGCAAGTCCCTAATGTGGGTCAATAAGCTAATCCTATCCCTGGTATTCTCACATACAACAGGTAAAGACTGTTCAAACTTTATGGCGGTTCAGAAGTTAGCTGCGATCTGCGCATTTTTTTTTAAACGTTGCCCCTCACTAGGAATTTCTCCTGTATCGTGGGTGCGTTTACAAACATTTAAACTCACACAAATGGCCAGACCCGGAACAACTACCTGTAGGCCATACAAATATTTGTTCCGTGCGGGAATCGAACCAGCGGCACGAAGCGCAGCAGTCAATAGCTCTCCACTGCGCCAACCGTGCCGTCAAGACGAAGCGTCCTCTGCGCCCCGCTGAAACCTAATGCTATACCTGCGTAGAACGTCACTCGCAGCTAACTTTCGAGCCGTTTGAACAGAACATAAGCATGAATCTAATACGATCGTACCGTAAGGATCTATGGAACAACAACGTATTAGTGAAAAAATATTTAGCGGTCGCATTTGGGTCGGGATTGGGAACAGCATTTTTTTTTGCAATTACGATTTCCATCTCATACAGAAAGTTGTTCAGTTTGATGGTCTGCACCTTAACCTTAAATATGACGACACATTCCTGATAAATGCTGTATTCTAATTATATATACCCCAATTACAAGATTTAAATCGAAAAAGGTCATATACGGAAATCGATTTATTGAAAACCACGATTTTAGAATTTATGATCTATACAATAGTCTTATATTTACGCTACATTAAATAATTCTCATTTGTATAATCGACGAAATTTTCAACGCAGGGTCCGGGATCTTGTACCGAATTCATGGTATCACTATGCGCGTCGATGTTCCTTTCACCCTGTACATGTTTATTGAAAAAGAGTAGGTCTGATGGTTTTAAACGAATGTATCGTCCGTCACTTGTTTGGTACAGTGTTTTCTTATAATGATTATGTTCCAAGACCATTTCAGTAATTACCATACTATTTTCTATCAATTTTATGTAAGACTTACAGGTAGGAAAGTTCGTACAAAACCATTTCTTTTTATTCCTTGGGTTCTTCCTATAAAAAGTATAACCTTCGAATAGGACGAGTGTTTTTCCGTTCGCCATAGTTATCAATTGAGCTGAAATAAAGAAAAATAATTATATTATACGTTTATTTTCGAGCTGCAAAGAATTTTCAGAGGTGGGTGAGGGGGTAATAAAAACACTATTGTAAAAATCAAAGTTTTATTTTATTTTATAACAAGATAAATCTGTAATATTTTATATTTTAACCAACACTACATACGTCTGGTTGTAAAACTAATATACAATAAAAGACACCATAAAAGACAATCTTATCCTACCTATTTATTAACTACTGTTAAATACCATGATTGAGATACTTTAACAGACCCATTATTTCAACATTCAAGTCCATGATATATTGGCCGGTTAATGTATCTGAAAATGATTTTAATATAACCAGAACAACCCTTGGATTCCTTACATAACTACCGTCTAATGCATTAAAACTATAAACTTAATTTAACATGATTTGTAAGAGGTTTTCCCACAGGTTTTCCACTTACAGCACTGATTTAAAAACACGTGAACAAAAGGCACCTAGGCACACGTGCAACGTACGGAACTGGCAAATTTTTGTTTCGATACCGTAAGTGGAACAGCGTAGTTGTTCTGTTGAAAGGAGAATGGGCAAAATCGTATGGCGCTTGGTCTATCAGCGGCCAGGAAAATGTGTGTTGCAAATGGAATACATACTGGGTGTAAGAGACATCGACGCATAAACGGTTACCACGTATTCAGTACATCATTCTACATTTTTTTTTTCAAAAAAAAAATTATCTGCTGTTCCATATATTTTTACCGTTTTGTTGTGTGCGTCGGTGTACCTTGCCCCCTGTTAACTTGGGATTTTGTACAAGTTGATCTTTAGCTCGACCGTTCCCAGGGTAACATTGCTTTATTTCTACAGCTATGTTCACACTTATAAGCAGAGTTTGAAATATTAATTTTAAGGCACAAAAATAAAGTCAACACCCGAGCATTGCATGAGGTCAGATTACCTCGGCTCGGCGGCTCGTCGTCAACCAGACGTCCATCCAACGTGACCACGTATGCGAGATCTGCTTGTAACAGAAATGTACCTATAGCTAGGTATATTCTCGGCGTTTTGATGTACCTACTCGCTGTGGCGTTACGAACATGTCTCACGAAAAGAAGATACTAAGAACAAGAAGAGTAAGATTAGACATAAGTGTGGACATAGCTTTTGAATTGCAATAATTGAGTATTACTTGTACAAGCTTAGTTTTTGTTTACATTAAACCTCTTATGTGGTCATTGTACTCCTCATTATAGACAACTTTCACTAGTTGTGGTATACATTTGTATTTTTTCGCGATTGCAGGATTTTTCCCATAGTAAATGTTGTTCATAACGATGACTACCTATAATGGCCTATTGCGAGGTTTAGGGTAATCAAAAACTACGGTTGTAAAGCAACATCCGATTTCTGTAATATCAGTAAGTCTTGACGTATTTGCCGTCAGGACACCTATGGACTGGGCGCATCTCATGAGCATGCTCCAGTAAACATTTAATTATATTGTTCTGGTCATCCAAGCACAGGTAAGACTTACACCGAGGGAAGTTCGTGCAGACCCATTTGTGTCCCACCTTCATTTTGTACCTATAGAAGAACGTGTACCCGCGATATAGGACCCAGGTTTTGCCGTTGGCCATGTCGATTATGCAAGCTGAAAAAAGAGAATCAGTATGATAAATATGTAACAAAAAGGCATTGATACTTATTATCTATTTTATTTATCGCGAAAGAAGAAGCATCATTTGGAATCAAAATAAAACATCAACCAAGTTTAAGTTTCATTGAAAACTCGACCTTTCATTTTTAATTTCGTTAGTCGCTGAAGTTTAGGAGCTAGGTTCCTTACTTCACAATTAGACGATAAAAGAGAATGTGCGATTTGTCCCCAAGGCTCATTAGGAACAGAGTCCATACAAAATCACCCATTTACAATGCCTTCGGAAAAGTGAGTTGAAATTATCGACGTCACATGTAATGTCATATAATCATTTAAAATCTTATTTTTAAATGCTGCCAGTCGCTGCTGTCGGACGAAAATAAGAGAAGAATGGACAGAAATAATTATTTATTCTTTCAAATTACCTTTATCGATTAATTTGGTAAATATGGCTTGTATATGTTTTCCATGTACTAAAATAAATAAATAAAGAGCAAAGAAAGGATATATTTAAGTTAACGGTGCATGAATACCGGAAAACAAATGGCTTTGCTAACGAAATAGTTCTTTCAAAAGGGAAGATAAATCGGGCCGACTTCGTGAAGAAATTCTAATTTACGCAAGTGTTTTTTAGGTTCGAAATCGTTTATCCCCGGATTATCATGATAGACTTTTTACAAAAAAATAACACAAACAGTGACAAAAAACGTTATAGGTAATCCTGCTTAGCCTAAACTTTACCTTTGCCTAGATAAGTTCCAACAGCTGCTTTATGCAGTAGCCGATCAAAATATTCAATTAATTATTTTTGTAAACTTATAAAAAAGGGTGTGTGTATAGTGCATAGTGAGAAAGAATCCAGATGATGATGATGATGATGATGATAAGAAGAAGAATTATGAACACACGCACACCAGAATTTTAAATACAAAGAACATAAAATCTTTTGCCCTTTACATTTGATGTTTTTCACCTTCAAACTCTGACATAGGTACCATCAGCTGTTTTAAATAACTTAAAAGGTTCATGATTATGGTCTTCCGAAAGCTTGATGACGACATTATCCTCTGTCACCTGAAGATAGGCGGTGCATTTAAATTTTGTCTTCCTTGTACAACACCATCTAGTGCTTGCTTTGAGAACTGAGTGTCTATAGTAAGTGAAGCCGTTTTTCATCATCAGTTTCTTCCCACCTGCCATTGTTATGAGTTCCACTGTAATACGTATGGATTTTATTTTATTTTTTTGGAATGAATACTATTTACATGCCCTTTTTTTTTCTCTTATGGGTAATCTTCAAATGACCCCCCCCACTCTGGGCGGAGTGGAAGGGAGTGTCAGACTTGTACTGACTAAAACCAATCCATGTTCCTTCTTTGCCCTTTGTGTTCCAGGGCCACGGTATCTCTTTCGAACAGTCCCGCAGCCCTGGCAGGATTTACATGCCATGATAGCGAGCAACACAACAGAAGAGACAACCCACAACCGTACGTTGTGGCGCAGGAGTAGTAGGAAGGCGAACCCCAAATAAATAAGGATATTAGCAAGGAGAAAGAAGAAGAAGAATGAATAATATACAACATTCGTTTTAGATGCGAAACCTGAAACACGTGTCTAGTATTTATATGTAAAGAATCTATGTACCAAAACTGTATCATGAAAAATCAAAAAGTTATAAGCTTGATCTGTTACCTAGTTGTCCGCACAAAAACGTGGTCACCACGCGGTGCGCCCGTTCGCGCGCTTCTAGCGTTGTCTTGAGCTCATTGATAATAATAATTTGTCAGTAGGTACCTAAATGATTGCGATAGGTACTTAATATCGCTCGGTGTCTAACTTGTAGCCTTTTTAATATATTTTTGGGACTAAATATAACATGACTTAAAAATTATTGGAATCGATTCAGTTACTTATTCTGAACAAACTAAATGCAGGTTTCGCATATACTAAAAATAATGTTGTATACATAGCATACAAATTGTGTAGTGAAAAGAAAGGAGGTGTCTAATGAGATGACGAGTAATAGGGACGTACGGAAGACATGCTGCGCGGACCCCAAATTGCGATAAGGGCAGAAGAATGTTGATGACAAATGATAAAATGCCGTATGTCATTACTTCCCAAAATTTGGCCCTTAATAGCAACGCTATCTAATCGAGTAATTATACAGTGTGTTTTTTTTTCGAAATCAACGGATTCGATTCCTGGCTAGGAATATTGATTTTTCGAAAAAGCAATGATGCAGTTTTAGTTTTCATCAAAAGCAGGCTCGAGACTCCTCTGAGTATTTTTCGTTATTCTTTAAAGTTTCGGTTTTGGCCATCCAAGCCCAGTTGAAAAAATCACCCTGTATACTCGGCAGTGGGTGGAACAAGGCCGATGATGGAATGGTAAACGACCCGTCTGCTATTTGGTTCTACGTCCTACGAATTAAGGGTCAGAATGAACTAGTAAAATTCACTAAATCTTGTGTATGAATGAATTATTAAAATTTGTTAAATAGCTACGTGTATTGCATACTTACTTGATTCTTATTAGATATTGCACACAAAATTATAATAAAAAAATACATGCAAATTGCAATAATATTTTCTTACAGCAAACCTCATTATTTTATAATAATTGGAGGTCAGATAGGCAGTCGGTCCATGTAAAATAGTGGTATTCAGCTGCATACGGTTAAACTGGGAACCGACCCCAACATAGCAGGGAAAAGGCTAAGCAGATAATGATGTCAATAACTGTCTTCTTATTTATCTATTCTTCTTTACTAATATTAAAGAGGAAAGATTTGTGTGTTTGTAACGAATGAGCTCTTAAATTAATGGACCGATTTTAACCATTTTTTCACCAATAGGCAGCTAAATTATCAGGAAGTAACATAGGCTGCCACAGTTTTTGCGGACGAAGTCGCGGGCGAAGTGCTTGTATAATATAATTAATTTACCTACGGGACGCGCGGGACCGGTCAATGTGGCGACACTTGGGGGAGGCCTATGTCCAGCAGTGGACGTCTTTTGGCTGAAATTATGATGATGATGACCTACACAAATATACTAAATCAATAAAAGGAAGCAGAAAAGTGTTCTTTTATCCCGACGACCTGTCCCTGAAGATCGACCCGAGTGGCTGTTATTATTAAACCACGAGAAATATAAATACTATACTTCTTTTTATTTTCTCGCAGTCAATGGTAAAAAGTAGAGTAAAAAAAATCCTCTCGGTTCTTGTATCCCCGCCCCGCTACGGATTCTACTGGAATCCCTTGCTACGCTCGGGATTCTACTGGAATCCCTTGCTACGCTCGGGATTCTACTGGAATCCCTTGCTACGCTCGGGATTCTACTCTAGAATCCTTCGCTGCTCTCGGGATCCAACTTAGTCCCTCGAATTAAATTCCCTTTTTTTTCACTTGTTGTAAAATCTATTACTTTAACTTTTGTGTAATGATTATAGTTAAATTATTATTGTTAGTTTACTGTCAAAGACTTTGACATTGAATGCTTGTATGAAACGGAACCTACGCAATGTCCGGTTTTTTTTTTTAAAGAATTTTTTAAATGTTTCATTGTTGTTTATTAAGCTCAAAGAAACATTTAATCTGTTTGTTTATGAAATTCTAGTCTGTTGTATCTCATCATTAAAAAATGATTGGGTTAAACATTAAAGACAGTAGTAAATTTAAAATTAGTTTGAATATTACCTTTATGTTGGTACAGTTATTAAATGCTAAATAAAAATGCTTTAAGGTACTTACATGTACTTTAATAAAGAATATTCAATGTTAACATTAGAAAAGAAAAACTACATTCAACTTGACAAAAAATATGTTTTAACCCTCTATGCTTCGCATACGGACACGCCATTTTATCTGCAGCTCTGGCTTGAAAGGGTTAGTCTCTACAAAACAAGAATTATCTTTTGCGATGGTTTAATTCTTCGAGCCAGTTTTATGTAAAAATAACCTTATTGATATCGAGATACAGTTCTTTGTATAAACGATCGGTCAAAACGGACGCAGACCCGGATCAGGACACTGATAGATACTTCAGTAAGTGTTTCTATGCAGGCGTCCAAGTCCATGTCCAGAGACGCATCCACTATTGCTACGTACCGGTTTGACCTATCAAGTATTAAATAGTCAGTTTTGTATAATGAACTTTATTTTAGACGGAATTCGATTCAAAGTTCAAAAACTGACTCAGATCTCATTTTGTTACAAGACGGTTAAGGTTGGGTCGATGTAATTTTGAACTTTATTCTATTGTCCGACCACGACGCCGTAGTCTCATGGTTATGATTCGTACATTCTTTCAACATTTGTTGAAATCTATTCATAAGTATAAAAGCAGAACAGTTTGTACTCATACACTTCCACTTGATCACATTTTCAGCTGTCTTATCATTTTCTTCTTCGTAGACAAACTCTCTAAATATTAAAACCCTCTTGTCGTGGTTCACTAAGAATATTCCACCGACTACTTTTTTACCTGTGGAAAATAACGATGATTTTACCTTGACAGTTGTGTAAGGGACAGGCGCTTTCTACTGAAACCCTTACCCATAGAATTACATCACGTTTTTTAATTCGTCACAGGCGCGCGCGTTTGAATATCATACGGCTGTTGTGTTTTTGTGATAAAAGACTGTATTAAAAAAAAATGTTTCTTTGGGAAAGTTGTTTGTTATCATGAGTACAATCACGTGTTTAAGTATCGGTCACTAATTACCAGTCACCCTATAATAAAATATTAACTTCCGTTTTCGTAATGGCATTTCCATTTGATTCTCAATGAAATAAAACAACATTTAAACTTTAACTTTTTAATCAAACATATAAAGTACAATTTCAACACGAATATTCTTTAATCAAGTCACAATATAACAAGTATTTAATTCTTAATAATCTCCGTTAACATTAACTTGAAATATGTAACAATCTAAAATTACAAAAAACTGAATGTTAATATTAAAATTTTTCGTAAGTTTCTTTTTAATATTTTATAAGTTTGTTGCAATTTTAACAAAAAATAAACATAGGTGAACATGTCCCAAATTTAACGAATAAAATCTTTAAGACCTTCAACAGGGATTTGAGCCTATATCAGCAGCAGCGCGTTGAACCCTGGATAACCTAATAGACCTTCACTAAAGCCCAATATGTCGACGGCATGTCAAGTAAACACCATATTTTTGTGGGTGACAGGATGGTGCTGCTTCCTGCACCCAAACGTGGATCTTTTTCACGAAATAAACACTAAATATTTTGTATAACATTTAAGGTCATGGATTTCCACAAAGTAACGCCTGGTTCCATAAATTATCGTACGAGAATTGTCGACATGGCTCTGGTGGTGAAGAGACCATAACAATAAAAAAATGTTTCTGTCTCAAGAATCATGGCATGACAGGTTAAACTTCGAGTACACTCCATTAGCGATCAGTTGAATGTTGGGCCGTTCGTGACCGTTGTGCTGTAGCTTGGTCCTAAGAATCGTGGTCTCATCGTCGCTAAGGACCACGATAGCTTTGCATCTCTTATAGTGTGATGAACAACGCCATCTGTTATGCCTTATAGTCTTGAGCCCTGTCGCTTTGTGAAACGTGTAACCATCAACCATAAGGAGAACTTTCCCTGATACTAAGGTGATGAATTTTGTATCTGTAGAAAATTTGTGCATAATTATTAGGTTACGAATGCGAATACAGTTGAGGAATGCTAATTAGTAATCATAATTTTGTTAGAATATTGTTTATTCAGTTCATTTATCATTAATCATACTTATAGATATAACAATAAATTACTAAACTTATTTTGGTTTTAATATGCTAACTTATCAATTATATTTTACAAATCTATGTAAAAGGTCCTTTCAGGAAGCTTACAATGTAAGTACGTTTATCAAAGTAGTTTTGAGTATAATAATGGTTTTTATAAAACTAACTCTCACGATGCACACTTCCAAGTGTTCAAGTGCTTTGCCTCGACCAGTGCATCGTTTCATTTGTAAAAAGATGGGCATTAACCGATTCAGTGCGCAGGCAGTACCGGCGGCAACTTTAAAAAATAATAAAGGACAACGGGCGAGATTCTTCTAAATCCACTAAAGCTAGAGGTATGTAACTGAGCAGAAAAAAAAAAAACTAATATTTCAACCGTTGTGATCTCTTCGAAAACGATCTAGACAAAATGATGTCGTGACCGGCCAGGATTCCCAGGATTTTGTCTAGATACTTTGTTAAAAAGAAAAGAACTCGCTTGTTATATGGATGGCCTCAACCATATAACTAGCGAATTCTTTTCATTCTTAAAGCACGCTTCTTCTCATTGTTCATCCATTTTTTTTGCAAGTTTACAGGTAAGTGTATTTTGCCCTCGGTAAAAGACCTATAAAACCCTGGGGTACTAGTTTCAGCTTACGTATCATCTATTCATCACACTGTATCCCAATCCTTTAAAATATACATCAATTCATAAAAAGGTAAGTCTCGATTGCATGAATTTCTGAAAGCCCGAGTAAGCATTGAATTAATAATTTTCCGACAATTCAGATAAAAGCCGACTTAATCGTAAGGGCAGACCATACCTACAGCTAGCGTCGAAAAAGCTAGTAGTACTTAATGCATTCAATTACAGTCATATAGCGTAACACACTCTCACACTCAATTAGTGATCACGATTTTATTTTGAATATTGTTTATTAATTAAAATTAAATACCTGCCACACTGAATCGGTTAAATTCCACTATTTCAATCATTTAATTATTAAATTATCTACAGTCAGCAACGAAAATTGGTTTAAGCTTTGGTTTTTAAAACCATCCGAGTTTCTTAAACACTGTACAATAAAGACAAAATATCACAAATTCTTGACTGCAAAACACCGAGTAAGTAATGAATAATTTTCTGTGAACTTTGATAAAAGCAGACTTAAGTTACTGACCATACCTACAGCTAGCGTCGACAGAGTCAGTCGCAATGCAATAAATTACATTTATACAGCATATACACATATACATCATATTTACAAACTTCCTTATGTACAACAAGCAAAGACAAAATAGTAAAGTACCATTTTCTCTTCTGTTTGTGAATCGTTTTTTTTTGTAGCTGTTGACGAGCTTTAGAATGATATATAAAAAGTAATTCATCATGCATTACGGTCGAATTTCGACCACTAGAGTACATAATAATATTCAGAGACGACATTGTTTTTGCCTACCCTTGTGGGTAAAGGCTTTTGTTTACGTTTTATGTAATGGAATATAATAGTACCTATTGTACCTACTGTATCAATTGATTACATAGTATAATCAGTTCACGTTACAGCATATCGTCCATTCCGCATATACCTTAACCCTGGTTTCTCATGTCCATTATGCCAGAGGTGAGACCGTATGATGTAAGTTTCATTTTCGTTCAGCACCACAAATGCATGGCACGCCGTCCTACCATAGGCCGAGCAGCGCCATCTGTTGTGCACCACGCTTGAATTGGTGGCCTTATAGAAAGTGTGGCCGTTAACCATGAGGACACGCCTACCCGATAGCATAGTTATGAGCCTGCATCCTGAAATGGCTGAAACTGAGAAGGGAGAAAATTAATATCTAGTCTTGATGGTGTCACGTGCAATGATAAGGTTATTTATGTTATAGTATGCGTTATGCGTTTATGATTGAGTGCATAATAGACTGTTAGTCGTTTAATCTTTTGAACCCCAGAGCATAAACACACGCGCGTGCCCTCCACGGTAAGCCAACAATTTCACCTACTATTTTGTCACATATTTGTGTCGTTTGGCGTACAGGGCACGCGCTTGCTTGTCACGTATGTGTGACAATGGCGTTCAAAAGGTTAAGAAACTCTGAGGCGTATTAATAAAGGTTTAAAAAAGCTTTGATAAGGTACTGAAAAACGTGAAAACGTTAATTTTGTAGTTTTTGTAATCAATACTTGTACTTTGTTATCCTGGACGTGTGTGACTACTGAGACGGCAAGTTTTAGAGAAGTACGGAAGAAGAAATGCTGCAAGACCACAAATAAATTATAGGACAAGAAAATGCTCTTTTGCTACCTATTTTCATAAAAACTCAAAATTTGATCAAGTAACTTTATTGCAACAATAACATTTAATATCGTTTTACAAAAATAGATTTTTGTTAAAGTAATCATTTTAAGTGTTTAAAATAATGAACACTATGTCAATATTTATTCGTTTCATAAGCAAATAAAGTAGTTAAATGACGAACAAAACTTTTGTTTTAAATTTTATAATAGTTTATTTTACTTTAGTATTTAACTATGCTTTTTTTACGTATACTTTGAAAAACTTAGCGTGACAACAGCAATAATGCCAAATGTAATTATAATATTAATAATTATAAGGTTTACCTTACCTTCATAAATAATTACATTCGTTGTAAAACTAATATAATATTTAGGTCCATATACAATGTAGTTATTGCAATTTCGTCATTTGGCTAACAATACCAATACCTACCGCGCAAGGTAAATATGACAAAAACTAAAAACATAATTGGAATAGCCTTTTCCGTAATAAATAAATAATCTACTAAAACAAATGAACACTACGCGCTCGTAGCAATGATTGCTACGCCGTAGCGGAGCGCGTAGCAAGAGCGCTTTTTCAGCTATTGTGAACTAGGCATTAAAAATCTGATTGTTTACCGACATTTTGGAAACTGTCTGGAAGTCAAAGATACTATTGTAATATACCTCAGAGAGAAGTTATGTCTGGAAGTTACAAGTATGTATAAGAGCTAATTAAGGCACTTTATCGGTACTATAACAATAAAAATCATAAATATTTAAATGTCGCAACCATAATATAAAGTTATACATGTTAACTTTTAAAACCTCATAATTATGGCCTTTGACCTTCGCTCTGCCTAAAGATTCAGTCAAACGAATAAGGACAAATTGTGAACGCGGCTCCAGACGCTGAACTACATGGTGGAAGGGACACCGACGACGCGACAATGGTTACCACGTATTCAGTACATCATTCTGAGCGGGGGGCGCAGAATGATAATTCAAAAACAAATCAGCTGTTCCATACATTTTGACCGTGTAGGTATTGGACTTTTGTAGGAAACAGCTGATTTTTTAACCCTTAACACCACTCGCGGGGGAGTAGGGTCCCCCAACACATACATTTGCGTGAATATTATTTATTGTTTATTATTTTGGCGGTCACGCGGTCGCGACTGCTTGTATTCCCAGTACCGTGGCAGACCTCATCATTGGCGATCTTGCGTCGGGCTAGTAGCATACAGTTCAGCAGGTACGTGCTTTTGCGGGACCTACCTCCCCCACGAGTGTAGTTACGTAAGTAATATTTTTTAACTAATTTCTTATTTCTTTGTGTTTTTGTAAATTTGTGGCGTACTACATACAATAATATGAATCCTCAATAGCTTGAAGAACTGATAAATAATCCAGAGTTGGATGATAGTGAAAATGAAGAGGTTTTATTGGAGTCATTACCCGACTTGACTGACGCGGAATTAGAGGTTAGCGACCACAATACAGAAAGCGACGCAGAGCTTGAAATCAACTTGGAAAATGAAGAATTAGAGAACTCAGAAGAACTGGGTGATGGATCTAATGCTTTCATGGTAAAAAAACCGGTATAAATGGGCAAAAACACCGCCATCACAATCAAAGGTTCGATGATTATTTGATAAGTGAAGAAATATGTACGTTACTCCTGTGATTTTGCATGTTATATGAGAATTATAGAATTTAATGATTGTTTTGTATTTTAGATCATAAGACTGTTGAGAGAAAAGACTAAGTTTGTTTTAAGTTACTAAGTAGTATTTGACCTTTGAACTAGGCACTGAAAATGTGAAGAGTATTTTTGAAAATTTTTGGTTAGACGCTAGGAATGTCGTTATTATACAAAAACAAAATACAAAAATGTTTTATTTCATTATTACACGTTATACATACATTATACAGTTGGTGGCGTCCCCTTTTAAGCATATAGATGCCTGTGCCAGGAGGCGCCGCTCCTTATTGCCTTACTATCAGTGTAACATGTATATTAAAAAAAAAGAGAAAAAGTTAAAAGTTTATGTAACAAAAAGAAAAAAAAGTTAAAAGTTTATGAATTTATTATTTTATTTAGTCTGTTGGTGTGTGTGTATATGTGTGCGTGCGCGCGTGTTATGTTTCTAATTTAATAAAACTTTTTTCCTACATTTATAATAAGCCTTTAATTTATTTTTCGAAACGAAATTCAATTTTTATTTTGCAATCAAGCTCTTAATAGTCGTTATATGAACGGGGGAGCTAGCTCCCCCACGAATGTAATTGTGAGGCTAGAAATAGCAAGTGGTGCTAAGGGTAGAATAACCGATGAAAAATTTCTATGTGGGGGGTTCAGAATGATGTACTGCATACGTGGAAACCGTTTTCGCGTCGGTGTCCCTTCGACCCCGTACATGTCTTGAAGTCCGAACTTTAACTGGACTATTCTGTCTTAACAACTAGCTAGTTTTAACAAAATACCCTCTAGACGAAAAGGTAAAAGACGGTGGAGTATGTGTGTGGTTGTTACAGTACTTGAGCATTTCATTGTTCTTCGACATATGGACGAAAGCCGGACAGCGCTTCGACAGTCGGTTCCCGCAAGCGAACCTGATCCCGCCATCTCGGAGCCTCGCGTTCTTGCTGAAGACGAATCCGTCGACAAGAAGATATACGGTCCCCACACTAGTTTCTACGAATCTCACTGAAATGTCGAATGTTCGAGAAAAAAAAACAATTAGGTACTTATATGTTATGTCACCGCGACAACTGATGATTTTAAAAAGGTGGCTGGGTCAAACTGAATGAGGAGGCTAAATTGTTATGCCGCAACTTTGGAGGACTTATTTGGAGGACATGGAGGTGCATCATTTAGTTTCAATTAAAATCCTTTTTTGTTCCAAATCGATATGCGTACCAAGTACCACACGCGGTATAAAGAAAAAAAATCAAATTTTCGACAAAAAAAATAAATATTTAGATTTATAAGTATTTATTTCATCATCATTCATATCATGCCTGATGATGTAATCAACATCGGTAACTAAGATAAATACCCTGCATTACTTCTTCGTACAAGAGCATACGTACTTAGTATAACATTGGGGGCTAGTGAAGTTCTTCGAGAAACTGTACCCATATCAATTAATTGCGTACTTATCACTACCGAACATGCTAACATCCACATTCTTCAAACAATAAAAAAGAATTTATTTATAATTAACTATACTCTGATTATTATCAACACTTGCACACATAACGTTCACATAGGTACTCGTGCTCGGCTTAACTTTGTAATAGCGTCCGTTATCCAACTGCGAATATAAAAGAGGTTTGTGGTCATGATTGGCGTCATACTTTATGATGAGGTCATCGACGTTGACGTGGACATATGCCCTGCATTGCTTGGTTGAGGCACAAGAACAAGCGTATCTGGTAACACCGAGGCTGTTCGTGGAGCGTTTGGAGAAGCTGTACCCGTTGAACATTAGCAGCTTAGTTCCCCTGCCCAAAATTATATACTTAGCTGTAATTTTATAAACACATTTTTTAGTATAACATCTCACAATAGATCAGATTTATGAAGTTGGCATGTTGAGTCGTTGATCCCAGCCGTCTAGGCCCAAGATATATACTATCTAGTTTAGGGTTCAGTAGTGCTAATATTTTAAGCCAGGGCTCGGAACCGGTTTAAAAAGAGCGGTTAATTTCGATTAAATAACGGTAAATACAGAGTGTAAACAGACCCTTCACATAGCCGTCAACCAAGCATTCTGTTCTGTAACTAAGTAACTACGCAAAAATTATTGCTGGGAAACGACTTCTTTTTTTGGGTGAAATATCACGTTTTACAGTAGGACTCGATAGAAAGCACTCAAAGCATTGTGCTGATGGATGGATTGAATAGTACGGGGGTTGTGGAGGTGTGTAAAGTAAAAATCTTACATTAAAAAACATGTATTTAAAAAAAAAACTTGTGAAAAAGTTGGAACTTTGACCCCCAATATCTCCGTAACTAGAAGGTTCCCAGGTATGGTCTAGAACAAAAAAATGATCGCAAAGACGGGGAGAACAAGTGCCTTTCGTTTATGTCAAGGGTCTATTTACACCCTTTATATCGTACCTTCATTAATCAGTTAAACAAGTGAACTGTTTTTATGTAACGATAAAGGTTACCGATTACATGAACACAAATGGTTTTGACACCCAAATAAACCGGTTAATTCCGTAATTCTTAATTTTTTTTCGTCTACGGCAACATCCAGACCGTGCGAGCGAGGGTGGCGGATGTCGGGGACCCTATCAAACTTGATTGTAACCGGTTAATTGTCACTATCAAAACCAAAACCCATGAAAAACCGGGTAACCGCATTAACCGGTAAAGCCTTTAACCTAAATGGACTTCGGTTTGGGGTCAATGACCGTAACCGGTTAGAATTTCAACCGGTTTTCAAGCCCTGTTTTAAGCCACTTGTAACATCTTTTGTGTTTAATTGTACCTGATTATGTATTACCTGGAAAATAAAAGATTTTCTAGTCTATTTGTGGATCTTGGACAGTCTCGGTACGGGTAGTCATAAGCCCAAAACCTTGACTGCCAGACTTACCAAGAGGTACTGTATCACCCACTGTAGAGGGGAGTCAGATGGGCAGTCTCTCCTTGTATTAAAAAGAATGTATTCAGTTGCATTCGGATCAAATGTCTATTTTTCACACATTTCTCACCGAATATGTGATTGACCAAACACATACGGTAGGTTGCTCATATTAAATGGCTTGTCTGTCTTTTCCAAAGCTTGCCAACGGGACTTTATTACACAAAACTATGCAGTCTATCACAGGGCTGTATCTTTAGCCCGCACTTAAAAGCTATTAAGTTGAAAAATACATTAAACATTATTTATAATTAATATTTATTTTTTTGTAAAGTGTGCAGTAAAATTTTCTCCAAAATAATTGTCCGTATCATTATCAAACATAACGATAATTTAGTCATAAAAATTCATAAACTTAACATTATCCTAATAATCTTTGATCACCATTTTATTAGGTTGGGGGGGTCCACTGAACATTTTGGTACCTTGTAGTATCGACCAGTAGTCAACCGCGCATATTTGAGACGCTCGTGATCATGTCTGCTATCATATTTGATGATGATGTCATTAGCATCAATAAAGACGTATGCCTTGCATCTCTGGCTGGTAGCACAGGAACACTTGTATCTGGTGACACCCACAGTGGTGGTAACGCCCTTAGAGAAACTATAACCATTCAACATAAGCAGCTGATGTCCTCGCTCCAGGGTTATGTATTCTGCTGTAATTTTATAAACAGAAAGTTAGAGGGAAGAAGGCACACATTGACGACTTTCGGGGTTCACAAATCATTTAATTTCTCATTAAAAAACTTTATTTACATTTGACATTTTCAAAGACGCCGATCGATCCAATGATACCGTGACACAATGGTCTTTTGAATGTCATCCCAAAAAACAGCTTGCTCAGTATAAGAACTACCTGTTTCTTGAAATAAAACGCTGTTGCGCATTATTTTCTACATTTTATTCATCCTATTTTGTATACTAAAAGATACAAAGTAATCTTTTTCATTCAGTGGCTAATAAAATTCTACATCATGAAAATAAATATATAGATTGGCGGAATGAAAGGTGTGTGTAATATGAATATGTAAATCCACTAATATCAAAATGTATATATTAATCCTACATGTTATATGTGTTCCTAATTATCGTTCATTACAGAAATAAATAAGTTATATTGCTATTACATTACTAAGATAAGATCTGGGATTAGACTTAATAAGGTTTAATATTGCATAATATGACTAGGTATTACTCTTATGAGTCGGAAGTTTCCTCATCTAATAAAAGTGACGTAGAAAAATTTAAATATCTGGAAAGAACTATATGCTATGAAGTTCCCGAAAAATATTACTGGTGCCTATGCACCATTCGTTTTCATGTATTACCAGAACTAATCTTCTGGTATCGACCGTTACGCAACTTGGAATATTTAAGAGGTTCGTGATTATGGGTGGTGTTATACTTGACGATGTAGCCGTTGGGGGTGATGTGGGCGAACGCCTTACAATTCTTGGAGCTGGCACAAGAGCACTTGAACCTGGTGACACCGATAGAATTGGTATTGTTCTTCGAGAAAGTGTAGCCATTAAATAGCAGCAACTTATTCCTCCAGTAGTTTCCTCGGTCCAGAGTGATGAATTTTGCTGTAAATTGAATAAACACATGTTAGTAAAGGCGGTATAAAACGGGCTTTATCTTACCAGTCAAACATTGGCTGTAGTAGATTAACAACAATATTTTTAATATTAATACCAACCTTTTTAATATAACGCAACCATAAACCGTAGCAAAATATAAACGCTGTATTAATGGACATTGTAACACAAAGTTTTACTTAGGATTCAAGTGTATGATTTTAGACACTCATCATTAAACTTTTTCATGGCAGTGTCTAACATTACTTTTATGATAATTTCTTTTACCTAAACACAAAATGACTAAGGTTTAGGTAAAAGTGGGCATTTTACCTAATTTTGAAGTAAAAAGAAAAAAAAAATACGGGGTTACAAGTGGCATTTTAAATAGTCTGAAAGAGAGTAAAATTGTTTATTCTGCACAAAATACAGTTCGTCTTGTTTGTTCTATGAAGTGCACAAGAAAGTGCTAAATAAATGAGTAGGTTACTTACCCTACTTATTAATTTAACTAAAACGCACGCGTTACAAAAAGTAATACAAAGTACAATAACTGAAAACGGGGTATTTACCATGTTTACTATTGGAAACATAAAAAAGAAGAAACCAATCTATATATATAAAATGGTAAACTGACTGACTGACTGGGTGATATATCAACGCACAGCCCAAACCGATAGTCCTAGAGACATGAAACTTGGAGGGTGTGTTCTTTGTGAAGAGTAAGTATCCACTAAGAAAGGATTTTTGGGAACTCCACCTCTAAAGGGGTAAAATAGGGGATGGAAGTTTGTATGAAAGTCTGTCAGTTTTGAAGTTAGGATCTTCAAATTTTGTGTTTAGGCTGACGATTGAAAATTAATTTTTACGTGTCTCGGCGTTTTTGATAATTCTACCCCCGAAGGGTTAAAAAGGGGGGTGAAGGTAAGTAATCGAATATTTACGACATCCACGCGGGCGAAGCCGTGGGCAAAAGCTAGTAGTAAATATGGGTAATATCCCGTTGTCAGTGTTAATGATAATGTTAGTGACTATGTCAGTTTTAAACCTTATATTAACTACAATAATTACGCAAATAGCTCAATTCCAAAAAAGAAAAAAAAAATCTGCCGCTGGTATCTGCTGTGCCACCGGCCGTCGACTTGTCTATCAATAGAATTCTATTTCTTCTTTCTACCAGCGCTAACTTTCAGATACGATCCGTCGTTCATCTTATAATACTGTGGGGGCTCATGGTTGTGCTCCGTGCTACACTTGATGATTATGTCAGCGGCGTTGACATGCGCGTACGCCTTGCATTCCTCGGATAAAGAGCTGGAACAGGCGTAACGACTTCCACCTTTGGACAACCGACTGTTCTTGGAGAAGCTGTAGCCGTTAATAAGTAAGAGCTTTGTTTTCCCATGTTCTAAACTTATGTATTTTGCTGTGAATTGAATAAACAACATTATTTTAATTACTTAAGTTACTTCTGGTAGGACTACCAACTACAAAATACCACGTCATCAGTTGTAGTATCCTCTATACCACCTACTTTTCTGTAAAACAATAAATAATCCATGTCATCCTCATCTGCCTAGCCCTTTCCCAAACTATGCTGGGGTCGGCTTCCAGTCTAACCGGATGCAGCTGACTACCAGTATTTTACATGAAGCGCCTGCCTATCTGACCTCCACAACCCAATAACTGGGTAGTACGATACCCCATGGTCAGACTGGATGTAAGACTTCCATCTTCTGATTACTCATAACGACTGTCAAAGATCTACAAATGACAGCCGGGACCAACGGCTTAATGTGCTTTCCGAGGCACGGAGGAAACTCGGTATGTAATGATGGTCACCCATCCACGGACCAACCTCGGCAAGCACGGCTTAACCTTGAAGATCGACCCGTGCGGCTGTTATTATTTAGCCACGATTTCCACTAAATAATTCATGTTATAAAAAAAGAATCTACAAGTATCAACTAATATACAGCGTGGGATCCCACACCGATGCTAAAATGATTACCACGTATTCAGTACATCATTCTGAGCTCCCACATAGAAATATTTCATAGGTTATTAAAAAAAATCTGCTGATTCCTACAAAAGTGCAATACCTACACGGTCAAAATGTATGGAACATCTGATATTTTTTAATAACCTATGAAAATTGTCTATGTGACCCCGATCAGAATGGTGTACTGAATACGTGGTAATCGTTTTAGCGTCGGTGTCCGTTCCACCCCGTATAAAAAAGGAAAAAAAACGAAACCGTTCAGCAGCAGGCGCTTGGAACCATGGAGCAGGGTAATGCACTGTCACATGTCGTGGATCAGGCCAGTTTTTTTTTAAATAGAATATTTTTTTTATTGTGACTAAAAGAGTGATGAATATAAATGTTGATGGATGGTACAGGAAAGCCAAGGAAAAGACGGATGGAGGTTATGAGGCAAAAAAAAAAGAAAAAAAAAAGCAGTGAATGATAGCGTTACGCTTGGCAAGGAAGAATGGAGGAAAAAAACCTATTGCGCGAGTACTGAGAGACTGGGACTGGAAGATGGTAATTGTATCTTAATATAACATAACATCACGCCTGTAATCCCCGAAGGGTTAGGCCGAGGTGTACCTCATAGTACACGCATATTGCGCCAGTGATGATAAGTCGCATGTAATAGGGGGCGAGCCTTTTGCCATCAACAAAAAACAAAAAAAAAAAACAAACAAACAAAACAAACACAAAACAAAAAAAGAACAAAAACACAAACACAAATCCAGACTCCGTGGCTACTGCTGGGATTCCTGATGGAAAAACCCAATAACATTTTGCCCGACCCGGGAATCGAAACCAGGACCTCATGCTCAGCAGTCGCGCTTGCGACTACTAGACCAATGAGGCAGTAATTTTATCTTACTCACAAGGATCACACCGCTACGATTATACTGAAGAAGCAGGCTTTATATTTTGTCGATTATATCCAATGATTTACATTAAAGTTCATCAAAATTAATTATACGTTAGGCTGTAGTGAAATTAGGTCCATCTGGTGGGACAAAATACGAAATTTTTAATTAATACGATAATAAAACAAAAAACTATCAATTGAAATGCATCTTTATTTTCCCAAATGACGAGATCATAGATATAAATTACATGAGATCATATTCATAGCATTTTGCACAAAGTAATTCATTTGTATTAAAATATGGGTACAGTCGACATCCTACATTACCTAACTTCTCTTACAAAGACAAAGAGCGGGAGAGGGTCAAATAATGCAGGACACTGGCTTCCGTTAATAACGGGGAGCCTACCACCACCGCTTAAACCAGTATTAGTTTAATCTGACTATATATATCAATATATCTATTTCAAGATATTAATGAAACTTTTAAAACGCCTGTTGGATCAACACTAGGCGACACAAAAGAACCGCACTGTATTACCTTGACACTGAGAGCTCATATTCCAACAGCGCGATTCTATTGAAATAAAGCAGGCATTCGTTTATCATTAATGTTGTATGACTGAACTGTGGTATGGCTACGGCAAAATGAATGCCAATTTTTTTCAAGCGCTCTCAAGACCAAGTAAGTTTAAAACTTCTCGCCTCGGTAAAAGACGGTGCAAAAGTAATAATTAATTGCTATTATAATCTACGAATGTTTATCTAATTTTAAATGACTAGAATGTTAGTGACTAGGCTTTTCTATAACCTTTTTTTAATCAAGATTTTGAGATCGTTAAAGGTACAATTCCGAAATCGACCGCAACTGCAAACAGCAGCGGCAGAGGCGGCAATGTCGCCATCTTAAGAAACTATTTATAAAAGGTGTAACATAATAAACTCACAACCTCCCGAGTGGTGACTCAGACCATGATACTGAACAACCTTTGTTTAGTGACTTCTAGAAAATCATAACTTTTTTTTTGGTTGTACCATAATGATGACTAGCTGATCGCGACAGTTCCTATAGAAATTCCAATGATTTTTTGACGTGACAACGTCTTATAATTCGATGGAGCCGGCTGCACGCACGAAAAAATGAGGCGTTACCTCGCTCTGAGGCGTTCCATAAAACAATTGCTCAACGCACATTCATTTTTTGAAAAATGCAACCATTCCATCAGCATTTTCTTATGACGTTGTCACGTTCAACTATCGTCAGTAAACCGACTTTACAGACAACCGATTTTTTTTTTGCAAATTTCGTGATCTCTTACAATTAAAGCTGTTGTTCAGTAGTGCGTTTATTATGTTAAACCTTGTAGAGTGACATAGAAACCAGCGTGGTCGCCTTCGGAATTGTATCTTATTGAAACAGTTTCAATCAAACTGCCCAAAAAGAAGTTACACAAAAAATAATTACTCAAAAGTGCTGAACAGCTTGATTGCAACTCCCTGTTAAACTACCTAATTGTAAAACGTAATAAGCTCTATTATGTACGTATGCCGTAGAAGAATACTTATAGTACTTGCCAACTTTCGGAGAAGTCGCGGTCATAAAAGGTGTGCGCAAGATGACAAGCGAGTCACTTGAAATTAAGTTCTAGAATAATGTTCACCATCCTACTTTCACGTTTTATGACCGTGAATGCCACGAGTTTTGGCGTTTAGTAAAACTATACATAAAACTTTTAAATTTAAAGATCACTCATTTTCTAGTTTCAATATTACACGGACGACATTATTAAGAATTATTTACCTTAATTACAGTTAGCAACGATCAAAAGCACTGTAAGCTTTAACCATAGACAAAAGTAAGGGATCAAATGTTAAAACAGATAGTATGCATTATGACTAAGGTATGATATTAACAACTTTTGCACTGTTAAAGTTTAAATCCAATATTATAAGAATATACCCATACCTATCTACTCCTAAAAGATTAACAAATACAATAGAACAAAAGTGGAAGTCATTTTTAGGAAGACAGAAACAACAAGGTGTACTGGTCCTTAAAATAACAAAATTAACTCTTTCATCACTTCTACAAGTGTAACACCAAAACGATAGACAACATAAAAAAAATATACTTCGAGGGTAACAAATTATATCTTGTAGGGCGTCCACAGACGGCCTGCATTCGGACGGCAAGCTAGCTTTCAAAATAGTTTACAGTCGATATTACTGAGGAGATAAGTGGCAAAAGTATGGTAGAATGCCCTCAGGCAACGACGCGACGATCGTGGTAGGATGGCTGGTAACAGCTGAATGAAAGTAGCCCCGGACCGAGTTAAATAGCGGGGCGACATTGTCAGTGACTGTGCGGTCTGTTTACAGTCGGCGAGCAGGTTTCACAAGGCTTGTTATTGTTATGTCAACTACAGAAAAACTACGATTTAGCAGACATCTTGCAATCCAAACATAGACCACCATATTCCATATGTAAAGAAACGGAATACGATTTCAATTTATTCATCAACCACAGCATTTCGCTGTTTTCTTTTCACTGGAGTACAAAAAGGAGTGTGCGTGTGCTGCATATTACTCCTCACTATTGTCATATCGTCAGCCAAGTGCAGGTAGGCCTTGCATTTGTGCCATCGGTTCTTGGTGCAGCCCCATCGGAAGCCATTCTTCGTTTTCGCCTGCTTGTAATATGTGTAGTCATGGAAGATCAGCCTCTCCTTCCCTCTGCTCGTCATGAATATGTTAACTGAAATTGTATTACATTAGAATTTGCTAGACGCCATTTTAAATAAAATTATTTGAAAAAAAAAAAAGCACAGCCGCGTCTACTTCTATTTTGATTGCAGAGTACATGGATCTGTCGTAGAAATAAAATTCGAATCTCATGAAAGTAGCGATTACTTTTATTATCCTTTAAGAATGTAAGCAAATTATAATAATTCAGTAAATATAATATTTAACTTAAGTAGGTACGGTAATTCATGCTTTGGAAGTTGTGACATCCCGATTTACAATACAAAACAAGTAGGTACTAGTAAAATTGATTTTACTTAATCTCTACAAACTCCATAAAAAACTTCACACAAGGTCTTTTTCTACAATGAGATATTTTGGTGTTTAGGAAAAAAATAAAGACAAAAGGACTAAACCAGTTCAGAGCCTAAAATATAATCCCATTTTATTCCTATGGAGTGGTCTTGCAGGATGTGGATGCTCATGTTCAGCTATATAGACGACGTTCATTTTACAATCCAGGTGGATGTATGCCCTACATTTTCTGGAGCTGGTACAGGACCACCTTCTGCTCGTTCCTTGGCCGACAGACCACCTCTTGTAGTAAGTGTAGCCGTTGAAAATATATAGCTCCTTGCCGCTTACGAGCCTAACCAATTCACCTGTTGGATTTCAAGGGATTAGGTTTTATTCTACCGTTATTGTTATGAGACTCGCATACCAAGGAATCAAGGCACAAAGGGTATGAGGCCTACACTCAGTAGTGGATGGAATTAGGCTGTCAGTCATGATGATGATTGGCTGTGGTCTGCGAATTACTTTTAGGCAAAATAAAATATTAAAGGAAAAAATCGGTTGTCTGTAAAGTCGGTTTACTGACGATAGTTGAACGTGACGTCATAAGAAAATGCTGATGGAATGGTTGCATTTTTCGAAAAATGAATGTGCGTTGAGCAATTGTTTTATGGAAAGCCTCAGAGCGAGATAACGCTTCATACGTCATGTTTTTTCGTGCGTGCAGCCGGCTCCATCGAATTATAAGACGTTGTCACGTCAAAAACTTATTAACACACTTTTGTATAAAGACATTTATTAATGGTGGTCGATATTTTTTCTTGAAATTCAGAAACATCAAAGACGACACCGAAAAAACATCGATAAATACGACTAGATCCACTCACATATTGACACATCTAATAAAAGTTTTTGAATTACATGTAATTGTTCATTTGGAACAAAATTTTAAATACACTGATATAGGAGCTAGATATTTTAAATATTTAATCGAAATGGTATGCTTCTTTGACATTTATCACATTGAGATGAGTTCAAAACTAGACTAGACTACTCTAAACAATTTATTGATTAGATAGATTATTGATTTACAGTTACATCCTAACATATTTCCCAGAAGCAGTATGATAGAACTTGGTTGGCGGATGATCATGTTCGTGGTTCCTGTATACAATTCTATTATCTTTGTTGAGCAAGAAGAAAGCTTTGCAGTGAGATTTGTTGCAGCACCAGCGGTCTCCCCCTTTGGTAGGTGGAGTCTTCTTGTAGAAAGGGTACCCATCTACGAGTAGTAATTTTCTACCATTCATTAGTTCTATTAGCTGCATATTTCCGCTCCCATCTGAAACAACAGAAAGACACAGGTTACCAATTATTGGTGAAAATAATACGATTGAACAGAAACTGCCCTTACTTTTTACCTTAGTTTTTTCTTCCTATTCAACGGTGAGACGAAATTACTTTTAGCGATGGGATCACCGATAGCATAGCGTTTTTATTGTAAATTCCTTGTCTTTACTTCAATGTCAGTTTCGAACAATGAATCATCATCATCATCATTTCCACGACGTCCACTGCTGAACATAGGCTTCCCCCTGGCTCTCCTGTGCCTGTGGGCAGGGCACATTGCTCGCAGAACGGATGGCTGATGGGGCCGAAAAGTTCTGGAGTGGCGACCGCGAACCGGAAGACGTTGCGTTGGAAGGCTTCTCACTAGGTGGACCGGTGACCTGGTGAAGGTTGCAGGGATCTGCTGGATGCGAGTCGCACGGGACCGGTCAATGTGGCGGCACTTGGGGGAACAATGTATGTATGAATGTAATTCTATTTTCAAAATCAAAACATAGTCCGAAAGCTTAATATTACTTCTCAACCTCTTCTGTTTTGAAGTAGGAATGGACAGGTGATCTTAAATGTCAATGACGGTTGAACACAAGTAACTTGGCAGGTTCCAAAATAATGATCGATGACTAGTAGTGGTAAAAGTTTTAATGACATTAATCAAGAAATCGTACAATAGTAGACTGTTGTAAAATTACAGAGTAATTATTAGTAATACATGTCATACATTTGCGGGTATATTGTATCATAATTATGGTTAAGCATATAAACATTAAGATACAGTTAAAAAAAAACACAATTCCCGTTTCAGCACTAAGGACAAACGATTCGTTTCTACTAAAATACTACAAGTAGATATCTAATAGTAGGTATCAAAATATATAAAAAAACAAATGAAAACAACTACAACTAATTTCGTATACAATCATTTTGGTTACAGTCTTGAATTCAGCGAATTTTTAAAATAATTTAAAATGAGATCCAAATAAAATGCCATATCACAAAAATTAAGCTTGCAGTCTTAGTGTAATGATTAATTTCTCCTCTATTTTATGACACGAATATTTAATTACTTACTACTATTTTTATTATAAGAATATGCTCTTTTATATGGTGTTGAATATGTTTATGTCTATAAATTAGGACAAGCTCGCCTCACTATCCCACCACACTGTCACTCCTGATATCTACAATCAACAGTGGCGACCAACAGAAAAGCGCCGAGACAAAGATGATGAAAAAAAATGACGATGAGAAGAGAGTTGGACGGTGACGGCGTCGGTGAGATGTTTATGTCTGACCTATCAGACGTTAAAGGTATTTTAAACTGTAGTGTTTCGAATGTTGTAAAGCGTTTGATTTTGTATAAGCTATTGATTACAACATTTACCAGGGTTGATGGGAAATATTTACCACAGTTCACAGAAATATAAGCTCTAGTTTACTACACAATGTATGCAATTTACTAACCAATGGAAAAAACGATACCTGTATTCGCGATCACAATAACAGTGGGAGTTTCACAGGGCACATTCTTGGCCTATGTTTATTTTATTTTCAGTTGTAAGGTAAGGTCGTATTGTATTGTCTTAACTTATTTGTCATTTATGAAAGTTAAACATTGATATATAGCTCATATGAAAAGCAGTCTAAAATAAGTCTACTTATGATCTCTAACCAACAGCTACACTACATGGTGATATTTAATCTCTACAAACTGCATCATTTTTAAAGGGCTACGAAGCATATAATATTAATTTTGTATTGGAAAAATACGTTTTCTATGTCATTGATACATGGCTTATCAAAATTACGGATATGTTTAGAAAAATAGACACAAATGTAAGATACGTGTTTTCAGTAATCT
This sequence comes from Noctua comes, assembly GCA_963082995.1. Lineage (NCBI taxonomy): Eukaryota > Metazoa > Arthropoda > Insecta > Lepidoptera > Noctuidae > Noctua > Noctua comes. The sequence goes on from OY720270.1 coordinate 16,365,480, forward strand.
AGATATCTTAGTGACTAAATGCAAGAATATATTTTATTACTAATCTACAACTATAAAATGCTTGTTCGATCACAATTATAATACTGGATACGTTTTCGAAAGGCAAACGAAAATATCACACGAGTTACTACAAAAAATAAACTTAAACGTTTGAGTTACTTATAATTTTAAGGACACGTTTAGTAAAAGGCACTTATTCAATGAAAGATAACTATCTTAATTCCTACTGCTAAATAACTACATTACCATGCGGGTTTACTTGTAAGATACAGTTACATGATTAGGGCTGAGCTAAAATCTACAAGTAAAAGTAGGGAGGAGGGGGGGGTAAGGGTAGTGGTGGGGTAGTAGTAAAGTATGTAATTATTAAAAATACATTTGATGTGGTTTAATTTATCACAATTATGAAATAGTTTCTTTTTCCCACTTGCTGGACAAACAGTACAGACGGCAAAATCAATAATTTACCGTAGGAGTAGCGATCAGTGCAATAATGGTATCTTAGAACTAAAGCTACACGACCGAATGCTAAAACTTAATTAGGAACCAATCAATTTTAATAAAACCAAAGAGATCTTAAATAAGAACAAAAGTAGCAATAATGCTGATATGTGAGTAAAGCACAAAGTATGGCGTCCCTAATTTAAACTGACTAATTTTCACATTCAAAAGTGTAAAGATCACCACGGGTTACTAACGTTGAGAATAACGCTACGAATACACTATCAGCTTACTGAAAGAGTGTGATACAAACTTCAATACTATTGAAAACTTAATATCCATAATACTAAACTACATAGGATTCATCGCTTAATTTGCTTTACGTGGTACATTAGTCTTAGTTTTGTTGTCAATTTCGACAGATGTCTAAAAATAAATCCTCGGCAAGGTTTGACGTGTAATCTTTAATATAGTTGCACAAGGATCTTCTCGCGTAACCAAAACATCTCTTGTCAACTAACGCTGTCCCTTAATTTTCTCAAAGCAATTTTGAGTCGATTTCACAATTTTTTTACCAACTGTACCAGCAGTCGATATCCTTCAAGAGATCCAGTACAGTTATAGTAGAATATTACTTAAATGAGGTGTCGATAGTTTTTGGCACTTAACACTAAGAGTCTAATAAGTGCCAAAGACGCTATGAGCTGCCAAATAACTTTGAAACGGAGCCAAAGCACGGTAATGATCATTCATGTTAGTGCTAGTTACTATAGTACTGTGTCCGGATTTCGGAGTCTCCTGTTTGGTATCTTTCTTCACAAGTTTGGGGACGGGTATCTTCATTTCTTTCTTCGAGCTCGGCGGATGGCTGTGGTAGATGTTGGCTTTCAGGACTTCAAGTCTGTCGGTGATGATGAGGTGTGCCTTGCATTTCCACTTGGAACCGTAGGCTGTGCAGCTCCAGCGATGGGCGTTGGTTCTGGCTTTAAGATGCTTGTAGAAAGTGAAGTTGTTCAGACGAAGGTTGATCCTACCGCTTGGACGGAGGTAGAACTCGACTGTTGGAATATCATTTTGGGTTAGTTACAAGAAGTTTTTATGAAAAATAGTGTGACACGTTATAAAAATTGCTCTATTGCTAGATTGGGGATGATTTGGCTTGTCTAACTAGGGAACAATCGTTTTGACAGTAGAGGCTTTTATATAGAGAACCCTTTTTTAATTATAGTAATTAATAATAAAGGACTGTTTCCAAGTAATAATAATACGTAATCTTTCTCACATAAGCATATAATTTAATTAAGGTAAAGATCTCGAATGAAGATCTTAAAAGCTGAAAAGATAAAACCAAGTTACTTTAAATTGATTTTAATAAGCGATACTTTAAATACAAAATAGTATTTTATTCTAATGCATTTCAATACATATCTTCTAAATTAGTTTAATCACATAAAGGCATTATTTAGGTATATGTTGAGTTTTTACATTCATTTAATGTTGATCTCGACTTGTACACACGGCGGCACATCAAGCTATACGTAACCAGTATAACCTGACTTCGCTTTGTATGAGTTTCCCGTACGATGAGAGATCAGCTTAATTTGGTTTTGCATAGCTTGATTGGCCGCCGTGCGTACGCATGGAATCGTGAACTAGTCACTGTCTTAGCCTTATAAAGACTGAAGAGCGAGCTTGACCTATTTGAGCTTAGGGCCCTCGCCCACCGCGACCTTTACATCGATGCAAACGCACATCACCCTTCGATGTCCACTCTTCGTTCCCCCGATGTCGTCAGAAACAGTTGTCATCGCTTATTGTCCCATGTTGCATATACGAGTAACGTGCGATGCAGAATTGTGTAAATGAAACGCACAACAGCGTCGCTAGAAAAAGGCACCGTGGGCAAAGGGCCTTAAAGGACGTTACAAAAGACAGCGAGTGCCAGTGTAGTTCAGCATAAACACACCATGAGATAGATTTATTATTAGACACTTCTAAACATGATTTCGTACATAGATCTAATGCTAAAAGATATTGCAATCACTACTTCATCACCTACTTCACTTAAAACAAATAAATTAATATCTTAAAACTATATTTCGTTGATGAAATGAATAACTTGATACTTTTCGAGGTATTCGCAGAACCTGCTGAAAATGTTTTTTTAAACTGACATGGTCACTAACTGTTTTGAGTTCCCTATTTTTACAAATAGTAAACATTGTAAATACAAGGTGGAGACGACAATACGACAATTTTGGCCAAGGTTTTTGAAGTAGCGAGTTGGCAACATGTGTTAACGTTTATACCGATGCGGGATTCGTTAACCTGTTGGTAGCCTATTATCTACACTATGTAGAAAATGCTAAAAATGAAAAATAACGTCCTGTGAATAAACTGCATACAAAATTCAATCGAAAATATCCAGAAATTTTCGATTGAATTTTTGTATGCAGACTGGGAACGTCATGAGTTAGATACAGTTTAATTTATTGTCGCATTGTCGTCTCCACCCTGTATACCGTTTTCAGTGTTAATGATAATGTTTTTTTTTTTAAATAAAAGTGAGACATTCTTGTTTTTGTCTTTATGATAAAATACTTATTGTTTGTAGTGTCTTTTTTCCCTAAGTAGGAACTCCGGAAAAGTTAGCATTTTAAAATATAAATGTAAAATACTCGGCGACATATCTGCTTAGAGCGAATTGCACCTATTCAACTAAACGAATCAGCTGATCAAAACCGAGTTCAAAACCTGCCATCGATCTTGTGGAATATTGACAGCACTTGAACTTGGATATGTTGATCACACTCAGTTGCATTGGTGATTTTGTCCCTTTACTACCAAAGCATTTATTTATTTAACACTTCAAGCACAAACTACAGAGGCGGACTTAATGCCATAGGCATTTTCTACCAGTCAACCTTTAAAGTACACATTGTCAGGCCTCGCATTGAACGAAAAGTTTCAGTTTATATCCGAAATAAATAGCTAGATATCTTGATAAGCTGCCGTATGTTTTAACAAAAAAATCCTTTGTGAATCGGGTTTAAGTCGGTTTCTGAATCAACACAGTAGGTACTAAGTTATAAGTATTTGCTCACAAGTTATTCACTCACATCTACAGTTATTATTTACACCTAACATCCATCTTAACACAAATTATCGTTAATTTATTATTAATTCAAATTATCAAGCTGCTGTCGGTACTATTCTTACCAAGCCGTGAGGTCGACTGGGGAACATAACTAGTGCGACACAATTCTGTCGTCTCATTATTTCACACCAAAACAAGAATTGACAATGTCAAACATTGACAAATCTGTTGACGCAAGACGACAAAATTTTTCGTGCGTGCAGGGAGCACAAAAAAAAACACATTTCCTATTAAATAGAATTCTGGCAAGATATTCATTTAGCTGTAAAAACAGCCGGTAATTCTTCTTCAGTTCGTTCGTTTCATTCAGTGAGCCCTGAGGGCGAATTTCACCGATAAATCTGAACGCAATCAGCACATTTTAGTTCCAGAGTTGTCAGTGTCATTCCACAAAAATGAAGACATTGACAGCTTTGAACGTGGTTTAGATGCCCTGATCGTGGTCAGTTTCATTAGTGAAATGCGCCCAAAATGCTCTATTTCTTATCTCATTCTAGTGTACATTTTCTTAGCTTGACCGCTATGAAAAACTTAAATTCGAAATACTATAAACTAAATAATTTCGTGTAATACTTTCTGCATTATATTGTTTCTTTAAAATAATATGCATTTTCTGTTTTGTCTAAAACTAAGTAAGCGGATTATTGAGATCGAATCAATTTTAAAATCTTGATGCAAAAGGAAAAAGTAGTAAATAAAGATTATAATATAATCTAAACTAGTAATAAAATGCATTATTTGTAAATAATATTAGTTACACGCGAATTCGAGACATCTGTTAATACAAAACAGGCTACCATGATCCCTAAGCTATAGTTTATATACTATACACACAATTATATACTTATACAACATCTAATGTTGAACACGTTCAATTTGTGCATTAAAGGTTTTCTATTTTAAATGAACCTCATATAGAAACTTCTGGGCCCTAAGATTGTCTAAGGCTTACACTAAGCCGAATAGATTCTCTTTAAGGGTGCGCCTACACACTTGAGTCGAGTCGGTGTCAAGATGAGGGCACACAAGCGGCGAGTCGAATCTAGGTTTCCTTAGGGCGTGTACGCTAAAACGGAGTGAACACCCGCTCCGTGGACGCGCACGGGCCGGGTGTTCGCTCCGAACATCCTGTTAAATTAACCTGTAGCAAGCGCCCGCGTCAGTTAGCGCTGCTCATTCTATTTTTTAATAAAGACACGGGAATATGCAGTGCGCAGGTTTTGGCGTACGCCAAGGGTTAAATCAGAGTGCGCTCGTATAGAACAGTTAAGGCGAAGCGCGGTGGGGGTGAGAATAAGTCGTGGTGATAGCCAGAGCCACAACGCCGCCGCTATTTTTTGTTTTTTCGTTTCGAGGGTAGCCGCGAGAAGAAGAAAGCATAGCTTTGACTCTAAGTAAATCCTCGTCTAGACTGTGCCACGACGCCGACTCGATTTACCAGCGACCCGTTCGGGCGATGCAGCACACTCGTGTCTATCGTTTCCGTCTGACGCTCCCGCCAGTTGTGGAGCGACGGACAGAAACACGGTGACTTAAGGCATGCTCGAAGCAACTTCTGTCATTTGTTTTCTCTGCAGTCGCTGTCGCAAGGCGCGAGTTACTAGAGCCGGGGACGTAGGACGAGGGTTTTTGGACAATATAACAATTTGAGCTTGGAAGACTGGCTGGCTTCGTGCATGCGCCAGTCACACCTTGACACCCAACTGCCATCTTATTCAGGAGTATCAGTATTTCTGTTCAGATGTAGACGACGCTGTTCGTACGTTAAGTACAAACGCGCCTCAAGTTTAATTGTAATATTTCAATATATTGCTATCAACGTGGTAATAACCCTAGATTCTAATCCACGATATAATATTCATATGGGCATACAATTCGGTTTAACTATAAAGCGGGCGAAAGACGAACGAGCAAAGACGCGTACTTTAAACGACGACCTTTTTGGCCCATGTTTCACACTAAAAGTTCGGGTACTTGGGGCGACATGGACAAAAAGGATCTTTGAGCCATAAGTACGCGTACTTGCCAGTCAGCCAGTCTTTCGCCCATTTTAGTTTTTATTCATGTGTAAGATTATATAAAGGCATTCGTAAATCAGAAACCAGCACGGCCTTTGATGCTGGCAATTTTTAGCGCTAGTGGGTTAAGTGCTTCTTTATCCAAATTATGTCTTTTATTCTGAAACAAAAAAGTCTGTTATACATTTTTTTCTATAAATTTAAAGATAGTATATCCTAGCAAATGCAAGGAGCTTCACAATAAGGCCCATTTGCAATACAAATTAGTTAACATATTTAAAACATCATTTTGTCTAGTGATTGAAGATGACAGATACAAAACGATGTTTTAAATTTGCTTGGCGTTACACATTTAGTGAGTGTGGAGCAAGCGGCCCTAAGACTATCGTTGAGTTTTGTATTTTGCATTCAAAATCAAAGTTAATCCAGAAAAAAGCCACTGTGATGCGATAACTACATTAAAAATAAATGTACCAACTTACGTCGTTATTCCTCCTCTGATTCTTAGTACTCTTCCAAGAGTACGTCGACGGAGGATGAGTGTGTTGCGTAAAAGCTCTAACCACGAACATATCATTAGTCACGTGCAAGAATCCTCGGCAAGACCTGGAACCCATCTGAGTACAGCTCCAGCGGAAGCCATCCCTCAAGATCTTGTGCTGGTAGTAAGTATATCCCTCAAGCATCAGCAGGTCCTTCCCGTTCCGGCCTTTTACTAGGAGTACTGAAAACAGAGGATGTGTCAACTGCTGTAGAAAAAGAAACTGAAATCCTTGGGCTTGATTTTATTTTAATACTGGTTCGGGGAACTTTGTGTGTTCAACAGAAGGCCTTTGATTTTCAGTGTGGGAAATACAGTCATGGACATCATAAGTAGGTCTGTTTTACTTGGTTAGTTCTTTTTTGGTAAAAAGTTCGTTCTAGAGCGAAAGCAAGAACTAAAACTTACCTGAACACATTATGTTAGTTGAAAAAATAAAATATTTACTACAATTTCGACATTTAATTACTCATATTATTACACGACATGCCATCGGCATAGGTATCAGTGGCGAAGGTTCCATAAAACTCGATTCCTACCGGCTTCCCTTTGAAAACTGGGACAGTCGGTATTTTATAGACAAATAATAAAATCACATTAAAGATATCTACTCCGGCTTACCTCTTACAAAAATTGACCCTTCGCTACTGGTATATAGGTTACTGACAAGAATATTAAAGAAAACTTTTACTATTTACGTTACATCTAGGTTACACACACACTACTACTGGGTATACTTGTTTTATCATCTTTTTCGCTCTATTTACCAACTATAATTTTACTGTAAAAGCCCGTGTATTAGTGAACCTTTGGTTTCACTGGTAAATCTAAGATTTACCAAGTGTATGGTGCTAAAAGTTGGAAATGAACGATGATCACAGAACAGTTCGAGGGAGCTGGTAAAGTCATCAGTTGTCGTTGAGAGTTAGTAAATCTTATGTTTTACTGAAAAATCTTAGGATTTATCGGAGTTTGGGCTTTTACAGTTACATGTACACAGTAAAATCAATTTTCTCTTCTAGTTTCGTTTTCATTAGGACATGAATTCTTTCACGAAATCTTCTTTTGGCATATTTCTTCATCCTGTTTGTCAACTTTGCTTTTTTGATTTTTACCATTTTTACCATTTTATGATTTTTCTGTCGTTTTTTTTTTTAAATTATGCGACTATCAGTTGCAGAATTTAAAAAAAACTACCACATTAAAAACATTGAAGGTTACTTTTCCCCCAAAAGTTGAAATTTAGAAACATTTCTCATTCCTATCTATGTATAAACTTAATATCTACACTCTGACATATTTCCCACTTTTGTTTGTCATGTACTCAGTCGGTGGGTGCGTATGACACCCGTATTGTTCAATGACTGTTCCTCGTTCATCCAGGACTATGTAAGCTCCACATTTTCTCGACGTATGCTTGGGGCATTGCCATCGGGCGCGACCCGACTTTTGAACATAATGCTTAAAGTAAGTAAATTGGTCGAACATTGCGAATGTTTTATTATGTTCTGTTACGATGAATTTGGCTGCAAAAATGATTAATTTTATAGATAAATAACAAGGATTTTATTTCAAAATAATTTCAACATGCAAACGCAGGTCCAGAAGATGTCAACGCGTCTCTTTTCTCAAAGATACTGATAAAAAAGGTCGAAGTTAAATAAAGGTCCATAAATCTGTAGCAGGACCAAAATTCTTATGAAATAATTATTTGCACGACGTTCTACATATTTTGTACTATCATTTTGAACAAATTCTGATAAGATTCTGCTTTGATGACAATGCATTTACACATTCGACGAACGGTAATCTGACGGTCCATGTATATGATCTTCCTTTGATTTTAATATTAACTCGTCCTCGTCTAAGACTCAATAGCAGAACATTTTCTAGACGTGTGCACCGAACACTGCCAGCGGGCCCGAAACTATTTTCTTTTGTCTGCCATCGCTTATACACTGCAAAGGTTCTATTGTTACATTTATTACGAGTACACACAAACTGGGCTGAAAGGTAAAGCAGTATTTGAGGAACCTTGCGCACTACGCGGCCACGACTTCGTCGCATGACTGGCCATTACGTCGAACAAAACTGGTCGGACACCCGGTCGTGCAGCCATACCTTTTTCTTGGTCGAAGCTTCTATGGTCTTAAAGTCGTGATCGAGGTCGCGTAGTGCGTGAAGTGCCATAGGCTCAATGGTTTGTGATTGCCATTGTTAAAGCGTTCTAGCATGACTTGCATAGAGCAACATACGTTATTCGATATTCTGGCTACTTAATGGTGATTTGTGTTTGTTACACGTTTTTTTGAATAGCGTCTTGGACGATGAGCCACACATCGTGACGTAATGAAATAAATGCAATATAAAACTGCAATGTACTTAATCCCAAAGTTATCAACAAAATATCATACTGATCAACGCCGTGTGAACACGGAACATTTAGGTATCGCAGATTCGAGCAAAATGTGCAGTTTGATTTTCATGAATTTTCTACAATAATTCCCAAAAAATGAATATTTTTACCTAGACATCTTTAATAAATAAAATAAATGATTATTCTTACCTGTGCTTAAATACTGTGGAACAAAAAGATTATACCTAATTAAAAAACAATTTAAAGTATTATTTTACCAGCCGGATTTAACACATGCGTCTCCTTCCACTGCCACCGAGCGACTGACTCGGATAAACTCGGCTTGTGCTAGGCACAGAATATCGTTACCGGTAGTTAGTCGTAAAAACCTAAGTCAGTACACAGTACGAATTAAATTCTTTATTACGTTTCATATTCGAATTATACATTGGTATACGATACACGATAGCACGAAAACGCGCGAAAATATAGTACAAGGATCTTTTGGCGTCTTTATAACATTGACAGAAAACAGAATGACAGTTGTTTTAGGTAAATATTTAAAAAAAATGTTTATTGATATTTTATCGAAAAAAATAAAATGGCGGCGGTGATTGTTTTTTCCCACGTGGCAAAAGATCCGTGAACAACTCTACACGACACAACTGGCCATCGGTGCGAGCATAGCGCCACACAGTGGCAGGATTGTAAGACTTCAGTTCAGCTCGACCGCGGCGCAGAACACCTTAACATAGCTGCTACGTTTATTACACAAAAGTTTAAAAATACGACACGACATTCATTTGAACACCGAGAAGACAGTCTATATTTCTGAATTATTATTAAAATATTAATATTATTATATTAAAATAGTGGGTATAATCAATATCACAATAACGTGGAATATAATCACTAAAATCACATTATACTTGAAATATTTGGTTAAATTACCTATCTTTGGATACATGATGTATGATCAGGATCACTTATCACTATATAATTAATTTAATTATTTGACTGGTAACACCGAGACTCATAATTAAGTAATATCTAATCCGATAAATAAGTTGCTTCAATATTTTTTTTTATTAATTTACATTTCTATTAAGCGTAATTTTTCTACTGACTACGTACCTGTTTAGTATAGGTGCTTACCTAATACAATATTTAAAAATCTAAATCTGACTAGAATATTTATGTGACTAATGCCCGTTTTCACCGCCAACCCCTAACAGTTAAGTATTACTTAGCAATATTTAAGTAGCACCTAACTGTAAAATAGCTTTCACCATGCGTTAAGTGTCACCTAGCGCAATAAGTGGCCCCTTAAACTTATGGGGCCGAGGAAGGGTCTCCTATTGTTTAAGTGGCAGGTCAGTTTTGTATTGTCTTTAGAAATTTTTAAAGAAATGGACGATATTTTTGAATTTTTAGATAATTTAGATGCTATAGATGAGATTTAAAATGTGTACAATATATTTCGAAGACCACGCATCTTTAGAGAAAGACCAAATTTCTTTGAAAGTTATGACGACGTAGATTTCGTTCGTAGGTATAGGTTATCAAAAGAGAGTGTGATGTTTTTGTTGGAGAAAATTGAAGAGTTTTTAGAATTCCGGGACAATAAGTAAGTACCTAGCAGTTAAATTTTGCTGCAAGGGAAACCCATGCTGCAGCTTTTGCCTCGTTGGTTGTTCCATCTGTTTTTTTTTTAAAGAATTGTATCTTTAAACTGATTCAACAAACACAACAATTTTTCTTTATCTTCCGCAGTAAAATTTTGTCCGCGTTTTCTTTTTTCAGTCATCTTTTGATTATAAGAACTATTAAAAACCACGAAAACCAGCCAAATACAACGACGCGACACAATGACAACACATAACCAAAATACAAACGTCAGTCGTCACGTCAAAGACATTGTAATTTTTTTGAGCAACGGCAATGTTCTACATATCCTTCATCAGGAAATCATCAAATGACCCCCCCACTCTGGGCGGAGCGGAAGGGAGTGTCAGACTTGTACTGACTAAAACCCATCCATGTTCCTTCTTTGCCATTTGTTTTCCAGAGCCACGGTATCTCTTTCGAACAGTCCCGCAGCCCTGGCAGTTCTATACATCCTTAATCCGCAATTTTGCCTTGTTTTGACCATCATTCACAAGTTTAAGTAATAAATTACTAAATAAATATGAAAAGGATGTTTTTTAAATAGTTTTAATGATTTAAGTCGATAATTCTCTTCAGACGCGCATCACTTTTAGAAGAAAAAAACTGTCACTTTGATAGGAAGCCCATAGTTAAGGGACACATACGTCGGTGAAATCGATTTAGGTAAGAGACCTATTTAAGGGAAGACTTAGTTAAAGGGTACCTTAGCTAAGTGATAGTTTAGGGATCCTTGGTGAATTCGGGCATAAGACTAACTACCGATTACTGCTGTGCAGATTGGCGAATGACTGATACTAATTAAAGGTGTGTATGTATGTAAAAATACCTTACAAGTGATTTTATACATCAGCAAAATTTGAAAACAGGAAATTGCGTTGGCCGAGGGCTGCTGTCTGTTAATCTGGAGTGGAGTATACCTCTCCTAGTCTACTCTAAGTAAGTCAAAACCCGTATTTCTTTGAAGGGAAACTCAATGGTTCAATCTTCATTGGGTCGTATGAACGAGCTGGTTCATAAATGAATCAGAATGGATTGCAAAATACTATGAAATAGCTACATGATCAGAAAACTGGCTGAAAACGATAAAATAACAGTCGGCATCGAAAAAAAATTACAACCTAATTTTTTTCAGAAGTCTCCGCCTTCCCACATGGGAAAGAGGATTGAGTTTATTTATGCTTGTCTGTGGTTTTTCCGGAACCCTTACATATAGCCCATTCTTCTTACGAAGGTACATAGGAGGTGCATGAACGTGAAAATCATCAGCTCTCAAAACATTTAAGGAGTAATCGAGTACAAGATAGGCCAAGCAGCCAGTGTGGATGTACTGGTTGCACCGCCAGCGATCGCCATACTTCAACTTGCAGTGGGTAGTGTAAACGTAGCGGTTATATCTGATACACTGCCTGCCTCCCTCCAGACGCATCCAGGTGGCTGGAAATGGAAGAAGACAAAGCATTTATTTTATATCCATTTCCATTTCCAGTGCTACGAAGATCTTTGGGCGCTCAAATAACTTTGACAGTGCGGTGCTGATGTTGGTAAACATTTTTGTAAATTGTCTTGGATGAATGACATCGGATGGCGACATTAAATCAGATTTGAACCCACGCCAAAAGATCCTTGTACAATTATACTTATGAATTGTCAAATAGTCGCTCGAGGAAGCTAGAATTTCGATCAAAAGCGAAGCTTACTATGGGGAACAGGCATGAAAATCTATCTTAAAGTTTAGTTATGTTGGCGATTGGTTTGAATAGACGATCAAAATGATAATGTCATTGATACCTACAGAGTGCTGGATGATTCTTTTGGCACCTGAAGGACATTAACAGAGAAGAAGAAGTTGAAGAGGGAGGCGAAGTTGTCTGTGGAAAATGCATTGAAAAAACAAGATGGCGTCGATAGTTCCCTCTATAGTGCGACCACTTTAAGTGTGCAATTCAAGGTGGCGTTGCTTGTCAGGGAAAATTTGTATTGTTATGTCAAACTTGGTACATTTATTTTAGTTCTGTGTTTTCCCGCCTGCACAGATAATTTGACTAATGTGTATGTCACCGTGGCAAAAGAACTATGAAGCACTATATCATGACGTCTTATACAAAGAAGGTGCCCACAGCATGACATGCACGCCGAACTCAGGGTCCGTCACCGTCTCGTCATAAATGACTTTAGAGGTGCTACACACGGTCGGGTCGGCCTGTACCAGCACAGTGCCGGGCGGCAAAATCAAATGAATATTATGCCGCTCGGCTGTGTTGAATTAGACCAACTCGAACAAAGTGTGTAGCACGTCTAACCTAGTAGCAAGGATCAACAAGCTTTAAGTTTGGCACATAGTGTGATGTTTTTGGCAAGCAACTCCACTGGCGGTAATTACTTAACAATAAGGATGAGGCCAAGCGAGCATAATTTTTTGACTTATGAGTCGACTCAGTTGCGTAATTTGCGGTTTCATATAAAAATGTGGACTATAACTGCGTTGTGGTATTCAGTAACATCAGGTTATACTGGAAGTCGTTTGCCAAACCCAACATACCTAGTTTGAAAAAGGCTAGGTAGATAATGACTATAAAAATCTAGACTTTTATGCGTAGTAGTGTGACACAAACCAGACTTTTATGTATGAAACCGAATGTAACGTAAATTACGCTCGTTTGGCATCATCCTTAAATGATTAAAAGAACGATCAATACAATAATGCGATTGCTAATTAACATAAAATGAACTTTACATTAAAAAAGGTGTTTGAAGTTTTTTTTCTATGGTGCCTGGTTTAGACACCATCGCCATTTCGCCATTTTGGTTTTTCTGTCAAGTTGTAGCGGTGACTATAACACTTCGGTTCTATGCCCTTATGGAATCTGTTTAATGATCCAAAAAAAACTATAACAAGGAAAAAGTAAAACATAATATTGGTGGAAATTTCGAATGCTACAACTTTTATAAAAATATTTTTATTAAATATTACATTCTTTATAAAGTACAAAATAAATAATCAATGAAACACTGAAAAATAATTACACAAAATAACGAAGTAAACTTCTTTTACTTAAGTTTATATAAGCATTTTGTTATTCCTACTGGTCAACTTTAAAATAACCTCAACCTCTTAGTAACCTCTCTCTCTCTAAATGTCGTATGATCTAAATGTCGTATGATCTATATGTCGTATGACCTAAATGTCGTATATCGTATGACGTATGATATTTTATTGAGTGATGTGTGATGTTTCAAAACAGCCAGATACAGGTCGGTACTTACATAATGAACCTCCAAACATTGAGAACTCGTTGAATGTAGCAAACAAAAAAAAAAATTCTAGTTTGATCAAATTCAAAGCCAAAATGGCAAATTCATTATTTAATTACTTACTCAGATCAAAATTACATCTTACTGCCTAAACACTAATTATTATGTTTTCTTTTTATACCAATCACTGGCCATATCTTCTAATATAGCGCTTCACTGGTTTAGCCAGTCAGATCAAAATTACACATAATCGCATTAATGGCATATGCCACAGACATCTGAGGTAGATCGGTTTATACAATTCAAAAATAAATCACCTTTACACCACGACTCTAAAGCCTATAGAAAATCCCGTTATTAAAATAATACTTCGCAGGTTCATGGTTGTGATCTTCCTTGACTCTTAGAATAACTCCATCCTTGGTGATGACAAAGGCACGGCACTTGATAGCTCTTCTCTTGGTGCATCTCCAGCGGTCTTCACTTTTTGAGGTCTTGTAGGTTTCAATGGCAAAGGTATGGTCGTTAAGCAGAAGCAAAGTTGCTCCTAAACTTGTGGTGATGAACTGGGCTGTAAGTGGGAAACGAAAGAAAGGAGAAGGTTAGGTTGTGTATGGTGATTAAACCTATTTACATAGTGTCAAATTTAAGGTAACCTTAAGCCTGAAGATGCTGTTACAGGCTTACCGCCAAATTTAGATGATGCAGTGGTATCTGCGTCATGTGGGAAGGTTGTCGATGCCGTCAAGGTTGAGAAACACTGCACAGGTGTGTGTTTACCTTCAGAAGGCAAGTTACAAACCTCTCGCTACACGTCGCCATACCACTCTAAGCCGCGCAGTTACTTCAAGCACCGACTCAGAGGCCAGTAGATGGACCTACGACTTGACAAAAACGGAGTGGACCGATTAAATGCGGGAGGCAAAGAAAGGTGTTGAGGCGTGATTTGGGAGGTGTTTGTTCACAACAGGACAGGGATTACGAAAGGCTGCGGTTTTGATTGATGTGTCATTTAGCATTTAATATAAAGAGGTCGTCTAAATAGACAGACAAGAAGTGTTTATTCCAGAATTAAGGGCACTCACGATTCTGTTGTGTACAACGTAAAGTCAGTGCCTCGCAGTAGTTGACCCATCTAACCATCTTCTGCTTTTTAAGATAATTTAGGTAATGCATAGCAATGACTGGTATGCTGTTGTTTTAGACATTTGCTTTATTTAGGGAGAATCTAACCGCTTTTATGATAACAATATGGTTACAAAAGTATAAATAAATTAAAACCAACAAACGGTGAATTAAGTTCATCAGCGTATGTATTTTTATTTTATTAATAATGTAACATAATATAAAAGGTGTAGTACACACGTACAAAAGCTACAGGTCGATTATAAAAAAAAAAAACAAAGTGTACATAAATATAAAATAAAAAAAATAAATAAAATGTACCATCACATTGGAATGATTGACGTCTTTTGAGTACCTTACAAGGGTTACATATAAATAATTGGTTTAAATATTAGGGAATAAATAACTAAGTAAAGAATTAAGTACCTACATCCAGTAAAATAAATCTGCTAATCTAACCACACGAGTGTTTGGAAGACAACACAATAAAAGATAGTTAATAACAATCACCATAGAACCGATTTATGTAAACATTTTTTTTAAATAACGATTTGGCACACAATTTCACAATTATTGAGAAGGAAAACACATTTATGACTAGTTAAGTTTAAGTAATATTTAGTTTTCAAGTAAGTACTAGCTTCTAACGTACATGGATACCTATTATGTTTTTCTTCATCTAAGTATATTTTGATAATTATTATAGCTGAATTAATAACCTATAAAAACAAGCTCAGTTGAGCAATTACCTTCCACACACAATTAGCTCCATCCCTTGTTGCGTAAAACAACTAACGAATAACTTTATCGCGACTATTGGCCACTAGGTGGCGTTATTAACAACCACAAAAAATCAATACAAATATCTTATATAAATATTTATAAACTCTAGGAACTACAATCTATAAAAAATGAGTTCACACACCACACTATACTACAATAGATTTTCAGTTCAAGATGAATACAACAATGATACATCGAAAATCCATTAAGTAGCCTAAGCACTTCACTCGTATTTTTTTTTTGTAACAGCAATAGTATAAACTTCAAATTGTGAAATCTTTCATTAGTACTTATCTATGAACTATTTCTTAAATATATATTCTCTACTTATTTTAATATTATGTACGATAAATGCAAAATTACAATGTGCAACTACTGAGGCCAGTCAAAAAGGGCGCCTGTCAAGTTACTTTTGCGCGGCAAAATATTGTAAGCAGGTAAAAAAAAGCCATGGGTAAAATACAATTGTCGTGAGCGGTCATTTAATTTGGGTTCCTAAAAAGAACAACTTCGGATTCCAAAGTAGCTTGGACAGTATAATACAGCTTATTTTCGCTTCGCACAGTTGCAAATGGACATCTTTTCGTAATGTACAATGAAAATCCCACATTCAGATCTATCTTTCAGCACCAAAATAGAAGGAGAAAATACTAATAAATGAGGCACTTTTAAGTGAAATTTTCATCGTAAATTCAGGTAACAAGCTCAAACAGGCGACCAACGGCCCTCAACAGAAGTAATAACTGGCCAAAGTAGTTCTTGACATCAATCGTTAAAATTATACTTAGTGTAGTTGTCGTCGTGGTTATGGAAGCCTTTGTGCTTGACATACCTTCCTTCGATGGTGGTTTGCACGCAACTGTTGCACCCAAGCCGTTTGCGATCCCTACACGTCCAGTTAATCGTGTTCTGGTATCGATTGTTGATCCAATACTTGTTGTCATTGTAGATCAAGACCATGCTGCCAGATCTGTGTGATGGGAGGTAGTAAATACCTGAAAAAAAAACCTTGAGTCTTATTACCAGTACGAAATTTATAATTTTTTCTAAGATGTTCGCCTAGGGGTCTCGATGGGCTTTAGATAAAAAAAATTGCATGGGCATTAAAATGTGTCTAAGGCAATCCACACAGGTGTAAATTTGGTTAGTATTCAGAATTCCAATAGTATTGCATAGCTACATCGCACCTGTGTGGGGAAGCCCTCAAGTAGGGAAGTGTACAAAAATAATTTAAAACAGACTTAAAATTAATACTTTATCTATATTTACAATATTTTCTACAACAGATTCTAAAACATGAAATAAAAACGATTGCTTGAGTTTCATTACATCACTATTTTTCAGCTCAATAATTATTGTTTCTTTAATATTGTTGTCTTCGTTTTAGAAATATTTCCTTTACAAATTTTCTATTTAACAATACTTAATAGTTTATTGGCAATTTCATCGGGTAAATATTTTTCTAAGCTAGTCACATACACAGATTAAGGCGGGTCAATAAAACCAACACATGTTTACCAGAATACTGTATTTCCTAAAATAGTCACAAACAATTGTCCATCTAGTTACTAGCAGGTCCCTACATTAGAAACATGCGTTAGAAGAACTCTTCATTACAATAAGTACATCACAATTTTTATAAAATAGAAAACATAATAAAAAAATACTTGTAAAAATAAAAATGAAGATCACTGTAGTGATTGTCTATTAAAGAAATATTTTTCTCTTATAAATCTACCATCGTGACACTGACGTAAACGAGGAGGATCGTGGATATGTCTACCACGAAATATCGATATGTAATCTCTTCCGTCTAGGCCTTTGTATGTGATGACGTCAGCACGGCACCCGTGGACGTCTCTCGAGGAACAGTACCATTGCTTCTTCCCATGTGCTTGATGGTTCTTCATGTAAAATGTGAACCCGTTGAGTATTAGCAGCCCAGCACCTGTCCTCCCAGGAATGAACTGCGCCGGCACTGTGAGCAAAACCATAACCTTTTAATATACCTCAGAACCAAATAAAACACCATGTTTATTTTTAAAAGTATTTAATTTCATTAGTGTTTGTGCATGCCTTCTCGAGGAACCAATTTTAAAAGCATTGAAATTTCATTTCAAGAAAACATGCACACAGTAATACCTTGAAAAATATTAAAATCTAAGTGATCAGGGCAAGGAGAGGAATAAGGATAGGTAAATAAGTACACCAACAGATTCCGTCATCTTTATTAGAATCTTTTTGCTTTTCTTTTTTTTTAATCTTTTATTTATGTATTTATTCAATTAAAATAGTTCACAAACTTTTCCTTACATAAACCTTAAGTAAATAAAAATAAAAGTGAAACAAAAAAAAGTTTTGATAATTCGCGATTAATAGTAAAAAAAAAGGTTGAAATTAATAATTCATAATTGAAATTTTAAAGTTATAAAACTTTGAATGTAATGGCACCATGGTTATTAAAATAATAAATTTCTTCATAGAACTTCAAAAAGGTGAAGGAGATCTAAATGTTAATGCAGATGACTCAACAGTATGTACATGAAAATGGCTACTTAATATTAATTGCCTTTTTACTAATATCCAAATACCCAAAAAGAAAATTTTGCAAAAAAAAACTAGTTAAAAAATTATTAAGGTTGTTCTGGTTTTTGCTGGAAATCGAACCCATGTATTATCAATAAACCGTATCACAATACATCCTTCTATTGTCCTGGGGATCGAACCCGAGCCAGTAGAATTTAACTCTGACTTCGTTTTATTACCACATTACCTTCCTTGACAAAATAAACAACCATACATACATGCTCTAGTAACATAAGCTCATCAAATAGCTTAACTTATCAATACCAAACCGTATTTATTTTACCATAGTATACCGATTTCAATACTTTAAGGCAACATGCCTATAATAAATAATGGTAGTTTTCAGACATGAAATAATTTTAAAATGGGAATCTAACCCACTTTATACCTGCTTAGTACAAAATACTGATAATAAGTTTGTGTGCGGAATCGAACCCACAAAATCTTCACCTCTAGTGAAACTTACTCCAAGCTCAAGTCAAGTATTAAACATGGAAATTGAACCCATGGGGTTAATTTGTAACTCCATCCAGATTGGACGTCCATTTAAATAATATTTATTGATTGTACTGAAGAACAAGAGATACGGGACTCGAACCCATGGATAAACCATTATCTGCTGAGTATTTTTGCCAAAATGTGGGAGTTGGCTTCCATAAATAAACTGGCAATATCAATTATGGGACTCGATCCCATTGACAAACTCACAATATCATATAAATATGGGAGTTTCAACTTGTTGATAAACTGACAAACTTAACTATGGGATTCTAACCCACAGAGACAGTAGTTTTGAAAACCACTATCTGGTCCATCACTACGGACCATAAAATCACTAGACTCCAGTACTGTGGGAATTGAACCCAAGTACAACTTACTCTTCTTTTGGGGTCTGCCTCATTTGGGTAATTAAGAAGGGAGTCGAACCCAAAAAAAATATTCAAAAAAAAAAAAAATATAATAAAATATGTTATAAAACCTTACTAGAGAAAAAGACTCTGGGATCGAACCAAAAAAATTATTTTGCAAAAAACAAACATACATACTGTGTCCCATATTCGCTATTTGCAATATTGACAGAATAGGGCAAGTTTTATACTACCTATGTTATAATCACATCTGGCTTTAATGAATGATCCATCACATGTGGGGTTTGAACCCACTAATACCGCAACAAACTGTTATGAGTATTTCTCTTTTAATCATTGTTTACACACATATCAAAATTAGAATATACATTTTGGGACCTGAACCCAATTTGTTTACAAAGTATTAAAGTTTTGATGGGAATCGAACCCAAACTGTTCGATCATATGTTAGTACTGCTTTTCATTTTTGTATAGTGCTCTCAATGGGTTTTGAACCCATTTTTTTATACCACAAACAATGGCATCCCAAAGAATGTAAGCACATCTTAGTTCAAGCAAATACAAAGTCATCTTAAATCACAATAGTTTTTTTTTACATTCAAAAGTGCCTGTGATGGTTTAATTGAAATGAATGCTTTGAGTTTGAATAAAACTCTTTTTCAACATTTGTTTACTTAACTTGATTATTTGTTTGAATTAAACAAAATGAGAGATTAATGCATTTATTATAACACTAATTAATTAATTAATATTTCCGCTACTTTCAAAACCAACTTTTCAACCAAATTTATAGAAAGAAGTTCTAGATTTAAGCTAAAACTTCTTAAATTGCTCTATATTTATTATTAAATTATCTTTGTAAGTATTTGTGTATTGATAAAGATATTGAAAAATGTGACATTGTTAAGTTCCCGTTGAATCTGAGTGTTACAAAACATGAATCTTTGAATAGTATTATAATAACATACAGTACTAAAATTGTTTATGTGAATGATTAAAATATTAATCATCCATCTATACTACATTTGTCAGCCATTTCCATGCACATAAGTCTCATTAGGACTAAGTTATAGACATCTGCTATTATTTTGTAAGCACAACAAACTTCACATAGCTTTGAAACTTAAAAGACACCAGCGGTCGAATTCAACTACCACATCCATTAGAAGTCCTTCCATAGAAAACTTACTCGCTATTACTCACCGAACCGCAGCCAGGATTTGAGGACAGGGACCTCATAATAGCGGGAAGAAAAACTAACCTCACCAAAACACTTCACATCACAATATTTCTAAATGACCACTAAATTTAACATCATATAAAATGAAATAAGAACACAGCACTCATTAACACTAATTAGCAATAGTTTTAAACGCGTATTGAAACGAAAATACCTACAAAACACTAAAAAACAATTTGACATTTTCAAGAGTTGGGACAATCTATCACAAACGCGTACGGTAAGCACGTTGCAAGTTATTTTACGTATCGGAGCTTTTTAAACGCGACCGCGGATAACTCAATCTCGATGTATTTGAAGAAAATAAACGGAATAACATAGTATAAACAACAATAATCACTTGGGCATCGAGAGAGTTATTTTGACATTTATTTATGAAAGACCGTCACAGTCGTCACTATTCCGTATCTGAAGCTTGGTTTTCTGAATCGAGTATGGAATTTCTGTCTCTTTTGTCCTTTAAAATACGCACAGGTTAGAGTGAGATAAAACGCTGTGGACTTAACAGTATTCTGGTATGAAATAGGCGTTAAAACCAGATCAACTTTTTATGTTGAGAGTTAATAGGCAAAGGAACTTGCATAGATTCAGCCTAATATGGTTACCTTATTATCAATTTGTTGTCAAAATAAAAAAATTGTAACCGGTGTTTGAACTTTGAAACTGTAATACAGGTGATTTTTGCTGTCATATTCAAACTTCTGAAGAATAAAAAAACGTGGCAATACGTTGTCATTTTTTTTTTCATCGAAATAAATATACCTACACATTTAATAATTAATTTCCTATTTTCCTAGTCTTCCTAGATATTTTTCTTTTGTAGGGAAATGTTCCAGCTACATAGAAAATGTAAGGATGTTCATGGTACGTTAGTAATCATTACTGCCCTTTATCACCAAACTTTACCCAATTCCGTCAAGCATATTATAAGCATGGACATCATTTTCGATACACCCCTCCGCCATCTTGTTTTTAAATGATGATTATGATGATGCCATCTAACCGATTTCGGCTGCAGTGACTGCATTCGATGACTTTCTAGAATGTTTTTCTTTTTCAATGCCTACAACTTCACAATTTTGTTTACCATTAGCGCCTTTCTGTTAATGTCATTCAAGTGCGAAAAGAACCGTGCATCACTGTAATGCTGTATCTTTTCCGAATCTTAATTCCAGAATATAAATGCTTATGATTGAAGTAGTTGCGATGGTCGTATTGGATATTTTAGTTATGACGGTTTAGGTACAGACGCCAGCACATCAAGCTACCCGAAACTGACAAATTACTGCGGTACACTTGATATGCGCGCGAGCACCGATTAATCTTTGACGCGGTCCGACTCCCACTTGGCCGATATTATCCTTGAACTTGGTGAATTAATAATATAGGTACTGCTTCTGCCATCTATCGTTGCTTTAGCAAATCTATTTAGAAACAGTGTGGTTTAAGTTTGGTAAATAAATGACAGATGTCACTAAATGAAATATTGCTTCTAGGTCCTTAGGTTTGGTTAGGCTATGCTACAAAAAAAGTAGTAGCATTCAATGTCTTTATTGATTTTGTGTTTTATTTTTGTAAGATGAAATATTTTTCATCAAATAAATGTATGTAATAAAAGAAATTCAGCCTTTCCAACGAAACTATTTGTGGTTTTAGTTTCATAGTAATTTGATAGATGTCTCTGTCAATTAGTGACATCTATCAAATGACACGGAAACTAAAGTATTGTTTTTTATTTTATGGATGGACTGTGAAGGATGATATGTCTAGAAAGGAGGTGACTGCTGAGATGACGAGTAATAGAGAAGTATGGAAGAAGAAGATATGCTGCGCTGAGTCCAAATAAGTTGGGATAAGGGTAGAAGAATGATGATGATTTTCTGCAACAATGAGTAGGTATTTACTAAGTCATTTTTTTTAAAGTAATGTATTTTCCATGAATAAAGATAAAGAAATAAATGAAAATTACAAACTTTAGTTATCTTCATGATTGATAGATGGCCATTGGCGGTGCGTTTTGATAATGATGAAAATGGAGTTTCTTGCCGGTTCTTCTCCATAGGAAACGACCAAACCGAACCGTGCACCTTTTTGTCGACGTTTTATAAGTGCCCATCGAGGCCTATGTGAAATAAAATATTCTGATTTTGATTTTGATTTTGAAAATACATGCTTTGCTACCTGACTGATTTCTTACTGAAATTGGTAAGTTTTTGTAGGTATTACAGTAGCAGTAGGTGGGCGAATAACTAAATATGTTATTAATAAATTAACCTCAATGGCGAATCCCTTCAGCTACTACCTCGCTCAGCTTGACAGAAGACTTGATCAATTCATCTCATCATCGATGATAAGGTCTAAGTTAGACCAGCAGCAATATTCCTAATTAGCTACCGGTACCTCAGCTGCCTACATATTGACCTACTTATAAAATTAGGGCTATATCTAGAGTCTGGATCGCTGGAGTCACCATTTGTATAAAATACGCGAAGACCTAATGTTTTATATCCCTAGCCTAGATTGCTATACGTACGTACTAACTACGTGTCTACTAGCGGATTATGCAATTTAAAAAAGGATGATTTTAACCTTTTCACCGCCAACGTACACAGAACGCGATGCCTCGCCAGCGCCAAGCTATATTTGTATAACTAAGTATAAAGTAAACAGTAGTAATGAGGGTATCGACATATCGATGAAAGAGATTTACACGCTTTAAATACAGTACTTTTATGTTTGATAGGAAGTTAAAAATTAAGAGTTTCTGATGAAGTCGTGGCGCTGGTGGCACGGAAATCTGGAACTTCTATTGAAGTCTGTGGCGGCTAAAAGGAAAAATAAAATAAAATAGTGCACTCTGACTTTACGGCTACCACTAAAAAAGAATATCCACTAAATCCCGGTGGAAACAAGTGCCCGGTTTAGCCGGACGGACACAGTTATTGGATTTTAATCGGATGAAAAAGATAAAACAATAAAAGTAAACTAGAACGACGCTCGCGCCCCCTGGTGAGCGGCACCGGAACGCCAAATATCCGCTTCAATCAAATTCACTGTGCCCGTGTTTGTCTATTTCGGAAATAGAGATACCTACGCTAGATATGGTAGGAAGGTATATTTTGTTCTGCGAATATTTTGGTCGGATGTCTATGATTACAGTGCTACACGGATATTTTGGTGTTTGAATGATATTTACAGAGGGGAGTTGTTGGTAAACATTGTGAAATTGTCATAAGAAATTGTGATGAGAAAACGTTAGGTCGGATTGTAGCCACGCACTAAAATTTCCATGGTTATTTTGGCGTTTAGATGACGTTGATCAGGGTTTGGAGTGATTTATCATGATAATTTATTTCCTTTATTTATTCCTATACAAATAAATTACCTTTTTAAATATTCCTTAAAAAAACAATATAAAAAACATTTAAAAATATAAAAAATTGTAGCCCACCGGTATCGGGAACAGGGTCCAAGCTACCGGCGGTCAGGGCTCCAGAGAGAGGAACCTCCTAACAATAAGAGCCGTGTCCAGAAGTACCGCTTTCTGAATTATTATCATGATAATAATTATTATCTTGATAATTTTGAACCCTACCGTTGACAGAAGGGCGAAAAAACAAGATGGCGCTGTTAGTTTCATTACATTCCAAAGCTTTTTATAGCCCCGAAGGTAAAAAAGGCAATCAAAGAGAATATATTTACTTGATTAGGTACCAAACCACGGTATAAAAGGTTCAAGTATTTAATGGAACAAGATTAAGATTCTTTCGTATGTGAAATAAAATCAAAGAAATAATTTCAGTCAAGCGTGAACACGGAACAAACGCACAGAGGCGTACTTTTTGCTTTTAATAAAGATATTTTTTTGCTAAATGGTTTCTGCCTCGTCGGACTAGTGGTTGCAAGCGCTTATTGCTGAACATAAGGTCCTGGGTTCGATTTTCAGTTCGGGCAACGTGTGGTGGTTTTTTTTTCTCAGTAGCAGACTGGAACTGGACTTTATGCATATGGCCGGTTGATGGTGATAGCCTTGCCTCCTATTACATAGGACTTACATATAACTGAAACACATGTTAGTCTAGGCCGTCTACAGGCAGTACCTCTGCTTGACCCTTTGCGAAATACAGGCATAGATAATGTTATGTAATGCATTTCAGGCCGAAACTTCCGATGAAGCGGAATGAGTTGTTTTGTTATGATGAAATTGTATAAATTCCATACACGAACAAATAAATTGAAGTCTGCAAAATATTTTCGCTGAAACTGCATTTTTGGTTATTCCGGTTTGTATTGGAAACTGTAAACAAACGAAACAAATTGATCTGTTTGCAGAATATTTATTTACAGGAATTTATTACCTACTCAGTAAAATTGACACTCGTTATTATTGCTATCGGAAATGTTCAATTACTCAGGGTTGCTACACTTTTCCGGGAGCCGACATTCGATTCGGTAGTATTTGTTGAGCAATAAAGCCGACCCGAAGTTTTCGGTTCACAAATACGGTTCGAGCCGATCGGTAAATTCTGACAGGTATCTAGTATCTACAGAGTAGCTAAATCATGACCGTGTCAGCTCGCCGCAGTTCAAGCGGAGCTAGCTTTTAAGTCGAGTGGTTTTTCCTGAATGTATTTTATATTAATTTTGCTATCCGGCTATGCATTCATACTGACCAGAATATGTGTGTAGCACCCCTTACCTACTATCGCTAGTTACTTACTTACTTGGATAAACAATTCGAAAGAAAAGCCGTAAAAATTGTTTTCACATCAGATTTTAAACTATCATGGTCACTAACATTACAATTAATACTAATAACGGGATATTTACCATGTTTACTGTTTTCTATGAGTTCCCGATATTTCGGCGCTGTTGTAAGTACCATGATCACGGATAAACTGAACACACACACAACTCAAACTCATCATTCATGTAGATAGATACTGCGAAAAGCAAATAGACGAAAGAATAACGGACGGTTGGGTCATTTTCGGTTTGAGCAGGTATTTAGGTACCTAAAAGTACCTTGTCAAGTAGCAAAGGCCATTCAAACTTTGTTACAAACCAATAAACAATTTTGGCCTCCTAACTGCCTCAGGCACCGGAGACTCACACAGCAGTGTCCAAGTTTCAGACCTAAAGCAATTTCAATTTCTCGAGACAGAAAAGTTACAGCTCCGAATTCAAGGTAACAACAGAAAATTCAATATATATTTCCAGAATAAATACCCACGAACGTATGAAATATAATAAAAAAGTCTTCGAACGAACGTAGCTGTAGGTACTCCGTATTCAGAAAGGAATTCAATACAATTTTCAGAACTGAATTTTTGATCTCTTGTATCGGATTTGTATCTAGCGTTTCAGCTTTTCAGCTTCGCATGATATCACTTCAAAAGGTATGGACGGCACTATTCAATCCTTTCAACCTTCGTAGTCTAGATACCAACAAAAAACTATGTACTAAATAGTTTTTTTTTCTATTGAAGTGCCATACAGGTCGCCCTTTTGTTGTCAGAGAAGCGAAGTATTTTTATTGAATTCGCTTTTAGCACAAAGGTCTTAATACCTTCGCTCATGTGTTTTTTAAGGTTTTTAGTTTACATAGTATAATCTATGTTGCTATAGAGGTGTAAGCAGCAAAAATTGGTCTGTCTATATAATATATAAAATATAAAAAATGTTTATTTTCGCATCACAAACGTTACAGAGAACAGTAATTATTAAATCTATTGTATGGTAACATTTCTGAGAGACTGGTGCCCCAAATAGGCATACAATACCTGTGTTAGTGTAGTAGTTAGTTACTGTTGTCTATGTTATTGAAGGGTAAATAACAGGCATATTCCGTCTTTTCTCAAGGCTTAGGTACTGGTAGGTATTGTAAAGTTATTATGTCTACCGAAACCTTCAGAAACCGACACCTATGTACACGTGCAGCATGTATCAAAAAGGTGCGATCATATTATATTTAAGAATGTGATATAGACCATCAAATTCGGCTGCCCCATAAAACATTTCAATAGCTGTACATATACCTATCCGACCCAAATGTATAGGACAGCTGATTTTTATTTCACGATGTTGGTCCCGTAGAAAAACTTATTCAGCTTGATGTTCTGGTACACACACTTCAACATGACCATACTTTCCTGAAATAAGTTGTAAAATGAACTTCTTCTTACCTTTGTCCCACGTTAGTACGGGTCGATGTGGTCTCACACTTTGCACTCATTTAAATTCTGTTTTAGATATGTCAAAAAATCCTTACCTACTTATTACTGATTACAAATAATTGGTTCATCTAGTATCAAGCAATCTCGATCCTTGTAATTAGCTAGTCCCAGTATTTGGGCGGTCGATATGGCTGTAGCTAGTACAGTCACAAGCAAGAATATGTGTACTGCACGTACACATAGCTGTGGAGAGGACAGACACTAGAGAAAACGGCATAACGGTACAAGTGGGGTCCAGTGGTGTGGAGTGGGTCCTTTATGAGCTACTCTGCGGTCAAAGTGATTTCTTCCCCCTGTAATTTAATTTTGTTACGAACATAGTATTTTGGAACACTTGGTTATCTCAATGTCGCAGTCATTATTCCGAGAGAAAATGGAAAATATTGAAGAGGCATATCTTTAAATTGAAATAAAACACAGAAAATT
Organism: Noctua comes; assembly: GCA_963082995.1. Lineage (NCBI taxonomy): Eukaryota > Metazoa > Arthropoda > Insecta > Lepidoptera > Noctuidae > Noctua > Noctua comes. The sequence goes on from OY720270.1 coordinate 16,392,178, forward strand.
GGTTTTAATATCCATGGCAGCGTTTTTTTAATGATCATTTTATGCTTTTTATGTTTGGATATGATTTCGGGTTTGTGGGCAACATTGCTGGCGCGTACATAGCTCAATCTGTAGGTCCAATTCGCACACGTTTAACACAGTAAACCAGGCTGTATTTTGGCAATAATGCGTTGGAGGTTGACTTCCAAGTGCTCAAATATTTCTGGTCAATCGGCGTAGACATGTATCTTCAGAGAAGCTAATTTAAAGGCATTAAATCGCACGAGCGAGCTAAAGACTTCTATTTCGTGAAATTGATCGTTCGTCAAAGGTTCAAAAGTTGCTCGTGACTGTACTGGGCCCTGCTCGGGATTTCACGACTTTGATTAAGCATGGCCGCTGTTTTAACTAACCATTTACGTACTGTTGTGATTGAATCACAAACCGAGTCGGAATAATGAAACGAACAAGTTTCGGGAGCGAGGAAACAAGGGATTACAAATAGAGAGGGTTTTTGAAATTAATTGGGAAGCGGTCTGTCTGTTCGACTTTTCTTTCAATTGTTTTTTTTTAATTCTTTGACGGAATGAGTTCTATTAAACAAATGAATGGAATGGATTTATTCATTTAAGAATGTCCCTCCTAAAATATTGCGACATTACATGACGGTGTCGCGTATTAAAACGGGCAGTAGCTTATGACCAATATCTTAATTATCATTAACACTAGAAACGGGATATTTACCAAATCAATCGGTAAACATGGTAAATATCCCGTTAGTGTTAATAGTAATGATAGTTTAATATCTTAATTTCCCAAATGCAAACGGCTTTAGTTTAACATACTGACTGCCACAGTTACACATGTTATAAACTCCTCTGAATCCCCATATCACACATTTATCGCAGCAACCGAACGAGTTGAGCCCACTAAATTCACCCTTTACACTTGTTTTCAGGCATATTTGATCCTTTGCACATGAAGATTTATTGTTATTGTCTCCTTAGGTGCCGACATTGTTACACAAACTGAAAGATAAAAAAACTGAAATGACCTTCAAACAGCCTCTTTATAGAAATACCTCTTTACTTGCCTTCTTTGGTACATACCGAGTTTCCTCCGTGCCTCGGAAAGTACGTTAAGCCGTTGGTCCCGGCTAAGTCGCCTGAAAGTCTGACAACCGGTCTTACCAAGGGGTATCGTATTACCCAGTACTAACTGGGTTGTGGAGGTCAGATAGGCAGTCGCTCCATGTAAAATACGGGTATTCAGCTGCATCCGGTTAGACTGAAGCCAACTCCAACATAGTTGGGAAAAGGCTAGGCAGATGATGATGACTTGCGTTCTTTGGTAAATAAACATGATGTGGTCAGGTCAAAATAAAGTATACATTTTAAGTTTGATACTTTGATGTAAGAAGCTCGATATTCGTTCGAACACCGAACGAATATCGAGAGAAGATTCGTACCATATTAGGTACGTTATGTGAGCCGGATCCGATGACTTGGTGAAGGTTGCGGAGTCCGCTGGATGCGAGTCGCACGGGACCGGTCAATCTGGGGACACCTGGGGGAGGCCTATCTCCAGCAGTGGACGTCTTTTTTTTTTGCGAATTAAATACACGGCTATGTAAAGGAAATTGTCGACCGACATGCAAAAATACATGGTAAAAAGTTTACTCTGCAATCTATTAATTTTTTTGTAGACCCAGCTATTCCATACATTTTGCCTGTGTAGGTATTGCAGTTTTGTATGAAACAGCTAGTTGTGATAACTTACACACGGTTTTAGAACCGGTTGCACGACGATGTTCTTTACGTCTATACGGGGTGGAAGGGACACCGACGCGAAAACGGTTACCACGTACTCAGTACAGACAGTACATAATTTGGAGGCCCCGCACATAGAAAATTTCCTCGGTAATTAAAAAAAAACTTGCTGTTCCATACGTTTTGACCGTGTAGTGTAGGTATTGCACTTTTGTAGGAAACACCTGTTTTTTTTAATAACCGATGAAAAATTTCTATGTAGGGAGCTCAGAATGATGTACTGAATACGTGGTAACCGTTTTCGCGTCGGTGTCCCTTCCACCCTGTATAAGGTCTATCTTTTCATAATATTTTAAGAGTAACTTCTATAAGTCGTAAAGTCACCATAGCAACGAAAAAAAATTTGTGTTTTTTTTTTAAGAAATTAAAAAAAAAAAAGAAATTATAGGCTTGTTGCATAAAATCTTTACTCCCATATTCTAACAATGACAGTAAGTAAATACGACGTAGTAAACTAGCGTAATGGATGTTCAAAAATGAGGAGCTAGTATTTATTTTGTGGGTCAAGTAATTTTAAATGATTTAAATTTCATAAAAATATACTCAGAAAAAAAAAATAATCCCTTGTAATGGCTTTGTTATAGCCGTTAGATGATTCCCTGAAAATATTTCGTGTATGAATAGTTAGACCTTATACAGCGTGTAACAGAATAAACGCAAGACCTCTCGTGTGGTGTCTCAGACCATGAAACTGAACAACTTTTGTTCTGACTTTTTGAAATTCATAACTATTTTTTCAGTTTTACCATACATGTGGATCAGCTGATTGCGTCAGTTCCTATAGAAAGTATTTTTATTTTTGCGAATTTCAAGAACTCGTAGAACAAAAGATGTTTAGTTTCATGGTGCAAGAGACCACACGGGAGGTCTTGCGTTTATTATGTTACACCTTGTATACATGTCTCAGAGAAACAGCTAGCCAGTGACGCTTTTCCAGTGGGTTTCATCATTCATTTATCTATTTATATTCATAACAGTTGGACGTTCAGATATGTCGGTTTTCCTTTGTGTTTCGCCTCGGATCGTACGAAATTTGTCAACATGCCCGGCGGCTTCGGTGTGTAGCCTCGATATACGGAGATTGAGATGCACGGAAATGAAGCGGAAACCTTGAGGCTATATGGACCGATTGTAATTCTTCCCGAATTCTTCACATTGTGATGTTGCCTATTTAAAAACTTTATCATTCTACAGTTACAGATTGATTCAGGCACCTATTTTGGCTCGTGGGTAAATAATAACAGCCGCAGGGGTCGATTTTCAAAGTTAAGTAGCGGTTGCCAAGGTCGGTCCGTAGATGAGTGAGCATCCATTATCTATAATATCATAGTTGTCATCTAGCAGTACGGAGTTTCAATAGAATAAGTGGAGCATATATGGGGTTTGGTATTATTGACATGCAACTGACTGTACTTATACCCCAAGGAAGAAAACGATCCACGTCCGTCCACAAAAACTACCATTTTATTCGAGTAAAAAATATGAAAAAATAAATTTATGCATCGGCCGGGAATCGAACCCGGGCCGCCCGCGTGGCAGGCGAGCATTCTACCACTGAACCACCGATGCTTATACCTATCGCATCTAAACACAGTTCTTTTAGATAACATCTTTGAAGAAGCACGTTCGATGATACATTCTCTCTTGTGAAATCATCGTTTTTGTGTTCATTCATACGCAATGGACGTGATTTCTTAAGCACAGATATAATCACTGCACCGAACAGTATCGTCTCAACTCCTACCTTTCACCATTCTTTCTATGAGACACCATACTGCAACGCACACCTCATGTCGTAACGTAAATAAATAGAATACTTTAAAAAAACAAAAAAAACACGCGTTAAAGTGACGTCATTTTTTTTCTACTTTTTTTCTCAGCAAACCCTTTCTTTTGATACCATATCATTTCTTTATTATTTATTCATTTACTTACCACTAATTATTATGACAACATTGTAGACCAAGTCAAATACGATGCTATAAGACCCATTAAAAATTTTAATAGCTATAGTTAAAATATAAATAGTTAAACTTGACCAAGTTTAGTTGCACACCTTCATGGGAATGCATTAAAATAACTAGTCCGTCATCTTTGGGCGTCCGCCATTTTGGATTTGGAATGACGTCACTCAGCAAACCATGCATTGTCATTCAAACTAAACATGTATGCAAAAGCTCAGCTCAATCGGAAACCGGGAAGTGGGTCAAATTTAACTTATAAGATTTTTTACATAGTTAATTACAGGTTAAGCTAATAAAGCGGGTTAAAAATGAGGTGAAGTGAAGCAAATCCGTTGCGGCTAAGCACTTAAGCAGCTCACACTGGTTTTGTTACAACAGACGGGCGGCGTAGCCGACTATGGTATCATTATAATTTGTCTCGTAACACCGTGGCGGTGGCCTTCCCAATTATACGAGGGTCGGTTTAACTGAATGCAGCTGGATACCAGTATTTTACATGGAACATACTATCTATTCTTGTACAAGGATATAATGAAGGCTACCAGTTTTAGATCCGATTAAAAAATATATCATTCTATTCTATCTGAACTCCACAACAAAGCTAGTCTGAAAAACGATGCTAATTGGCCAGACTGATTTCCAGTCTTTCAAGCTCCTGATTATCCGCAACGGCCATCAGAGATTTACGAATCATAGCTAACGGACTAATTATGTCTCTGTTATGTGTTAACTGTCACCTATCCACGAACCGATATTGGCAAGCGGTGTCTCCTGTACAGCTGCTATTATTAAGTGCGTACGCTAAAACTCGCGCGAGTGTCCGTTCCAGAAGTACTGTTAATAGAAAACCCGGCACACGCGCCCGCGCCAGATATCACTGCTCATACTATTTTTCAATACAGACACGCCAGCGTGCACCCGCGCGAGCTTTAAGCGTACGCCCTAAGCCACGACCTCCATAATAAGTATGATACCCACATCCCTGAATTAGAATAAGTACCGTACCTACCATATTTTAACAAGTTTAGCGATAACAAAAGTTCATGTGGTTTACTGCCGCCCGTATTCAACCGAAATCGTAAGTCAAACGATTTTACGACAATCGTCCCTTCTGTTGTTGCGAATAAAATTCGTTTAGATTGAGTTTATTTCGCAAATGGCCGATAAGGGCTGTTTGAACCGATTTGGAATTGAAAGTTCGCTTTTTATTGCCGTTAACCTGAATATTTTGTATTAGGTTCAAGAGGTTCTCTGAACCTTAATAGAAAATAACAATTCCATTGATCTATGGAGCGAGTTTTTGTGCGCAAAAAGTTTGATAAATGGAATAACCTTGGGGTATGGGTTCTCCACTTTACCTACGTGCTTGAATATTTGAAGTCAAGGTTACGTAAGTGCTCCATGTTAAGTTCCGCTTTTTATTCAGGATGGTGTAAACATTATCTTTACTGAGTAGTCAGTCCATAAAAGGGGGTGGTTATCCCAATCTTCTTTGCGTGTCAATACCAAATACTTTTTTATAATGGACTCATATTTTTTTGTATGCCCTATGTCACATCTGGTAGTTTGCGAAACTGTTGCAGTAAAGAAACGGGCTGCTACTTCGAATTTTCTTATAGAAAAACCCAATACACTGCCCGATCTGCAGCCAACCTTTGTTTTTTTTATTCATGTAGGTACACAAAAGACACATATACAGGAAATAACCTTCAGATAAAATACCACAAATGTACTGCTTATTTCATTAAGAAATCTCTTCCAGCAGACCAGCGACAGGATAGATAGACAAGAAACGAAGACACAGAAGCTTTTGACAACTATATAGTACTGCCTACCTCCTAACATAAAAGCACCGTAAAGATACGCATATCAGATAGACAGCCGGCTACATTATAACGCTTGTCACGAACTTGGTGATAAAATTCACGCGACGTAACATTGAAGTTAATTGGGCAACTTGACAACTGATAACTTTACTGATAAACATGCGAACGTTAAAACTGAATTATTTTGAAGCCAGGACTTGTAGAGATTAGTCCTATTTGGTGACGGATTTGTGAGGATTGGTACCTACATGTTTCGTTTTTATTATTAATACTCGAAACGGGATATTTACGAGTACATGTTTACTGTTTCTTATGAGTTCCCGATATTTCGGCGCTGTTGCAAGCACCATGACCAAGGATAAAAAAAAAACAAAAATTAAATCAAAAAAAAAAAAATAAAAATAAACAAAACTAAATCAAATCAAATCAAAACCAAAACAAAAAAAATCTAAACCAAATCTAATCTAATCTTTCGTTTTTGATTTTGAAGTAGCTAGTGGTGGCGGTAGCTTCTTCATCATCATCATACTCTTTCCCTATTCATTTGGGGTCGGCGCAGCTTGTCCTCTTCTTCCATACTTCTTTATTACTCGTCATGGTGACGGTACCTTCTTATTAGCCCAAAATCTTGGCTTATCCTATGATAAACTCTTGACAATTTCAAGATTTCTGTGATATTCATTGGTTTGCCGGAGCTTGTCGTCATGTGGCGGCACGGTTGGTGTAGGGTTCGATCTTCCCACGTAACAAATATTTGTGTGGCCTACAGGTAGTTGTTCCAGGTCTGGCTGTTTGTGTATGTGTGTTCAAATGTTTGTAAACGCATCCACGATACAGGAGAAATTCCTTGTATAATGTTAAAAAAAATCTACCCTAGGCACTCCATCGGTAGCTACTAGCTAGATAATACTTCACCACTGAACAGCCCCATGACTAACAAACAAAATTTCCTAATCTCGGTTTTAGACATTTATTTAGTTTTTAGTATCTCGGACATTGCAAATCAGGTTTCCTAGGGTGACAATTATTTGTGCATTTTAAGTCATTGCTTCATGATTGATTATACATTTACACGCCATAAGTGGTTCTTATGCGTCGATAAGAGAGAAGAATGAAAATAATTATTGAGAAAGTCGTGTTTAGGATCTATCTACTCTGAAATTTTTTTCTGCTTCTTTTTTCTGTATACAAATGCGCCAATAATTACAATGAAAACCATTCTCTCTCGGGGAATTGCTCAGAAGATGAGTGCAAATAAGATTATAACTTTATATCGAAAGCATCTCGAAGGGAAACCCGACCACCCTGTGGACTTAATTGGCTCCACGTTCGCGTTTATTAGCTGACTGCAATATTGTATAGAATATCGTATATCTTTTAATAGAATCTTTTGTATATAATAGCCTCCACGAGTGATTATACTTAAATGAGTTAAATGTGCTCGGTGCAGCCAAGGCAGTTAAGCCTCCACATTGCTGACCGGCTAATGAATGATTTTGACCACGGTGAGGGCTATTCTTTTTTATTTTGTGCCGATATGAGCGAACACCAGGCGAAAATTGGACGGGTTCCAGATTAATTTCACGCACATGAAGCCATTTCCAGCATAGGGTGATCTGTTTCACTGAATGATGATGATGAGACACTTTGAGCTTTGTCTCTGGAACTCACCTGGGATATTATTTATATTATTGGTGTCCATAAGCGGTGGGATGACCACTAACATCTGGTGAGCCACTCACGACTTTTCTTGCTGACAAAATGAAAATTCCAGACCAGTAAAAAACCTCTAGAAGAGGTGATTTCGAAGTAATGTCAAGAACATAAAAGAACCATAAAGTTCGTTAATAGTAAGTAGTACAATCACCAACGTTTTTGCTTCCAGTCGTTTTGCATTTTACGGTTTCACAAAGCAGAATTTCGTTTGGCGTTCTCCAGGCAATAAGCCCCGTTACCAACCTGCGCACTAGTGACTACCTAATCTTAATTATCCTCTCGTTATCTTCCTTGCAATATAATGACCTCTTCGTACATCTGGATTTTTTTGCGTTTGGAAGACGGAGCTGAATTCTGCATCTAAGCCTAGATCTGGTTTATTCATCGTCATTTCAGCCGAAAGACGTCCACTGCTGGACATAGGCCTCCCCCAAGTGTCGCCACATTGACATTTTACCGTCATAGATTTCAGCTAAGTAGCGCCTGGTTCCTTAACTTATAAAGCCCGATTCTTGAGAGCAACAAGACTTTCGAAGCACCCTCTACAAAAAGCCTCGCAGATTAAATTAAACCCCGTTCCAATAAGAACCGTTTTCTTGCATTATTAAACAGCAAACGAACTAATGGAACATTGCAGTCTTATTAAAACCGAAAAACAACGCGATTGCCATTTTAAAATCTTTATACAATTCTTGCTATCCAATATAGATTTTCTCTTATTGGGAATCGAGCTTTTCTGTTTCGTACGACTTCTTTGTGAATCCTTTTGCGTCTCGTTTCATTCGTAAATTGTGTTTTAAAAGTCTTGAAATGGAATAATATTGTTTCTGCTCTTTCGTTGGGATAATGACTGTTTCATAAAAGCTTTTGTGGGATTTATCGATTAGCAGTGTTCTATCTCAGTGTATTGATGATTGTTATAAATCGTAAGCCGATGGTGCAATTGACCACAAATCACCGCATTTTGACTTGACGCCCATTTCATACAATGGACGCTTTGTATATCATTAACGCTCGAAGACTTGTCCACAATTTACATAGGTTCCGTCACAGTAAGAGCTCTTCGTTCATGAATAGGTATCTACTAGAAGCTTTTCTAAAGTAGTATACTTTGACCTAACATCCAGAATTAGTGGCACCTTTTATTTTCTTCACAAATTGAATTGCTTAGGTCAAGTTACACATTATCTACATACATACTTAGCAGGATCGGCTCCACGATTCGAAAGTCATCCTCCCTTATAGTTAACGTCTCAATTTTCTAACCTCACCTTCACCAATATTCTCTAACCCTTTCATAATAGCGCCATATTATTGATAGCTCCGGACATAAATCCACATTTACCGGCGATTCGCGACTAATTGTGATTGATCGCCCAATACGTTTACACGTCGCGGTCGCTTCTCGCCGCAAATAAAGATGGAGGGCTTGTTTATCAGCGTTGGGACGCATTTGTTGTAGTAGACAAGTTATCTAACAAAGGGTTTAAAGATTGTGTACCTTTTTAGTACAATTACTTTTATTATTTAACTAGCTGTTGTCCGCGACCTTCGTCCGCGTGAAACCTTCTTCGATAAATGGACTATCCAACACTAAAATAATTTTTCAAATCGAACCAGTAGTTCCTGAGATTAGCGCGTTCAACCAACCAAACAAACAAACTCTTCAGCTTTATAATATTAGTATAGATTCTTTTAGAAAAAGCTATAGGGATCTTTTGGGTTGATATGGACATGTGACGAAACCCATGTAAGTATATTATGAATGTTGTTGGATGGAGAAAGGGCTAGGCTAATAAAAGATCGATGGATTTTATTAAATGTGAGGAATGATACACGAAAGATAAAGGAGCAAATTATAACGTGACAATCGACAGAAGAGAATGGAAGAAAAAAACGGATTGCGCCGACCCCAGGAAATATAGGATCAGCAGGAAGACGATGATGACTTTTCTACTCTGAATGTTTTAAAGTTCAGAACCTAGTTATTGAGACTTTCTTCTGCCTCTTAACTTCATCCTTCTCTACACACATATAGAAATTAGTCTAGTCTATAGGTAACTATTTGTACACACGAACAATACCGTGTCCCAATGACCGCAAGCTACAAGGCTGGGCTGATTGCGTACGTGATGTTGTGGCCACATGCCTGCAAGTGTCTCTTCAAGTATTTATAGTCAGTACTTGTTTATACTAACCATTCTAAATAATTTTGTATTAGAGGAAAATCAGAATATTTTGTTTTAGTTCTTTCTTTGTCGTATCAATGATTACTTTACTTTCATTATAATAAAGAAAAATTATTGTCAAATTAGCTTCGGCCAGAACTCTGCAAAATAGACGGCGAAATTGCAGGTGGAGTTACACATAGTGCAGGACTTACCTCCTGGGTAAGTCATGGTTTGAGATGAGGCTCCGCAGTCGCACACTGCTTCATCGCAATACTCATCCCATCAGATCAAGTAGTGCCTGCAGTGACCCACCTGGATCCGCAGTCGGTTAAGGGTTTTTCTTATACGGCTATTATGATGCAGGTACTCCCAATGGCAAGTTAACTAAAGCTCTAGTTGCAGTTCAACTAATGAACTATTTAATAGACAAGACGCCCTGTAAAAATCAGCTGTTCCATACATTTTGGCAGTAGGTATTTGCACTGGATGAGGTGGGGGGGGGGGTTGTCGCGTTGGTGTCCCTTTCACCCCGTATTTTATTATTATAGAACTGTAAATCTCTTGCAAATCTTGTACTTCGAAAATAATGTAAATAAACGTTCTTTGAGTTCTTTATTAGAGTTTCTACAGAACACAAGTTCAGTCTTCTTCTGATGAAGTATCTAGTTTCCCGTCTCACTTGGGAAGTCCCTGAATAATTGTTGAATGCTGAATATTCTGTAACCAATTGGCTTCGCACTATGATTGCTTCTAGGTTTCACAATAATTCATGGAAGATACTCTAACTGTGTAAGTCTAGTTTTAGCTATGTTAAATGGGACGGGGGTGGGGGGTCATAAACGTGAGCCCCCCACGAGGTAAAAGTGGTTCATATGAGTACTTTCGCCTTTGATGACATATAAAATCTCTAAAAATCCCGATATAATTTTAAATTAAATTTGCAAAAAAATATATTGCATCGGCCGGGAATCGAACCCGGGCCGCCCGCGTGGCAGGCGAGCATTCTACCACTGAACCACCGATGCTCATACCTATTGCATCTAAACACAGCTCTTTTAGTCGTTTCCTTAGAAGAAGCGCGTTCTACAAATTGATGATACATTCACTTTTGTGACGTCATCGATTGTGGATCGTGTTTTTGTGCTCATTCATAGTACCTAATGGATGTGATTTCTTAAGCGGTTGGAGCAATGACTTTACAGTAAAGTATAGGTAATCAATCTTAAATATTTCGACAAATACTTGGAACTGGAACTCGTAGAGGAAAATGAAAAAGAAAATGTTCCTCTGAAACAACCAAGAAAGAGACGAAGACGCTTAGATACAGTCAACTTTAAAATTCGGTGAATCCTAGGGGTCCTAAGGAATCCTAAGGGTAGATTGAAGTAGAGGGGTAATGGTGATTTCGAAGTGCAACTGTTACCACTACTGAGTGGTTGGCTACACATCGACCCTTGATTTCTTGAATTTTTCGACAGAATAACTTCGATACCGCTGGTCTGGACTGGTCAATGTGGCGACACTTGGGAGAGGCCTATTTCCAGCAGTGGACGTCTTTCGGCTGCAATGTTGATGAGGATGAACTAACCGATTATTCGGCAGCCATTAAGATAAGTCAACTTACTGTGACCTCTATTACTTAATAAAAAATAACTCACAAGTGCAACACCGCTGGTGAATATGGGCCTCTCCCAAGTTGCGTCAAACCACCCGTTTCTCCATTTTCCGCATCCAATCTTCGTGTATAAGTAAAATTCCGGTGTGCGAGTGTTCTATATTCCTCTCCTACTAAACGGCTTGACCAATTTTCATGTTTTTTTAATAATCCGATCGTTGGGATGGTTCTTTGCAGACTATAGTTGCATCCGGTAGGCAGCGCTGTTGTTGACATTCAGAAACCGGGTCTGCTAGAAATATTATAGGTGATATGTACTATGAAAAAGCCTAAAAAGAAATAAAGAAACGATGGATGGACTGTGTGAAGAATGATATGGCAAGAAAGGAGGTGTCTGATGAGATGACGAGTAAAAGAGAATGGAAGAATAAATGCTGCACTGATCCCAAATAAACTGGGAGAAGAGCAGGAGAATGATGATGACACTGTAAAAAAAACCGAATCCTGCGCATAACAATTCAAATAGCATTTCTAGCAACGTATTTTTCTTCGCATTCTCTACAACGCTTGATAAAATCTTTATTGAACATCTAGTTTGCATAATAAAAACATTACTTACCTAAGAATCATTGGAATATTGTGAAAGGCAACCCGCAGCGTGAGCATATTGCATTTAGATATTTGAATTGTAACGGTTTTTTGCTAACATAGTATCAAGCATCGGTGGTTCAGTGGTAGAATGCTCGCCTGCCACGCGGGCGGCCCGAGTTCGATTCCCGGCCGATGCAAGTTACTTTTTTTATTTATACCATATTTTACATAACAAAGACGTGCGTAGGTACAAAAGTATTTGGTTGGTGAAGACAATCAGTCGCTTTACAATACGTGGTAGGTAAACTTTCTTCAGCTCTTGTCTGTCTCCTCCCTCTCACGACTCGACTCTTAATAAGGACCTCTGTGTCATGGGCACAGCGTCAAGGTGACCTGGTGAAGCCGCTCGAGGGAATCTGCTGCAGAAATACAGGACCGATCGACGTGACGATGCTTGGGGGAGGCGTATGCCCGGCTGGTATATGGTACTTATCAATGCCTTGTGAACGTAAGTACATATTTAACATAACATCACGCCTGTAATCTCTGGGGATTAGGCAGAGGTGTTTATGTGGGACATCAAAATTTCGCCAGTTATGTATGTATAAGTCCCGTATAAGGGGCGACCCTATTTATGGGACTTACTAATCTTTATATAGAAGTAAGTATAAACAATCTTAAGATCCCAGAACCTTCCCTTATATAAATAAATAGTATAATTTATTTAATGGACCCTGTAAATGTCCCAAATTACCATATTTCTCTCCAAATAAGAAATTGTGCTGGGAGAAATTAATTAAAATTATAATTTTAATGGCCGCCGCAGTCGTTTACATTTTTTGCCTGTCTTCCTGCCTGTGTACCTTTCAGGAAAGACATTTTGAAATTGTCTATTAAAATAATTTGTAATTTTTCTGATAAGTTAAAATTACTGGGATGAGAATTGTTTGGATGGATTGAGAGGATGGATGAAGGGCAACTAACAAAGTTGTTTACGATGCAGAGAGATAGAACTACATACCTGGCATATCCTAAATTGGCATTGGCATTCTTATACAAGGTGTAACATAATAAACGCAAGACCTCTCGTGTGGTGTCTCAGACCATGAAGCTGAACAACTTTTGTTCTATGACTTTTGGAAATTCATAACTTTTTTTTAAAGTTTTACCATACATATGGATCAGCTGATTGCGTCAGTTCCTATAGAAAGAATTTTTTTTTTTGCGAATTTCCAGAACTCGTAGAACAAAAGATGTTTAGTTTCATGGTGCGAGAGACCACACGGGAGGTCTTGCGTTTATTATGTTACACCTTGTATGTAACAACTCAATGTACACATGAATGCAACAAAGAGTTTGAGTTTGAGTTTGAGTTCTCAGGGGAATTATTGATGATCCTGATCTGCATAATGACATATGCAAATAATTTTTTCCCAGACAATTACTGTCGTGGCAGGAAACACCGCTTACTGGCTGTTCCAACTTGCCGTACTGTTGCACACTCCAAGTCACCTGTTCCTCGGACATTAGCCGCTTTTAACGCTCTCCTGAACTCAAACACAGATCTTGATATGTTTGCGAATGAATGGAAGGTGATACTGTCAGAATGTTTGAATTTTTGTGAGAAGAATGCATGACTGTGTTAAATAAATCATATTTATATATTATTTGTGTGTTTGTAGTGTTAAATAAATCGTATTTATTATATATACATATTTATTTTTGTTTTAGGAAATTGAAATGAAATAACTATCAGGACAACAAATGTAATGTATCAAAGCACAAAAATTAACAGTTAAAACACAAAAGTTATAATTTTAAGTAACAAATTACAAAATTGGTCGAGTTAACAAAATCAAGGGGAATAGTTAGAGCGCGCCGCCGAATAAGGGAATGAGCCCTTAGCCACGCTACGCGTTGACTTAAATAGGGTCGGTCATATGGTCCGGGCTTCCTGGTGGGGTGTAGGTTGGAGACGCAGCTATTGGAGACGCAGCTAACATTTGTTTAAATAGTGTAATTGGCTTCGGCCGTTCTATTTAAATAAATAAATATCATTATCATTCATCATTGCCCTGCCCTTATCCCAATTCATTTGGACTCGGCGCAGCATGTCCTCTCTTTCCATACTTCTCTATTACTCGTCATTTCATCAGACACCTCCTTTCTTGCCATATCATATTACACTGACATAATTGTTGATAGAATAGAATAGAATAGAATATTCTTCAGTAAGAAGGCTCGGTACGTAGTAATCGCCACTGGCGTGAATCTGTGACCAGACTTATGAATGTAGACGATGCAAAAGGAATGAGTAAGGATCGTAGCGTCAGTTTACGTAATGTATGAATGACTTTTTGATGGATAGGGATCCAACATTTTTAGGGTAATAAATAACAAGTAGGTACACAAGAAAGGGAGGTAGTTAATCAGGCTCTTTTTCAGTTATTATAATCCGTTTAAAATTACTGTGTATTACACAGAGATAATTACTGCAATTTTATGGCAAAAGGACGTAAAAAAAAAATTTAAAAGGAATATAAGTAAAAAAAAACAAAAAATTGCTTGCATCGGCCGGGAATCGAACCCGGGCCGCCCGCGTGGCAGGCGAGCATTCTACCACTGAACCACCGATGCTTACAAATGTACAGCCAACATACAAATCTGTTCAAATGATTTTATGGAAAGTAAAAGTAAAGATGCGCTCAAGAACACCTTTTACCTACATTTGACCTCGCAACATTAACACGTTTCACTGTGTACGATATTAATGATGACTGCGCAAGAATGATTTTACTGACTGTACTTTAAATGCAATACCAACTTTCGACAAATAGGTATCAAGCATCGGTGGTTCAGTGGTAGAATGCTCGCCTGCCACGCGGGCGGCCCGGGTTCGATTCCCGGCCGATGCATCTCATTTTTGCACTTTTCGATAATTTCCACAAACGGTAAATATATGTTTTTGTTTGTAACTGTAATTTTAGACCACAAATAAAGGTTTGGTTTTTTTTTAGGTTTGTTTATTTCAAACTGTTGGTTCATGTAGAAACCGTTCACGAACCAAAACCTCACTAGGCATCAACCAAGTCGTAGCCACGTGGAGGTCCACAGAGAGGAGGCCTGCATGACCTGCATGACCTGCTGACCGCTAATAATGTGGAACGCTATAGGCTCATTATGCTACTAACAAGTAAACATCACAGCTTAATTGTACCTATGAAGGGTGTAAATAGACCCTTAACATAAAAGAAAGGCACTTGTTCTCCAAGTCTTTGTGATCATTTTTTTGTTCTAGACCACACCTGGGAACCTTCTAGTTACGGAGATATTGGGGGGTCAAAGTTCCAACTTTTTCACAAGTTTTTTTTAAATACAAGTTTTTAATGTAAGATTTTTACTTTACACACCTACACGACCCCCATACTATTCAATCCATCCATCAGCACAATGTTTTGAGTGCTTTCCATCGAGTCTTACCGTAAAACGTTATTTTTCACCCAAAAAAAAAAAAGTCGATTCCCAGCAATAATTTTTGCGTAAAGTTACTTAGTTTGATGTACAGAATGCTTGGTTGACGGATATGTGAAGGGCCTGTTTACACCCTGTAGGTACAGTTAGAAGATATGAGTACATAAGAGGAAGTCTGAAAGTGCGCCGGTGACTGATAAGTTGTGTGGTAATCGGTTGTCGTGATATGGACATGTGATGCGGAGGAATGAGGAAAATGTAGCGAAGAAAATGTTGAGTAAGAATGTAAATGGCTATAAGAGTAGAGGAAGACCAAAGAACGATGGATGGACTGTGTGAAGGATGATATGGCTAGAAAGGAGGTGACTGCTGAGATGACGAGTAATAGAGAAGTATGGAAGAAGAAGACATGCTGCTCCGACCCCAAATAAGCTGGGATAAGGGCGGGAGAACGATGATGATGACGTACAGTTACAAGATAATTATCAGACCCTAGATAGCAGTAGTGAAGGGTCAATTTTTGTAAGACGTAAGCCGGAGTACATATATTTACTGTATAGAATATTATTGGCTATAGAATACTGACTGTGCCATTTTTCAAAGGGAAGCCGGCAGGAATCGGGTTGTATGGAACCTTCGCCACTGCTAGATAGTTTAGTACTACAAAACAACCTGTTAACGGCCACGGGACGACTAGATTGTTGTCAGTGGTCATAACCGGAGCTATTTATATCTTTGGGCAGACGTGTACAAATGGTCGCCGGGTGAAACTCATTACTTTTTGCTAAAACTAAGATTTGTACTACCTAGATAGCAGTGGCGAAGGGTCAGTTTTTGTAAGAGGTAAGCCGGAGTACATATCTTTACTGTATAGAATATTATTGGCTACAGAACACTGACTATGCCATTTTTCAAAGGGAAGCCGGTAGGAATCGGGTTGTATGGAACCTTCGCCACTGCTAGATAGGTAGGAGGTACCACAATTTATGTTTCACAATTTAATAGCGCTGGCTATGTTAATTAACCTAACAATGTCAATTTAAACAATTCGTTTTAATTAAGGGACTTTTTGTTTGATATTAAAATAGAATAGGTCTTTATTTGCTTAGAATGTAGGCACATAAAATTAAGTTGTTGTGTCGTTGTTGTTATGGTAGGCATTTTTTAGGACTTTCTCGGTGGCCTGGACTGCTGAGCAAAGTGATATTGCTTGTTGTTTTTTTCAACAGGAATTTCTCATTAGAAGCCTGGAGTTTGTACTTGTGCCCGGTTGATGGCAATAGGGATGTTTCCTGTGTAAAAAAAATATGATTCTAGTTAGTCCGTCAGTTAGATTATCGAAAAATATTAGATACGTATTTTTTGTTTTATCAAATCAATAAAAATTGACGAAGACAAAACGCATCAAAGATCATGAGTGGGGGCCAGTGACGTCACTTTTCGGTAAAAAGTTAGTACACTTTACTTACAAGTATGACGTCACACGAGTTTTCAACGCACTATATCGTCTTCATTTTTAGTTTTCGTGAAAAAAGAAAAAATACACTAATTAGTTTTTTTCAGGAAACATCCCAATTATAGGCTCGCCCCCTATTATATACCACGCAAAATGTGGGTGTACTAATAGGTTCACCTCTGCTTAATCCTACGGGGATTACAGGCGTGACTGTTACTGTTAAACTACATTATCCCACTGTTGGGCAAATGCTTCTCCCCATGACCTCCAGTTCTTTCGGTCCAGGGCCAATGCTAACCTAACAATGTACAATTATTTTAGTTTACTATCTTTTTCTTGAGGCTATACCCGCGTGGATGTCAGAAACTATGCCACGTACTACCGGTTTATTACAGTCTTATATTTATGGATTTGGGTGCTTAGTAAGCTTTCTGGTCTGCATGTAGAATATGTAATTACTAATTTGGTGTTAGAGCTTCGACCACATGGTATGCTGGGTTAAGCAAGAGCCCCATACACTTTGAAAAAAAAGCGGTTGTTTTCAACATAGTATATGGCGAAGTGGTTTGTATCAGAGGCCGTCGTAGTTGGCCATTCCCCGTTTTGAAATTGGCATCTCAAGCTAGACGGCATGCTACAATAGGAGATCATAAACTGCCTCCTGCCCGCGGGGTTATATCTGAAACTTTTCGAATATAGTTTTGGCTTTATCTCATCACGCCCTACCTACTCAGCTATCAAGCTTTCATGCTGAATATGCTTGCTAACAAACCCTCAGGGTTCCCCTAACATAATGGCAACTGTGTTCATTCATCCACAGCTCGACTTCACCCACGGCTCCACGTTCTTGTGCTAGCCTCATCCAAGATTTACCGATGGCAACAAAGTCGTCTGCCCATCTCGCCGCCGGATGACCAATTAACACCTCTCTTTCCAGTCCTTAGACGCCACTCACAGCTTTACTCCATCTGCCATCACCGCGCCTTACAGCAACTGCGTTACTTAACATCAATTTGATATAGTATACAGGGTGTAAACAGACCCTTCACATATCCGTCAACCAAGCATTCTGTACATCAAACTAAGTAACTTTACGCAAAAATTTTTGCTGGGAATCGACTTTTTTTTTGGGGTGAAAAATCACGTTTTGCGGCAGGGCTCGATGGAAAGCACTCAAAGCATTGTGCTGATGGATGAATTGAATAGTACGGGGGTCGTGGAGGTGTGTAAAGTAAAAATCTTACATTAAAAACTTGTATTTAAAAAAAAAACTTGTGAAAAAGTTGGAACTTTGATCCCCAATATCTCCGTAACTGGAAGGTTCCCAGGTATGGTCTAGAACAAAAAAATGATCGCAAAGACGGGGAGAACAAGTGCCTTTCGGATATGTGAAGGGTCTATTTACACCCTTTAGATCACAATAAACAACAATAGACCTAGAGTCCGACACACGCATTACACCAACTACAAAGGCGACCTAAAGTCCAGTAGGAATAAATTTAAACGCAGCCCGGAGCTACAAATATAGAGAGCGTATTGATCCCTTTAATAAATAAAAATGTCCGCCGCGGCACGTTCCAGACGGCTTCAATATTGTCCAATGTTACGTCATTTTCTGCTTTTATTAACTTGTGTATACGGACATGATGTTATTAAATTATTGTGTGGAAGTGGATGTCATGTAATAGAATATTTCCGATGTATATAAGGTCTAACTATTCATACACGAAATATTTTCAGAGAATCATTTAACGGCTATAACGAAGCCATTTCAAGGGATTTTTTTTATCTAAGTATATTTTTTATAAAAAATAAATAATTTAAAATTACTTGACCCACAAAATAAATACTGGTTCCTTATTTTTGAACTTCCATTACGCTAGTTTACTACGTCGTATTTACCTACTTTCATTGTTGGAATATGGGAGTAAAGGTTATATGCAAAAAGTCGCAATTTTTTTTAGAATTATAATAATTTCTTAAAAAAAAACACGCTCAGATATTTTTTTTTTTCGTCGCTATGGCAACTTTACGACTTATAGAAGTTACTCTTAAAATATTTTGTGTATGAAAAGATAGACCTTATATAGCTATATGCTTGGTCCCGGCTGTCATTAGTAGATCTTTGACACGTTTCAGGTAGTCAGGGGCCGAAAATCTGACAACCAGTCATGGCAAAGGGCATTGGGTACCTAATACGAAACCCCTGACTGGGTTGTGGAGGTTAGATATGGAGTAGCTCCATGTCAAACACTGGTATTCAGTTGAATCTGGTTAGACTGTAAGCCGGCCCTAACATAGTTGGGTAAAGTCTAGCCAGGTGATGATGAGCATATTGACGTAAGGATTCAATACTTATCACCCGGCTTGCTCATTATGTGCTGGCGATTTGAGCTCTTTACGTCGCAGCGTCGTTCAGATTTAAGGGCCCGTACACATAAACACGATACGACGTCGCATCGTGCTACGACGCGGATAATTCTTTAATGTTTGTTTGTCTTTGCCGCGTCGTAGCACGATGCGACGTCGCATCGTGTTTATGTGTACGAGCCCTAAAGTTTAAAACGCTTTTTTTTTTTTTTTTTGTCGTGGTAAAATCATCAAATGAGTCCTCCCACCCAGGGCAGAGCGGGAGGGACTGTCAGACTTGTACTGACTAAAATCCACGGTGTCCTTCAATAGCCCTTTATGTTCCAGGGTCACGGTAATTCTATAAGTCCCGCGACCAAGTTTAAAACGCTTTGAAAGATTGTCACTTTATATCATTCAAGTTAAACATTGACTCGATTCAAAACACAATTTTATGTAGCAGTAACAAGTGTCCTTCCCTTTGTGGGCCTCCCAGGATTGCCAGGGTCCTAAATGACCCTCTCAAGCTCTTATTTGTGAACTTAAAGTGACGTCATAAATCTTACACAAAGAGAACCCGGGGCTGTCCTTACTGCTGTCCTATATTCTGTTTTGTTAAGTCGATGCATTTAATCATCGTCGGATTTAGGTCAAGGTATGCTGGGATGAATGTTAAAATTAAATTTTAACATAACATAACATTACGCGTTGTATTCTCCGAAGGATTAGGCAGAGGTTTACCTAACAAGTACACCCACATTTCTCAATTTATGTTTAACTCCCATGTAATATGGGGCGAGCCTATTGCCATCAATCAGAATCGAATTATTTTTGTTGGAGGTCGTGGAGGAGGAAATTGATACTTTTTAAATAATGTTAATACGTTTGTACCTAAACACGTCTTTGTAATGCTATAAGAACGTATGGAGATTTAATATATATGGAATTCAATAAAAAAAATATCTGCATCGGCCGGGAATCGAACCCTGGCCGCCCGCGTGGCAGGCGAGCATTCTACCACTGAACCACCGATGCTACATTTCGTATATAACAAATGCAATGATACAATAAAAAGTACAGCCAACAAAATAAACCATTCACTCATTATAGTCGTCAGTAAATTGAGTTTCGCAATGTAGGTAAATATAACGATGTTTACTTGCGGTACATATAGAAATAATCAGCACAGTTTGAGAGAGACGTGATTAATGAACACATCATATTCATGCTCAACATAATTATAATGTATTAATTATTCAGTTCTCGTACTTTACCTTCCAGACCGTAATTATCCCACTAAAGGGCAAAAAGTCTTTTCAGAACAAGCATCAATCACCTTGTTTTCGCAACGTGTGTGGTAATTGGAGCATTATACCTTCATACATCCGGATTTCTTCACGTCATTGCATACAAAGGTACACAGAATAGAATAGATCTATAACATTTATTTCAGACGTACTCCATATACTGTTAGTAACACAAAAAACCTTATAAAGCTATTGTTAGTACATACAAAAACAAAACCAAAGCCACAGAAAAAAGCGGCACCGCACAGGAGCGCCAGTTTATGCCAAGCCCTGGACGCGACCACCCGCAGTGTGTCGTCGCATCCAGTGCTGCCTCATCGGGGTGACCCAGCGGCCCACGAACACGCTCAGAAGGCTGTTCCAGCTGGCACCCATACGCATCATAACATAACCTCACGCCTTTTTCTCATGAGGGTAGGCAACACAAAGTGCTTGCTGTAATCTCTACTCTATCTTATGCAGTTAACAATTTTTTTTCGGTTGAAGGTGATCCCAAAAATCATCCCAACGGCTTCAACGCGGTATGAAATTCTTTTTTTGTCGTTTTTTTACAACTTTGACTTGGATTCCCCCACTTCCGGAGCAGCTGACGCGTTAACCCCTGCTGTGCTATGGTACTTTAATTTGATATGATTTTCAGCCGCTATAAAAACTTCGTCAAATTTCTCAAAAAAAAGTTATTATCAAAAAAAAAAATTGCATCGGCCGGGAATCGAACCCGGGCCGCCCGCGTGGCAGGCGAGCATTCTACCACTGAACCACCGATGCTTATACAATAATTCAAAAAATACCCATCGCAAGCTATGCGGTGTAAAAGTAAAAGTGAAGATGCGCAAGACCTACCTTTCACCTTACCTTGATTTGACCTCGTTCCTGATAATCTGCTGATGATGATGTTAGGTGATCTGTATGTGCGAGTATTTCTTGAGTAAAAGTCCGTATAAATAATTAAGATTAATAATTGATTTGCTACAAAATGTGTTTCTTTTCTCTACTTAGTTATCTGAACCAAACGAGATAAACTGGGCAGTTTTTAAGTATTTTGAACCGACTCCTAAAAAGGAAGAGGTTAGTATTCGGGGCGTAACTTTTTTTAATTATTTACTATTGTATTTAACTTGTAGAGAATTCATTTAAAATGTTATGTAAAATCAATGTGTGAATAACGTGATATTGGCAATGTAAAACAAAAGTTCAATTAACAATGTCTGTTAAGTGAGAACAAAATTAAATTAAGTATTTCACTCAAAAGCGATAAGAGAGATTAACAACGAATCATAATATTCACGTTTGAAATCGCAAATGGTACTGTAGATTGCCCCGAGCTATTAGGTACTTTAGGATTGGTAGGACATTGCAAAATGTTTCGCAAACCTAGTTTGTTGCACGTCCCTCACTCCAAGTCTGCGTACAGGCAGAATTCATTTCTAATCCGTGCGAGCAGGAGCTTTAATAAACTTACTGGTGAACATGATTTGGACATTTTCAACACCAGTGTTTCTCGGCTTAAGCATTTGTTGACAAAAAGCTTTTTTACGGAAAGGTAATTGTTTGCGTCTGAATTTTGTTTTTTTAATTTTTAGTTTGTAGTTATTATTAATAGATTGCTCTTTTTTTTTGTTTAATTTATGTTATAGAATTTTGTTCCTAACTTCTTTTTTGTTGTCTTTTTTGTTTCAAGTATTTACTTGTGGAAATTTGTAAATGGCCTTCAAATTCTTATTGTTTGGGAACATTGTTTATATTAGCTGTAAGTTTCCCGAATAGCATAAAATAAAATAAAATAAATTTGTAACAAATTTTGCTATAAATGCTATTAGGCTATAAATTATATCATGCATATTAGCCGAGTTATCACAATTTTTGCGGACGAAGTGCTAAATAAATGCTAAGTATTCTTAATAAATGCTGTTCAATAAATGCAATGGCCTAGCCATAATAGCCGTAGAATTGATGACCGTTGGGGTAGACGTGTTCTTGAGTGAAAAACGCGAATTGGCAAGATTAAGTTGGGACTCCCTCAGGCCAGGTGGAGCGACGACGTCCACAGAATGGCTGATGGCGTGCATTTAATGAAGCCTATGTCCAGCAGTAGATTGCTGTAGGTTGATATTTTTTGTTTTTAATATTCAATGGGCCTACTCTTAACCTAAATCTTGTCAAGAATAGATTTGAGGTCGATTCGATGAGTCTGGATATATGTAGCTTCCATGAGTCTGGATGTGTGTATGGGAGTATAAAATGTGGTTGTACTATTAGTCTGTCTCAGTCTGTCTAACCCAGGGAATACAGACGTGATGATGATGCTGTGACGTGATGTTATGTTATTCTTTCAGAAGAGTTAATTAAACACGAGTCATGATTGTTACGTACTGTAAAGGTTTTAAAGACACCTACCTAGTTTTGAGGATGCGAGTAAAGCTGCAAGTAACAGCTAGTGCTAACGAGCCACTTCCTGAGGTCCACCCTATCTTGTTACCTACATAGAAAAGGCACTGATGCGTTCCGGCGGAGAGCTTCAATAGCCCTCATGTGCTGAGGAGGGCAAGTGAGTGGTCTAAATCGGAAGGAGCCCGAAGTACCCCTCCACATTCCTCAAAAGAAACGTCCAGGAGGACTTTCGAACTGGAAAAGGTATCTTTTGGTATATGAGAGAATGGAGGCAGATCATGTACCTACTAATAAAGAGGGATGATATCTTTAAGAATTGTTTAGGTAACTAAAACAATTTTTTACACATTAAGAATTTACGAAAGCCGAACTCCTTCTAAAACTCGGGGTGTCGTATGTTGCCCTGGTACTATTCGACAATCCTACATCTCTAAAACGTCATATAAACTAGAACTAGATGGCGCCACCACTAAACCTGTTAGTGAGTTGTAGAACGCTCGTTTTCCATCTAAATGTCTTAATGTAATGTGAGGCACGTTCGCGCATACTTATCTCGGCGCCTTGACTCACAGATAAAGGGGGGCTCTGATGAACGGGTGAGGAGGCAAAGCTTTGCATATTTTGAGGAATATTTTTGGAGATTTCGGATGTCTAACGTTTTTTATATCTAATCTTGGTTGAGAAAAATTAAACTTTCGCGAATAGGAAGTTGTTATGAGTATTGCTGGGCTGCCCCACCTCGCCATTTAAAGAAGGATATTACATAATCGCACGAAGAGAAGAAGAATGTTTTGAATGTGTTTGGCACCATTGGTGTATTTTCAGATTTTTATGTGTCTATACACAAATAATTAAGTCCAGCATGTGTGGTTTCCTTAGTTTTAAATTCAAAATTTTATTATTTTTTTATTATTTATTATTTTATTTTATTTCAGACCAATGGATCCATACAGTGTTAGTATGAACTTATCCTATGTTAGTAAATAACAAATAACTTAAAACTACACTAATTGGACATGAACATGTGCACGCACAAGTCTGCCAGCCCAGATTCTAATAAAAGGTCCGTCAACTTTGTCCGCCAGTGTAGCTAAAATACTGTTAGCGCTACCCCTGAATCGCCGCTAAAGATTAAAAAAAACATCGAATGTCGGTTCAAACCTGAATTTTCAAGCAGCTAACAGCTGTTTAGCGAATTTTGAAACCAACAATACTTACTTTCAGTCAGAAGGAACAAAATGCTGAATCAATACAAGCACGTATAGCCCTCTCATAAAAAAAAGGATGGGAGAAACCGTTCTTTCCACTTAAAGCCCGTTTATAAAATCAGCTCACGAAATAAATCTTTATCAAACTGCCCGTCACGTGTGAACACGCACTAAACGTGCGGATTTAGATACAGGGGGAGCTTCTTTGAAATACGTTTCGAAAATGGGTCGCGTTTCGTTTGAGACTTTTGTTTATTTTTCCTTTTGTCTCTTATCTTCCCCCTTCTAAATGTTTCATATTTTTAAGTAAATGTTTTCTTTTAAAACGACGCCTTACCTTTCTGTCGAGTATTTCTGACTCTCATCCCTTTTCAAGTAAAGGTATGAATTTCCATAAATCCTTCTTGACAGATACTTGAAACGAAAGCTGAATATTTTCGGTGTATATTTGGGTGGCTGTGTCAGAAACATGTGGCGTCTTATTTATGTTGTTGGCGACGCCTAAACTATTTTGGATTAGGGTGCCACTCGGGGTGATGGAGTTAGGTACTCTGAATTTAAATTCAAATTGAAGCTGCTCTGCAAAGGCATCTCTCAAGATGTTTCTAAAGTAAAATCGATATGAGAGATAGACAAAGCTCTCTTTACAAGGTGTAACATAATAAACGTAAGACCTCTCGTGTGGTGTCTCAGACCATGAAACTGAACAACTTTTGTTCTATGACTTTTGGAAATTCATAACTTTTTTTTAGTTTTACCATACATGTGGATCAGCTGATTGCGTCAGTTCCTATGGAAAGTATTTTTTTTTTTGCGAATTTCAAGAACTCTTAGAACAAAAGATATTTAGTTTCATGGTGCGAGAGACCACACGGGAGGTCTTGCGTTTATTATGTTACACCTTGTATATTCATAACAGCTTCATAAGTGGTCGTATTTTAAAGATGGCCACAACCCTTGATTTATGTTTTAAAACATGTCGTGTTGATTTATGCTTAAGTTATAATATCTTTCTCAGGTCCGAGTCCCAACCAAAGTGACCATCGCGTAGAAATACGACCGTCGTTGACCGTCAGAAAACCGAAATAGCGTGCCCTGATCATGTGCTCGCTATAATAATAAGAACGTGACGTTCGTTACGCGCGACTGATCGCGTTGTTTAGGACGCGGTGTCTTCCATATCTTGTAACTTTGTATTTACTAAAAGACCTTTGTCGTACACCTTTCGATCTGAGCCCAATACTTCCATTTCAATCTTTTGACCCAAATGTCAGGATCCACTCTTTACCTTTTCATCAGTACTTTTGTATCTTTTTCCTCCTATATCCTATCAATCTTTTAATCAAAGTCCCCACGTTCTATACATTAGCGGTACGTGTTTGTAAGGCTAATAGAAATCTGAATCAGCCATTACTGGAACTTGTTGGGGATAGTTCGCCTCAGCTAAATTGGAATGCCTATTCACCGTACTATTGGTCGGGCTTGGGCCAAGAGTTGGGGCTTCCTCGCTACCTTTTGAAATTGGGGCCATGAAAACAGCGGCGTGGTTTGTCGTCTACAGTTTTTGGCTACAGGCTGCCTGAGAATAGTCATCACCCCTCCCGCACCGCGAAGCTTACCTCAGGCAACATCTCAGTTAAGATCCTGGAATTTTATGTTGTTTTTCATAGAATTTCATCTGAATGTCCATAAACCATCCCTATACAAAAGAAATACATGTGTTGTGTGTACTTACTCTTCAAAACTCGCCCCAAGTAAAATACTGGTATTCAGCTGCATCCGGTTAGACTGGAAGTCGACCCCAACATAGTTCGGGAAAAGGCTAGGGAGATGATGATGACTCTGAGTTTTAGAATTTGGCGTTGTAAAGAGTTGAATCTTTATAACAGGTGCCCTATAAATCTCGATGAGTCATTCATATTTACGGCCCGTAGTCATAAAATATATAAAAGATAAAAATCCGAAGTCATATCTCTCGTTTCGTGGCTCTACCACACGAGGACTTATTTTATGATGTATGCTGTATATCGGCGACCACGGGAACTTCCCTCGCTGCTTGTGTGGCTGCACTCCGATTAAATTTTGTCTCGTCCTAATAACTTTGAGATTTTCCATGTTTTCTTAGCAAAAGGTATTCTTAGTTAGATATGGTTGAATAAATAATACAAGCTTATTTATGAAAGTCAGTGTTTGTGCAGAAAATGTGTAAAAACTCGAAGCATTTATTTCAAATAGTCCATTACTTTTGAAGTGTGAAAAACAAAAAGATGAAGCTACAGTCTCAGTTACAAGGAATAATAACCGTGAATGGGCTGAAGTGGCCCATTCAAAATTCTAGATCTCTATGGAGAAGCATTCTACTCCATGACATGAAACTCCATGGACACTTTTAAACCAGAGAGTTCATTTAAGTTTCTATTTACTTTTATTATGACTTACCAAGTCTTAAAAAGCAATCATTGTGTATAGATTGGTTTGTGCAAGTTTGATATTAATGTATTATACACTGGGTATTAAATATATCCAGATGATTTGTCAAGTTGTAATAATGTGCAAAGCAGGATTAGATCGCCAGAGGATAAGTTATTTTAAGTAAAAAATACCTATAGACCTTTTAATCCATCGCAAAATACGTGATGGACCACTAAGTAAGCAAACCTACCATTCTAATGCCAGCAAAAAATAAAATCGTCACGATTTTAGAGAGAGTACCTCCCAAATTAATGATAGTATTAGAGAAAATAAATCGACGCAATCGCCTGCCACCTTGCTAAATACGGGCTGAACGAGACGAGGTTATAGCGGTAGCTGTGCGAGGAATGAGCTAGAGATGAGCGAGGTTGACAAGTCGAAGCAAGGGTATTGTGCTACCCAGGTATTCAGATCCAATTAGACTGGAAGCTGACCTCAATATATTAAGTAATGGCTAGGCAGTTGATTAGTTTTAGCATTATTAAACCCAATCAAAATCAAAGCATTTATTTCAAGTAGGTCAGTTACTTTTGAACTGTCGAAACAAAGACCAAAATGAAATGTAGCTACAGTCCCAGACACAAAGCATAAAAGCTGTGAAAGTACTGTAGTTGTGCCCATTCCATCTGTATGGAGAAGAACGGGCAAGAAACTCAATATTATAGGCAACACTTTCTCCCTCTTTTTTCATCTTCCTAGTGCATTTAGGTAGGTACACTGATAAACCTAGTAGTCTATAAACGAATATTCTCTAGACATTGATACATTGCCATGTAGTACACCACAAAAATATTGTTTTAATTCAAATATTTAATTTAAATCATAAAAGGATTGAACTTATAAAGCCGTAACACAGTTTCACAAATGCGGCACACCAATACCCAAAATCCTTCATACTCATAGACCTACATAACATTCGGCACGTTTATATGGTAATGCACGCGGTGTTATGAAACCTTATTAAAATTCCACTTCCTGGTTGGAACGTGTCCCCTTTTCCCTAATCCTCAGCTTTTTGGTGGGAAAAGCCTCCTGTTATTATACTCTGCGATTTGAACGAGATTTAAATTCATATTGAATGTACATTTGTGCAGAAATTCGAGAAAAAAATGCTGATTTAAATGTAGTAGCTGATCTTACATAATCTTGATTGTCATCTTTCTATCCTGGTTCCTTGGGCTCGGCGCAACACACTTCTTCTTCCATAGTCCCCTGGCACTTGTCTTTTCATTTTATGTCATTCCTCAGAAAGCAGGTATAGCTACATAGCATTTTAATTAACAGTGAGACCAACGCCTAATAGGATTAGTATTATTAATTGACACGCACCGATCAAATTGTTTGAAAGATCAAAAATGTATAGCTTTTATTTGTGAAATAATATATAAAGAGAAGCGATAATGTAATAATTGTATGAATCGGTCATATAAGCTGCAAAACCCATGACCGTTGGGGTAGACGGTGAAGACCGCGAATCGGCAAGCGTAAGGTCTTCAGGCCTGGTGGAGCGACGAGCTTCGCAGGGTGACTGGTAGCAGGTAATTTATGTTTCGTAGAAGTACAAATAACCGTTCAGTGCGGAATGATTTAATGTGTTGTTTTTTTCGAAAATAATTTTTTAAACACGAACACATCACAGTTTGCCAGTGTTTTTTACTTTTTTACGGTAAATATACGGATCGAACCAGAAGGTACGGACAGGTTGCGGACACTGGCACTGACTCTCACAGTCCGGTGCCCGAGGCCGTGTCCGTACCGGTTTGAACGAGCCTTAAACGGATTTGATAGTTTTTTTGTTTATAGAACCCAAAGGAATGAGATATTATACATAGTTTTATTAAAGGATGAAACCCGAAAGAGGTATTGAAGTTTGTATAGGATAATAGGGCGATCGGAAATCCATCACGGAGAATATTGGACAAAACGATCCCAAAAAACAAATCGTTGGTAGTTACCGCCCTACCGCTCGCACTCGTTGGTATAGTGTTCGCAGCGCTATACTGCTCAACATGAGGACTTGGTATAAGATTTTAAACTATCATGGTCACTAACTTTATAATTTACACTTGAAACGGGAAAGACAGTAAACATGGTAAATATCCCGTTTCGAGTATTCATAATGAGGACTTGGGTTTGATTTCCATGTGAGTGATTTGTTCTACCTAGTTACGTTTCACATTTTCGGATTTGTTTTCGGTTGTTAGCAAAACACTCACCCTCTACCACGTGGGACGTAAACGTAAACTGGTAAATTATATGGGTTATGAATGGTCCCCCCCTCCCCCTAACCCTGCAATGAAACAGGCTCGATGTGATGTTATGAATCAAATTCGTGAGACACCCGAAAAGTAACATTGCAGATACTTCAACAAACTTTTGTTACAACTTGAAATATCTCAAGATTACAGTAGTGTGATAAAGACGTATTATTTGGCAACGGTTTTAAAGAAATACATTTATTTAGGGGATAAGCAGAGATGTAGGTGGCCGCGTCAGCGTAGTATTATCAATTCATCTTGTTGGAATAGTGCCAGAACACGGATTTAAGATGAATATTTCATGTTATTCAATTTTGGGCACTTAGTACAGCCATTTAAGGCTCTTTAGTTTGATTTACAGATTTACAGTTTTTATTAGGTTTTTGGTCGTAGCTCCTTTCGCATTAATGCCTTGAACTTACTTATACGTAAAAACATTTTTTACGTACCTTTTCCAAGTGTTAACTCGAGTCAAGGAATACGTGTTCTCATCGAAATCCTTGTAATAGAAAAAAATAAAAAGAATCAGGCGTTACTTTGTGGAAATCCATGACATTAAATGTTATTCAAAATATGAAGTTTTAATTCCGCGAAAAACACCCGGCCCGGATTCAGGATGCAGAACCGCCCACCCGCCCGTAAAAATATGCACAAGCACTTGCAGGGAAAGCAATAAAATTATAAATAGCATGCCATGCACCGAAACCTATACTCGACACGTGTTTTGCTCCTCCACGGGGTATCCTCAGGAGGTGTTGACTCGACTGGTAATATTAGTAGATACCTATGCATGATGAATTAAAAAAAAACTACACTAACTTCATTTAATTTCCTATTAGATTACTAATACTCTGCACTAAAAACAAAACCACAAAACATAAAAAAAGGATGAAAAAAATGAAAATGAAATGAAAAATGAATGATATTGAAATGTTTTGTGTTCCATCACGAAACATTTCAAAATTACAACATAAATTAAGTCGTCAGTCGCAATGTACTTCAAAAAGTCCTCGGGAATCTCGTTCCTTGATTACATATATGTTGGAAGCGCTGTTCCGCTGCCACATGCTACCTAATTAGTGGCTTTAGAATTTCTCCAATTCTATATAACAAATCCTAAACGAGGTTGCACTAAACCGTAACTTTGTACCCAGCGTTGCATAAATCTCAGTACTTAGGCCCTGGCATGAACCCGCGACGTAAATGTAATGAAAAACGAACGATTGTTTTAGTGGTCGCAAGCGCGACTCCTGAGGATGACGCCCTGGTGTCGATTCCCAGGTTGCACAAAGTGTTATTGTGTTTTTCCATTAGGAATTTCGTAGTAGCAGCCACGTAGTCTGGATTTGTGCCCGGTTGATGCAATTGGCAGGCCCCCTATTACATGGGACTTAAAAAAAACACACCGTAATATGGGTGTACTGTTAGGTTGCTACACCTCTGCTTAAGCGTTTGAAGATTACATTCGGAATATCATGCGTTAAGTTTTTAATAAAAAATAAACAGTATCACATATGATTTGAATAATCCCTTAAAACGTAGTCAATATTATAATATCTGTAACGAGTATTATTAATATCTATATATATAAAATGAATCCCTTTTTCCCTTGGTCACGTCATCACGCGTGAACGGCTGGACCGATATCACAATTTTTTTTTGTTGTGTTTGTAGTTGTCAGGAGAAGGTTCTTAGGTGGGTAGTAGGTAGGTATTAGGTAGGTAGTGGGTATGTAGTGGGTAGGCAGTGGGTAGGCAGTGGGTAGGCAGTGGGTAGGCAGTGGGTAGGCAGTGGGTAGGCAGTGGGTAGGCAGTGGGTAGGCAGTGGGTAGGCAGTGGGTAGGCAGTGGGTAGGCAGTGGGTAGGCAGTGGGTAGGCAGTGGGTAGGTAGTGGGTAGGTAGTGGGTAGGCAGTGGGTAGGCAGTGGGTAGGTAGTGAGTAGGTTGTGGGTAGGTAGTGGGTAGGTAGTGCGTAGGTAGTAGGAAAAGGTGCATTGCAACGCATACCGGGAACAGCTAGTAATTTTATAATCCTTAGAATTTATTTATGTTTACTCCTCGCGTTCGTGCCAGGCCCACAGTACACAAATAAAGTTCTTACAATACCTACATATGCGAGAGATTTCTCAGGAAATGGAATGTTTAAGAAAATATTTTCATTGTGAACTTACGTGCAGCGATGTACGACGCAAATTGAAAATGTTTTCTTACTAGAACGCTCGTGAGTTGTGCTTCGTTCAGAATGCTGAATCATTTGTATTTTTCAATCTCAAATCACAATTTAGAATGAAAATGGACGTCGTTTGTTGTGGGTACATTTGTCTTACATATATGACAACAAGACGTTGACTTTTATATAATCTTGATGTTATCGTCAATTATAAGACCTTGAAGTCTGATGAGGTCTTTTGAGTTCGGTCCATCTTTGTCGAACTGGTCTGTGAGAGAACCGCAACTTTCCTTTCAGCAGCAAATCAAGTCCAGATCAGGGTTGGTCTCCAAAAGCCCGTTGACCATCTTCATCGTACATGGTGTAGTGGAGGATCGAGCTACGGCCCGAAAAAACGGGACATTAAATAATTTATGTATTCTAGAACGATTGTAAGTAATTAGGTTTTACCAATAAATAATGGGTATAGTTCCGCATGCTTAGCTAACGCAATAGTATGACCGATTATGCCTAACGTTTAGGTACAGGTAGCTTTCAGGACACCTATTGACTTTACCACGTATTCAGTACATCATTGTGAACCCCCTAATAGAAATTTAACTAAATACGTGGTAATCGTTTATCGTCGATGACCCTTCCTCCGTGTGTAGGCATAATAAAGATAATTATTCACTTTATTTATTTTCATACAAATCTTATACATTTTTAAATATTTCTTAAAATAAAAACAATATAAAAAACATTTAAAAATATGAAAAATTGTAGCCCACCGGTATCGGGAACAGGGTCCAAGCTATCGGCGGTCAGGGCTCCAGAGAGAGGAACCTCCTAACAATACGAGCCGTGCCCAGGAGTACCGCTTTCTGAACCAAGCCCTTGATCCAGCTGCCTAACGAGAGTCTCCTCAGGTATTGGTCGAGGCTCTTGGCAATTAAGCCATAGGCTGATACAACTATCGGCACAATGATCGCTGAGTCCACATCCCACATGTGGACAACCTCGTGAGCCAAGTCAAGATTATAATTATTATATTCCCATCGGAACCTACATTTCGTTTTATATCTACAGCCCATCCGATGACAATTCCGTAAACAAATTGTATTGTATCCTCTTTATTTTCCTTTAACATGCACACAACTAAATGCAAACCATATCATTAATATACCAGTTTGTTTGCGCTGTATTCGCTGCTCATTCAGCCGATATCCAATCAAAACAGAGCAATAAATGCTCTGTTCGTATTGTTTCCGGACAAACATTGCAGCAAATTGTAGTATTCATGTTGTTTTCGTTAAGACTTGAAATAATGTAGCAACAGATTAAAAAATCGGTTAGCTGTGAATGTGTTACCAATTCACTACATACCTTATGGCAACTAACATAACATAACGAAAGGTAAGCGTCGCGGTCACGAGCCACCGCGACGCGACTTATGATGCTACGGCGCTCACGCGAAAATAAACAATACACGTCGCTTTTTGCAAGTGGCAACACCCGAGGTGGTGAACGGGGTGTAACAGAGAGTCATCCTTCTTGTGCAGGGTCTCTCTCAGACTCCATATACCTAGTCTATGGCCATAGGTCAGTACTGCCTTTATTTCGACTCATCTCATGAAATCCGTATCGACTGATGTGGATGTTACCGTAAAGATTCCTGTGAAACAAATAGTCTGAAAATTAAAAAGAAACCAGCCCAGCAGTGCAAGCACGAATCTTTGACGAGTCGTAAAAATGCGAAAGCAATCAAAAATCATCGACGGTAGGTTGTTCTATCCATATCCGTGTTATTAAATTTTACTTCGTGGTTACTTACCTACGGGTGGATAAAAAAATCCGTTTCTTCTGTTCAGATTGGTCCGTCCATAATTTTTTTATTATATCAAACAAAACCTAACACGAGTATCTCAGTGAAAATAACAATTGAATGCTTATTTTTATTTTTAATCATTAAATAATTAAACTAACTAAATACATAATTAAATAAAAACTATTAAATAACCTAAAATAAGAAAACTAACAACAAACTATAAAAGGGCATCAATAAACTGGCCATAGGTCAGTACTGCCTTTATATCGAAAAAAAATAATAATAATAAAAACCTCTATAAAAACCGTCGTAATCTTTATACGTTAAGTTTGAGGTTGTTGAAGGTCTCAAGTACTGAGAAGCCTACCAATCGCTCGACATTGGTCTCCCCAACAGCCTGAAGGCAATGTCAATTACAGTTTTCAAAAGTTGTTTTAATGTATAGACACCAGCACTTCAAGCTACTACAATCTGTCAAATTTCTTTAATAGATTTTCGACTTTATCGCTAAAGCATTAGGTTCAAGGTTGATTGGGAAATTTTGACAGTTTCGGGTTCCTTGATGTGATGGTGTCTGTACTTAAGATCCATCGAACCGTACCATATAATGGGACAGTTGAAATAAAGTTCATTTCTCAAAATCATTGCAAAGTTCCCAATGGAAAATGAGGTACCTACTGAGTTTTATTTTTTGGATTTTAACAGCCCGTGTGTTTGTTAAATTAGTTTTTTATAGTTCCGTGACTGACGGGTAGTATTTAATTATAGATTATGGTTCTTTAATAATCTTTCTTTATGCAACATTATTTTTAGTATATGCGAAACCTGATTATAGTTTGTTCAGAATAAGTAACTGAATCGATTCCAATAATTTTTAATCCGTAAAATATTTTGTACCAAAAATATTTAAAAAAAGGCTACAAGTTGGACACCGAGCGACATTAAGTACCTATCGCAATCATTTAGGTACCTACTGCCAAATTATTATTATCAAGACGACCGCACAAAAACTCGGTCAACCAGGTAACAGAACAAGCTTATAACTTTGTGATTTTTCAAGATACAGTTTTGAAATTTTGTACATAGATTTTTTACATAAAAATACTAGACACGTGTTTCAGGTTTCGCATATACTAAAACTAATGTTGTATATTATTTCTTTGTATATTATTTAAACTCTATATTTAACAAAAACAAATGAAATTTGGAACAAGGAGTAGCCAAATTTTGCAACAAAGGCTAATATGGCAGTACTTTTATCCCAAAACGACCATTCCCCACTACCGTAGCGGTAACAGTTAGTACTATAAACACTGTAGATTTCACCTTTGTTCTGTAACATCTACATACTGCCGCTGCACCGGGGTAGACTATAATCTTTATTGTAAAAGCGCCCCGTATCTCCGGATTCGTGAATACATTGCAGCGTCCCGGTGTTCTCGTTAGGTGCAGTTTACTAACCTACCTTCTTTGTTCTGAATAAACTTGTTTTTTGGGACGAGTTTTATGATAAGGCATAGTTGGTTTACTGTGAAGAAATAGCAAACAGCTTCTGTGTTTATCAGAAGATGTTTACGGATGGTACGATTGAGATTCTCTAAAGGGTGTAAATAGAACCTTAACATAACCGAAAGGCACTTGTTCTCCCCGTCTTTGCGATCATTTTTTTGTTCTAGACCATACCTCGGAACCTTCTAGTTACGGAGATATTGGGTGTCAAAGTTCGAACTTTTTTACAAGTTTTTTTAGATACATGTTTTTAATGTTAGATTTTTACTTTACACACCAACACGACCCCCGTACTATTCAATTCATCCGTCAGCACAATGCTTTGAGTGCTTTCCATCGAGTCCTACCGTAAAACGTGATTTTTCACCCCAAAAAAAAGTCGAATCCCAACAATATTTTTTGCGTAAAGTTACTTAGCTTGATGTACAGAAAGCTTGGTTGACGGGTATGTGGAGGGTCTGTTTACACTCTGTATATCCTACGGTTGCATTTAAATAAGATGGCGAAAAATGCCATTTACTCTGGACTATAGAAAGAAGGAAGAAAGATAGAAAACTTATTTAGTTGGCACATGGTACAAGTGCACACAAAACTTATAAAACTTAAATCTAAAAAAAATAAAGAAGATAATATTGTGTGTCTATAGCTGCTCATCGCTCATCACCCTGAGCTCGTAGGACCTAGATCAATACTGCAAGTCATAGGCCTCGATTCTACTAACAATAATTGCTATTTTTCCACACTAGAACTTGTCCACCAGTGGGATGATACAGGTTTACAGTAACCAGTAACAGCAGTAACCAGCTTAATTGCAAAGAAAGTCTTTTTTTAACTTTGCCCCACCCTGAAATTTTTCCTGTATCGTGGGTGCGTTTACAAACATTTATCTCACATACACAAACAGCCAGACCCGGAACAACTGGAGGCCGTACTAATATTTGTTCCGTGCCGGAATCCCGTGACACGTAGCGCAGCAGCCAATCGCTCTGCCACTGCGCCAGTCGTGTCGTCGTCGTTACTTTATACTAACATGCTGTTTCATCATGATCGTCATAAAAGTTGCCAGCAACGGCAAGAACCATCCTAATTGTAAAGCAAGATTTCATCGTTATAAAGCGAAAACCTTAACAAACATGCTGTTTCATTTACCTACCAATTAGCAAAGTGAAAAGCGAGGTAACTTGCCTTGACAAATCTTTTATCCCTCATCTGAATGCAAGCCAAAATTCATGCCGTCCATTCTAAATCCCGCATTTTCGTACAAAAAAAAAACAAGTGAACTCTCTTACTGTACGGCAGATTCAGTGCACCCTGCCATTACCTCGTTTGCTTATTCATTCCCGGTACACGGTAACTTCATTTGTGACTTTACAAAGTGCTCTAGCAGAGTCAGGAGTCAAAAAGTGAAGTTAGAAGCAGGGACGGTAAACATACGGGATGCGACTGTTTGGGAATGCATTTTGTAAGGTAACATGCAAATAGGACTTGAAGGTATGTAAACGAGTTTATAAAGCGAATAAGCTTTTGAAACATACATGACATCTCGTATATTCCTTAGGGGTTAGCACGCGTATGAAGGTACTACAACCCCACATTAAGCCAGTTAAGCATGATGTAAGTGTCATGTAGTGGGGTGAAACCAGCTCAAAAGGACCAGAAAACGTAATTAACTCCCCAAGATAAGCCTGGTAAATTTAAATACCTATCGTACTAACTACTTCTAATCCTACTAACGTACACTAGCAGTATACGTCTAATTTACTCCGCTTTCGTGCAGCTTCTTACATATCTTGTGCACAAAAAAAAAATTCTGTTATTTTTTCTAGCTCCATATACGGGGTGGAAGGGACACTACTTCTACTACTTCTTACTTTTATTATCAGAATTATGTACTTAGTATGTGGTAACCGTTTTCGCGTCGGTGTCCTTTCCACCTTATACGAGTATATCGTAGATACAGGCCCTCTGCACCACAAATCACTAAACATGTTTAGCGCAAAACGTGTTTAAACAACGGCTCTGTTTCTGTCACTCGTTTAAAGACGACTGAGACAAAGTAAAAGTTTTAAATAATTATGTTTACCACTAAAAGTAAGTCACTTATTCGCTTCCCTTTAATTCGCTTTGCTCCCACGCTACGATAAAATCAGAAATTCGATCTCAAACGCTTCCCAAGTTTGGAACAAAAATGCTAGTTTAATTTGGCGTCGCGTTCGCGACGTCAGCTAATGGCGTTACTGAAATTTACGCCCTCATTCTAGTTTTACCGAAGTTACGAACTCCAGCCGCACTAACTTGTTCAAACTACACGCGTGCTGGGGTATACCGTATATAATATATTTCGCTGGTTGTACAGTCGGTAAAGGAGATAAATATACAAGCAGCTGAATCGGAACTACCAGTAGACTTTGGTACTTGATTCGTTTTGATACCTTTGACGGTGGTATACAGTCTTTTTATTTAAGTACTTCGACCATAGTTCGTTCTTTTTCACAGTGGCTAGTTTCATGTAGTCCCCCTTAACCCAGCACATTGAGTGGTCTTCTGAGGAGTGATCTATAATATTGTGGATGCTTTTGTTTGTAAATTACTTGATATTACTGGGGAAGTATTCTTCTTAGCTAGCGATGGCAACTTAAATCGAGTCGACTCAGAGTGACGAGTTTGGCCCTTTCAGTGGCGCCGAATTGGGTCCTGTAATGAGCAATTAAAAAAACAACAAATTATATTTTCATGCTTGTATATTTAACTGTTTTGTTAACTATACTTTAGCTGCCAAGGTTACCTACGTACATAAGTTTTAGTTTTGATATCGGTTCGAAGTTTTATAGTGTCTGTTTGAGATGGAAATGATAGATAAGTTTGTTTTGGAATACTTATTAAGACTCGGCATCGAGTTATAGGTAGTACATACGTGGTTGTTACAGTACTGTAGGTTGTAAAAGTTTGAAAATGGGACCTAATGCTAAGCCTACGCCACGGCTTGTTCGTTCCTTGGTGTGTCTACGTGTCTGTCACATGGCTGCAACTTTTAAACTGAAATAAGTAGTCTGTTGAAAATTTTATATTACTCTGGCCTCTATAATGGAAACGCACTTCTTACTTACCTTCGAGCAGACAGATTTAATGATGCAAAACTGCTTGTAAATAATCTAATTACAAACCTTATACCTCGTAAATAAACCACAATTCTGTATACAGTACGTGTATCAGCCCCTCTATTTATCTTACTGAATAGCTTACTTTTCACCGCGTCATTCACGAGCTATTTGTTCTCATTTAACTCGTGCCAACACGACGGAATATGAGTCATATCTGTGTACAAAAACTAGGATAGTAGTAAAGAAATTACGGAACAGTTTAGTTTCAGTAAGAAGCGTAGAACATCTGGTTTTTCTTAATATCCAATTTCTGGAATCCCTGACTTCGAAACGGCTAGAAACCGGCGAGATAGAAACCTAATTTCCCTTTACATTATCTTATTTACATGCATTAGAATTCATTATATTACTCGTTACTTAAGAGCAAGAGGGAGTTTGCTTGGGTTTAATCACATGTATGTTTTAGGTTTTTTTTCGTGTGAAATCTGTGTCCGTATGGTCGATTTTCCAATACAGACGTCTGAATCGAGGAGCCACCTTAAAACTTAGTAACTGTTTAAGGGTTTTAATACAAATTCCAGGTTTGAGCCTACGAATTCGGCTAATTGACTACAAGAAATTGGTTGTATACGCATTTAAATATGACACATGGCACCTCAAACCGTATGGGCACTGACATCTGATCCATTCTGAAAGCAGAACCATGTTGGTCTGACTGCAACGCACAGCATAAACAACTGAAAATATAATATCTATAAAAGGAGGAAATAAAAAAATCTTACAGAATAATTCCATCTTTGAATTTACCTTTCAATTTATGCGACGCAATCAAATTGTACCGAGCTCACATAAATTCAATAAGATATCGCGTCTTACAATCAAAGTGAATATTTTTCCTTTTTTAAACTTCTTCATATCTATTGGTACAAAAAGATACATGTAGAGGTGCATCACTGGAGTAGAAATTCGTGT
The DNA here is from genome assembly GCA_963082995.1 of Noctua comes. Taxonomy (NCBI): domain Eukaryota; kingdom Metazoa; phylum Arthropoda; class Insecta; order Lepidoptera; family Noctuidae; genus Noctua; species Noctua comes. The sequence continues at coordinate 16,430,338 of OY720270.1, forward strand.
GACCAAAATTTGTTTCGTTAGATGAGGTCTGTGTCCCACCAGTGGGGACATTAAAGGTTGATTATACTTATGCTTAGGTTAACGAAGTTCAACATAAAACGTTAAAAGAAAATCTAGAATTAACAGCAAAACACAAGTCTCTTAGATAAAGCGAGAAATATCACGAAAACCAACGAAATACGGAAGTCGGGGCAAAGAATACATAATTAGCACAGATAGTACATTACATAATCTAACTAGTTAGGAGTAGGACGTCCGACAACCACAGAGCAAAATAATCGGCAGCGTCTAGAGGCGGCAGAATGAAGTTCGTGTCGTCTAAGGTGCATTGAGCGCATAATATCTATCACGGACCGCCTTCCAATTCCAGACCAGTTGGTCAGCTTGGACAGCTGGCAATCGCTATCAGAACGTTTAAAGTCACAACTGGATTGACATGAACTTTCTGTAGCTTTAGTATGTGTCAATCTAATCCATTTTTGTACAACTAACTCCAGGACTTGAATGAAGCAAACGACAGAGCTGTCCAAGCCGCTACGTACTGGTCGGACAAAATCTAAGTCGTCGATTCGAGAAAAAGATGTGGAAAACATTTTTGAATTTGCATCTTCGATATGGCTCATATAATTGCTTCTAGAATGTCACTTTGCCTGCCCAAGTGAAACGCGATTTATGTGGAAGGTGTAGTCATTGCCGCTTCTAGCAGCGGCCACTGCCAGGGTGTCTCCGTGTTATGTGTCCGACAACGAATTTGATTCAATTTGTACGACTGCCTGTAGCTTCTCCTGAAATATATCTTATTAGGTTTGTTCAAATTTAGAATTTTAGCTTATTAGGTTTGAAAGTAATGCGGTTAGACTGCTGGTTGGAGCTTTAAGATAGTAGGAAAGGTAAATAATGATGACTGTAATAAATATAGAAACAGACAAAGATTTTTCTTTAAAAATATACTGCAATATTGAAAAGTGCTTTGTAGCTCAGTACACATAACATCAGGGCTGTAATCCCCGAAGGTTTAGGTAGAGGTTACACTCTTATTTCATCAGTTATGTTAAATAAGTCCCATGGGCATGAGCCTATGATTTTGCTTTCAACTGGGCTAATACAGAGTCCGAACTTCAAACTGAAAAAGACGTTAAAATAAAAGAAAATGATTATTTCATATGCACTTATTTTTACTAACTGTAAAGAAAATGCAGGTACCCAAATCACGCTCCACGGAACAGAAAGGTGAAGCATATAAAATACTGTTCAAAATTTTCCCCTCGCAGTGTAAACTGAAACTTCCTTCCACGAGTCGCTGTACCACGCATCGGCGCCTCTCCAGTGCTGAGCTTAACGCAGCTGGACGCAGTTGTGTTGCCTATTCTGCACTGCACTGTATTACACTGTAGTGCAAGATAAAGTGTAATTACTTTGTGCACTGGAGTGTTCGGAAATGGATTGGATAAGACAAGTGATGTTATTTATTTGCTTGTCACTGTAGATTGTGCATAATAATTTATGTATTTATTTTTTACATTGATAGGACAGAAAATTACTGTCAGATACCTAAAGCTAATCTTATTTAAAAATTCTGTACCAGTTTCCAGCATACACACACACACACACTCACTTTGCAGAACACACAGTTCTCTCATTAGAGTTACAGATTCAAGTGCAGCGCAACATTTGTATCTTTAAACGAGTTTAATCATTTTGATTTTGCACAAACATTCCAATTATCATAATATTAAAATAACTTTTTGCTACTTTTAGACCTGACGGAGGAAATCGCCGTCGAGGTAGACCGCGGCGAAGTTGGTGTAACGATCTGGTCTTGAACATGGCCAGATATCGCACAATATAGAGAGGTTTGAAAGGAGAAAGGGGACGCCTTTGGCCAGCAGTGGGACACATGATAGGCTAAGAAAAAAAAAAAAACTACTTTTAGCGGATCTTGAGCAGACAGCCCCGCTACCGCTACTCTGAATAACTAATTTATTATATATGTATGAGCGATACCAAATATAATTCGTGCAAAAACCGGAGTAGTAGCAGATATTCAAAATGCCGCATAAACATGAACAGTATCTAAAACTAGTTTCTCCGCCCCTTTTATTATAAGGCAACAAAGTCATAAGGATAATCTGAGCATGAGAAAATATTTGATGTATGTATTGGTAAGTGGGTGGTAAGCCTCGTAACACAACCCCCTATAAGCTGATAAATCCTGCGCTTTCGGCTGGCGCAGGGATACTATTGTAACTCGATGGATCAAAAATAAACGTGACTTTTGAACTTACAATCATCATCAGTATTTTAGCCGATAGACGTCCGTTATGCCGTCTTAAGCAAAAGGGGCGGAAAATCTGTGGAAAAAGAAAAATAAGCATACTAAACAAAACACTTTTATAAAAAAATGAAGTTTTCGGAAGTCGGTGACTTTTTTTTGTTTTTTTTTTTTGCGCTTTACGTTTATGAAAGGCACACGTGTTTAGAAGTTCACATAGAAATAATGTGTCATCATCATTCATTATTGCCCTTATCCCAATTTATTTGGGGTCGGCGCAGCATGTCTTCTCCTTCCATAATTCTCTATTACTTGTCATTGAAATGAAATTACAAAAACTACATTTATACGTGTCGAACTGATAACATCCTTTGAAGTCGGTAAAAAAGACGCATCTAGTGAAACTCTTTTTTTTCCATTCCTTTTCCTCAGATACGTCATTTTCACTTTTGGAGACAGTATTGCTAGGCATAAGCCTCCCCCAAGTGTTGCCACATGGACAAGTCCTATGTTTCTCGTATTCAGTGGTCGCGCGTTCTTTTCGTTTGTCACACACAATCATGTCGCACTACCCGAGGCCGTAAACGCAGCGAGTTCTGCTCGAGTTCCAATAGTATGTCTCTAAGTTAAGTTTGAAGTCTCTCAGAGAGTGTTACATCTATCTTCAAAATTGTCTATGTGTTAGCTTAACGATGTTTCGTTACGGCTTCAACTCCCAGCTGCGGTATGGAACATTTGCTGGTTTGTTATTATTAACCATACACAACTCTGTAGGTATTCTATGTATAACAACAAATGCAGATATTTTCTTTTTTTTTGTAGCTGGCAACACGAGTATTTGAATTGAATTTGGAACACGGATAGGACCTTTTGGCCTCGTACAGGACCAATTTAATTTGTTTTCTTAAGTTTACGTTCTGGAAAATGAAAAATCGACTATCGGTACATCGAGGTGCTGAAGAGTTTGTACAAAAACGCCACCATGTCAGTCCGACTTCAGGACCAGACCTCGGAACCTATCCTTCTGCAGCGAGGTGTGAGACAGGGAGACGTCATATCTCCGAAACTGTTCACCGCTGCACTGGAGGATGTCTTCAAGGTTCTGGACTGGAGAGGGCTAGGCATCAACGTCAATGGCGAGTACATCTCTCACCTTCGGTTTGCCGACGATATAGTGGTCATGGCTGAGACCATGGAGGACCTCAGTACAATGCTCGATGACCTCAGTAGAGCTTCCGAAAGAGTGGGTCTTAAAATGAACATGGACAAAACCAAAGTCATGTTGAATGCCCATGTAACACCCACTCCTATCAAGATCGGAGACTCTACACTCGAAGTTGTAGACGATTATGTCTACCTGGGACAAACGGTCCAGTTAGGTAGGTCTAACTTCGAGAAAGAGGTCAATCGTCGAATCCGACTCGGCTGGGCAGCGTTCGGGAAGCTGCGTGGTATCTTCTCGTCCAACTTACCGCAGTGTCTCAAGACGAAAGTCTATGACCAGTGTGTGTTGCCAGTGATTACATACGGGACCGAAACGTGGTCGCTCACAATGGGCCTCATCAGAAGGCTGAAAGTCACCCAAAGGGCAATGGAGAGGGCTATGCTCGGAGTTTCCTTGCGTGATCAAATCAGAAATGAGGAGATCCGCAAGAGAACCAAGGTCACCGACGTAGCCCGAAGAATAGCCAAACTTAAGTGGCAGTGGGCAGGGCACATTACTCGCAGAACGGATGGCCGATGGGGCCGAAAAGTTCTGGAGTGGCGACCGCGAACCGGAAGACGCTGCGTTGGAAGGCCTCCCACTAGGTGGACCGATGACCTTGTAAAGGTTGCAGGGATCCGCTGGATGCGAGACGCACGGGACCGGTCAATGTGGCGACACTTGGGGGAGACCTATGTCCAGCAGTGGACGTCTTTCGGCTGAAATGATGATGATGATGATGATGACGTTCTGAAATAATTTTTGTATTTTGTGCAATCTCATCCATTTTTTTTGTGTTTTGTCCTGTGTGTCGTACAGTATAAGTACTTTTTCGTTCTTTTTTTCTGTTGCAAGTTCCCGTGGGACAGAGGAGGCTGCAGGCAAAAGCAAGAAAGTAATAAATCGTACGATTTCTATAACGAAACATCACTATCAAAATAAGGATGAATGCCGAATGGAATCAATTTGTTACTTATCTATTGTTTGCTGCGGAATAATGTAAACAATACTTATTGGTTCTCTCAAAATGAATGTGACGAGAGAATTGTGACTGAATTCTGTACTGAGACAAATCTTGCAACATTATCGTTCTCTTGAACTTACCCCAATTTGTCCAATCTTATGAAATTTGTGTCTTAGCAATGAATGTCGTCGCATTTATACGTACATTTAAGATTTGTCTGCCATGAGATCTTTGCGTTTCTGTAGCTATTCTTTCTTGCTTCAAGCTGTGTTACCCGGAACTTTTATAATCTCACAACATGATATAACATAACATCACGGCTGTAATGCCCGACGGGTTAGGCACTTTAGGCAGAGGTGTATCTAATAGTACACCCACATTTCACCAGTTATGTTTAAGTTCCATGTAATAGGGGGCGAGCCTTTTGCCATCAACCGGACACAAATCCAGACTCCGTGGCTGCTACTGAGATATTCCTGGTGAAAAAACCCAATAACACTTTTCCCAACCTGGGAATCGTACCCGGGACCTCATGCTCAGCAGTCGTGCTTGTGACCACGAGACCAAGAAGGCAGTCAGTTTTATAATCTCTTCTCGTCCTAAACTGTACAAATTCAAATTACCAAACACTGAACTTATACTGTCACTTACGGGATATCTTCCGTGATTGTTCATTATTTTGAGCTCCCGATATTTCGTTTCATGCCGCTTGCAACAGCGCCGAAATATCGGGAGCTCAAAATAATGAACAATCACGGAAGATATCCCGTAAGTAACAGTAAAAGTTCAAACAACCAATTAAATGAAGTAAATAATAAAACTGTATGCCTAGTCTGCTTTATTATTAATAATCGAAACTGGATATTTACCATGTTTACTGTTTCTTATGAGTTCCCGATATTTCGGCGCTGTTGCAAGCACCATGATCACGAATAAACTGAAAATAATATCCCGTTTCGAGTATTAATAAAGGAAGTTAGTGACCATGATAGTTTAAAATCTTATACCTAATCTGCTGTTAAAGATTGAATAAATACCAGGCAAACTTTTTGTATTGCAATCAAAACTCGAGCTACATAAATATTGAGGCAGTGCTATTGATATAAACGTTACCTTTGAGTCTTGAATATCATTTGCGGACGCCAGTAGTCTTTAATTAACCTTTAGTAGCATCGCAATACCATCTAGATTTAAATGACGAAGCGCTAGTTCTTTGCCAATGGCTTCTTCCTCGTTGATAATAGGGATGTTTCCTGTGTAAAAAAATATGATTCTATTTAGTCCGTCAGTTAGATTATCGAAAAATATTGGATACGTATTTTTTGTTTTATCAAATCAATAAAAAATGACGAAGTTAAAACGCATCAAAGATCATAAGTGGGGGCCTGTGACGTCACTTTTCGGTAAAAAGTGTACTGAAGAATGACGTCACACGAGTTTTCGACGCACTGTATCATCTTCATTTTTAGTTTTCGTGAAAAAAGAAAAAATACGTTTCCAATATTTTTTGGAACTCTATCTGACGAACTAATTAGATTTTTTCAGGAAACATCCCTATTAAGTATTTCTACCAACAAACTTTCACACCCTGGGTTTTCCAAAACTCCACTATAAAGAAGGGTCTTTAGGTCTCAGAAATGTTCACATATTCTGTCTCTTTCAGCTTCAAACGAATGGCAGAAACAGAACGACGTTTAGCGCTAAACGCAAATATTGATTTGTGGTGCAACCGGGCCTTAGGGGTAGAATTAACAAAAATCATAAGAGGATCCTGATCTCATGATTGTGTTGCTTCAGTGATTTCTCTGCTGGCTCTTCATCAATGAATCAGTTAGTCAGTTTCGTCATCATCTGCTTAGTATTTTTCTACCCATGTTGGTATGATCTTTCAGTATATTCGGATATAGCTGATAACCAGTATTTTACAGAGACAACACATAGCTAATAATTACATAAAATATAGTTAATAATTCAAATTCATTTATGAACTTACTCAACAGAGTACTGACAGGTTTAACAGCGAGTCCCAAACTAGGCATAGCCTGTATCTTGGTGACCCAGATGATACACAAAGTTAAAAAATTACAATGTTCTAGCGCAAGAAAAATAACTTAGATTAAATTAGCAAAATGTGATCAAAGAAATAAAACAAAAAAAAAACTAATAATTAATTACATTGAAAATACATACATATATACTTATTTTAGGTTATTTAATAGTTTTTAATTAATAATGTATTTAGTTAGTTTAATGCGTTTTAAATTTGCTGGAAATAAATTATTAATATTTTTATCCTTAAACCTCAATAAACAAAAAATATAATTTACAATAACTTACAAAATTACTAAAATTAATAAGAAAAATGTGACTGCAGAAGGAAAAATAAAAACAAAGGTAATAATTTATAAAATTGAAAATATATATCAAGCAGTTGTGCACGAATCACGACAAACGGTTTACTGAAACTGTTTCTCAAAGTCGAGATAGTATCGAAAGTCTATTTATTTTCGATCGCAATGCAGAACTCGATCAACCATTACTCGAGCTAGGAGTCGAAATGCACCGCAAAATACTTTATTTAGATACGTACGAGGCGAAGAATTGAATTGCAGAACGGAAAAGAAAGATTTATGTGATGAAGTGTAGAAGCTTGATCAAAATACGGGTAAATATGTACAATATTTAGAAGTAAATACCAATAAATGATGTTAAGATTAAGGAGTTTACACAAAAGAGTAAGTCAATAGTTTGAACAAACGATTCATATACTCGTGTTGCCATAGATAAGCCTCAACGTTGACTAACAAAAATACAAGTGAGAGCATTCATAGCAGTGTTAATTGCATCTACAAAACAATGAAACGATTGCTAATGGAGTGCTTGCAGTTTGTATTATGTTTGCTACACTTCTTAGGCTGCCATCAGACGGATTACATCGCAGCAACCGCGGGCAGTGATATCGGTGATTTTTTAGTTGACAGATTGACATTTCACCATTTTTGTATTTGGATCTCTTTCAATTGGCTTATGTTTTTTCTGATAATTAAAAGTAGTCGAGTTTCTTAACTTATTACCGAAAATGTTTTAACAAAATCACTTTTTACTACCGAAGTAAGTTAATATAGCGACTGCGCGCGGTTGCTGCGATGCAGTCCGTCTGATGGCAGCCTTAGGGAATACAATATTATATTTTAAGCAATTGAGCGAGACAAGTTGAGCACAGACAGATTTTCCTAAACACAAATGCAAAAACGCACACTCTAGTCACCGGAACAAATTCTGTCATAGTTATTTCACTAACAAGACAACTAAATTTAGTGCACAACATAATCCTCGAACACTAATTAAAGCAGAGTCTACACTCACATAGCTCGCATGTGTTTGCTCTGAGGCAGTACGACGCAGTACACAAACCTGTGACTGTGGCAGACTGGCTCCGAAGTCTCCAGTCTGCTACATGGTATAGGATATTGTGCAATGAGACATAGCTATATTATAATTTGGTCTAAAAGTGATAAAATTAGGATATTGATGCGTGTTGGCACCCCGGAGCTAAAAAATGATATAAAAATTGGGATTTTTAAGCAAAGATTGGCATATTAATCAGCCGTGTTTTGGTTCTACGATATACAGGGGTACTAAGACTACTTCAATAACAACATTATTTTAATATTACTTCAGTGGTTCAGGGTCACGTTTCTAGGATGAAGCCGGACAGATCGGCGAAAATAGTCACACAGTGGGTCGTGGGTGCCTGAAAACGGAACTGGAAATTGAAACTACTGATCTGATTCCGAAAATTCATTCACTAACGGGAAGCCATATTATCTTATCCTACCCTATCCCTAATCTCCAAGTGTAATAGGCTACATTTAAAACGTTCCCGTGTGATAATAACGGGAGCGAAGCCGTGAGAAAAAGATAGTTTAAAACAGAGCTGCTGTACGAGTCTTTTGTTGATCTGTCATTTTGTCGATTCTTCCGTCGACAAAACTAGTTTCTACGGTGTTCATGCCACGCGAGCTGGTCAGTAACAAAACATAAGGATGACCACGTAACTGTTTACGACTTACCTAATATCTGAAACGTGACTCTGAGGTTTGACCTCAACAGACTTCGTCGGACAAATATTGTCTATAGGCCGCAGGGCAGAGGGTATAGGGCAGGATCTTTTATTACGCACGCTAAATATTCCTTCTGTTAATTATTATATTGCGTCGACCCTTAGTTCGGGACGGATGTGCTTGTTCTTATCTCATGTTGGCATGAGCTATTATTTTATTATGACCGTCATGGTTTAAAGATATAAAGTTCAGCAAAGTTGGTAGAGGTACTATGTGCCCTTTTCACGAAAAAACATAACTGTCGGTACTACCGACTGTTGGAGTGATGGGTATTAAGAACTTAGGCCAGCGATCATATTATATATGTTTATTACTACCATATTAATTTAACAGAATTTTACATTTTAAGAACGAGTTACAGAGATACAGAATTAAAAGCAGGCGACGCCATGACAGATATAATGGTTAGTTTTATAGAGGGCGGTAATGTTGCCATACCATAGATCAAGATAATCACATTAAATTTACCACAGATTACAACACCGACAATTATGTTTTTTCATGAAAACTGTTATGAACGAAGATGAGTGATTTTGGTTGAATAAGAAAGTACCCACAAAACATCCCTCCACCTTTAATTAGAAAAAAACTCTAAAAATCTATCACGCAGTTCTATGTCGTTTCGATCGAGTGTCGGGCTCAAGTTCTACGGAGGGAGCTGCTGGAATCTGTTCCCTTTTTAATGACACCGGAATTCCTGCTTGCGGCTAGTAGGTACTAGCAGCAAGCAGGAATACCAGTGTAAAAAAAATACATGTAGTCAAACATAGGATAAACAGAAAACCAGAGTTGTCGACATAGCTCACAGAATAAGTAAGCTGAAGTGGCAATGGGCCGGTCATATTAGCCGTAGAACCGATGACCGTTGGGGTAGACGTGTTCTTGAGTGGAGACCGCGAATCGGCAAACGTAAGGTGGGACGCCCTCAGGCTCGGTGGAGTGACGATCTTCGCAGGGTGGCTGGTAGCAACTGGATGAGAGTCGCTGAAAATCGAGTTGAATGGCGTGCGATTGAGGAGGCCGCAGTGGACTGCTATAGGCTGATGATGATGATGATGAAACATAGGATAAAAAAGGCAGACGATTCGAATTCCTTTAAAAATGTTCAAATCATCCAGAAATGACTAAACAAACGTGTTTATCAGACTTCTTGTCCAACAATTACTATTATCGTCTAATTTTATTATTTTTATCTTCAAATCACTGTTAGCGAGGTCAAGTCTTTGTGAAAGGTGCTCTTGCGCACACATCTTCACTTTTTCTTTATATAGCCGCGTGAACTGGTAGGTATTTTAGTCACGTACTGTGTAAGCATCGGTGGTTCAGTGGTAGAATGCTCGCCTGCCACGCGGGCGGCCCGGGTTCGATTCCCGGCCGATGCAATTTTCTTTTTTATTGGTAGACTAATATTTTTATCTGGTATTTTTTTTTTGATATTTTATAACATAAATAATAATTATAAGTGATGAGTAAATAATAGTTTAATTACTAAACACATGTAATTGTAATATCGAACAAAGATGAAAAAATATAAGATTCCATAGTATTGTTTCAACAAATCTTTAATAACGTAAAAAAAATATTAAACTGAAATTACTCGATACCTACTTATCATCAACCTAAGAACTAAAATAGGGAAATGCATTTTTTTTTATATGTTGGTTATATTTTATTTCTATTTTTAAACAAATTCGATTTTAATGTCTCCTTCAATATTAAGTTGGTAGTATTTATTTAGTATAGGTACCAACCTGAAAAGACGCAAAACCTACTTTTCATTCCACACACAGTTCTTAAAACAAATTACATAAACTTTCACCTCTTTGGAATTACGCACAAAACAAACCGAATTCGCCAAAAAGTAATTTTAATAACGCCCATCTTAAATCTCACGAAAGGGGTCCGTGATATTACCATATCAGGCATCATATCTCGAATACTGATATTTTTATGCAAACCCCTCGACTTACATGAATATCGATCGAGATATGAATTATACATTGTACATAAATCTTACCACACCCACTTGTTAGTAAATTTTATCGTTTGCGATTTTTTTTTAGGGAAATGTCACATGAAGTACCTATGTTTGGTAAGGACAATGAGTCACACCAATGTTTTTTTTTATCAGCATGTCAAAAAATAAAAAGAATCTGGAAAAAATAAACGTTAAAGTAAGGCTTCCGCGGAAAAATCCGACTAACGTGTGACGTCACGCTGCGAGCTGCAAGTCGAAATAATAAGTGCAAACCACTTTACAAATCAAATTTTATCAAAGTAAACACTCGTAGAGTTAAAATAATAAGTGCAAACCACTTTGCAAATCAAATTTTATGAACGTATACACGCTGCATCACCCGCAATCGGACATGATACTCGCAGCGTGACTTCATCGCAATAGCGCGCTAAGGAACGTAAATTTAAAAATGCGGTGAAACTTTATAACGCTGTAACTTTGGAAATCGTGGTCCGATTTAGATGAAACAAAAACTATTATTACTTGCACGAGTACGCTAATTAAATGTGGATGGTGTATTTGGTGAGCGTGTAAGTTTCAGCCCAGTGCATCATGACAGGGAGATGTTTTGCGGGTGTAGTTGGTAAAAATTTAATTTTGAAAAGTTTCATAAAACTGTATTGAGAAATAAGTTGGTAATGCAAAAGATATATTATAGTGGTTGGTAGTGGCAAAAGCTACATGTTTAAGTACAGCATTCGGTATCCTATCTCAGAAGTTAGGTACTGTTCACCGTCATAACATCATAAGATGTTCTTTTCCAAAACACACATCAATATTTCCATACTGAAGAAGTACACAAGTACCTACAATAAATAATCACAATGCATGCAAATTTTTATAGTAAACCAACACGACATGCCCTGGCACTTGGAACTCTGCCCATCCCCCATCCCGGAAGGAGTCGTATGTCACCGCGCTGTCAACGTAAAACGAAACGCATTCTTACCAACATGACATTTTTATTTGAATTTGGAATACCTTCTTGGTAGTCATGTTTTATGTTTTTGAATATAGACTACGGAATTTTCGGTATGGAAGTGGTAAGTATCACTGTTATTGGTTACAAAGCAGAGTATATCACAACATTAAAACAAAGTGTTTACAGTAAAAAATATTTATACGTTTTACGCTGTTCTTTGGATAAGGAGAGAATGTTGAGAAAAATACAAATACGAAACATTGAAGGTCTCAAAACATAATTATAATTGTGATAAAAAGCTCTGGGTTAGAATAACATGAAAGCCGGCTTCATCAGGTTTCGCAAGTCTACTTAGTTCATTTTATTTTGCGCTCAGACTTGTATGACGAGAGTGAGCCTGCTAAGCTCTCTATTTATAGCCTTCAAAAGTCCTCTTCAGTCTCATATTCATATGCGTTGAATCGCTCAAAAAAACATTCATTTAAATCCAGGTATATTCGCGAAATATAAAGCCGTGCCGTGCCACGTTTCGTTTGCGAATATTTTTTACATCAGCCAGACATAATGAGGTCGCGTCGGATCGTAGTTAGCGTTCCAAATTCAAATAAAATGACGTTGTGAATTTCGAATGTATTGTATTTTTTTTAAATGAAATTCGGATTAGTATGTAGGAGTGTATTAATTTAGAATTTTCGAACAGGTATGTTTTGGTTCTTTTTTATTCCGAAACGGACCTTTTGCATTCAAATTCTAATTCTTTATTGCATATTCGTTTGTGTTTTTTTGTTAACACAGTTCTATAGCAACAATTTTACCTCTGACAGCAACCAAACAAATAAACTAAGAAACCTTTTAATAAAAGAAAGTATTTCAGGATTTTCTTTTATTTATTTTTCTTAATAAAACGAGAATAAAGCTCTCTGTGATTTTGACAGCCTTGCCAGTGGCAGCAGCCCAACAATAACCATAATTAAAAAATATCTAATTATTTATGGTACTTCAGGTGGGCTCTGTGCTGTTATCTGAATGGTCGGCAAAAAAAGTAAGTTAAGGGCTTAAGAGTTGCCAAATGCGCTTTTTCAACTTAAAATATTGAAAAACCTACAAAATCTACGAGCATGAAAAAAATCTCACTCTTAAGGAGAATTTATGTATTATATTTTGAGAATATATTATATTTTGGCCTAAGCAGATTTTATTATATAACAAAAACTACTTTAAAACGTCTATTAATCCGCAGTATTCCGCAATATCGCGATATCAAGAAATACATATCAATCGATTCTTACAATCAAAGATTATTTTAAAATATGAAAATTCAACCTGTTAATTTTTTTTGAAATCCTTGTTTATTAAAATTTTGTTATATGTGAAAAACATGCGCAAGCAAACTCCCATGACGAGAACGTGTCAGTCTCATGTGTGCTCCTCAGGGTCTTCAGCGTATCTTAAAGCCTTAACACTCTTATTTACAAACCTTCTAAATTAGCACAGTCACATGAAAAGCTACTCAGCATTACATAAAAAAAAACTACGCATTCGCTGTTAAAAAACAGCTGTTTAGTATAGGTTGATGCCAACTTGTTGGATAACCTCACTTTTATTAAATCTTTTATAACTCTGCTGTCAGACTGCCAAAATCCGCAGAATTTGTTGAGTAATTTGTGGAATAATATACTAGCGACCCGCCCCGGCTTCGCACGGGTGCAATATATACATATAAACCTTCCTCTTGAATCACTCTATCTATTAAAAACACCGCATCAAAATCCGTTGCGTAGTTTAAAAGATCTAAGCATACATAGGGACAGACAGACAGCGGCCAGTGACTTTGTTTTATACTATGTAGTGATAAGCTAATAAATGACACCACTTTCATCGTTTTACTTTCAGACCTCAGAATGTATGAAAGTGTATCTGTCTCCTTTGTGTTATTAACAGTAGCGAAGGGTCAATTTTTGTAAGAGGTAAGCCGGAGTACATCTTTAATGTGATTATATTATTTGTCTTTAGAATACTGACTGTGACATTTTTCAAAGGGAAGCCGGTAGGAATCGAGTTGTATGGAACCTTCGCCACTGTTTATTAATGCTAAATCTCTTTTGTTGGCCAGAGAAATAGAGAATACACCCACTTATCTTAAATTCGAGTAAGTGATTGTATTCAATTTAGTTCTGATTGTACTATTAAATAATAGGCAGAAACAATATAGCCGTAAAATAATAACATAATAGTATTTAATAAAGCTTTGTTTTGTTAAGTTGAAAACAATATAACGTTATTATTTCGTTATGACTTTAGTCTGACATTGTTGGTTTATTTTATGGCTGATAGTTCAATTGTTTTCGAATAAAATATTCTATTGTGACCGAAAATAACGTTATGATTAAATAGCTGTTCTTTTTGTTAAGTATTTATTGTTTGTACCGTTCAGCATAACAAGAACTTAATTTTGTTTCAGTTTGTTTGATTTACTGAAATTCATTATCATTATAATCGTTCTCCTGTCCTTATCCCAATGTATTTGGGGTCGGCTCAGCGACCTTCTTCTTCCATACTTCTTCTATTACTCTTTATCTTATCAGCCACCTTGTTTCTGGCCATATCATCGTTCACACAGTCCATCCAACATCCAGTTTATTTGGTCTTACTGTATTTTTATAGCCATCTATGTACATTCACACTCAAAACTTTGGTCAGTGGGTCGTCTTAGGGGCAGATTTGTAGGACAGGAGTTGGAGTATACGCTTAGGGGCACTATAAGCAGCAAAGAAAACAAATAAAATATTCGGTTCCTATGGCTGCTGGGTTTAAAGTAAACTTTTCTAACTACATTTTCTGCATCACATGCCGATACCAAGACAATCGATTCCCACACAACTTTCAGACTTCCGCTTATGTACTAATCCATTATTTTATCCGTTGGCGTGACACCACACGTCCGCCTTAGCATTCTTATCTTAGTACATGTAATTGCCTTTCATTCGTTCCTTTTGTGGCCCAACATTCTGATCCAAACACGAGCATTTTTTATAAATCTTCCCCTTGGATTACTGAAATTAGCATCGGAATTTGCGTTACTGGCAGTGGTTGTTAGCATGTTTATATCATGAGGTCCACGGTTTGATTTCCAGGTATGGCAAACTGTTATTGAAATTTTACATCAGGAACTGGTCAGTAGCTATCACGATGTCTGGATCTGTGCCCGGTTGACGGCGATAGGCACGCCCCCAATGTGGGTGTACTATTCCCTAACCGTGCGTTAATTACGGACAAATAACGAACAAGTTTTTTTCTTGAAATACAATTTTATTTTAAAATTCTTAAAATGAAATGAAAGCTACTGCAGACACCTTAAAATATTATTTTCTTCTTTGTTCACAAACTTAAGATATAAATTACGAAATGAACGGAACATTCGCACGAATGAATCTTTAGATTTTTCATCTCCGAAGTGTGAGTCAGTAAATTGCTTTTTAAATTGCTGAAAAGTCCGCAGCCTGAAGAAACTTAACTCCATTTTCATTATTGGTTTTATCTCAATTAAAAATACTTTGATCTTCTAGTAATGAATGAGTCTGGCTCGATTTTATTCCTTTGAGACACTAGTGCGGCAAGCATAAACTGTTTATTTTATTATTGACGCAAGTTTTGAAGTCAATTAGCGATCTGATGCTGTAGTGCAGAAGATTTGAAGACAAGTTTGGCAAAAACTCCCGATTAACTAATAACTTCACTAACATTGAAACTATCTAACTGTCACATTGGTCTTAAAGCAAAAATGTACAGTCAACCGCACATTATGTGGTAAAACATGCACTATGAAAACCGATTTTACTGGTACGACATAAAGTTGCTGTCACTATCGAATTTTCACCTCTGATATGCGGTTTGCTTCGCCTCCAGGTAATATTCAACAAAGAGTGGTAAAGTAATTACCAGGTCGGTTACTCTAAGCTGGACTATACAGTGTGTGTCGGACAAAAGAGTAATGTGGGATGTGGGTGTGTGTCTTTATAGTTTTTTTTAAACGAAACCTAGAAGTGACAAAGTAATAATGAACATAATAATGTCATATATTTTTCGGAAAACCTTAACATTACATGTTACAAGATTCATATTATTTGTCTAAACTGGTACTATACAACCAATTCATTTAATAATATTCTACATCTGAATAATAATAATAATATTTTTTTTTATATTTTTAAATGTTTTTTATATTACTTAAACATTTTATATGAAAATGTAATTAATTTGGATAGAAATAAATAAAGGAAATAATCATAATATTTTTTTAACATTATGAATTTTAATTTTACTTCAGCTTCAGTGTGAAAGAGATAGAGCTATACTTACTTCCGAAATAAGATTATAGTAATATCTATGACAGAAGGAGGTAGACGACGTGAAAAGTAAAATAAAACGGTTTCTTTCAAATAAAGTTTTCAACAAAAAAGTGTTTCTTTTGTAAAACAAAACGACAAAGTCCAATACGGTAGGTACCGTATTGGACTTTGTCGCCTTTGCCTCACAAAAGTAAAAAGTATTCTGCTGATATTCTTCTAAAGTTTTTACCGTCATCTGGTCGTCGAGTGCTGCGTCAGGGAAACGCAAGTTGCGACAAAAACTTGCGACATAATGTCGTCTGTCCCGGGTACTAGAGTGTCCACAATGCGCTTATTTGATCGCTTTTTGATTTAACTTTGCAATTGATGATGTTAGTTTGTGTAAATGCAAGTATTGTTATTTGTGTAATTGCGAGGGTCACACGCAGTGTTTGTCTAGTGGACGAGGTCCTGGGTTCGATTTCCAGGTCGGGCAAAGTGTTATTAGGTTTTTTTCCTTTCCAGCACGCGTAGCATGACCACCTTAGAAACGGATTTTGTCGACGGAAGAATCGACAAAATGACAGATTGTGAAAAGAAATCTGTCAATTTGTCGACACAATCTGTCATTTTATCGATTCATCCGTCGACACAACCTGTTTCTACTGAGGTAGAAACGTGTACAGGAGTCTAGATTCATGGCCATAGGCTCGCTGCCTATTACATGGGACTTGGACCAAACTGGCGAACTATGCGTGTGTGGGTTCCTCGAAGGCTGAAAATGTTATACTCCACATTAAAATGTATTTACCCAGTTTTAACCCTACAGGTTTACAACCCTCTAACGACCCAACTGAAATTCCCGTAAACTAGCCAACAGGTAACAGCCAATGATCGTACCCTAATATTTTACGATGTAAACTATAATGCTGGCTAAACAAGTGGGAACTCATAAAAACACCCCAGATGGCGCCACTTTATTCCCCCTAAGTTTTTACCATAAATAACGCTGGAGGCTGTAAAGGTATCGGTTCAGCTATTCGCGTCGAGTTCAGTTTTCATTATTGGTATGGGAACAGAGTTTATTGTTTTTATTTTATGGGACCGGTCAGTGTGGCGACGCTTGGGGGAGGCCTATGTCCAGCAGTGGACGTCTTTCGGCTGAAATGATGATGATGGTGATTTTATAATAAAAAAATAATAATAATTTCATTTATTCAGGTAATTAGGACCCATTGCCATTCATCACAAAAAACACAAAAAAAACAGAACATTACAATTTAGTCAAGAAATAAAATAATAAAATAAAATAAATTAAAATACAAATAGAAATATAAATACAAATAGAATTGATCATTAAAAATTCAGCTTAACTTAATTAATTAAAATTCAAAACATTAAAGTGTAAAACATAAAAAAGATAAATAAAACAACAATTACAATTTTCTAGCCGGCACTGGAACAGCAACATGCCTGCCACAACAATGCCGGATATAAGGGCAGTCCAGCCGGTTTGCGATCATTGCCAGGGGTTTTATGGGTGTCCCGATACTGGATAAATTATTTGCGATAATAGAGGAGTTTGTGGCTAAATAATAACAGAAGCTGGGGTCGATCTTCAGGATGAGCCGCGCTTGCCTAGTTTGTATTGGTAAAATATACAAAAAAAAAAAAAACATTGTGAGGAAAAGTAGTTTAGTAATAGTTCGGAGATTGTATCTGTTTGAATGCAATGGACTCTCCCATTACACTGAATTTTAACAGAACTAGCAGAATTAAACTCCTCTGCCTATTTTTTTCAGGAAACAGTCGTGATCTTAGGGAAACTATCAATGAATTTATTTTGTTTGTTTACATTACGGTATGATTGTGTAAACATGACTATGCTGAGTCGACAACCATGTTTGTTTATATTTTGTCGTGTCTAAAAGAGAATACAATGGCGAAAAAAACATCCTACTGTACCTAAATGTGAATGTTTGTTTGTTTTTTACTCAATCACGCAATAACGGCTGAATGGATTTGGGTGAAATTTGGTACACTGATCACACACCTGGAGCAGTATTGTTTTTATCTCACATCAGTGTGGGTTGTGGAGGTCAAATAGGCAGTCGCTCCATGTAAAATACTGGTATTCATCTGCATCCGGTTTGACTGGAAGCCGACCCCAATGTTGTTGGGAAAAGGCTAGGTAGCTAATGATGATCAGTGTGGGAAAGAGATGGAAGACAGCACGTCTAGTTCCTTGTCTTTCCCATACTGAAGTAAGATTGAAACAATACTGATTTAAAACGTAATGATAGACCAGGTTTAACTCATAGGATATTTTTTGTCCCGACAAATGAAAAATGCTAAAATTCTGAAGTCCACGTAGTCGAAGTCGCTGGCAAAAGTTAGTAGTTAATAAAAACAAAAACATGTTTTGACTCAGTTTACATTTTCATTATATTCATAGAAGGCATTATTAAAAAAGTTTATCATTTTGTAGGTACAAAGAAAATTTTTAATATCATACAATCTGTTGCGGAACGTTTAATTAAAATACAAAGGGACGGGAAAATTATAATATTTGTTTTGATTTGGTAATCTTCTGTTCTTAAGAAGGTATCTTTGTTTTAGTTTCAAAATATTTGATATCGTTCTTCAGGGGACCTCGCCCTCTGTCATTGAAGAGGAAACTCATGGACATGTGCATTCTTCCTACCCTCACCTATAGAGTGCAGACAAGCTCACTAACCAAGCGTTAAAAGTCTGCTTTCGGGGTCTATCAGCGAGCAGTGGAGCGCAGTATCCTTGGAGTTAAACTTACTGATCGTGTTACCATTCAGCCAAACTCAAATTGCCGATGTGGGTCACACGGCTGCCAAGCTCGAATGGAACTGAGCTGGCCACATCTGTCGCATGCAGGATGAGCTATGGGCTAAAGTTACCACACAATGGGTCCCAAATAGCAGCAAACGGTAAAGAGGCAGGCCCACGAGATGGCGGGACGAACTCGACTCTTTTCACAAGGATTGGCGAATAACAGCACTGGTTAAGGATAAGTGGAAAGTGGGAAGGGAGGCCTTTGCCCTGCAGTGGGACACAAGTGGCTGTTAATAATAGTAATACTTCGCGGGTAGCACGCAGTAGCGAAGGGTCAATTTTGTAAGAGGTAAGCCGGAGTACATATCTTCAATGTGATTATATTATTTGTCTATAATACAATACTGACCATACCATTACACATACTAGAACAGAAGACGGTAGAACATACCGTTTTTCAAAGGGAAGCCGGTAGGAATCGAGTTCTATGGAACCTTCGCCACTGGTAGCACGGCTCCTGCCGGGGACTGCTGGAAAGAGATACCGCGGCCTTGGAACACAAAGGGCTATATCTGAGCGGAGCGGAAGGGAGTGTCAGACTTGTGTTGTACTGACTAAAATGGATGGGTTTTGGGACGCCCAGAACGGGAGGCGTCATTTGATGATTTCCCATACGAAAAAAAAAAAGGATCTTGTATGTGTTGTACATGTTCTGCTTAAGCCTACGGGGAAAGGCGTGAGGTTATGTACGTATGTGTAGTTTTCTCTTTCCCTCCTCTGTTGTCACTCTCGTGCACAAAATGAGGTGTATTTATAATTTCTCAATACATTAGTATCTACAGCTGCATACTCGTAAGTAATGGCGCAATAATGAGAATCGTAGTGAAAGGTGTGTTCTTGCTCAATCTGTGCATCTTTGTCCTACTTTAGCACACGTACGAACAGCTATATTTGTGTTCTAGGTATTAGCATCGGTGGTTCAGTGGTAGAATGCTCGCCTGCCACGCGGGCGGCCCGGGTTCGATTCCCGGCCGATGCAACACACTTTTTGCCTTTGTTAAAATTCTATTATAGCAATCCCCGGATGTAAATATGTAAACAATTTTTATTGGGTATTCTGATAACAAAAAAAAGCAATTATTTCTTTGTTTGTGCCTACTTTTTCGATGTTCAATAAAAATACTTAATAATTTTCGTATGGCTTGTACGGTCACGCCTCAGATTTGTTTTACTTTATTTATGATCACATTACATAGACCCTATACCCCTTTGAAAAAAGGTAATCGCGATAAGGGACCTTTTTCAAAAACCCCTTGGAAAAATACGGAAGACTGCCTAACATTTTTTATCAAAGTCCGGTTCTTGGTAAGACTACAATACGGGTCGAAATCGCATCCCTACGTCCCAATTTCGTTCAGTAAAGAACTCGCGAAGTTCAAAAGGTTTGATGAAAGACGTCAGATATGGGGTTGAGATGGGACGTCCTGTTGTATGGAAAGAGGGACATTAGAATAAAAGGATTAATATAATTTTATTGGATTTCTGATTCTATTTGGATAATATATCTTATACGTCATAATATCGTATACGCACGGCACGGTTGGCGCAGTGGCTGAGCGATTGGCTGCTGCGCTGCGTGTCGCGGGGTCAATCCACGCACGGAACAAATATTTGTATGGCGTACAGGTAGTTGTTCCGGGTCTGGCTGTTTGTGTGTGTGAGTTTGTAAACGCACCCACGATACGGGAGAAATGTAGTGTAGTCCTAGTGAGGAGCATTGTAGACATTTACACAATATAATAGAATATAATTTACTGTACACCAAAATTGAAACAACTATTTCATTTTTTTTTTTTTTTTTTTTTAATTTATTTATTTATTTATTTATGTACACACAAAATACTTAATAAGATATTACATTAAGATAGAAGAGCACAAAGGTACTGCTTATTTCATTAGAAATCTCTTCCAGCAGACCTGCGAGAGGAAACTAGGATTAGAAATGTAGACACAGTGTGTAGAAAAGACGGTTTTACAGTTTACAAATTACATTTTTTGTCTGTTTTCGTATAAAAAGTAAATATAGTTTTAGTGGTTATACATCTGGCACACGGGTCCTATCTTCCTTGATTTACATAAGTGCTTTGTTTCAGTAAATATATTTAGGTACGACTGTTGGCTGTTGGTACTTGCGTCTATAATGCAGACATTATGGCGAGGAGGTATTTTACGTAATGTTGCTGTGGGATGTAGATAGCAATTTTCTTAGCTTGCGTTTTTTATAAACCACTGAATATTTTTCTCAGTGTGTCGCCAAACATCTTTATATTTTTTGTTTTAAATAGTACTACCACTTAGAAAGTAGGCTCTTTCGTATATTATAAAAAAAACGACCTAACTTGCCAAGGTATCGGTACGTACATACCTACCTCTCGATTAATATTAGATCATGATCGATGTACCACAAGTTAGATTGTGATTGACGCTTAATGAATTTTAAAATGTCGTTCTATTTTTGTCAAAATGTTGAAGTACGACATTTTTTAGTAATTTGTCGTGCAAGAGGATCTTGTAATATTCTTTTTTGGCAAATAGTCTTAAAAAAAATGTTGGCACAACCATAGAGAATCCTTTTCCCAGCGTAGCAAAGTGCACATTCTAATAACACTTCTTAAAGTAATGTAACTGTATGAACTCCACACTAAGTATGATTACATATGAACTTGGTCCGGTTTAAAGCAATTTTCACGCTGCCGTCCTAACGCTTATGTAAGAGCATAGAATAAATTTGCGAAGATGCGAAACTTCGAAATCTACCAGTCTAAACACCACCCGTAGTTTAAGTCGTGGATTGAACTTAAGTCGGACTAGACACGCCTACTTTTCACCCCATAAGTCATATTGACAGCTACAGTTTGTTTATAATTTGACATAAACGCCCACTTTTCAAGGGTTTTGTAGTACAAGAATGTTTTGGCGCTCGAATGAAGCTGACAGGGGGGCGCTGTTGGTAAACCTTTTGTTAATTGTTTTGTAAAAAATATTGAGAAAAGAAAGAGATAGCTGCGTTAGTTCCGATGTTTGCCCGCGCCATCAGATCCTTGAAACCTACCTTGTGGGTGACATATGTACCTACTGAAATCCAAGTGAATCGACGTGTGTAAAATTGTTTTCTTGTTATAGCCAAAGCAAGATGAATTTTGAGGAGTATGTCGGTTATGTAGGATACGATATGCCATACAATTATTTATCGCGACCCGATGCCGACAACCCGTTAGAATGTGACATCAATATACAGTTCCAAAGACACTTTCGATTTTAGAAGGAAACCGTACAAAAATTGGAAAGCCATGCGAGAGGTCTTTGCCCAGCAGTAGGACATAGAGGACTGATATAAAATAAAATAGGGAAGCTACTGTAAAAGAAAACGCGGTTCGATTTTGGTTCCAACGTTTTCGTTCTGGAAATTTTGACCTACAGCCCGTGGACGGCCCTTGTTGATAAAAACTATTTTCCGTCGCCTTTAATTTCCAAGCCAGCTAGTATGTAGTCGGGATTATTAATCAATGATTATTAATATTGCGAGCACTTGCAAATATCCGTGGTAAATATATATAAAGCACGGTTTCTTTTTCAAATCGGTAGGTATTGGTATCGGTAGGTGTTCATTATCGTGGGATTGTATGAATTAGCAATCAAGATCGCGTAAATAATTATATTAGTGACAAATAGTCGTAATATGGAGTACCGTACACATAAAAGATGAATACAAGCTTAATTCACGTGATATTTCTAAAGCATGAGAAAACTAACGAACCATTTTGAATCTCAGACAAAATGGTGCGAATGGTGCTTATGAGCGAGCTTGCCCATACTCGTGTTGTTTAGTTTATACCTACGATACCACAAAGTCGCTCTCATCATCTATCTATACTTAAAAACATCATCAAGAGTCAAATAGGCCTTCGAAACTCACGTAGACGGGCCATGGCGCGCAGTGTTACGCAGGGCGTGCAGGGCGCATTTACCTATTAGTAAGTAGGTAGAATATTTCTGAGGTAGTCGTGTCTGTAAATATATGTGAAAACCCGATTTTCGCGTTGGCTCGTGATATAACATCATCATCATCATCATTTCAGCCGAAAGACGTCCACTGCTGGACATAGGCCTCCCCCAACTGTCGCCATATTGACTCGTGATACGCGACACTGATATTAAATATTATGTAAAAGTATTATGTCTATATAGATTCCTAATGAATCATTTGATTGTCGCCACCGGTGTCCAATCTCGAACCAAGTTATCAATATTTCACATAAATGTAATGTAATTGATATGAAAATGAACAAGTTATAAGTAAGTACATGTAAGAAAAACGCGAGTGTGTCTGTATTGCTCAAATAAAATGAAATACTTACACTAACTATTATTTATTACCTATTCAACTTTAAAAGTAAAAGCTTACACATAAATCTTACATAACTATTATAAATGCGAAAGTTTGGATGAATAGATGTTTGTTACTCAATCGCCAGAACGGCTGAACAGATCTGGATGAAACTTGGTACAGAGATATATTATAGTCTGGTATAGCACATAGATCTTTCTACCTGTAGTAATACGGGTAATCCCATTGCCTTTGCGGTACTATCGCAGTAGTATATAGATTGTAAATAGAAGGAGAAAGAAAAAAATACAAATTTGATGCAACCAACTTGGATGTAGCGCTCGTCAGCCGCTGTTGTGGCCAGTTTCTGTTATATTGCAATAATAAAACAATCAAATCGAATTCTTATTCGCCGTTGCGTTTAGTGGTTTAGCCGGCTTATCTTAGGTTTGTTTTCATATGATACGGGAAAGGACAGGTGTAAGCTAAACATGAGTAGCAGGCGGCTTGCTACTGCTAAACGGAGGAAGAGAAGGGCCGATATATGAAACCCACCATTATGTTGGGTGACCACAACCATGTCATGCGCACAAACTCATTCTGCAGAGTAATGATGAGAGAATAAGCGATAACGAATCCAAAGAAATTCAAGGCTACTCGGTCCATCGTCCAACTGAATTCTTCCCTCAACTCTGGACGACCGGAACCTTCTAATCTCAGGAATTGCTGGTTCCAATTGAAAAAATCTTTTAGTGTTGGATAACCCTTTTGTTGAGGAATAGGAGCGGAGCATTAAAAAATGTTGCGAAAACGGGTTTTTTTTAAATATAAAAATCGCGGACGAAGGTCGCGGGCAACAGCTAGTATGTTTATAATTGTGTGATGATCATATTTGTATTTTTGTTCTCTCGTTGGTCAAATAGTCATAAGCGCAATTGCACGGTGTGAGGTTATGGGTTCGATCCCCATGCATGCAGTGTTGTTGGGTTTTACTAACCTAGAGATTGGATCCAGTCTTACGTAGTCCTACGTGAATGAAAATGAAAAATGTCCTTTGTTTTTCTATGTCTATAAATGTGTAATTTAGATATTTTTTATACGTGATACTACTTTTAAATAAAATAAAAACCAGTTGGCTTGTATAATAATAATTTAATTTATTTTTTCGGCCTCGTCCCTTGTAACCTCACTGAATCGAAGTAGTTGGGCGGCACTCAAACGTTCGAGTTTTGCCTTTTGGTACGGTGTGCGTTCGCGCAGCGGAATGTTGTTGAATTTAAAGATTTTAATTATGCAGATAATTAGTGTATGACGTCCAATAATTGTGTATGGTAAAAAAAAATTTGTGTATGCAGCCATTGTGGAGAAATTCACCAAAAACTGATTCCGCTGGGCGAACGTTGTCCTGGCGGAACTTTTTTTAATCCATATACTTTAGAAGGAAAGAGATGTGTCCAAAAATTAGTGTGTATTTGTGTGTAATTGTTTATGTATGAATGAAATCAGAGCATGCATAAACTTCGGAGAAATTCAAGTTTCCGCTACGCGAACGTTTGGCCATTAGCTAGTTTTCATATAAAGCGCTTACATAGAGAGCTGTAGATTTTTACATACGTTGTTTTGAATTTGTTTATATTTGTTTAAAAAACAGATTTAGAAAAAGTCGTAGGGTTTAAAAGATAAAAATATAAACGTAAAATACACTTATTAGGTCTTAGTTCTTAAAGTATGCACTTTGGGGTCTAGATTTTCACGTTTACACAAACCTTGTAAGTGTCTGCAACATGTTGCCAAGTATCAATGATGTTCCGTTAGTAATTAAAAAGTTATAGGACAATTTACCATGAATAGATCACTGTTTACAAAGCAGTCGAATATCACGACGTTCTAAAGGAATTGCATGGTAAAATGTATGCCAATAATTTGTTTAATCATTCAACTATTCACATGCAAAATTTCATGTCATTAAATTCAGTAATTAAAGAAAGACAATTATAATACTGACGAAGCATCGAAAACCTACATAATCCGACCAAGTTCGGATAGCTATAAAAAAGCGGCCGTGCCATATATCTAAGAAACGTTCTTAACTTGGAAGATTAGTATTTATTAATATGGGTCAGTTGCGTACACAAGCGTTAGGAAAAAATAAAACAATTGCATTTCTTGAATGAAAAATATTTTTTTAATAATAACGCCACTATGAAAGCCGAGAAAGATAAGCAAATCAAGTATCTTGACTTGGCTCACGAGGTTGTCGACATGTGGGATGTGGACTCAGCGATCATTGTGCCGATAGTTGTATCAGCCCACGGCTTAATTGCCAAGAGCCTCGACCAATATCTGAGGAGGCTCTCGTTAGGCTTGATTCAGAAAGCGGTACTTCTGGACACGGCTCGTATTGTTAGGAGGTTTCTCTCTCTGGAGCCCTGACCGCCGGTAGCTTGGACCCTGTTCCCGATACCGGTGGGCTACAATTTTTTATATTTTTAAATGTTTTTATATTGTTTTTTAAGGAATATTTAAAAATGTAATTTATTTGTAAGGAAATTAATAAAGGAAAATGAACGCCACTATCTACGATAAAAATAAATCTTCAATTAACAAGTACTTCTCTATTTAAATATCCGTGTACAAAAATATTTTTAATTACTTACATAAAAATACTTAACTACGTGATTAAAAATAACGTTTGCAACGACAGCAATAGACTTAAATGTATTTTAACTAAAATAGGTTTAATAAACGATTATGAATATAAGGGTGTAAAATATTTCGAGCTTCATTAAAAATTAAAATCAATCACGTAACTAGACTATTCAGTTGTTTGGATTTGATCAACATTAAAAAAGTAGGTGTAGAAAAATAAATGACCTATAAATTATATCGAAACAACAATTGTGTTATCACCTGTACCAATTCAATACCGGTATTATAATGTAAATTTTGGGATGTTACCTAAATATATTGCACGGCCGCTTTTTTATAGCTATCCGAACTTGGTCGGATTATGTAGGTTTTCGATGCTTCGTCAGTATTATAATTGTCTTTCTTTAATTACTGAATTTAATGACATGAAATTTTGCATGTGAATAGTTGAATGATTAAACAAATTATTGGCATACATTTTACCATGCAATTCCTTTAGAACGTCGTGATATTCGACTGCTTTGTAAACAGTGATCTATTCATGGTAAATTGTCCTATAACTTTTTAATTACTAACGGAACATCATTGATACTTGGCAACATGTTGCAGACACTTACAAGGTTTGTGTAAACGTGAAAATCTAGACCCCAAAGTGCATACTTTAAGAACTAAGACCTAATAAGTGTATTTTACGTTTATATTTTTATCTTTTAAACCCTACGACTTTTTCTAAATCTGTTTTTTAAACAAATATAAACAAATTCAAAACAACGTATGTAAAAATCTACAGCTCTCTATGTAAGCGCTTTATATGAAAACTAGCTAATGGCCAAACGTTCGCGTAGCGGAAACTTGAATTTCTCCGAAGTTTATGCATGCACTGATTTCATTCATACATAAACAATTACACACAAATACACACTAATTTTTGGACACATCTCTTTTCTCCTAAAGTCTATGCATTAAAAAAAGTTCCGCCAGGACAACGTTCGCCCAGCGGAATCAGTTTTTGGTGAATTTCTCCACAATGGCTGCATACACAATTTTTTTTTTACCATACACAATTATAGGACGTCATACACTAATTATCTGCATAATTAAAATCTTTAAATTCAACAACATTCCGCTGCGCGAACGCACACTTTGGTACGCTTCTTCTGCTGCCTTCACCACCACTTCTGCTTCTCCATTTTCAGCAGATGTAACTCCTCCTCTCGTTCCTCACTCCGTTTTAAATTTTTCGCCCGTACCTACTTTATTATAACTTGGGCGCGAACATATATTAGTATTAATTTGCTAAGTACAAGCACCTTCAAAAAACACTAATGAGAATATAAAAAATAAAATGCTTCGAATGAATACAAATAGAGTATTGGTGCCATACACAGATAATTTAACTTTCTGATGTACTGTAACGTGTAGAGATGAACTGAAAATCATTTGATCAACCCTAAGAATAAACTGCGAGTTTGCTGACGCCAAGTCAGTCGAGTTATTTTCAGGTGGCCCTTGAGCCACCGGTACCGGTACCACGTCTACCGGACGAAATTCCAGAACTGAAAAAAGAAAGTAAATATTTTTAATAATCTATTCATATATTCGTTAATACAAATAATAGAATCAATAAAATTACTAGACTATAGGTGTACCGTCAGCAGGAGTTTCACTTGGCATAGTGTCACAGTCCATTGCGAACCTCGATTTCAAATCGGTGGAGGCCGGCAGCGCATCTTTCACTCCTTCGAGATCTGAGGACGCGGGGCCAGGATAGGGGCCACCCCCAGTCCTCATTCTTTCTTTTTTTTCTAAATTAAGGGTGGTCTTTTTCTTAGCCTTAATATTGGACCAGCACCTTTATAACTGAGATTCGGTTCTCTATAAAAAGAAAAGATTGCCTTTCATTACGATCATCAAACATAGACCAGGTATTAAAACAGCATACATGTTATTTGGTACTTACGCGCTAGTTAAATACTGAGTTATACTCTTGGGTTAGGCGAGCCCACAGCACATTTTGTCGCTGATGAGCTGCCCGGCAACGTAGTATTTTGAAGGAACTTGTACTTGCGGACAAGTTCCTGTCCTGAGTTTTCACCATCCGAAAAGAAAATTCTTGATGCCATTATTTTAAGTGAAAATCTTAGAAATGAACCACGAAAAAATTAATATTTATTTTCAAGTAAATCCGTTTAAGTTCTTTGACAAATGATGTCAACCAAGAGCATTCGGTAGAACAACGATTTAAGACTTCTCTAGCATTGTGACGTATTTTAATATAACATTTTTAGCATACAAAGCAGCTTGCAACCTTCATGCAAAATACTTATTTTGGGTTTGAAATGGACAGCATGTTTTGGAGGTAGATTAAGGTGAGTACTCATCTGAGCAATTAAACGTATTGTAACATTGGTTGGTAAATTGAGGAATGATATAATACTGCAAGGTTGCGGTTGAAAAGGAGATGTAGAGACAAAAAATTAAAAGAATATGTTTGGATGATGGTCTTGTTGAGAGGACGAGTAAAAGGCGACTAACAAAACCCGAAAGAGAACACCTTAGAAGGACAAAAATTATTGGTATTGTTCTTAAAAAAGATCAGGTGGCAGTGCTCGCGACCTGCGTGCGTGTATGACCAGATGTATGAACGTGAACGAAGCAAAAGGAGTAAGCCGGTGAGGTTCTTTAGTGACTGTTCTTACTGTGTGACATTTAGGTACTCTTCGTTGATATGTTGGATTTGCAAGTCGCGTGTGCTGCAATTTAATTTAATATTAAAAAAAAAACACAGCGAATTAGGAGAAGTAACGACCAGTACGACCCCTAAGTCCACGCACCTCTTTCCATGTTGCACGATTTGCCCGCGCTCGTGTTTTTGCTCGATGAAATGTTACACAAGTTGCTTGTTTCTTAGCAAATCAAGTTTTAACAAAGTGTCAAGCGGCTCGATGTCTTGTTGCAAATGCAAGCTCTAGCTAGTCTGTCCTCACCTTTTGAACATCATTGAGTGGGTGTTGCTGATACCGTGGTGGGCGTTCCTCACCTGTTGCCATGACAACAAATGTCGACTTAAGTTCAAAAATGGACTAAGTCGGCGTTCTGGAATATGGGTGTTATTAGTTTCGGCGCTAAGGAATATTCAACTCACGGCTACTTTTAGGGCTCTACACCGTCGCGACTTACGTACAGCCTCAGGAGTGCAGCGACGATATCCGCAGATTGGCTGGTTTGGGCTGGATGAGAGTTGCTGATAATTGAGATGAGCAGAGAGGCATATGTCAAGCAGTGATGTCTGTAGGCTGATGATGATGATGTCGATTAATGAATCTATGTTGATTAATGATTACAAAAGAACATACTTGGGTTTCGCTTCGATAAAGAAAATCTTTATTAATTTCTTTCCACAATGTTAAGTACAGTACTGTACACAATGAGAAACTGTTTATATATGTTGCCTACTTGGAAAAGAACCCCCTCGGGTACAAATAAGCCTCCTCAGAGATTTCCATTTATCTCCGCTGAGAGCTGTGTCGAGCAAGTTTCCTCGCGCGCTGTCCGCTCGATATCGTCTTGCCATCTTGACGTTGGTCTTCCTCTCTTTTTCATACCTTGTGGGACAGCCCATTTGGTAGCTCTTAGGGTCCACCTTTTCTTGTTTCATCTTGCAAAATGTCCGGCCGACCTCCATTTCAAACTTTGTGCATGTCCCCGAAATCACTGGCTTTTGTTTTATCTCTTATGTTTATAGATTTGATTTTTCAGTTTAGTTTTATATTGAGAAGGCTTCTCTCTGAGGCTCGCTGATATTGTTTTGTGTATATTCACTTCTTTACAGTTTTTTTATTCTATGACAAGGGCGTTGCTCACAGTTAGCCGAGTTCTAACGCCACCACATAAAGCTGACTTGTACTACATCCGAACGTGTAGATTTATCCTATTTCTTTTCATACTGTTTATTTTGCTTGGTGAGCGGAATAATGATCTAAAATGACATCCCAAGGAATTGGTTTCTGTTGGATGGTTACAGACAGTCTTTCAAAAGGTCACAGGGTCAGAGGCCTTTTTTGCCTGATTACGCCTTAATTGCGTCTTTTTTTATTCAGAAAAAAAAACTCAAACTTTAGAGCAAAAATAAACCACGAAGCAGTTTCATCAATCTTCCTCTAGTAGATCTACAAGAATGACTGTTCAAAAAGTCTTTTGCACTTTCATATACAGTTTCCTTGGAGTTTCCTACAATTCCCCTATCGTTGGACCATTAGCACGATGTCTAAACTTGAGAGTTGTGAGCAAACAATGTCAGACACAAGTTGCGCTCTCAAAACGTCTAGTCGACAGATAACTCCTTTTACCATTTGTGAGAACAATGGACACTACTCCGCTTGAATAAATGCTTGGGTAGGACATCAAAAAAATAATGTGGAACTATCATAACTTGACTACCATACATTTCTTTCTAAGGATCGACTCGTCGTTCGATTGATCATTGACGATTCATCATTCTCCCGGGATAAAGCGTAGGAGAATGATGATTCGACAAACGTAGCTTCGCAGGGAGGCTGGCAGCTGATGAGCGTAACCAAGGATCGATTTAAATATCATGATGCCAGTAAATTGACACTGAAACCAACCAACATTGAACTGCTAAAGGCTGACGATCATCATCTGCCTAGCCTTTTCCCAACTATGTTAGGGTCGGCTCCCAGTCTAACCGGATGCAGCTGAATACCAGTATTTTACATAGAGCGACTGCCTATCTGACCTCCACAACGTAGTTCGTACTAGGTAATACGATACCCCTTGGTAAGACCGGGACGGGACCATCGACTTAACGTGCTTTCCGAGGCACGGAGGAAACTCGGTATGTAATGGGTGGTCACCCATCCACAGACCAACCTAGGCAAGCACGGCTTAACCGAAAGATCGACCCGAGCGGCTGTTATTATTTAGCCACGAGCTCCTCAAAAGCTAAAGGCTGACGATGATGACTTTACACGGAGGACAGAAATCCTCCATCGCGAAGGGTCTTGAGCTTCACGCTTCATTTCACTCCAATTCATTCCGATGCTCGTCACTTCTGCCAACACGGTGCGACGCTGGGATTGACGAGGAAAAACGAAGCGTGGGCTCACTTCTTTTTCGCTTGAGGATTCTAATCCATCGTTTGGAAACCCTTTACTATACAGTCTATAGTGAAGGGTAAATTCTGGTAATGGTAAACACATCTTACGTAATAATTTGATAACATAACAAAGGTCAATCGAAGCTATAACGTGCTTACTTCCGTAGTTTCAACGTCATAATTAAAGACCGGATTATATGGAAATGCATATTTGCATATGCATTTGCATACAAATACAAATATACAAATGCATATTTGCATATGTATTTGCATGTTATGGCCAGTTTTTAAGATATTGCATATTTTACCTGAAATCAACTAA
The DNA here is from genome assembly GCA_963082995.1 of Noctua comes. Taxonomy (NCBI): domain Eukaryota; kingdom Metazoa; phylum Arthropoda; class Insecta; order Lepidoptera; family Noctuidae; genus Noctua; species Noctua comes. Next base: position 16,461,451 of record OY720270.1, read on the forward strand.
TCGTGCATAATGTGGGCGTATTTCTTTATTTTTTTCTCTTTCTAACTAGAAAAATGCAAAAACGCAAATAAAGAACCTAAATTCAAAAATAGAGTCGTTTTCAAGTCTTTTAAAAATATTATAATTGAAAGAAGACTCAATACTGCGACTGAGAATTTGAAACAGTACTCGATTATTGAAGTTTTCAGGAACATTAATGATAGTATTTAGTCCAAAAAAGAATAATTTGTTCAAGTCGTTATGTATGCTTATTTTTAATACTCAAAAATACATTATTTCGGACATGTTTACATTTTATATTGCATATTTCGCCACTTTCTGCGTTTTTTTGCATATTTCGAGTATTTAAGATGCATATTTGCATGCATATTTCAACCATTATTATATTGCATATAATCCGGTCTCTACTCATAATATTCAGATTTTAGAACATTCGATTCCACAGAGTCAATACGGCCGCAATTGGACTGCACACAATCCGAATAGCTTTGCGGAACTTCGGCGAACACACTCGTTATGTTATGTATGTACATATGTTCTTACCTACTAGGTACTTGAACATGCATTTAACAGGCGTGTACTACATTTCGGCATACCATAATGCAATGTATTTCCTACATCATGGAGTATATTGGCTTGTAAGTGAAAGATTTGATGCATAATGAAGGAATTGTGCTGTAGTACTGTTAATGATTGTAGTAATGTATTATCAGATCAGACGTATTTATAAGCATTTTTGTATGCATTGTTGTGTGTGGCTGCCGCGTTAGCCTAGCAGTCGCAAGCGCGACTGCTGAGCATGAGGTCCTGGGTTCGATTCCCGGGTCGGGCAGTGTTATTGGGTTTTTCCATCAGGAATTTCTCAGTAGCAGCCATTGAGTCTGGATTCGTGCCCGGTTGATGGCAATAGGCTCGCCCCTAAAAAATGGGATTTAAACATAACTGGCGAAATGTGGGTGTCTTTTTAGGTGCACCTCTGCCTAACCCATTTTTTTTTTTTTTTTTTAACTTGGTAAATTCATCAAATGAGTCCTCTCCCACCCAGGGCAGAGCGGGAGGGACTGTCAGACTTGTACTGACTAAAATCCACGGTGTCCTTCAATAGCCCTTTATGTTCCAGGGTCACGGTAATTCTATGAGTCCCGCGACCACCTCTGCTTAACCCTTCGGGGATTACAAGGCATGATATTATGTTATGATTTGTGAAAAAACCTTACGACCATCGCCATTCTGTTCCTTAATACTACAGCAGACGCAACACAATAATTTTTCATTAGGGCTCAAAATAGGTTGTCCCAACATTGAAAGGAGGTTTTATACAAAGGTTTAATTTCTGATCAACCACGAAAACTTTCTCGGAGAACTCAATCACAATCAGTAAAAAAAAAACTCTCTTTTTCCGACCGAAGCCGAAGTTCCCTCTCAAGTCAGCTCGATCCATTCATTCGCTGCCATTCAAAAAGCGTCCTCAACTAACTTTAATTAAATTCAAAGCGAAAGTTCCGTTATTAGGCGGATGGGAACCACAAGAATTGATTGTTGCCGAATACTTCCGCAACATAATTAGGAGCATTTATTTTGAGAGGATGCTTTTAGGGTTAAGAACAAAATGGTGGTTGTTTTGAGGAAAACCCGAACCTTGATGAAAGGTAGACGCCTTGAGGAAGATCTCGCCCGAGGGTGTTTCCGACATAAGTATCTATTTTTTCTGCAACGATGCCTACTTTGAGATGAGACGAAAAATTCCAACGCTAGTGGTCTAGAATCATGCGTCGAATGATGGTAACAGCTGTTTGTCTGTCGATCGTTACACACTATGAATAAATGCTAAAATCTTTTTAAATTACGTTATCGATAAGGTCAAAGTATTTTATTACATACGACAATATTAAAAGTAATAAATGACATTTCAAAACATATCAATATGAAAAAGCACTAGTTCACTTATCGACTATTCGATGTAATGACTCTTTCATATGAAGTCAATAATCACAGACTATCGTAGTTAATGCACAGCAAAACCTAGAAATTATACTGCAGCCTGGCGTTCCCATGCATTAAGCTCTATTATTAATTGTCTAATTGCAGAGCAGGAACATTCATTGGAATTAATAGAAAGTTCTAGACTTTGTGAACTGCTATCAGACAGTACGATGGGTAGGTACAGTTGAAATTTTTTTTGGAATACAAATAAACTTCGTTTGTACAAAAACTCAGGGGTTATTTTTCAGTAGGCTGTAAGATTTTACGATCTTCTTAAATGCGAAGTGTATTAACGAGATATGTTCGTTTTCCACTTGAACGATATTGGGTCCCAATTTTATTTACCGACTTCCGTTCTGGGTACTACAGGGCCCAATTGAGTAACGTTCGAAAATGCGGTTATGATTGTAACTTTTAAAACATGTCATTAATTTCATTGTCGCGTCATTTACATACTGGGATTTAACCATAGCTTTTACAGAACAGAAATTAAAATCTACAGTCAAAAGTAGTTGGTTATTGAAATAATGATATGGAGTTTCTTGCCCGTTCTTCTCCATAGAGATCTACGTTAGGGAATGGGCAACTACAGTACTTTCACAGTTTTTATGCCTTGTGACTGGGAATGTAGCTATTGTTGTCTTTGTTTCGACAATTCAAAAGTGCCTGTAACTGGCCTATTTGAAATAAATGCTTTGATTTTGATGATTTTGATTTATACCTTGTTTTGTTCACCGCTGGTGTAGTGTGTAGTGAAGAAATCTATATACAAACACATAACTAAGTACCAATCCACCTCGTGCTACAAAATGTTCAGACTAAGCGCCATTTTGTTTCACCTCTTGAAGTCTCCAACATAGTTACTTTTGTTCTGGCAGACAAAGGCCACACTTCAGTGCGTCAATAAGATGTCTTCAAAGTTTCAACCTCTCTTTTGTCGTGTAGTTTTCCGTATTTTAGAAACGTAAGATTTTGTTATATTTTCGAGAACATTACATCACGGCTGTACTTCCTGAAGGTGTAGTCAGATATGTACCTGAGTAGTACACCTCTGTTCACATTTAGCCGTTTAGCTCATCATTATTAGCCTAGCCATTTCCAGGTCGGCTTCCAGTCTAACCGGATGCAGCTGAATACCAGTATTTTAAATGGACTGCCTATCTGACCTCCACAACCCAGTTAGTACTGGGTAATACGATACCCCTTGGTAAGACTGGTTGTTGGACTTTCGGGACTTTCTTTCCGTTATGCTGATGTAATAGTATAGTAATTTATACAGCTAATGAAAAACACAACTCATCAATGATATTATAAATAAAAACACCATATAGATATCACACGCGCACAAATTGTTGCAGACAAATTCAGACAATTGTCGTAATTAAATACTTCAAGCTTAATAGCTATCTCTTTCTGTATCATACGTTCCGTATTATTTATTATCTATCGCACTCGTAACAACGCAACGATATTTGAACGCCGCTTAGTATGAACGTATCTTCTTTATAATATCATTGCAACTTATTTTTTAGTCGTCCGCCTTCAATGAATTTAGTGTTTTGTCGTCACAATCCCCAAAAAACGCAAATTCGAGAGAGAGATATAAGATGAAGCTGCCATTAACAAAAGACTGGAACTTGTTAAAACCAGAAATGTGTAAATTCTCCAAGGATAAAACTTCAGCTACAAACTTGTGTTTACCGAATAAGTCAAAACAAGCAAGAACTGGCTGAAAACGTTTACAAGGCAAGTTTTAAACATACTTCCTTGCTTTGTTTGCCCTATTTAGCCGTCTGTGAATTCGCAAGTCATAAATATTCGTTAAGAAGGAACTTCTCACATCTCGGATGGGTGGGTCGAAAGAGTTTTAAGAAAATGCTTGAGCAGCTATGCTGCAATGCGTTGGAAAAGTTTTAGGTGGGTATTTGCATATTTTTTGCTTTTCAGAGCTTAGTCAGCGTTTTTTTAAGAATTTATCGGTTAAATGAATCGGGGATTTTCTTTAGTTTTTTGTGTACTTTAGATAAAATTTGGGCTAAACACTTCTGTATAACCGTATAAGGAATTAATTCAGACGTGATTTTACGCTGTTATACCTTAGGGCCTAAAATGATATTATGTCAACGATGATGGAAAAGTAAAAAAAAACCGGCTAAGTGCGAGTTGGACTTGCCACTGTACAATATAATTGAGCAAAACACGAAAAAATACGTTTCTTGTTTAAAGACCCTTCTTACTTTTAACTTTAAATATTTTTTATTATTTGTTCTTATAAGACAGTGGAGCCATGGAAATAGGGTCCCGTTGTCACCTTTTGGGCACGGAACCCTAAAATTCTTCGGGACTGATATAAACTACCGTAAAGCCTATTTTAATCCTCTTGAAAGTGTTTATAGAAATACGAACCGTTTTGAAAGCGATTGATACTTCCCTAGGCCCTAGGCCTACTTACATTGTTTTAAAACAAAATGAAAATTAAATTTCGTTATTGAACCCTAAAAACCAAAACAAATAGTCTAGTCTTTCACATGGTACCTAATTGAAAAACTTACTTTCCAATTTGCCAGATGTTTAATAAGTTTTGGCAAGCAAAGTCATCGCTCAAGTTCAACTTAAATTAGGATAGTTGATTCAAATTGCTGTGGCCAAGTAATTTGGCTACTGACATAGTTTCGGTCCAAATTATACAACGCCATTATCATTACACAGATGATAATGATGATGATGGCCGTTATACCTGCTGAGTTACATTTGCATTTTATTTATGTTATGTTATGTTTTTGTTACGAGATCTAGTTTGGAGATAATGACTTCTTAAAGCTCGTGGCTAAATAATAACAGCCGCTCGGGCCGATCTTTAGGTTAAACCGTGCTTGCCTAGGTTGGTCTGTGGATGGCTGAACGCCCATTACATACCGAGTTTCCTCCGTGCTTCGGAAAGCACGTTAAACCGTTCGTCCCGGCTGTCATTTGTAGATCTTTGACAGTCGTTAGGTAGTCAGTGGCCCAAAAAGACTGACAACCAGTCTTACCAAGGGGTATCGTATTACCCAGTGACCACCATCAGATCACCATCAGATCTTCACCAAATAAAAAATGAGACCATCGCGAAATAATATTCTTCCAAACAAAAAAAGAATCATCAAAATCGGTTCACAATTGGCGAAACTAAAACCTATTTACGTAAATTATTTTTATCATAGAAATCGCGCATGAGGTTACCAACTAAATTTTAAATATTAATATCTTTTGTGTCTGTTGGTCGATTTTGATGAAATAAACGCTAAATAATACCCAGAACAATGTTTCTTATTTTGTAATATTTCGATTTTGAATACAATGAGGGGTTTTTACGTGATGCGCGCACAAACGAACAGACAAACCGACAAACATACAAAAATTTAAAAAAATATTATTTTACTTTCTACTACTTATTTCTAGCACCTTCCAGTGATTTTTTTATAAAAATATCTAATGTACAGACACGGAAGTCTACGATTTTATTATATGTATAGATATAGAAGAAGATTATTCTACGGGACCGGTCAATGTGGCGACACTTGGGGGAGGCCTGTGTCCAGCAGTGGACGTCTTTCGGCTGCAAATGATGATGATGATGACGAGGTACCTTCTAACCCTATAATAAATCATTGGAAGTTGATGAAATAGACGCAAGACTACGAGAAACCTGATAACTCGGTACACTTTTCCGACATACACCAACTGCCGTTTGCCTCGATGGTCTAGTGGTCGCAGGTGCTAGTGCTGACCCTAAGGTGCTGAATTCATTTCCCAGGTCAAGTAAACTGTTATTGGGATGTTCCATTAGGGATTTCTCAGTAGCAGCCACGGTGCCGCCGGTGTCTGTATTCGTGCCCGGTTGATGCCAATAGGCTCGCCCCCTATTACATGCGACTTAAACATAACTGGCGAAATGAGGGTGCACTATTAGTTACACCCCTACCTAACCCTTTGGGGATTATAAGGCGTGGTGTTATAATCAATCACAGGCTGTTAGTGAAATTAGTCGAGAGATTACGACGATCCTGATATGTAGGTATACATTTCCGACAAACACCAAAGTGTTGAAGGGTCGATCGCATCTTAAGCCGGGGCTGAAGGTATTAACATACTTGTACTTAAGTATTACACAGCGAACTTGGCAACCCTGCTTCTAATTCTGGACAGGTCTTGAAAGTCATTTAGTATTAATACTTGTTTTTATGGTATCAAAGTTGGATATACGCTTTTATCAAAGCTGGGAACGCATTTGTTCCAATAGACTGTAATCAATAAAATCTGATTTGTTTTCATTCAATAGAATAAAATACGGCTATCCAGTTAATCTGAACTCGCATTGTATAGACTTTCCGTATTAAGAGACATCAGTTTTTACTGGACGATATTTCAGGTCTCCCTATTTTGTCAAGAGAAGATAAAATGGATTTAAACATTCCACGTTGTATTCTAATTCATTTTATATGATATAATTTCTCGAAAAAAAAAAATACCAATGTTTACAAACAACACTCCCCTGTCAATGTCATTCAACCGCCATAAAATCCATGTAGCATTATAGGTACGGTAGTAGTAGGTACTTCCCCAGACGAGCTTGAGTTCGAAAAGGTTTGCTACCTTTCAGAATAACAAGTGATTTCTTCAATTTTAAAAGCTAAAAACAATGCTTAATGCACTACATACTATATATCACCTTGTCCAACGACAAGTCTTACTCAAGTTATGCAACTTCCGAAGTCCATTTTTCCCCAAATCTTTAATATTCATACCCGCCATTGTACGGGTAAAGTTTCCGAAGTACTTCTTCAACAGATGACTCGGTCTTCCAAACGGGCGATCATAAGTCCTAGTATAATATCATGATAATATATGTTTAAGTTTGTATGTTTGTTACAATATTGCGGTTTAGCCACGACCTACACGGGTAAGCGGCACGCGTCTCGCGAGAGACAAATCTAAAAAACTTCGGAGAAAACAAATGATGTGCTGTAAAGTACAGAAGTAGGTACTTTACAGCACGCTCCGAGTTACCGAAACGCGGCTTGAGGATCGACGCTACTCACGTAAAGCACAGAAGAAAATGAAAGGCAAGGAAAGTCGCGCGTGCGTTTTGCTAATATGACTGAGGTCGTGAATGGAGCCGAGGAAACGTGGTATACACAGAATGGACTAGGGTTAGTTCATGTTTCTTGTAGTGCGTTATCTACTTCTGTTATTAAAATAGCGACCCGGGTGGCATCATCCGTGGTCGTGAACGAGTCCTACCGGCTAAATGAATTTGAACGAAATCTGGCACACCGGTAGAACATAAGCTGGACTAAAATATAGGTAAGATTCTTTTTATCCCGGTAATAAGTCCCCAGGGATAAAATAATCCTAGCAACGGGGACAAAGTCCCGGGCAAAAGTTAGTATTTAATAAATATCTTCATTCTTCAGTAGAAATGGTGAATGAGAAAAGTTTTCAAATAATGAGCAACATGGTCGAAGCTCAGCCGCTAGTGATGGGAAAATATTGCGCGGGATATTAGTTCGTGCTGTATTACGGGGATTAGGGTTGTTTCTTGTTTATTTGTAGGTTATCTGTGACTGTGGAAGAAGCGCGTGAAAGTTTTATATCGTCATGAATGTTATGTGTTCATTGATTGCGAATTTGTGTGTATGAGGTTTTTTTTACAGGTCAACCTATGACTCTGGCTTCTGCTTAACCGGACTATCCTGTGGATGCCTTGAAAGTAAGGCCTACAGCCACGGACATAAAACTTATAAACTTCGACGGCACGGTTGGCGCAGTGGCTGAGCGATCGGCTGCTGCGCTGCGTGTCGCGGGTTCGATCCCCGCACGGAGCAAATATTTGTATGATCTACAGGTAGTTGTTCCGGGTCTGGCTGTTTGTGTATGTGAGTTTAAATGTTTGTAAACGCACCCACGATACAGGAGAAATTCCTAGTGTGGGGCAACGTTTTTATAAAAAAAAAAAAAAACTAAGCGACAGCGCGCTTAAAGCACCCCCTGTGGAGTACGGGCCTCGGCTTAGGGCGCCGCTGGGCAGGGCAGAAAAGGGACAGGTTGGATCTGAGTGATGTGTATGAGGTGATCGTACTTTCTTTTTTTTTTTTTTCAAGACGTGAGCTACGGCTCATTTTCTCCTTCTTCTTAACCTGGAGGACCTTTGATATTCATAATTTAAAATTGTATCTATACAGTCGATAGTTTAAAGATATTACATGAATATTTCTCCTTATTGACGAAATTCTTTTAAGTCTGACGCTTATCAGCCATTTCAGACTATTTGTTTAAGATGTCTAGCTTATTACTTTGTATTAGGTATCACGGGATAGTAACGTAGATACTATCTAGTATTATACGGAGTAAAGTTAAATTAACTAGAGAAACTCTGCAGACGTGATAAGTCACCATCTTCCTGCCTTTGTCCCGTTCTACTTGGGGTCGATGCAACACGTTTTCCTCCTCCATTGTCCCCTGTCAGACATCACAGCATCATTTACTCCTTTATCTTTCATATCATTCCTCACAGAATCCATCCGTCTTTTCTTTGGCCTGCCTCTTCCTTTCCATCCATCAACATTCATATCCATTACTCTTTTAGTCTCATGTGTTTCACCCTTCTTCATCACAAGTCCATACCAAGACAGACGACTCCCTTTAAATTTTCCAGTAACAGGTGCCACTTTCAAACTTACTCGAATGTAACATGATAAAACACAATAAAAAAAATATTTTGCTGATTATAAACGCCTTGTGAAATTTCACAAAAGTACGAAATCCATATAAGTGTCTTAGTACCTACGTGTAACTCATTTGCGCCGTAACATGTGGGATTTAAACCGCAATAGTGCAGTTTTCACATAATGAATTACGCCGACGCGGCGCCGCCTCAGCCAAGTACGAGTAGCAGTAGTGCTGGGATATTATTGGTATAACTCATGTAGTTTTAAATTATTGCTGTTGTTTTATGTGATATTAGTGTGAGTTATTGACGCATATAAGTTTTCATGCACATTTAAGCAATTTACGACAGTCATAATATCTTCCTGAAAAGGCCTGCTTCTGCGATTTGAGCTAAAAAAACTGAAGGCCATTTGCACGGACCGGGCCTGTGTTAAAAATGAATCTAAAGTAGGCATTGAAATGTGTATGTCTAAACGTAATAAAATATATTGTTAAGCAGTCATTAATAATAACTTGCTTTTAAGTATCGCATTTGGAACGATCCCAAGATAATCAAAGCGTACATACATACTTTTACGAGTAACATAAGTAAGTGATTAAACACTAGGAAAAAAAAATAAGGGGTTTAAAAATCAGTGCGCTTCCCTACCCTCACACTAGTCCCGCACTGAAAGAATCGTTTCAGGTTAATTAGCGGCGAGTAGCGAGCGGGGAGCCCTGACGTTTTTAATGAGTCTCGATCTATCAGGCTTCCCTTTGTTTCCCCACTAATTACCAGCGATTGCGATCGGTCAGCGAGACGCGAGCTCAATAAAACTTTGTCGTTTTATTACCTACCGGTTTTTTTTTTTTAAAGGTCGCGTGTATTTATTTTACCGATTTGTTTGTGTTAATTGTGCATGTTTTTTTTGTTGGCGTTGTTAATTTATTAGAGTGAAGGGGTTTTTATTGATTATCGTTAGAGCTAGTGGTCAAGAAGGTTTATGCGAAATTACTGAAAAGCATGGAATCAGTTTAAATAATCTCAATCAAGGACCAAAATACTGTTTTAGCCTCGGCAATATTCGTAAATGGAATAAAATTACATTGGTTTGTCATTAACACGCTTGCATTTGCTTAACCTGTAACTAACTACATACGTGTTTAGTTTGGACGACATTGCATGGTTAGCTAAGTGACGTCATTCTAAATCCAATATGGTGGACTCCAAAAAATTTCGGACTAGTTATTTTTTATGCATTCCCATGATATGGGTGTCGAATGAAAGGGTTTGCTGAGAAGAATACGAAAAATAAAATGACGTCACTCTGTGAATATTCAGTAAACAAACAAGTATTAAACACATAACCCTCCCTCAGTCGGGTAAATATCAGTGTACTTCGCTACCCTTGCACTAGTCGCACACTGACAGAATTGTTCCAGGCTTCAATGAGTCTCGACCTATCAGGTTTCTCTTTGTTTTCCCACTAATTACCATCGGTAGCGATCGGTCAGCGGAGAGGCGAGCTCAATAAACTTTATGGCTTTATGACCGATGTTTTTTAAAAGGTCTCTTGGGTTTTTTTACCCGATTGCGGGGAGAGAGGTAATGTTTTGTACTGATTTGTTTGAGTGTTAAGTGTGCATGGTTTTTTGTGGCGTAGTTAAATTACAGTAAAAGGGTTTGGTATATGGCTTGTAGTTAAACCGTGTGAGTGGTGTTGAAAGTTTATTCGACGTTAGCAAAAAATTGTTGCAGGTTTTTTTTTTTTTATGTACACACAAAATTCTTAACAGGACATTACATTAAGATAGAAGACCACAAAGGTACTGCTTATTTCTTAAGAAATTTCTTCCAGCAGATCTGCGAGAGGATTAGAAATTAATGAAAATTTTAGTTCTCTTTAACTCTGTACATGGGTATGGAGGAGTTCGTGGCTACATAATAACAGCCACTCGGGTTGATCTTTAGGTTAAGCCGTGCTTGCCTAGGTTGGTCTGTGGATGGGTGACTACACATCAGTGGCGTGCCCGTAATCAAATTGAGGCAAAGCCCAAATCAACTGACGATATTTGGAGCGGGGGGGGGGGGGGGGGAGTTTCGCTCTTTGTTCTGAGTTCTGACATTGGTTTTTAATAACGCCGGTTTTATTTTCCTATTATTTAATTTAAATATGCCTAAATATAAAATTACAAATAGTGATCATTAACTTTTCGTATTTTATATCCCTTAACAAAATAAGTAAATGATATAAGAGCCATCTATTGACTTAAATGTAACAACTGAACTCTTCGAGTCAATTCGTAAGATTTCCCTCGCTTTTGCTACAGATGGCGCACACATAATCAATTGGTTTCTAACTACAAATTATTAATGAAAATGTTTGTAATTACTCACAATGTAAACAGCCATAACTCTTCATTCTTCACTTCTTTACCACGGACAGATGACAAACAACAAAGCACACAGTAGGCATGGTATTGCTAGATAGATTTAAAGATACATATCAGCAATGACATACCTCCAGTGGCTTTGATAAAAGCCGTTTGTTGTCAATTCGTTTGAGTTTGGTGCATGCTTTTATTGTAACACTTCAATGTATAATAAAATTACTTTAATTACTTTCTGTATTCTAAATCAAAAGCTCTATCTTTCTGTAAAAATGATTTTATTACATCAGCATAAAATGTTGGTGAACGTTTTAATTCTACCAACAGCTGTTTTTCTATGGCAATTGTCGATAATTCGGAAAGCCGCTCTTGTCCTTGTGTATTTCTTAAATATGTGTGAATACGTTTTAAAGATGAAAAAGCGCGTTCCGCGGAACAACTTGTCGCGGGAATTGTCACAATTAAATGTGCTAACTTTAAAAGTTCCTGAAAAGCATCCTGAAGGGAATTCTCACGTAGGAAATCAATTAAATTGAATATATGGAGTTCCTTTAGTTCAGGTGATGAATACAAACTTATCAACTGAATCTTTAAAGTGTCCCTATCAAAATAGTTTGCATAAATGCTTAATAAAGAGTCTAATGCCGCTGTCGGAAAAGCTCGATTATAATTATCAAACTGTTTGTTATTAAGCAATTGGAAAAACTGTAATTTAAACATTTCTGAATATCTATCTTTAATTTCGGAAGATATGTTATCAATTATTTGGACAAAGAGTCGTTTATACTCTGTACGAACGCAGGTGACATTACGTCTTAAACGAGGAGCAGAATTATTTATCAATGCATCTTCATAAATTTTACTGAATTGGGCAAGGAATTCATTGTGCAACCATGAGTCAAACACTTTTATTTGGTTAACACAAAAACCGACATCGACTTGTGATTTTTGAATTATGTTGTACAAGCCATCGGTCTTTTCAAATATCTTGTGAAAAAGGGAAAGAAAAAAAATAAAATTGAATGATGTTAGTGAACTATAAAAGTTTTCCGCTGCTAAAATACTATCACCATCCCATTCCTGCTGCGTGTTGTCAGTCATTTCAGTAAACAGTTTAATAAGGTTTTGTTTTTGTTCTGTAACCGTGTTTACAATACGTGATGAATATGACCAACGAGTCGCAGAAAGGTGAGGTAATCGTTTACTACAATGGGTGTCGTAAAATGCAGCACGTTTCGTACTGTTACTGAAAAAACTAATCATTGCCTGAAGGGCAGAAAAAAACGAACTGACTTCACTAATCCTACCACATGATTTGGAAAGTACCAAGTTTAAAATATGAGCATTACACCAAACGTAAATAGCTTGCGGACAAACGTCCTTGACTTTCTGTTGTACGCCATTTCTTATACCAGACATTACGCTTGCACCGTCGTAACTTTGTGCTACTAATTTTCCGATGCACTCGTATTCATTGAGAAAATCTAAAATAATTTTAGATAAAGTTTCTGAGGTACGGTTTTCAGATACATTAACGTATCGCATAAAACGATCATGAATGTCGTTGCCATAATGATACCTAAGAATTACGCATAGTTGCTCTCTGTTGCTTATATCTGGAGTTTCATCAACAATAATAGAAACAAATTTTGTCGTATTAATCTCGAGTTTAATGCGAGATTTAATAACTTCGGATATGGAATGAATAATATCATTTTGAATTTTATTTGATAAGTAACTGGGCCCCGGCTTATTGCCTTCTTGTTGATTTGTATGTTTTTCTAAGACAAGGTCGTACTTAGAAAGCAAAGAAACAAGCTCTAAGAAATTGCCTCGGTTTAATGAGGTTTTAGACTCATCGTGACCTCGAAAAGGTAATTCCTGTTGTGCCAAATGACACACAACATCAACCAACCTTTGAAAAACGGCGCGATTATGATCGACACGCATATTGTGTTTAGAAATTTCGTCACCTAACTGACGAGATAAAGATGTTTCAATTCGTGTTTTACCAAAACTACAGAATGAAATAACAGCATTCAAGTGCTTTTGAGAATTCTGATGTCTTTTCATGGCACCAGAGAAGTTATTTAAATCATCGTAACCTGAGGCACTCCAAGCATTCTTATCATTAGAGAAAAATATGCAAGGCCAACAGAAAAATTTGTTTAAATGAGAGCAGCCGACCAGCCATTGAATACTGTACGCTGATCGACTAAAATGCCTATTATGGTTTTTAGTTTTATGAGAAATAATCAAATCAGGAGTAGGTTTTGGTGAAGTAACCAGATTGTATTTTTCTGTAAAACTCAAAGTATTTACCTTGCCCAGTACCGATTTCACACACTTTAATCCATCACAAGGAACAATTGCATGCGTTTCCGAATTCATTTTAGTGTATAAAAACTATAAGTAATCACTACTAAACAACGTTAATTACAGCAAAAACTAATCACAACACTTTAAATCACAAGAAATTGAAAAAATAAAATCACAAAAAAGTAATGCACCAGTAATCTCTCAATACAAATCTGAACTGATTTTAAATCGTCGTGTTTACTTCTAGCAAAATCTGCGCGATGTACCTATTCTGCGCGAACTATATGCGCATCACCGGCATCACACAAACACATTCACTAAAGTTACACTGACTTACACGCACACATTCAAAAAAAAGCCTAGCTTTAAATTCGATACATATTTCGAATAATTCCGAATTGTACCTACGGAAAAAAGGAACATTTGCAACGAGCGTAAGAGAGAGGTCAGAAGCCGAATGAAAGCCAGTGAGTGTGACAGAGACAGCGCTAGCACTGGGTCACTACCGACTATTTGGCAACGTCGCGTGAATTTAAAATAATTTCTGTGGATTAATATAGTTGTGTGTAAAGCTGACAACCTCGCATCGCATTACGCTGCTTTTGCCGCGTTGTAGAATCAGCTGATGTTATTATGATGACGGTGTAGCGTAGGTAATTTGTTTAAGGCACGCGAGCAGTAGCGAAGGGTCAATTTTTGTAAGAGGTAAGCCGGAGTAGATATCTTTAATGTGATTTTATTATTTGTCCTTTTGTTTTTGTTTTTTTTTGTTGTTTGTTTTCAAAGGGAAGCCGGTAGGAATCGAGTTGTATGGCACCTTCGCCACTACAATGCAGGTCTTTGGGGGTTGTTTAACAGTACCGCCACTGCTCCCGAGAGAGGATTTTTTTTTAATTTTTTTTTTAATTTTTTTTTTAATTTTTTTTTTAATTTTTTTTTTTTTTTTTTATTTTTTTTTTTTGTTTATAGTTAGGCAAGCCAGGCTTTTCGGCTTGTATGAGAGGTCCGCCACTGGAATTCACATCATCTTATCCTACCCTATCCCTAATCTCCAAGTGTTATAGGCTACATTTAAAACGTTAATGAATGAATTAACGTGAAAAATAATAAATAAAAAAATAAAAAATTAATAATTAAAGCTATAATTAATTTTATTATTAATTAAAGCCGTAAATAATTAATTAATTATTCACGGCTTCGCTCCCATTATTAACAACGTTCCCGTGTGTTAATAACGGGAGCGAAGCCGTGAGAAAAAGATAGTTTAAAACAGAGCTGCTGTACGAGTCTTTTGTTGATCTGTCATTTTGTCGATTCTTCCGTCGACAAAACTAGTTTCTACGGTGTTCATGCCACGCGAGCTGGTCAGTAACAAAACATAAGGATGACCACGTAACTGTTTACGACTTACCTAATATCTGAAACGTGACTCTGAGGTTTGACCTCAACAGACTTCGTCGGACAAATATTGTCTATAGGCCGCAGGGCAGAGGGCAGGATCTTTTATTACGCACGCAAAATATTCCTGCTGTTAATTATTATATTGCGTCGACCCTTACTTAGGGACGGATGTGCTTGTTCTTATCTCATGTTGGCATGAGCTATTATTTTATTATGACCGTCATGGTTTAAAGATATAAAGTTCAGCAAAGTTGGTAGAAGTGCTATGTGCCCTTTTCATGAAAAAACATAATTGTCGGTACTACCGACTGTTGGACTGATGGGTATTAAGAACTTAGGCCAGCGATCATATTATATATATATATATTTTTTTTTTTTTTTTTATAATGTTTATTACCATATTACTTTAAGGGGAATTATAAGCTGCCCTGGGATCTGGAGGCGACTGCCCTCCAGCGCCTCTATGAGTGGCGCGTGGAGGCGCAGCGCCGGGGCGAATCCCTGCTACCTCGACAAGTCGAGGCGCAGCGGGAAGAGCTCCGGCGCGATCTCAGGGCAGTATGGAGGGAACGACTGTCGCAACCGAGGTCCGGGCACGCCGCAATCGCGGCGGTAAGACCCCTCTTTGAGGAGTGGCTGGATAGGCGTCACGGCGTCCTGACCTACCGCGTGACGCAGGTCCTCACCGGACACGGAAGTTTCGGGAGGTACCTGTGTCATATGGGGAAGGAGGAAACGCCTGGGTGTCACCACTGCGAGGACCGCCCGGAGGACCCGGTGGAGCATACGGTGCAGGACTGCTCCGCTTGGGCAGAGCACCGCCGTGTCCTCACGGCGGCGATAGGCGGAGCCCTCTCGCGCCCGGCATTGGTCGAGGCCATGCTGCGGGGCGAGACGGAGTGGGAAGCGGTCGCCTCCTTCTGCGAAGCAGTCATGCTCGCGAAGGAGGAGGCGGGCCGCGTGAGGGAGAGGACAGCGTCCTCCCTCCACACCAGCCGCAGTGGTAGACGCCCACGGCGCCGGACGTCGGCAGACGATCTCCGGCCACCGTAGGCGCGGGCATGCGGGCGGCGAGTAATGGGCGACTCGCTGTCCGACCATGGACCATGCCCGGGTCGACGGCGCGTTGTGTTCCACGCGCGCCTCAAAGAGTGTCAGCATAATGACGGGGCCCCCCTCTAGAGGGCCAAAGCCTGCCGGGGTCGCGGGACTCATAGAATTACCGTGACCCTGGAACATAAAGGGCTACTGAAGGACACCGTGGATTTTAGTCAGTACAAGTCTGACAGTCCCTCCCGCTCTGCCCTGGGTGGGAGGACTCATTTGATGATTTTACCACGTTAAAAAAAAAAAAAAAAAAAAAAAAGGGGAATTATAAAACGAGCGATTAAAAAAAAGCTTTGCGACTGATGATGACATACTGTATTAATAACTTGAGCGGTATGAATTTGAGTAAGCGAAAAATTAACTAAACTAACGACGAATATTGATTAATAATAAAATCCAGAACGAGCTTACAAAAAGTGGATTGTGATAAATCCATTTCATAAATTAAAATTTTATCCGAGCGACTACATTACTAAGTGAGCGACTGGAAATACAGAGAGGGCAACTTCAATATTAAGATAGAATCGATTTTTCTAAGTGAGGTTAGGTTAGGTTAGGTTTTTTTTTTTTAGCTCCTTATACTCTGCTCATTAGTGTATTTTTCAAAGTGGTTTTTGAATTCGAAACACTTCATTTAAGATAAAATGCCGCTCAGTATAAAAAATACATTTGCCAAATATTGAAAAAAATGCAGGACGTAACGTTGACACTCAAACAAATATTAAGTCGCTCAAATATTATGAAGCTGCTCATTTTGTATTTTAAGTAACTCAAATTAATGTTTGTAAGATACTATTCTGTTGATTTTTCGTCACTTACAGTCAGTCGCTCACTTAGTAATTATATAACCCAAATTAATTAATTTTGACACTTAAAATTGTAATTTACAGTCACTCGTTTTATTGCTACCCTTACTTTAACAGAATTTTACATTTTAAGAACGAGTTACAGAGATACATAATTAAAAGCAGGCGACGCCATGACAGATATAATAGTTAGTTTTATAGAGGGCGGTAATGTTGCCATACCATAGATCAAGATAATCACATTAAATTTACCACAGATTACAACACCGACAATTTTGTATTTTCATGAAAACTGTTATGAACGAAGATGAGTGATTTTGGTTGAATAACAAGGAACCCACAAAACATCCCTAAAACTTTTATTAGAAAAAAACTCTAAAAATCTATCACGCAGTTCTATGTCGTTTCGACCGAGTGTCGGGCTCAAGTTCTACGGAGGGAGCTGCTGGAATCTGTTCCCTTTTTAATGACACCGGAATTCCTGCTTGCGGCTAGTAGGTACTAGCAGCAAGCAGGAATACCAGTGTAAAAAAAATACATGTAGTCAAACATAGGATAAACAGAAAACCAGAGTTGTCGACATAGCTCACAGAATAAGTAAGCTGAAGTGGCAATGGGCCGGTCATATTAGCCGTAGAACCGATGACCGTTGGGGTAGACGTGTTCTTGAGTGGAGACCGCGAATCGGCAAACGTAAGGTGGGACGCCCTCAGGCTCGGTGGAGTGACGATCTTCGCAGGGTGGCTGGCAGCAACTGGATGAGAGTCGCTGAAAATCGAGTTGAATGGCGTGCGATTGAGGAGGCCTATGTCCAGCAGTGGACTGCTATAGGCTGATGATGATGATGATGAAACATAGGATAAAAAAAGCAGGCGATTCGAATTCCTATTAAAATGTTTAATTCATCCAGAAATTACAAAACAAACGTGTTTATCAGACTTCTCGTCCAACAATCATTATTATCGTCTAATTTTATTATTTTTATCTTCAAATTACTGGTAGCGAGGTCAAGTCTTGGTGAAAGGTGCTCTTGCGCACACATCTTCACTTTTTCTTTATATAGCCGCGTGAACTGATAGGTATTTTAGTCACGTACTGTATAAGCATCGGTGGTTCAGTGGTAGAATGCTCGCCTGCCACGCGGGCGGCCCGGGTTCGATTCCCGGCCGATGCATCTATCTTTTTTATTGGTAAAATACCAGATAAAAATATTAGATTTCTATTTTGTTTTTTTTTCATATTATATATAACATAAATAATAATTATAAGTGATGAGTACACAACTGTTTTAATTACTAATCACACGTAATTGTTATATCGAACAAAGATATCGACATGGATAAAAAAAAAAGATAAGATTCCATAGTATTGTATCAACAAATCTTTAATAACTTAAAAAAAATATCGTGAAATTACTTGATCCCTACTTATTATCAACCTGTACTTACATAGGAAAATGCAAAAGTTCTGTATATTTTTTTCTAAATGTTGGTTATGTCTTTTTTCAATTTTTAAACAAATTCGATTTTAATGTCTCGTTCAAAATTAAGTTGGTAGTATTTATTTAGTATAGGTACCAACCTGAAAAGACGCAAAACCTACTTTTCATTCCACACACAGTTCTTAAAACAATTTACATAAAAACTTTCACCTCTTTGGAATTACGCACAAAACAAACCGAATTCGCCAAAAAGTAAGTTTAATAACGCCCATCTTAAATCTCACGAAAGGGGTCCGTGATATTACCATATCAGGCATCATATCTCGAATACTGATATTTTTATGCAAACCCCTCGACTTACATGAATATCGATCGAGATATGAATTATACATTGTACATAAATCTTACCACACCCACTTGTTAGTAAACTTTATCGTTTGCGATTTTTTTTAGGGAAATGTCACATGAAGTACCTATGTTTGGTAAGGACAATGAGTCAAACCAATGTTTTTTTTTTATCAGCATGTCAAAAAATAAAAAGAATCTGGAAAAAATAACTGTTAAAGTAAGGCTTCCGCGGCAAAATCCGACTAACGTGTGACGTCACGCTGCGAGCTGCAAGTCGAAATAATAAGTGCAAACCACTTTACAAATCAAATTTTATCAACGTAAACACTCGTAGAGTTAAAATAATAAGTGCAAACCACTTTGTAAATCAAATTTTATGAACGTATACGCGCTGCATCACCCGCAATCGGACATGATACTCGCAGCGTGACTTCATCGCAATAGCGCGCTAAGGAACGTAAATTTAAAAATGCGGTGAAACTTTATAACGCTGTAACTTTGGAAACCGTGGCCCGATTTCGATGAAACAAAAACTATTATTACTTGCACGAGTACGCTAATTAAATGTGGATGGTATATTTGGTGATCGTGTAAGTTTCAGCCCAGTGCATCATGACTGGGAGATGTTTTGCGGGTGTAGTTGGTAAAAATTTAATTTTGAAAAGTTTCATAAAACTGTATTGAGAAATAAGTTGGTAATGCAAAAGATATATTATAGTGGTTGGTAGTGGCAAAAGCTACATGTTTAAGTACAGCATTCGGTATCCTATCTCAGAAGTTAGGTACTGTTCACCGTCATAACATCATAAGATGTTCTTTTCCAAAACACACATCAATATATTTTCCATACTGAAGAAGTACACAAGTACCTACAATAAATAATCACAATGCATGCAAATTTTTATAGTAAACTAACACGACATGCCCTGGCACTTGGAACTCTGCCCATCCCCCATCCCGGAAGGAGTCGTGTGTCACCGCGCTGTCAACGTAAAACGAAACGCATTCTTACCAACATGACATTTTTATTTGAATTTGGAATACCTTCTTGGAAGTCATGTTTTATGTTTTTGAATATAGACTACGGAATTTTCGGTATGGAAGTAGTAAGTATCACTGTTATTGGTTACAAAGCAGAGTATATCACAACATTAAAACAAAGTGTTTACAGTAAAAAATATTTATAGGTTTTACGCTGTTCTTTGGATAAGGAGAGAATGTTGAGAAAAATACAAATACGAAACATTGAAGGTCTCAAAACATAATTATAATTGTGATAAAAAGCTCTGGGTTAGAATAACATGAAAGCCGGCTTCATCAGGTTTCGCAAGTCTACTTAGTTCATTTTATTTTGCGCTCAGACTTGTATGACGAGAGTGAGCCTGCTAAGCTCTCTATTTATAGCCTTCAAAAGTCCTCTTCAATATTCATATGCGTTGACTCGCTCAAAAAAAACATTCATTTAAATCCAGGTATATTCGCGAAATATAAAGCCGTGCCGTGCCACGTTTCGTTTGCGAATATTTTTTACATCAGCCAGACATAATGAGGTCGCGTCGGATCGTAGTTAGCGTTCCAAATTCAAATAAAATGACGTTGTGAATTTCGAATGTATTGTATTTTTTTTAAATGAAATTCGGATTAGTATGTAGGAGTGTATCAATTTAGAATTTTCGAACAGGTATGTTTTGGTTCTTTTTTATTCCGAAACGGACCTTTTGCATTCAAATTCAAATTCTTTATTGCATATTCGTTTGTGTTTTTTTGTTAACACAGTTCTACAGCAACAATTTTACCTCTGACAGCAACCAAACAAATAAACTAAGAAACCTTTTAATAAAAGAAAGTATTTCAGGATTTTCTTTTATTTATTTTTCTTAATAAAACGAGAATAAAGCTCTCTGTGATTTTGACAGCCTTGCCAGTGGCAGCAGCCCAACAATAACCATAATTAAAAAATATCTAATTATTTATGGTACTTCAGGTGGGCTCTGTGCTGTTATCTGAATGGTCAGCAAAGAAAGTAAGTTAAGGGCTTAAGAGTTGCCAAAAGCGCTTTTTCAACTTAAAATATTGAAAAACCTACAAAATCTACGAGCATGAAAAAAATCTCACTCTTAAGGAGAATTTATGTATTATATTTTGAGAATATATATTATATTTTGGCCTAAGCAGATTTTATTATATAAAAAAACTACTTTAATACGTCTTTTAATCCGCAGTATTCCGCAATATCGCGATATCAAGAAATACATTTCAATCGATTCTTACAATCAAAGATTATTTTAAATTCAACCTGTTAATTTTTTTTGAAATCCTTGTTTATTAAAATTTTGTTATATTTGAAAAACATGCAGAAGCAAACTCCCATGACGAGAACGTGTCAGTCTCATGTGTGCTCCTCAGGGTCTTCGGCGTATTTTAAAGCCTTGACACTCTTATTTACAAACCTTCTAAATTAGCACAGTCACATGAAAAGCTACTCAGAAAAAAATAAAAAAAAAACGTTGCAATCGCTGTTAAAAAAACAGCTGTTTAGTATAGGTTGTTGCCAACTTGTTGGATAACCACACTTTTATTAAATCTTTTATAACTCTGCTGTCAGACTGCCAAAATCCGCAGAATTTGTTGAGTAATTCCTTTTATAATATACTAGCGACCCGCCCCGGCTTCGCACGGGTGCAATATTTACATATAAACCTTCCTCTTGAATCACTCTATTAAAAACACCGCATCAAATCCGTTGCGTAGTTTTAAAGATCTAAGCATACATAGGGACAGACAGACAGCGGCCAGTGACTTTGTTTTATACTATGTAGTGATAAGCTAATAAATGACACCACTTTTATCGTTTTACGTTCAGACCCCAGAATGTATGAAAGCGTATGTCTCCTTTGTGTTATTAACAGTAGCGAAGGGTCAATTTTTGTAGGAGGTAAGCCGGAGTACATATCTTTAATGTGATTATGTTATTTGTCTATAGAATACAGGGAAGCCGATAGGAATCGAGTTATATGGAACCTTCGCGACTGGTTTTTGCTTTTTTTTTATCAATGCTAAATCTATTTGCTACTAATCTGTCTGTTAAGTTGGCCAGAGAAATAGAGAATACAGCCACTTATCTTAAATCCGAGTAAGTGATTGTATTCAATTTAGTTTTGATTGTACCATTAAATAATAGGCAGAAACAATATAACCGTAATAACATAATAGTATTTAATAAAGCTTTGTTTTGTTAAGTTGAAAACAATATAACGCTATTATTCCGTTATGACTTTAGTCTGCCATTGTTGGTTTATTTTATGGCTGATAGTTCAATTGTTTTCGAATAAAATATTCTATTGTGACTAAAAATAACGTTATGAATAAATAGCTGGTATAATGGCGGTAGTTTTTGCGGGCAGTAAATGAAGCGACTAGATGGTAACAATGGTATTTAATAGGGGCACAACATGTACACACAGCAGACTATCTTATATACTACCCAACGCGGTATGGGGCTCGCGTATCCAAGTTTGGGTATACGGCGCCGCGCAGTTGAGCGTGGGCACTCTCTAACCAGGTAGGCCCACTGCCGACGCGAGCGGCGTGCGGCATCGGGGTGCGGGGCGCTCGAGCGGGCATGGACGAAGTAAGTTTTAAGCGGTGGCGCGCGTACGCGCTATTACGTTGTTACACCTGGTCTTTTTGTAAAGTATTTATTGTATGAACGATTCAGCATAACAGGAGGAGCTAAACTACCACTAAATAATAACAGCCGTTTGGGTCAATCTTCACATTGACACACCGAGTTTCCCCGGCCCCGAGTTAGGTCCCGGCCGGATCTTTGTCAGTCGTTACAGGTAGTCTGTGGCCCGAAAGTCTGACAACCAGTCTTACCAAGGGGTGTCCGTATTAAGCAGTACTAACTGGGTTGTGGAGGTCAGATAGGCAGTCGCTCCATGTAAAATACTCGTATTCAGCTGCATCCCGTCAGACTGGAAGCTGACCCAAACATAGGACTGTTCACATAACAGGAACTTAATTTTGTTTCAGTTTGTTTGGGATCACCTTCAACATACTTCTGCCCTTTTTTTTTAATACCCTTGTATGTCCCACTGCTGGGCAAAGGCCTCCCCCATATCCTTTCCGGTACTCTTCTCCTGCGCCACCTCGATCCAGCCTTCGTGATGCGCGTCCAAATCATCTCGCCACCGCTTTCTGGGCCGGCCTCGGCGGCGCTTATCCAAATTTATTTCGGGTCGACTCAGCGATCTACTTCTTCCATATTTCTTTATTACTCGTTATCTTATTTCTAGCCATATCATTCTTCATACAGTTCATCCAACGTTTCTTTGGTTTTACTCAAAAGCCGCCTTCTTTAAAGCCATAAACATTCACACTCAAAACTTTTTTAACGACGTTTTCTGCATCACATGCAGACCATACCAACTCAATTGCATTAGCACACACCTTTTCAGTCACCTGCACAACTTTCAGACTTCCTCATAAGTACTCATTCCTTATTTTATTCGTTCGCGTTTCACCACACATCCCCCTTAGCAAGAATGCTAAGGGGATGTGTAATAATAATATAATTGCATGTGACCGATATTAGAAAATCTCGGCGACATGCAATTGCCTTTCATTCGTCCCTTTTGTGGCCCAACATTCTGATCCATACATGATCATTTTTTTATAAATCTTCCCCTTTGATTACTCAAATTAGCATCGGGAATTGTCTGGTTGGTAGTGGGTGTAAGCATGTCTGAATCAGGAGGTCCTCGGTTCGATTCTCAGGTATGGCCAACTGTTATTGATTGTTTTACATCAGGAACTGATCAGTAGCTGTCACGATGTCTTGATCTTTGCCCGGTTGACGGCGATAGGCACGCCTCCAATGTGGGTGTACTATTCTCTAACCTTGCGTTGATTACGGACAAATAACGAACAAGTTTTTTCTTGAAATACAATTTTACCTTAAAATCCTTAAAATGAAATGAAAACTACTGCAGACACCTAAAAATTATTATTTTCTTCTTTGTTCACAAACTTAAGATATAAATTACGAAATGAACGGAACATTCGCACGAATGAATCTTTAGATTTTTCATCTCCGAAGTGTGAGTCAGTA
Source organism: Noctua comes (assembly GCA_963082995.1). Lineage (NCBI taxonomy): Eukaryota > Metazoa > Arthropoda > Insecta > Lepidoptera > Noctuidae > Noctua > Noctua comes. The sequence goes on from OY720270.1 coordinate 16,485,050, forward strand.
AATTGCTTTTTAAATTGCTGAAAAGTCCGCAGTCTGAAGATACTTAACTCCATTTTCATTATTGGTTTTATCTCAATTAAAAATACTTTGATCTTCTAGTAATGACTGAGTCTCGCTCGATTTTATTCCTTTGAGACACTAGTGCGGCAAGCATAAACTGTTTATTTTATTATTGGCGCAAGTTTTGAAGTCAATTAGCGATCTGATGCTGTAGTGCAGAAGATTTGAAGACAAGTTTGGCAAAAACTCCCGATTAACTAATAACTTCACTAACATTGAAACTATCTAACTGTCACATTGGTCTTAAAGCAAAAATGTACAGTCAACCGCACATTATGTGGTAAAACATGCACTATGAAAACCGATTTTACTGGTACGACATAAAGTTGCTGTCACTATCGAATTTTCACCTCTGATATGCGGTTTGCTTCGCCTCCAGGTGATATTCAACAAAGAGTGGTAAAGTAATTACCAGGTCGGTTACTCTAAGCTGGACTATACAGGGTGTGTCGGACAAAAGAGTAATGTGGGATGTGGGTGTGTGTCTTTATAGTTTTTTTTTAAACGAAACCTAGAAGTGACAAAGTAATAATGAACATAATAATGTTATATATTTTTCGGAAAACCTTAACATTACATGTTACAAGATTCATATTATTTGTCTAAACTGGTACTATACAACCAATTCATTTAATAATATTCTACATCTGAATAATAATAATAATATATTTTTTTATATTTTTAAATGTTTTTTATATTACTTAAACATTTTATATGATAATGTAATTAATTTGGATAGAAATAAATAAAGGAAATAATAATAATATTTTTTTAACATTATGAATTTTAATTTTACTTCAGCTTCAGTGTGAAAGAGATAGAGCTATACTTACTTCCGAAATAAGATTATAGTAATATCTATGACAGAAGGAGGTAGACGACGTGAAAAGTAAAATAAAACGGTTTCTTTCAAATAAAGTTTTCAACAAAAAAGTGTTTCTTTTGTAAAACAAAACGACAAAGTCCAATACGGTACCTCTCACAAAAGTAAAAAGTATTCTGCTGATATTCTTCTAAAGTTTTTACCGTCATCTGGTCGTCGAGTGCTGCGTCAGGGAAACGCAAGTTGCGACAAAAACTTGCGACATAATGTCGTCTGTCCCGGGTACTAGAGTGTCCACAATGCGCTTATTTGATCGCTTTTTGATGTATTTAACTTTGCAATTGATGATGTTAGTTTGTGTAAATGCAAGTATTGTTATTTGTGTAATTGCGAGGGTCACACGCAGTGTTTGTCTAGTGGACGAGTTCCTGGGTTCGATTCCCAGGTCGGGCAAAGTGTTATTAGGTTTTTTTTCTTTCCAGCACGCGTACCGTGACCACCGTAGAAACGAATTTTATCGACGGAAGAATCGACAAAATGACAGATTGTGAAAAGAAATCTGTCAATTTGTCGACACAATCTGTCATTTTGTCGATACAATCTGTCATTTTATCGATTCATCCGTCGACACAACCTGTTTCTACGGAGGTAGAAACGCGTACAGGAGTCTAGATTCATGGCCATAGGCTCGCTGCCTATTACATGGGACTTGGACAAAACTGGCGAACTATGCGTGTGTGGGTTCCTCGAAGGCTGAAAATGTTATACTCCACATTAAAATGTATTTACCCAGTTTTAACCCTACAGGTTTACAACCCTCTAACGACCTCAACCGAAATTCCCGTAAACTAGCCAACAGGTAACAGCCAATGATCGTACCCTAATATTTTACGATGTAAACTATAATGCTGGCTAAACAAGTGGGAACTCATAAAAACACCCCAGATGGCGCCACTTTATTCCCCCTAAGTTTTTACCATAAATAACGCTGGAGGCTGTAAAGGTATCGGTTCAGCTATTCGCGTCGAGTTCAGTTTTCATTAATGGTATGGGAACAGAGTTTATTGTTTTTATTTTATGGGACCGGTCAGTGTGGCGACGCTTGGGGGAGGCCTATGTCCAGCAGTGGACGTCTTTCGGCTGAAATGATGATGATGATGATGATGTTTTTATGGGTGTCCTTATGCTGGATAAATTATTTGCGATAATAGAGGAGCTCGTGGATAAGTAATAACAGAAGCTGGGGTCGATCTTCAGGTTGAGCCGCGCTTGCCTAGTTTGGTCCGTGTATGAGTGACCACCCATCATCTTTGTCAGTTGTTTACAGGTAGTCAGTAGACCCGAAAGTCTGACAACCAGTCTTATCAAGGGGTATCGTATTTCCCAGTTCTAACTGCGGTGTGGAGGTCGAATAGGTAGTCACTCCATGTAATACTGGTATTCAGCTGCATCCAGTAAGACTTGAAGCCGACCCCAACGTAGTTTTGACAAGGCTATGGCATAATTATGATGATTATCGAATATTTTAAAAAATACATACATTTTGAGGAAAAGTAGTTATATATTTTCAGTTATAGTTCGGAGACTGAGATTGTATCTGGTTCAAGGCAATGGACGCCCCCCCCCATTACACTGAATTTTAACAGAATTAAACTCCTCTGCCTATTTTTTTCACGAAACAGTCGTGATGTTAGGTAAACTTCATAAATATCAATGAATTTATTTCGTTTGTTTACATTACGGTATGATTGTGTAAACATGACTATGCTGAGTCGACAACCATGTTTGTTTATATTTTGTCGTGTCTAAAATGAGAACACAATAATGCGAAAAAACGTCCTATTAAAAATGTGTGTTTGTATGTTTGGTTGTTTTTTACTCAATCACGCAATAACGGCTGAATGGATTTGGGTGAAATTTGGCACACTGATAGTTTGTAACCTGGAGCAGTATTGTTTTTATGCCATATCAGTGTGGGTTGTGGAGGTCAGATAGGCAGTCGCTCCATGTAAAATACTGGTATTCATCTGCATCCGGTTTGACTGGAAGCCGACCCCAATGTTGTTGGGAAAAGGCTAGGCAGCTAATGATGATCAGTGTGGGAAAGAGATGGAAGACAGCACGTCTAGTTCCTTGTCTTTCCCATACTGAAGTAAGATTGAAACAATACTGATTTAAAACGTAATGATAGACCAGGTTTAACTCATAGGATATTTTTTATCCCGACAAATGAAAAATGCTAAAATTCTGAAGTCCACGTAGTCGAAGTCGCTGGCAAAAGTTAGTAGTTAATAAAAACAAAAACATGTTTTGACTCAGTTTACATTTTCATTATATTCATAGAAGGCATTATTAAAAAAGTTTATCATTTTGTAGGTACAAAGAAAAATTTTAATATCATACAATCTGTTGCGGAACGTTTAATTAAAATACAAAGGGACGGGAAAATTAAATAATATTTGTTTTGATTTGGTAATCTTCTGTTCTTAAGAAGGTATCTTTGTTTTAGTTTCAAAATATTTGATATCGTTCCTCAGGGGACCTCTTTCTCTGTCACTGAAGAGGAAACTCATTGACGTGTGCATTCTTCCTACCCTCACCTATGGAGTGCAGACAAGCTCACTAACCAAGCGTTAAAAGTCTGCTTTCGGGGTCTATCAGCGAGCAGTGGAGCGCAGTATCCTTGGACTTAAACTTACTGATCGTATAACCATTCAGCCGAACTCAAATTGCAGATGTAGGTCACACGGCTGCCAAGCAAAAATGGAACTGGGCTGGCCACATATGTCGCATGCCGGAGGAGCTATGGGCTAAAGTCACCAAACAATGGGTCCCAAACAGCAGCAAACAGTAACGAGGCAGGCCCACGAGATGGCGGGACGAACTCGACTCTTTTCACAAGGATTGGTGAATAACAGCACTGTGTAGGGATAAGTGGAAAATGGGAAGGGAGGCCTTTGCCCTGCAGTGGGACACAAGTGGCTGTTAATAATAGTAATACTTCGCGGGTAGCACGCAGTAGCGAAGGGTCAATTTTGTAAGAGGTAAGCCGGAGTACATATCTTCAATGTGATTATATTATTTGTCTATAATACAATACTGAACATACCATTACACATATTAGAACAGAAGACGGTAGATTCTACCGTCTTCTGTGGTTCCTAACCTTTTCGATCTTGTCACCCCAAGACTTAGCTAGAGAATCTGATTTACCCCTCCCGCTCTCCCTCATGTTATCAATGAACACAAAACAAAACAACACATATAAATACAAATTGACTGTCTACGTAGAGCATCTGGATAAATGTTTTGTCTTTGACTTTTGAGTAAAACTCTGATTCTTTTTATGTTCTCTGGTTTTCCAAAAACAATCCTATTTCTTCACAAAGTTCATAAACTCTGTTTATACATTACCATTATTTATTTATCTTTATATATTACCAGCTTATTACCCCCGCAGAATACCAGTTTTACCCCCGCAGGGGTAATTACCCTCAGGTTAGGAACCACACCGTTTTTCAAAGGGAAGCCGGTAGGAATCGAGTTCTAAGGAACCTTCGCCACTGGTACCACGGCTCCTGCCGGGGACTGCTGGAAAGAGATACCGCGGCCTTGGAACACAAAGGGCTATATCTGGGCAGAGCGGAAGGGAGTGTCAGATTTGTACTGACTAAAATGAATGGGTTTTGGGACGCCCAGAATGGGAGGCGTCACTTGATGATTTCACATCCGAAAAAAAAGGATCTTGTATGTGGCGTTGTACATGTTCTGCTTAAGCCTACGGGGAAAGGCGTGAGTTTATGTACGTATGTCTAGTTTTCTCTTTCCCTCCTCTGTTGTCACTCTCGTGCACAAAATGAGGTGTATTTATAATTTCTCAATACATTAGTATCTACAGCTGCGTACTCGTAAGTAATGGCAATAATGAGAATCGTAGTGAAAGGTGAGTTCTTGCTCAATCTGTGCATCTTTGTCCTACTTTAGCACACGTACGAACAGCTATATTTGTGTTTTAGGTATAAGCATCGGTGGTTCAGTGGTAGAATGCTCGCCTGCCACGCGGGCGGCCCGGGTTCGATTCCCGGCCGATGCAACCGCTCTTTTTGCCTTTATTAAAATTCTATTGTAGCAATCTCCGGATGTAAATATGTAAACAATTTTTATTGGGTATTCTGTTAACATAAAAAAGCAAATATTTCTTTGTTTGTGCCTACTTTTTCGATGTTCGGTAAAAATACTTAATAATTTCCGTGTGGCTTGTACGGTCACGCCTCAGATTTGTTTTACTTTATTTATGATCACATTACATAGACCCTATACCCCTTTGAAAAAAGGTAATCGCGATAAGGGACCTTTTTCAAAAACCCCTTGGAAAAATACGGAAGACTGCCTAACATTTTTTATCAAAGTCCGGTTCTTGGTAAAACTACAATACGGGTGGAAATCGCATCCCTACGTCCCAATTTCGTTCTGTAAGGAACTCGCGAAGTTCAAAAGGTTTGATGAAAGACGTCAGATATGGGGTTGAGATGGGACGTCCTGTTGTACGGAAAGAGGGACATTAGAATAAAAGGATTAATATAATTTTATTGGATTTCTGATTCTATTTGGATAATATATCTTATACGTCATAATATCTTATACGGACGGCACGGTTGGAGCAGTGGCTGAGCGATTGGCTGCTGCGCTGCGTGTCGCGGGTTCGATCCACGCACGGAACAAATATTTGTTTGACGTATAGGTAGTTGTTCCGGGTCTGGCTGTTTGTGTGTGTGAGTTTAAATGTTTGTAAACGCACCCACGATACGGGAGAAATGTAGTGTAGTCCTAGTGAGGAGCATTGTAGACATTTACACAATATAATAGAATATAATTTACTGTACACCAAAATTGAAACAACTATTTTTTTTATTTTTTTTTATTTTTTATTTTTTTATTTATTTATTTATGTACACACAAAATACTTAATAAGACATTACATTAAAATAGAAGAGCACAAAGGTACTGCTTATTTCATTAGAAATCTCTTCCAGCAGACCTGCGAGAGGAAAGTAGGATTAGAAATGTAGACACAGTGTGTAGAAAAGACGGTTTTACAGTATACAAACTACATTTTTTGTCTGTTTTCGTATATAAAAAGTAAATATAGTTTTAGTGGTTATACATCTGGCACACGGGTCCTATCTTCCTTGATTTACATAAGTGCTTTGTTTCAGTAAATATATTTCTGTTGGCTGTTGGTACTTGCGTCTGTAATGCAGACATTATGGCGAGGAGGTATTTTACGTAATGTTGCTGTGGGATGTAGATAGCAATTTTCTTAGCTTGCGTTTTTTATAAACCACTGAATATTTTTCTCAGTGTGTCGCCAAAGATCTTTATATTTTTTGTTTTAAATAGTACTACCACTTAGTAAGTAGGTTCTTTTGTCTATTAATAAAAAAAACGACCTAACTTGCCAAGGTACTTACCTACCCCTCGATTAATATTACACCATCTTTTACCGCAAGTTAGATGTGATTGACGCTTAATGAATTTTAAAATATCGTTCTATTTTTGTCAAAATGTTGAAATACGACATTATTAGTAATTTGTCGTGCAAGAGGATCTTGTAATATTCTTTTTTGGCAAATAGTCTTAAAAAAATGTTGGCACAACCATAGAGAATCCTTTTCCCAGCGTAGCAAAGTGCACATTCTAATAACACTTCTTAAAGTAATGTAACTGTATGAACTCCACACTAAGTATGATTACATATGAACTTGGTCCGGTTTAAAGCAATTTTCACGCTGCCGTCCTAACGCTTATGTAAGAGCATAGAATAAATTTGCGAAGAAGCGAAACTTCGAAATCTACCAGTCTAAACACTTAGTTTCGGGGCTAAGGAACATTCAACCCACGGCTACTTTGAGGGTTCCACACACTGGCGATGATTTATTATATGTAAACCCTCAGGAGTGGAGCGACGATATCCGCAGATTGGCTGGTTTCGGCTGGATGGGAGTTGCTGATAATTGAGATGAGCGGAGAGGCATATGTCAAGCAGTGATGTCTGTAGGCTGACGATGATGATGTCGATTAATGAATCTATGTTGATTAATGATTACAAAAGAACATACCTACTTGGGTTTCTCTTCTATAAAAAAAAGATTTATTAATTTCTTTCCACAATGTTATGTACAGTAACACAATGAGAAACTATATACATATGTTGCCTACTTGGAAAAGAAGCCCCCTCGGGTAAAAATAAGCCTCCTCAGAGATTTCCATTTGTCTCCGCTGAGAGCTGTGGCGAGCAAGTTTCCTCGCGCGCTGTCCGCTCGATATCGTCTTGCCATCTTGACGTTGGTCTTCCTCTCTTTCTCATGCCTTGTGGGACAGCCCATTTGGTAGCTCTTAGGGTCCACCTTTTCTTGTTTAATCTTGCAAAATGTCCGACCGACCTCCATTTCAAACTTTGTGCATGTCCCCAGACATCACTGGCTTTTGTTTTATCTCTTATGATTTTAGATTTGAGTTTTCAGTTTAGTTTTATATTCAGAAGGCTTCTCTCTGAGGCTCGTTGATATTGTTTTGTGTATATATTCACTTCTTTACAGTTTTTTATTCTATGACAAGGGCGTTGCTCACAGTTAGCTGAGTTCTAACGCCACCACATAAAGCTGACTTGTACTACATCCGAACGTGTAGATTTATCCTATTTCTTTTCGTACTGTTTATTTTGCTTGGTGAGCGGAATAATGATCTAAAATGACATCCCAAGGAATTGGTTTCTGTTGGATGGTTACAGACAGTCTTTCAAAAGGTCACAGGGTCAGAGGCCTTTTTTGCTTGATTACGCCTTATTTGCGTCTTTTTTATTCAGAAAAAAACTCAAACTTTAGAGCAAAAATAAACCACGAAGCAGTTTCATCAATCTTCCTCTAGTAGATCTACAAGAATGACTGTTCAAAAAGTCTTTTGCACTTTCAAATACAGTTTCCTTGGAGTTTCCTACAATTCCCCTATCGTTGGACCATTAGCACGATGTCTAAACTTGAGAGTTGTGAGCAAACAGTGTCAGACACAAGTTGCGCTCTCAAAACGTCTAGTCGACAGATAACTCCTTTTACCATTTGTGAGAACAATGGACACTACTCCGCTTGAATAAATGCTTGGGTAGGACATCAAAAAAATAAAGTGGAACTATCATAACTTGACTACCATACATTTTTTTCGAAGGATCGACTCGTCGTTCGATTGATCATTGACGATTCATCATTCTCTCGGGATAAAGCGCAGGAGAATGATGATTCGACAAACGTACCTTCGCAGAGAGGCTGGCAGCTGATGAGCGTAACCAAGGATCGATTTAAATATCATGATGCCAGTAAATTGACACTAAAACCAACCAACATTGAACTGCTAAAGGCTGACGATCATCATCTGCCTAGCCTTTTCCCAACTATGTTAGGGTCGGCTCCCAGTCTAACCGGATGCAGCTGAATACCAGTATTTCACATGGAGCGACTGCCTATCTGACCTCCACAACGTAGTTAGTACTAGGTAATACGATACCCCTTGGTAAGACTGGTTGTCAGACTTTTTGGGCCACTGACTACCTGTAACGACTGTCAAAGATCTACAAATGACAGCCGGGACGGGACCATCGGCCTAACGTGCTTTCCGAGGCACGGAGGAAACTCGGTATGTAATGGGTGGTCACCCATCCACAGACCAACCTAGGCAAGCACGGCTTAACCGAAAGATCGACCCGAGCGGCTGTTATTATTTAGCCACGAGCTCCTCAAAAGCTAAAGGCTGACGATGATGACAGAAATCCTCCATCGCGAAGGGTCTTGAGCTTCCCGCTTCATTTCACTCCAATTCATTCCGATGCTCGTCGCTTCTGCCAACACGGTGCGACGCTGGGATTGACGAGGAAAAACGAAGCGTGGGCTCACTTCTTTTTCGCTTGAGGATTCTAATCCATCGTTTGGAAACCCTTTACTATACAGTCTATAGTGAAGGGTAAATTCTGGTAATGGTAAACACATCTTACGTAATAATTTGATAACATAACAAAGGTCAATCGAAGCTATAACGTGCTTACTTCCGTAGTTTCAACGTCATAATTAAAGACCGGATTATATGGAATTATTATTATTAATTTTATGCATATTTGCATATGCATTTGCATACAAATACAAATATACAAATGCATATTTGCATATGTATTTGCATGTTATGGCCAGTTTTTAAGATATTGCATATTTTACCTGAAATCAACTAATCGTGCATAATGTGGGCGTATTTCTTTATTTTTTTCTCTTTCTAACTAGAAAAATGCAAAAACACAAATAAAGAACCTAAATTCAAAAATAGAGTCGTTTTCAAGTCTTTTTAAAATATTATAATTGAAAGAAGACTCAATACTGCGACTGAGAATTTGAAACAGTACTCGATTATTGAAGTTTTCAGGAACATTAATGATAGTATTTAGTCCAAAAAAGAATAATTTGTTCAAGTCGTTATGTATGCTTATTTTTAATACTCAATAATACATTATTTCGGACATGTTTAAATTTTATATTGCATATTTCGCCACTTTCTGCGTTTTTTTGCATATTTCGAGTATTTAAGATGCATATTTGCATGCATATTTCAACCATTATTATATTGCATATAATCCGGTCTCTACTCATAATATTCAGATTTTAGAACATTCGATTCCACAGAGTCAATACGGCCGCAATTGGACTGCACACAATCCGAACAGCTTTGCGGAACTTCGGCGAACACACTCGTTATGTTATGTATGTACAATGTACATATGTTCTTACCTACTAGGTACTTGAACATGCATTTAACAGGCGTGTACTACATTTCGGCATACCATAATAGCATCAATAGGGTGCTTGATTGTGACTATAAATGCAATGTATTTCCTACATCACGGAGCATATTGGCTTGTTTATGAAAGATGTGATGCATAATAAAGGAATTGTGCTGTAGTACTGTAAATGATTGTAGTAATGTACTATCAGATCAGACGTATTTATTAGCATTTTTGTATGCATTGTTGTGTGTGACTGCCTCGTTGGTCTAGCAGTCGCAAGCGCGACTGCTGAGCATGAGGTCCTGGGTTCAATTTCCGGGTCGGGCAATGTTATTGAGTTTTTCCATCTGGAATTTCTCAGTAGCAGCCACGGAGTCTGGATTCGTGCCCGGTTGATGGCAATAGGCTCGCCCCTAAAACATGGGATTTAAACATAACTGGCGAAATGTGGGTGTCTTGTTAGGTGCACCTCTGCCTAACTCTTCGGGGATTACATGCGTGATATTATGTTATGATTTGTGAAAAAAACCTTACGACCATCGCCATTCTATGCCTTAATACTACAGCAGACACAACACAATACTATTTTCATTAGGGCCCGAAATGGGTTGTCCCAACATTGAAAGGAGGTTTTATACAAAAGTTTAATTTCTGATCAACCACAAAAACTTTCTCGGAGAACTCAATCACAATCAGTAAAAAAAAACTTCCTTTTTCCGACCGAAGCCGAAGTTCCCTCTCAAGTCAGCTCGATCCATTCATTCGCTGCCATTCAAAAAAGCGTCCTCAACTAACTTTAATTAAATTCAAAGCGAAAGTTCCGTTATTAGGCGGATGGGAACCACAAGAATTGATTGTTGCCGAATACTTCCGCAACATAATTAGGAGCATTTATTTTGAGAGGACGCTTTAAGGGTTAAGAACAAAATGGTGGTTGTTTTGAGGAAAACCCGAACCTTGATGAAAGGTTGACGCCTTGAGGAAGATCTCGCCCGAGGGTGTTTCCGACATAAGTATCTATTTTTTCTGCAACGATGCCTACTTTGAGATGAGACGAAAAATTTCAACGCTAGTGGTCTAGAATCATGCGTCGAATGATGGTAACAGCTGTTTGTCTGTCGATCGTTACACACTATGAATAAATGCTAAAATCTTTTTAAATTACGATATCAATAAGGTCAATGTATTTTATTACATACGACAATATTCAAAGTAAAAAATGACATTTCAAAACATATCAATATGAAAAAGCACTAGTTTACTCATCGACTATTCGATGTAATGACTCTTTCATATGAAGTCAATAATCACAGACTATCGTAGTAAATGCACAGCAAAACCTAGAAATTATACTGCAGCCTGGCGTTCCCATGCATTGAGCTCTATTATTAATTGTCTAATTGCAGAGCAGGAACATTCATTGGAGTTCATAGAAAGTTCTAGACTTTGTGAACTGTAAACTGTAACTTTGATCATAGACAGTACGATGGGTAGTTATAGTTGAAATTTGGTTTGGAATACAAATAAACTTCGTTTGTACAAAAACTCAGGGGTTATTTTTCAGTAGGCTGTAAGATTTCACGATCTTCTTAAATGCGAAGTATATTAACGAGATTTGTTCATTATCTACGTGAACGATATTGGGTCCCAATTTTATTTACCGACTTCCGTTCTGGGTACTACAGGGCCCAATTGAGTAACGTTCGAAAATGCGGTTATGATTGTAACTTTTAAAACATGTCATTAATTTCATTGTCGCGTCATTTACATACTGGGATTTAACCATAGTTTTTACAGAACATAGAATATAAAAAATCCACAGTTAAAAGTAGTTGGTTATTGAAATAATGATATGGAGTTTCTTGCCCGTTCTTCTCCATAGAGATCTACGTTAGGGAATGGGCAACTACAGTACTTTCACACTTTTTATGCCTTGTGACTGGGACTGTAGCTATTGTTGTCTTTGTTTCGACAATTCAAAAGTGCCTGTAACTGGCCTATTTGAAATAAATGCTTTGATTTTAATGATTTTGATTTTGATTTATACCTTGTTTTGTTCACCGCTGGTGTAGTGTGTAGTGAAGAAATCTATATACAAACACATAACCAAGTACCAATCCACCTCGTGCTACAAAATGTTCAGACTATGCGCCATTTTGTTTCACCTCTTGAAGTCTCCAACATAGTTACTTTTGTTCTGGCAGACAAAGGCCACACTTCAGTGCGTCAATAAGATGTCTTCAAAGTTTCAACCTCTTTTTTGTCGTGTAGTTTTCGTTATTGTAGAAACGTGAGATTTTGTTATATTTTCGAGAACATAACATCACGACTGTACTTCCTGAAGGGTAAGTTAGATATATGCTTCAGTGGTACACCTATGTCCAAATTTACCCCATATGCTGAACATTTTTTGCATAGCCGTTTCCCAAGTATGTTGGGGTCGGCTTCCAGTTTAACCGGATGCAGCTGAATACCAGCATTTCACATGGAGCGACTGCCTATCTGACCTCCACAACCCAGTTAATACTGGGTAATACGATACCCCTTGGTAAGACTGGTTGTTGGACTTTCGGGACTTTCTTTCCGTTATGCTGATGTCCCATTTAACAGTATAGTAATTTATACAGCTAATGAAAAACACAACTCATCAATGATATTATAAATAAAAAGACCATATAGATATCACACGCGCACAAATTGTTGCAGACAAATTCAGACAATTGTCGTAATTTAAATACTTCAAGCTTAATAGCTATCTCTTTCTGTATCATACGTTCCGTATTATTTATTATCTATCGCACTCGTAACAACGCAACGATATTTGAACGCCGCTCAGTATGAAAATAATATAGTCTTCTTTATAATATCATTGCAACTAATTTTTTAGTCGTCCGCCTTCAATGAATTTAGTATTTTGTCGTCACAATCCCCAAAAAACGCAAATTCGAGAGAGAGAGATGTAAGACGAAGCTGTCATTAACAAAACACTGGAACTTCTTAAAACCAGACTCGTGTAAATTCTCCAAGGATAAAACTTCAGCTACAAACTTGTGTTTACCGAATAAGTCAAAACAAGCAAGAACTGACTGAAAACGTTTACAAGGCAAGTTTTAAACATATTTCCTTGCTTTGTTTGCCCTATTTAGCCGTCTGTGAATTCGCAAGTCATAAATATTCGTTAAGAAGGAACTTCTCACATCTCGGATGGGTAGGTCGAAAGAGTTTTAAGAAAATGCTTGAGCAGCTATGCTGCAATGCGTTGGAAAAGTTTTAGGTGGGTATTTGCATATTTTTTGCTTTTCAGAGCTTAGTCAGCGGTTTTTTAAGAATTTATCGGTTAAATGAATCGGGGTTTTTCTTTAGTTTTTTGTGTACTTTAGATAAAATTTGGGCTAAACACTTCTGTATAACCGTATAAGGAATTAATTCAGACGTGATTTTACGCTGTTATACCTTAGGGCCTAAAATGATATTATGTCAACGATGATGGAAAAGTAAAAAAAAACCGGCTAAGTGCGAGTTGGACTTGCCACTGTACAATATAATTGAGCAAAACACGAAAAAATACGTTTCTTGTTTAAAGACCCTTCTTACTTTTAACTTTAAATATTTTTTATTATTTGTTCTTATAAGACAGTGGAGCCTTGGAAATAGGGTTCCGTTGACACCTTTTGGGAAAGGAACCCTAAAATTGTACGGGACTGACATAAACTACCGTAAAGCCTATTTTAATCCTCTTGAAAGTGTTTATAGAAATAGGAACCGTTTTGACACTTCCCTAGGCCCTAGGCCTACTTACATTTTTTTTAATCAAAATAAATATAAAATTTCGGAATTGAACCCTAAAAAACCAAAACAAATAGTCTAGTCTTTCACATGGTACCTAATTGAAAAACTTACTTTCCAATTTGCCAAATGTTTAATAAGTTTTGGCAAGCAAAACTCATCGCTCAAGTTCAACTTAAATTAGGATAGTTGATTCAAATTGCTGTGGCCAAGTAATTTGGCTACTGACATAGTTTCGGTCCAAATTATACAACGCCATTATCATTACACAGATGATAATGATGATGATGGCCGTTATACCTGCTGAGTTACATTTGCATTTTATTTATGTTATGTTATGTTTTTGTTACGAGATCTAGTTTGGAGATAAAAAGGTATTATTAGAATTCAGGGCGGTTACTATTGTCCAGCAACGATGTAGGGGCCTGCAAGGGCCGACGCCTGCCAGGGCTGCGGGACTGTTCGAAAGAGATACCGTGGCCCTGGAACATAAACGGCAAAGAAGGAACATGGTTGGGTTTTAGTCAGTACAAGTTTGACACTCCCTTCCGCTCAGAGTAGGGGGGGGTCATTTGATGATTTCAAATCGGAAAAAAAAAACGGTCGTTTACTATGACTTCATTCCAGTGTGGGAAAGAGACAGAGCTATACAGGTCGTCTAGCGCCATCTCTTTCCCACATTGGAATTACTTCCAATCTATTGAAATGACGAAGTGAGGTTTTCAGCTTTAGTACATACATACACACATAAAATCGCACCTGTAATTCCCGAAGGGTTAGGCAGAGGTATACCTAATAGTACACCAACATTTCGCCAGTTATGTTTAAGTCCCATGTAATATGGGGCGAGCCTATTGCCATCAACCGGGCGCAAATCCAGACTCCGTGGCTGCTACTGAGAAATTCCAAAAATTCTTTAGTAGATGCTGCATGAAGTTTGCCGATTGGCAGGAGGCGAATGAAAGCCGAATACTTAATGTATAGTCATTGATTCAGGTAGGTTTTTGTTGTTGAACAATTACTGTCTAATCAGATCCCCGAACACATGTGCCTGTCTTTAGCAAATCTTGAGAAAGAGATGTCGCTCTACAGAGTAGAAATTTTCTCAAATACGATGCATCTTCTAAAACAGCTGCGTAGGACCTGAAGAGCCAGTAAAGATAGTCTCGAGATTCAACTGGTGTGGAATGAACCTTACGGTCTCCCGCTATGACAAAAATCTTGGCAGCCGCTTACTCCTGATTCCCCAAAGCCCCTTTAATCTCGTTAGTCAAATGAACGTTATAATAAAATAAGCATCGAATGAGCGAATTTTATCGTTACTGGTCGTGCCAATTCGTGTTTTCCTCAAGCTCATTTTATTTTGATCAAAGAAATGTTAGAAGAAGTCCATGGGTTAGAACTAAGTTTTTTTTCGTTAATGAATGGATAGCCAGCAGGTTGAATTGTGTGAGGTGAGGGATGATACGAGAGAAACCGCCACAGGTTTCATTTACTCCTTGAGTAAATCACACACACCTCTTCACATATCTACATCTTCTTCATCGACATCTTTTTTACAATTTGGAATGCAAAATAAATGAATAAATTAAAATGTGGCAATTCATAGGGGGACAGGAAGAAAAAGCGTGTTACGCCGACCCCAAGCAACTTGGCACTAGGGCAGAAAGATGGTGGTGGCGTGCCCAGTGGCCAAAAATACCCCAAGCTCATAAGGCAAGCAGCCTATTCAGTAACCCTAACGTCAAGAAGAATAGTAGCTTATAAGGGCAAGCCAAGCTTTCAGTCTTGTATGTACCGCCACGCCACTATTGATGATGGATGGCAAGCCAGCTCACGACTCACTGATATTAAGTGCCCACCGCCGCCTATGAACTTCTGCGATTCCACTAAAAAAAAGAAAAGAACCACCAGTTTTTTGGCTGCCAGCATCATTGTACACTGAGCAACAGCTGGTTCCCATTACTGCCAATTTTTCTTTTTTAGGCTAATGTAGACCACTGACCGTTTTTTGGTCCAGCTCATCCCGGTATCTTCTACGGGGCATATGGGGCTTCCTGGCTATCAGGGCACCATACACTTGTAATAGGTGCATTCTACGGGACCGGTCAACGTGGCGACATTTGGGGGAGGCCTATGTCCAGCAGTGGACGTATTTCGGCTGCAATGATGATATGATGACGAGGTGCCTTCTAACAGTATAATAAATCGTTGGAAGTTGATGAAATAGACGCAAGATTACGAGAAACCTGATAACTCGGTACACTTTTCCGACATACACCAACTGCCGTTTGCCTCGATGGTCTAGTGGTCGCAGGTGCTAGTGCTGACCGTGAGGTGCTGAATTCATTTCCCAGGTCAGGTAAACTGTTATTGGGATGTTCCATTAGGGATTTCTCAGTAGCAGCCACGGTGCCAGTGTCTGTATTCGTGCCCGGTTGATGCCAATAGGCTCGCCCCCTATTACATGCGACATAAACATAACTGGCGAACTGAGGGTGCACTATTAGTTACACCCCTACCTAACCCTTTGGGGATTATAAGGCGTGGTGTTATAATCAATCACAGGCTGTTAGTGAAATTAGTGGAGAGATTACGACGATCCTGATATGTAGGTATACATTTCCGGCATACACCAGTGTTGAAGGGTCGCATCTTAAGCCGGGGCTGAAGATATTAACATACTTGTACTTAAGTATTACACAGCTAACTTGGTAACCCTGCTTCTAATTCTGGACAGGTCTTGAAAGTCATTTAGTATTAATACTTGTTTTTATGGTATCAAAGTTGGATATACGCTTTTATCAAAGCTGTGAACGCATTTGTTCCAATAGACTGTTATCAATATAATCTGATTTGTTTTCATTCAATAGAATAAAATACGGTTATCCAGTTAAGCTGAACTCGCATTGTATAGACTTTCCGTATTACGAGACATCAATTTTTACTGGACGATATATCGAGTCTCCCTATTTTGTCAAGAGAAGATAAAATGGATTTAAACATTCCACGTTGCATTCTAATTCATTTTATATGTCCCGAAGCAATATTCTTGAAGTCACTGCAAATATTTTCTGTGGAATTTAAATATCTTTCAGTCGAAGAGAGCGGAGTTAAGTAATACATACAAAATAGAACTGCAAATAATTTCGTCGTTGGTCGTCGCTTCTCACCGGAACAGCAAAACTGCTACCTACGTGAATATTTCGGCACTTGGCCAATATCGGAACTAACACCGCTATATTGTTTTTTCAATGTAATTTCACAAAAAAAAAACACCAATGTTTACAAACAACGCTCCCCTGTCAATGTCATTCAACCGCCACAAAATCCATGTAGCATTGTAGGTACGGTAGTAGTAGGTACTTCCCCAGACGAGCTTGAGTTCGAAAAGGTTTGCTACTACATACTTACCAAAATATCTTTCACAATAACAAGTAATTTCTTCAATTTTAAAAGCCAAAAACAATGGTTAACGCACTACATACATCACCTTGTCCAACGACAAGTCTTACTCAAGTTATGCAACTTCCGAAGTCCATTTTTCCGCAAATCTTTAATATTCATACCCGCCATTGTACGGGTAAAGTTTCCGAAGTACTTCTTCAACAGATGACTCGGTCTTCCAAACGGGCGATCATAAGTCCTAGTATAATATCATGATAATATATGTTTAAGTTTGTATGTTTGTTACAATATTGCGGTTTAGCCACGACCTACACGGTCAAGCGGCACGCGTCTCGCGAGAGCGACTTCGGAGAAAACAAATGAAAGAAGTACTTTACAGCATGCTTCGAGTCACCAAAACGCGTCTTGCGGATCGACACTATTCACGTAAAGTACAGAAGAAAATGAAAGAAAAGAAAAGACGCGCGTGCCTTTCGCTTGTACGACTGAGGTCGTGAATGGGGTCGAGGAAACGTGGTATACACAGAATGGACTAGGGTTAGTTCATGTTTCTTGTAGTGCGTTATCTACTTTTGTTATTAAAATAGCGACCCGGGTGGCATCATCCGAGGTCGTGAACGAGTCCTACCGTCTCAATGAATTTGAACGAAATCTGGCACACTGGTAGAATATAAGCTGGACTAAAATATAGGTAAGATTCTTTTTATCCCGGTAATAAGTCCCCAGGGATAAAAGAATCCTAGCAACGGGGGCGAAGTCCCGGGCAAAAGTTAGTATTTAATAAATATCTTCATTCTTCAGTAGAAATGGTGAATGAGAAAAGTTTTCAAATAATGAGCAACATGGTCGAAGCTCAGCCGCTAGTGATGGGAAAATATTGCGCGGGATATTAGTTCGTGCCGGATTACGGGGATTAGGGTTGTTTCTTGTTTATTTGTAGGTTATCTGTGACTGTGGAAGAAGCGCGTGAAAGTTTTATATCGTCATGAATGTTATGTGTTCATTGATTGCGAATTTGTGTGTATGAGGTTTTTTTTACAGGTCAACCTATGACTGGCTTCTGCTTAACCGGACTATCCTGTGGATGCCTTGAGAGTAAGGCCTACAGCCACGGACATAAAACTTATAAACTTCGACGGCACGGTTGACGCAGTGGCTGAGCGATCGGCTGCTGCGCTGCGTGTCGCGGGTTCGATCCCCGCACGGAGCAAATATTTGTATGATCTACAGGTAGTTGTTCCGGGTCTGGCTGTTTGTGTATGTGAGTTTAAATGTTTGTAAACGCACCCACGATACAGGAGAAATTCCTAGTGTGGGGCAACGTTTTTATAAAAAAAAAAAAAACTAAGCGACAGCGCGCTTAAAGCACCCCCTGTGGAGTACGGGCCTTGGCTTAGGGCGCCGCTGGGCAGGGCAGAAAAGGGACAGGTTGGAGCTGAGTGATGTGTATGAGGTGATCGTACTTCCTTTTTTTTTTTTTCAAGACGTGAGTTACGTCTCATTTTCTCCTTCTTCTTAACCTAGAGGACCTTTTATATTCATAATATAAAATTGTATCTCTACAGTCGATAGTTTAAAGATATTACATGGATATTTCTCCTTATTGACGAAATTATTTTATGTCTGACGCTTATCAGCCATTTCAGATTATTTGTTTAAGATGTCTAGCTTGTTACTTTGTATTAGGTATCACGGGATAGTAACGTAGATACTATCTAGTATTATACGGAGTAAAGTTAAATTAACTAGAGAAACTCTGCAGACGTGATAAGTCACCATCTTCCTGCCTTTGTTCCGTTCTACTTGGGGTCGATGCAACACGTTTTCCTCCTCCATTGTCCCCTGTCAGACGTCACAGCATCATTTACTCCTTTATCTTTCATATCATTCCTCACAGAATCCATCCGTCTTTTCTTTGGCCTGCCTCTTCCTTTCCATCCATCAAC
Organism: Noctua comes; assembly: GCA_963082995.1. Taxonomy (NCBI): domain Eukaryota; kingdom Metazoa; phylum Arthropoda; class Insecta; order Lepidoptera; family Noctuidae; genus Noctua; species Noctua comes. Next base: position 16,503,891 of record OY720270.1, read on the forward strand.
ATCCATCAACATTCATATCCATTACTCTTTTAGTCTCATGTGTTTCATCCTTCTTCATCACATGTCCATACCAAGACAGACGACTCCCTTGAAATTTTCTTTCTTGAATTTTCAAACTTCCTCGAATGAATGTAGTTATGATAAAACACAATAAAAAAACATTTATGATTTTTAACGCCTTGTGTAATACCACAAAAGTACGAAATCCATATAAGTGTCTTAGTACCTACGTGTAACTCATTTGTGCCGTAACATGTGGGATTTAAACCGCAATAGTGCAGTTTTCACATAATGAATTACGCCGACGCGGCGCCGCCTCAGCCAAGTACGAGTAGCAGTAGTGGTGGGATATTATTGGTATAACTCATGTAGTTTAAAATTATTGCTGTTGTTTTATGTGTTAATACCGTGAGATATTGACGTAAGTATATAAGTTTTCATGACACATTTTAGCAATTTGCGACAGTCATAATATCTTCCTGAAAAGGCCTGCTTCTGCGATTTGAGCTAAAAAATCTGAAGGCCATTTGCACGGACCGGGCCTGTGTTAAAAATGAATCTAAAGTAGGCATTGAAATTAATCTTTAAAAAAAGTTTTATTTTTATTTTTGGTAAAGTAAACAGATGTCTAAACGTAATAAAATATATTGTTAAGCAGTATTAATCATAACTTGCTATTAATTAACGCATTAGGAATGACCCCAAGATAATCAAAGCGTACATACATACTTTTACGAGTAACATAAGTAAGTGATTAAACACTAGGAAAAAAAAACTAGTGGGTTTAAAAATCAGTGCGCTTCCCTACCCTCACAGTAGTCCCGCACTGAAAGAATCGTTTCAGGTTAATTAGCGGCGAGTAGCGAGCGGGCTGCCCTGACGTTTTTAATGAGTCTCGATCTATCAGGCTTCCCTTTGTTTCCCACTAATTACCAGCGATTGCGATCGGTCAGCGAGACGCGAGCTCAATAAAACTTTATCGTTTTATTACCTACCGGTTTTTTTTTTTAAAGGTCGCGTGTAGTTATTTTACCGATTTGTTTGTGTTAATTGTGCATGTTTTTTTTTTGTTGGCGTTGTTAATTTATTAGAGTGAAAGGGTTTTTATTGATTATCGTTAGAGTTAGTGGTTTATGCGAAATTAGCGAAAAGCATGGAATCAGTTTAAATAAGAAAGCCTAATCTCAATCATCATCTGCCTAGCCTTTTCCCAACTATATTGGGGACGGCTTCCAGTCTAACCGGATGCAGCTGAATACCAGTATTTTACATGGAACGACTGCTTATCTGACCTCCACAACCCAGTTAGTACTGGGTAATACGATACCCCTTGGTAAGACTGGTTGTCAGACTTTTTGCCACTGACTACCTAACGACTGTCAAAGGTCTACACAAGACACCCGGGACCAACGGCTTAACGTGCTTTCCGAGGCACGGAGGAAACTTGGTATATAATGGGCAGTCACCCATCCACAGACCAACCCAGGCAAGCACGGCTTAACCTAAGGATCGACCCGAGCGGCTGTTATTATTTAGCCACGAGCTCCTCCTAAGCCTAATCTCAATCAAGGACCAAAATATCGTTTTAGCCACGGCAATATTTGTAAATGGAATAAAATTACATAGGTTTGTCATTAACGCGCTTGCATTAGCTTAACCTGTAACTAACTGCATACGTGTTTAGTTTGGACGACAATGCATGGTTAGCTAAGTGACGTCATTCTAAATCCAATATGGTGGACTCCAAAAAATTTCGGAGCAGTTATTTTTTAAGTATTCCCATAATATGGGTGTCGAATGAAAGGGTTTGCTGAGAAGAATACGAATAATAAAATGACGTCACTCTGTGAATATTCAGTAAACAAACAAGTATTAAACACATAACCCTCCCTCAGTCGGGTAAATATCCCTGTGCTTCGCTACCTTTGCACTAGTCGCACACTGACACAATTGTTCCAGGCTTCAATGAGTCTCGACCTATCAGGTTTCTCTTTGTTTTCCCACTAATTACCATCGGTAGCGATCGTTCAGCGGAGAGGCGAGCTCAATAAACTTTATCGCTTTATGACCGATGTTTTTTAAAAGGTCTCTTGGGTTTTTTACTCGATTACGGGGAGAAAGGTAATGTTTTGTACTGATTTGTTTGTGTTAAGTGTGCATGGTTATTTGTGGCGTAGTTAAATTACAGTAAAAGGGTTTGGTATATGGCTTGTAGTTAAACCGTGTGAGTGGTGTTGAAAGTTTATTCGACGTTAGCAAAAAATTGTTGCAGTTTTTTTTTTTTTTTTTTTTATGTATACACAAAATTCTTAACAGGACATTACATTAAGATAGAAGACCACAAAGGTACTGCTTATTTCGTAAGAAATTTCTTCCAGCAGATCTGCGAGAGGATTAGAAATTAATGAAAATTTTAGTTCTCTTTAACTCTGTACATGGGTATGGAGGAGTTCGTGGCTACATAATAACAGCCACTCGGGTTGATCTTTAGGTTAAGCCGTGCTTGCCTAGGTTGGTCTGTGGATGGGTGACCACACATTACATACCGAATTTCCTCCGTGCCTCGGAAAGCACGTTAAGCCGTTGGTCCCGGGTGTCATGGGTCTACACATGACACCCGGGGCCAACGACAGTTTGACAGTCGTTAGGTAGTCAGTGGCCCTAAAAGTCTGACAACCAGCCTTACCTTACCTTACGGACTATCGTATTACCCAGTACTAACTGAGTTGTGGAGGTCAGATAGGCAGTCGCTCCGTGTAAAATACTGGTATTCAGCTGCATCCGGTATGACTGGAAGCCGACCCCAACATAGTTGGGAAAAGGCTAGGCAGATGATGACATGGGTATGGAGTAAATGAGAAAATATTAGTTGTATGTATAGTTGCTATATTTGACACAGACTTAATTAAATGAAGTCAAAACCGAACAAACTTGAAACTTTTATGTACCTAAATATTATTGGCATCGGGCCAAAATCCCATTTCATAGTAAGCGGTAATAACGATAGGAAATAACTTTTACAGTCAAAACAAATTGTATTCTTTTTCAGAATATTTACCTAGACTATTAACGTCTCAAACGCGATGACCATTCCATCTAAACAGGGTCCATGTAGATGGAACAACAAGCCCAAAAATACCCAATAAAAAGATAAATATAAAAACTCACAAGATAATACATAGTTGACAGCTACTTACATCTAACCCTAAGAAGAATACCCAATTTCTTCCAGACTAGTCGCAGTATATTCTTATAATATGGACGTGCCTTCATGAAGATAAAGGCGAACTTCCATTTCTGCGTAGGACGTGCCCTCAGAGGTCAGAAGGTTCACGGCCTAGGGCGATGCGTCTAGCGTCAAGCGTCACAGCTTGCGTCACTATTTTCTGACGCGTGACGCTGACGCAACTTTTTTCATTTGTTATCTCCGCTGTTGGTGCAAAACGCGTGTCGCAGTGTTTAGCTCGTGGCCAAGAGGATAGATGCGTGGGTTTATTTGTTAGCCGGGAAGACAAAATGAAAAAAAAAATGAAAAAAAAAACAAACAAACAAAACAAACTCAAATGTGTTTATTCGTGACACATAGGTAAAAGTAAGTTTATGGCGTTATCAATAATGTGTCACTACGTGCTGTCTTGCAATGCGTACATACAATGTTAGTTATCGACTGGGATATCACATAATTTTGTATACAAAACTGCAGCTACACGAGCGTACCGGTTAATAAAATTAGTTCGATAAAAGTCCTGACAATCTTTTACAAAAAAAACCCTACATTTTACTTCTAGACCTTTCTTTTTCAAAATTCATTTAACTTTTAATTCTCAAATAAGACCCCTACTTAAGTAAAGCTCCGGACAGATGTCAAGACCGGACAAAGCCCGGACGGAGGACCAAAAAGCTGGATATTTCCAGACAAATCTGGATGGTAATCCTACTACGTGTGTGCGAGCTTGGCCGGAGCAGCAATGGAACTGTGCCTTAAAACGGGATGTGTTCACAAAAATACTGAAAAATGAATATTTATGACCTCATTTGGACGAACCGACGTTGCCTGATGCTTTATGTTAGGTATTCTTATTGTCTGTGATCACGCACTCTTTATATTCGTCTTCAATATGAATTATTGTGACTAAGTTTTAGTGATCTCAGAATAATGATATTTCGTGGGAGTTGATGGGTTATTTTATACTTTATGTTTCCGATTAAAGACGTCTTTTTATACTTCAATACGTATTTTTTGTACTTACTTTATTTTTATGGTTTTGTTACTATTATAACTTAATATTATACCAATCATAAATGTGAAAATAAGTTTATTTGTCACGTCTTCACGCCCTAACGGTGACATGGATTTCGACGACCTTTGGCGTAGGCCAAACCAGTAGAGTACCTGATGGTAGAGGTTGACCATGATTAGGGTTAGGATATAAAGTTATTTCAATCCCGGTAGTACATTCCCGTGGGGTAACGTCTTACAAATACGCGGTGAAGCCGTATACAAAACCTCTGTTACTATAAAAACGCAACGTAAATGAGCAACTACAGTACCTTCACTGTTTTGCCTTGTGGCTGGGACTGTAGCTACATTTCATTGTCGACAATTCAAAAGTGCCTTTAACTGGCATATATGAAATAAATGGTTTGATTTTTGATTTCGAACCTAATCACACTCGTATACTTCGAAACCGACACGGTCATAGTTGCTAAGATGATTATTTTGGTCCCTTGTCGGAGAACTGGGTAGCAAGTATAATAAGTTTTCTTATCGAGAAAAATACACTGATGGTGGATCTTAGCTTTTTTCAACTTTGGAACTGATTACCATCCCAATTTATTTCGAATCCACGCAGCATTTGTTTTTCTTCCATACTTCTCCGTTATTCGTCACCACATAATCCATCCCTCGTTTCCTTGTCTTCCCTTACTCTTATATCTACCACAAAATTCAATCCTCAATATTACGACTGCAGTCTACCTAAGCTTCATGATTAAAGAAGATCAACGGATATAACTTGGTGACATCACACACAAACTTCAGTTTTATCCTTTGATCCAAACCTCAAGTAAATTGGCATAGGGGTAAAAGTTCCCAAACTCGGAGTGTAACCAGCTGCTACTTTTATTTTTCTTTCACGATCAGCAAATAAAGCTAATCAAATAGAAATCTATTCGCGCGTACTAACCAAAGCAAACACGTGTGAGATGACGCTTTGATTTTGTTTGTCGAACTCGCTGACGGCGTCTAATGACCTCAACTCAGAGGCGCGATTTGCGTCAAACGATACGCGCGCGTATTACTTTTTTCCTACGTCGTTCCGCACGCTACCTCATGATTTAATTTGAGTTTTCTCCGCGTATCGCTGAAACGTGGTACGCCAATTGGCAGATCTGCCACTGCACCCTGAACAATGAGACCCACGACCGTTGTGTTCATGTTGTTTCGCGAATCCGAACGCGTGGATGCACTGACAATAGGCCTTCCGGTATTCGGAACAAATAAGTGATGTATGAACGTGACGATCACCTATTCGCGCGACTATTCGCTGGGACACAAAAACATACGTGTCTACTTGAGAACCTTCTCCTTTTTTATCTTCGGTTAGAAATAAACGCTATGATAGTGTATTCACGCGATCAACCGCTTTGGTTAGGACGCACTCCTTGACTTTCGAAGAACAGAAGTCGATGATGTAAACAGTGTTCAAAGTAATATAAAAGTTTTAAGACGAGGAGAAATATTTGGGAGTTTTGTTAGTATTGAAGCTTTTGGTAAATCAGACTTCTAGATATCTGGTGCTTGAACCAATGCTTCTTTTATTTTATTTTCTTGTCTTTTACTTCGTCTGGTTTCAGTCTAGTTTGTTTATGCTCATGATAGGCAGTTTATTGGTACTTGTGAGCCTGAAAAGTAGCTTTATTTTATTACTTGATTGTTCAGGCTTGGCTTATTTACGAATATCGCTGTTATAATTTATGATCTAGCTTTTTCCTAATTGTTAATTATTAGTTTCAGACTACTTGACTAGACGAGGCTGTATATCATAATATACGCAGAGAGACTGATATTATCAACAGCAAGCATTGAAAGCCTAGTGGTGTGACCGTCGGACTGCTAAGTCATAGGTCTCAGATTCGAACCCAAGACTGAATTTACGAATTCATGTGCGTAATTATCACTTGCTTCGGTGAGGAAACCAGCATGCCTGAGAGATATTTATCGACGGCATGTAAAGCCAACTCAGATACCCATGGGCGGCATAAAAACTCTGACACCAGGTTAGGCACTAACCACACGATAAAAAAAGAAAGAATGCTGTTCTTTCTTTTTTATTATATTTGAGCACTTTCATATCTTTAGACTTATCTTAGGATAAAAGGACATTTTACAACTGCTTCTTAATCTTAACCCAGTTATAAAAATGACTTGAGACTACCAATAACAGCTTACATAAATATTTAACACTACCCGAAGGTTTTATGAGTTATTTACTAGCCAGCAAAATGTATAACTTGCTAATACACTTATGTACTAACTTCTATGCCGGTGTCAAAGCATAAATAAATAAAAAATCTACCGGCACGTCGTCTTTATAGCCCGTAGTCGGCCATATTTCATCAGATGTGGCCAAATTACGGCTATATTTATAATGTTTGGCCGCATCAAAGTGTGTGTTGGTGTACCGTCATAAATTATGATGACGTCACGGGGTACAAATGGTGAAAAGTAATGGCGGCCAGTCCCTAACATTTGCTCTTACTTAGAGGGTTGGAATAAGGTAGGCTGCGGATAAATATGGCTTATATGATATGCGTATTTTTGCTTTTTGTGTTTTATTTTTCAGTGAAAGTGTCTCCATACATTAAACCGGAAAAGGCAAAAGAAGTATATAAGGATCGTAGCAGTCGACATTCTGTAGTTTCTGCCTGCTTCAAGGGAAAAAGGCATGGATGTTACGACGTGTTTAATCAAAAATGAACTCTTTCCTTTAATTTGCCGTATGTCATTACTTCCCAGAATCTGATCCTTATTAGCTGTAGCTAACAGTGGCGAAGGTTCCATAGAACTCGATTCCTACCGGCTTCCCTTTGAAAAGTGGCACAGTCAGTATTCTATAGACAAATAATAAAATCACTTTAAAGATATGTACCTACTCCAGCTTACCTCTTACAAAAATTTACCCTTCGCTACTGGTAGTTAATAAGGATCAAATTCTGGGAAATAAGTGAAACACATACTGTATATAGTAGTATAGAGTAATATGTGTTTTTTTTTCAAAATCAACGGGTTTGATTCCTGGCTAGGAATATCCGATTTTTCAAAAATGTAATGATGCAGTTTTAGTTTTCGTCTAAATCGGGCTTGAGACTCCTTTGAGTATTTATCACTATTCCTCATAGTTTCGGATTTGGCCCTCCACGCCCACTTGAAACATTCAATGCTTCTCCAGATAATACCTAATTATTATTCTCTTTTGAACGAAGAGAAGGCAGTTCACGAGAAGAGAGTCAAGACATTGATAGAAACAGGGTTTAACTTGTTAATATCATAGATAGATGTCTGTTTAGGTGTCTCTTCGACATAACTCCATACACTTAGCCTGAAGTGCTGCACGCTTGTTTGTTTTAGACTTTGTTGTTCAACAAATATGTAAAGGGACAGTATTTTTTTAACACCAATACCGACTCGAAGCAATTACTACACAATGTGTAAACGGACCCACCCTTCACGACGCCGTTAACCAAGCATTCTGTTCATCAAATTAAGTAACTGCGCAAAAAATATTGCTGGGAAACGACTTTTTTTTTTGGGGTGAAAAATCACGTTTTACGGTTGGACTCAATGTGACGCACTCAAAACATTGTGCTGATGAATGATTGACGGGGGTCATGGAGGTATTTAAAGTAAAGTTATATAAAACTTGTCTTTAAAAAAAGCTTCTGAAAAATTTGGATATTTGACCCCTAATAACTCCGTAACTAAAAGGTTCCCAGGAATCGTCCAGAACAAAAAAAAATGGCAATGACGGAGAGAACAAGTGCCTTCCGGCTTCGATAAGGGTATTTTTACACCCATTACCTATATGTTCACATTCGGATAACGCCGATCATCTAGATAAACCGAGCAATCTTTTTCCCGAGTATACATCTATAAATTAGATTTTACTGACCGCGACCCAAACACGCCTTACGAAACATAAAAATCTTGTTCAATACTTCTCATTTTCTAAATCGTTCTTCATCGAAATACTCGAAAAATCTTCGGTGGCCACCCTTTCATTACTTGATTGGACCGCAGTTGAGAGTCAACAAAGTAAACGTTGCGGAATCGATGTGAAAACGTACTTTGAAACGATCGTATCTCAGTAAAATGGTTGTGGAGTATGTTTGTATTGGCAAGTATGATTTTATGAGTGACTAGCCTTTGCCCGCGGCCTCACCCGCGTGGATGTCGAAAAATATCCGACGAGAACGTACCGAACAAACATAGTTACTTACCTTCATCCCCCTTTTTAACCCTTCGGGGGTAAATTATCAAAAACGCTGAAACACATACAAATTAAATCGTTAGCCTTAACACAAAATTTGAAAATCCTAACTTCAAAACTGACGGACTTTCATATTTCTATCTCCTATTTTACCCCTTTAGGGGTAGAATTCCCAAAAATCCTTTCTTAGTGGAAACTTAGTCTTCATAAAGAACATACCCTCCAAGTTTCATGTCTCTAGGACCAGCGGTTTGGGCGCAACGGTTCAACGGTGTTTTCCGAGGCACGGAGGAAACTCGGTAGGTGGGTGGTCACCGATCCATGAACTGACCTAGGCAAGCGTGCCTTAACCTAGCGATCGAATCGAACGGCTGTTATTATTTAGCCAAGAGCTCCTCCAAAAAAAATGTGAGTTCCTACTACGACTAAGAAATACAATTGCATCATACTTCATGTAAATTTCAATCGGTGCAGCACCTTTTCTTATGTCGACGTTGTCGTGCTCTTGAAAAGAGAAAATATTTAGAATTCTAAAATATTTAGGATGTATATACAAAGGGGGGGGGGGGGGGTTCGGTCTAGTATTAGACCGAACCCCTATTAATGAAAACCCATTCATAAAGCTGAATAATTTAGTGTACATAATATTGATATTGGTATAAAGTTCTCAATGATAATATTTGACAACAAGGCGGAACTACGAGCCAGAATCCGTAAAGTTTGCAGAGCTGTGGACCTCTACCCTAATCAAAAAGTTTAGAAACGGATGCTAAGTTGGAGGTTACTAATCAAAAGTTACAAGTGTTAAATATTATGTGGGTTCAATCGTTCATTCATTCGTTCGTTCATTCACTCATCTATGTATGCTATTTCTCGTTTTTCCTCGTAATCTGACAAGCTGCGGAATAAGACCTCATCATTATCTGCCAAGCTGTCGGCTTCCAGTCTAACCGGATGCAACAGAACACCAGCATTTTACATGGAGCGAATGCCTGAATCTGACCTTCACAACCCAGGCATTGTGTAACCTTTGGTGTCCGATATCCTTTGGTGAGATTCGTTATCAATCTTCGGGCTTCTGACTATCCGTAACAACTATCTGATTTTATACAGGGTGTAAACAGACCCTTCACGAAGCCGAAAGGCACTTATTCTCCCTATCTATGCGATCATTTTTTTGTTCTAGACCATACCTGGGAACCTTCTAGTTACGGAGATATTGGGGGTCAAACTTCCAACTTTTTCACAAGTTTTTTTTTGAAATACATGTTTTTATGTAAGATTTTTACTTTACACACCTCCACGACCCCCATATCATTCAATCAATCCATCAGCACAATGCTTTGAGTGCTTTCCATCGAGTCCTACCGTAAAACGTGATTTTTTACCCCAAAAAAAAAATTGATTCCCAGCAATAATTTTTGCGTAAAGTTACTTAGTTTGATGTACAGAATGCTTGGTTGATGGCTATGTGAAGGGTCTGTTTACACCCTGTGTAATGATGATAACGGTTTTCAAGCTCATAGAAGGCCAGGCTTTCATTCCAAAGTCTCCTAAAACCTGCACAAGTTACACAACCAAATTCGAAACCAAATTATGATTAGAAAACGGCCCTCGAGCCATCTGTATTTTAGATTAGTATCGCAAATAGAGTAGCAATGTATCGTTGCGAGAGTTGTAATAATTAGTGCTGCAGGCCTATCTGAAGTAATTGCTTAACACTGATTACAATGTGCTACAGTGCACACTATCAAATTAACTTGGCGCGTGATCGGTGTTTTGATACGAGATTTAGTTGTTTAAACTATTCTGTTTTTGACGGCCAGTAATTGGATAACTCAGCATCAGTGGCGAAGGTTTCATAGAACACGATTCCTACTGGCTTCCCTTTGAAAAATGGCACAGTCAGTATTCTACAGACAAATAATATAATCCATATTAAAGATATGTACTCCGGCTTACCTCTTAAAAAATTACAATATTATTACCCTTCGCTACTGCTTAGCATAGTAAATTACCCACAATATCTTCATTGCGATGAAAATCAACGATGCTAAACATCCCGTTGTTAGATTTTTGGTCTTTTTTGGTTTAAAAGTTGGCGAGAAAGCGTAGCATTTAGAAAAGTGGAAGGTATGGAGCCCCACGAGTACGGTATGCCCACGAGTGGGAAAGCTCAGGCTAAGAAAAAAAAGCAGCGCTGGGCTTCTATTGGAAACTTTTCAAAAATAGTTTTGGGAGTCCTACCAACTCAGCTATTAAGTATTCATGCTGAATATTCTTTTTGAAAAACCCTGTGGGGTCACTTACAATTTTGTTGTTATTATGAGCCTGATGTGTAGTGTATCCTTTGTGTGTGTGTGTGTGTGTGTGTGCCTGCAGGGCAAAGGCCTCCCTTCCCACTTCCCCTTTCAATTAAGTTTTATAAATAAGAATCAATCAGAAATAAGATGAATACACTATGATGTATAATAACATAACATCAAGCTTTTAATCCCCGAAGAGTTAGGCAGAGGTGTACCTAATAGTTTCGCTTTCGGATTGAGTGCGGTCACACCAAATAGCAAAAAAAAAAAAAAAAAAAGAAAATAAAGAAGAAAGTAATGAAATTCAAATAGATTTGTTACCTTGTCTTTCACTGAAACCGTCATCATCATCATCATCATTTCAGCCGAAAGACGTCCACTGCTGGATATAGGCCTCCCCCAAGTTTCGCCACATTGACCGTGCGACTCTTATCCAGCGGATCCCTGCAAACTGAAACCAGCAGATAGGTAATTATTATTTTTAATCAAATCTTGAAACAGAACATAAGTATTTTATTAATAGCTTCCGAAAAACGATTAATAATTAATATTCACAGAAGTTCTGTTGTTATAAAACATTGACAGCGAAAATATATCGACTGTGAACAAAGTAAACGAAAAAAACTCTACTATTGGGAAATGAAAACATTGAAAATATCATTTACATAGGCCTCTGGGGCGAAAATAAACTGTCCAACTTTATATTGAAAATGTTTTTTGACAATATACCATCAATTATGAAGGAAAAGCGAATTATTCTCGTTGGATATTAATTCACTTACATTTCTTGTCAGAGACGAGAATACTGGGATAATTTTATGCCACTTTTGGTATTAATATTTCATTTTTTAAGAGCTCTTTCGGAGCTCAAAATAATCTAATCATGCGTTAGAGATCGTATTTTATTTATTTTCTCACTTTGTGTTACTGATCCAGGCTGCCCAATTTTATACCTATACGAAAATAAAAATTTGGTTCCTAAGACGAAAATTAGCTGTCTGTGTGTACCAAGTTGTAAAGTTAAAGAAATTAATTGTGTAACAATTTGAATCTCATCTTAAATTGACCGAAAATTTAAATGTACTCGTAATTTTTTCAATTAATTAATTTTTTTTTATTTTTTTTTTATTTTTTTTTTATTTTTTTACAGGTGCTAGACATTGCATAGCAACAGTAACGAAGGGGGTCAATTTGATGACGAGTTAAATTCCTTGACTGTAGGTTAGCCTAAACATGGACATTTAATTAATCTGTGTTGAAAATAGTTTTTAAAGCTTGAAAAGTCCGATCAACGTGGTCGGATAAATTAACCGCGTGAGAAACAAAAAATATCATTGACATATGATATGATGACTGCAGTGAAACAAAGCCGAGGGCCCACTAAAATGTATTTTTCTTATAAAAGAAAGCTCTCAGAATAAAGAGATTCAGACAATGAGTTGCATTATAGATTTACTCGGTATAAAAATCGTGAAAAAAACAAAATAGAATAGAACCTTTTAACGTCCAATCATGATAAAAAGAGCCCTTTGAAAAGATAAAAGTTTGAAAATTTCCGCAAGTTTACGTAAAAATTTTGTCTTTATCAGACATCTTTGAACAAGTTTTTTTTATAGAAAACAGTGTTTGTTGAGTTATCTTTACGGTTCGTTACATTTTTGGGGTGAGCTGTACCTACTGCCTACTATTAAGTAAAAACGTTGTTATAATTTAGTATAGTGCCCATTTTCGATTATAGTGTTACACAGACGTGAAAAGAACAACCTAGTCTTTAACTATGTTGTGGTTGACTTCCAATCTAACCGGTTGTAGCTGAATATCAGTCTTTAACGAGCAACTGCACAGCAATCTATCTGACCTCCAAAACTCAGTAACCAAGTAAAACAATACCCCTTGGTTGTCAGACTTTCGGGCTTTTCCGTTTAAAGACTAATGTAATATTATTTTAACTCCAGTAGATCAATAAATACTAAAAAAAATATATTTTATCTACCAGTTTTAAAATTCTCAGTAGCAAGGCGCAATCTGGCCTTGTGCCAGGGTAACTGCAGTAGGCTCCCCTCCTCGCGTCCTATTACATGGGACTAACTACATAACTGGCGCAATGTTGGAATGCTGTTATACACCTGTGTCTACCCTTTTGGGGTATGCAGACGTGATTTTGTGTTATGTGGAAGAAAACTCAAACTCAAAGCATTTATTTCAATTAGACCGTTACAGGCGCTTTTGAAGGCCAAAAACAAAAGGATGAAGCAACAGACACAGTGACAAGGCATATTAATTTGTGTAGGTACTGTCGTTGCTCATTCCAAAGCGTAGATCTCTATGGAGAATAATGGGCAAGAAACTCCATGGATTTAAAGTTTAGTGATTCCTTCAATGCCTTTGTCAGATTTGTCTGTTGATGAAGTAGTCCCCGTACGAGCAGATGAAAACGGTGGTGAACATGGCGTTGTTATTTTTGGTCCTTTTTGGACCCCTGCCCGCTGGGCTCTTATCTGAAAACTTATCAAATATGGTTTTGGCGTTGTTTCATCACGCCCTATCTACTCAGCTAGTGACATGCTAAACTTACTTGCATAAGCACCCTCTAGGCTCCCCAGTTCCTGAGCAAAAGCATGTGCTAAGTCACGTTTACCCATCTTGGTCAAAGTTAACCCTAAATGTCTTATTTCACAACTCAAATACTAGCTTTTTCATTTTACCAAACCTAAGATGCTTATTTTCGAAGTTACCCAGCAAATACGTTATTCTACAAACTGACAAAGTTATCATGTTACTTGTTATTAGTTTTGGAAAAATAAACTTTCGAAGTAAAAATTCTAGATCCTATTATCGTTCTGAAATAGATATTATGTTTCAAACTGTTATAATTGGTCTGTCTACAATTGATAGCTGCCATTTAAACAATGAGATAGACAAACTAATTTATTGTTGACTAGCTGTTCCTTTTATTGTTACTACCTACCTACTACCTAGTTACCTACCCACTACCTACCCACTACCTACCTACTACCTACCCACTACCTACCCACTACCTACCCACTACCTACCCACTACCTACCCACTACCTACCCACTACCTACCCACTACCTACCCACTACCTACCCACTACCTACCCACTACCTACCCACTACCTACCCACTACCTACCCACTACCTACCCACTACCTACCCACTACCTACCCACTACCTACCCACCCACTACCTACCCACTACCTACCCACTACCTACCCACTACCTACCCACTACCTACCCACTACCTACCCACTACCTACCCACTACCTACCCACTACCTACCCACTACCTACCCACTACCTCCCACTACCTACCTACTTACCACCTAAGAACCTTCTCCTGACAATAATAAAACACAAAAAAAAATAGTGGAATCGGTCCAGCCGTTCACGCGTGATAGCGTGACCAAGGGAAATAGGGATTCATTTTTATATATTTAGATTTCTCAGTACAACGTTTTGACAACTCTTGCCTACTAATTAAATCTTCATTCACTGCCAGACAACACACAAATTAAACCATTGAATATAGCATAATGTTTTGCACAAGAATTCCTTTCATAACAATATGGTGAGTATTTAAGGATTTTGGAACATTCCTTTATAGGGGATGAAAGTTTGTAAGGAATTTCATCGTTTTAGCCGATCGGGGAACTCCATATCACACACAGTTTTCTAGTGATAAAAGATAAAGTAAAAAAAGCTGTCCAACGTAGGGAAAAGCTTTGCTCAGTTGATGACCTCATTGAAACAAAATTTGAAGACCTCTGAAGTCGAGGACACGTCACCATTTTCTTCAGTTAACTTTTTAACTTACTATAATGCGGTACTCCTACTATAACATTTTTAATATATTCATTTCAGCTGTAATAACAAGAAGTAATAGGCTCAAAGCATTAAATCCATATATTTCGCAACTCCCCTCGACATTTCTATGAGTTTAGGGTAACAGCACCGATTTATGGCACACTTAGGAAACGTGGAACCTTGAAATGTATTCTCCTTTGTTTCGAACATTGGAAGTTATTTGGTTAAGAGTTCTCTTAAGGAAATGAATATTTTTAACTGTTATTTTACTTTTTATTTGGTTTGTTTCCCCTTTTTGGTCCTTGAAAGTTGTAGGTATTTTTTATGTTAAGGAACCTATTTAAATTGGATTTAGGTTGATTTCACGGCTAGTTATTTGCTAATATCGTTACTGTCTCCCTTATTCTGTAAATCAAACGGTTTCCAACACACACGATAAAAACGGTCCTATTTTCCGAAATAAAACATTGTATTGCCCAGTTTCTGTTTTTATTATTTGATTTTATAAAATTATTTCCTTCAATATACATAATGCAATATTGAAAATGAGCATCTCTCATAGACCAACATAATAGGTTAACGCATCCAGGACAATTTATTTCACAATATGTTGTAAAACACCCACCATTTTTAAACAAAATATTTAAAATTTATCGGCCATTCATAATAGCACTTTCCTGTAGCTGTGAAAGCGATGATCGGCGTCACATCTGGCGTATTGGACCATTAGCGTCTATTACTGCTGGAGCATCGATCGTCTCGACGACTCACCTCACATATGGTGCTTTTATAAATACTTACTGCTCTACTTTTTAAAGGCACAGAGATCGCTAATATGTTTCATACTTGCCTAAATTCAAAAGCAATTTTCTCGTCGAAAAACGATTGCAGCTTTGAGATAAGATCTATTTCATAATAATATGTATTTGGAACTCGTAATATCATGGCATTATAAGCGAAAGTAAATAATGAATACGGTAAAAGGGTCTGGACGTATGCTCTTCCAAGCATTCTGAATAAATTGCCTATTAATATTATAAAACCAAAAATCTCGACTAATGAAATACATTTTAAAAGTCTATTATACTGTTGGAAGTTTAGAATGGTAGAGGGGCCTGCGTGTGAGTCTACTACCAGAGAAAGACCTGTGAGCGAGTAACACTTAAATCTAAATCGATTGCGCACGTAATCTTATCTCAAAAAGATTAAGCGTGATTTCTGCTACTCCTTAGCATACCTATAATACACAATGTGCCCTCGTAAAAGCAGGTATTTTCTCCAAACATATATCTTCATCAATTTAACAAATTTTAACTACAAACAGCTCCTATACATCAAAACGTTACTGAAGTTTAAGGCCGTTACAGATTTAATCAACGTAAATTGGGGTGACCATACATTGACTATTTGCGTCGAAAACGCACATCGATGTACGGCGTAACGGCGTATATTCTAGTAACTACTTGTGTAAGAACTTATTTATGTAGGGCTTTGAAAGCAGCGGTTCTTGAGGAAAGCGTATAGGAAAAAAATATTAATTTAGTAAGAAAGAAAGAAACATTTTAACCGACGAAAAAAAGGAATGGTTCTCAATTCGACGCGTGCATGTTTTTTTTCAGTTTCATAATCATTTAGCAATAGCACTTATTTCATATTTAGTTAAAATCTTTGTAATCTAATAGTCAAAGAATTCCGTGTCATTTGGGCTATAACTTTTCAGGCGTTTGTTTTTTATTCATGTGTAACATACATACCCCACATTGGCCCTTAATCGGAAGAGCCAGTATCAGTCATGGAGAGAGGCTTTGCACAGCAGTGGCATGAGCCAAGCTAATAGTAACATGCACTATAATCATCATCATTATCATCATTTCAGCCGAAATACGTCCACTGCTGGACATAGGCCTCCCCCAAGTGTCGCCACATTGGCCGGTCCCGTGCGACTCATAATAATATATTCCAAAAGTTTTTGATTACAACAGACCAACGAGTAACCTAACTGTGATACACACAATAAGTGAATTTTGTCAAAAAAAGAACTAGTTTAACTATCTTCTAAAACTTTAGTTTTAATAAACCAATAATAGTAACAGCCATTTCTTCTTTTTTCAGGAGGAGCTCGTGGCTAAATAATAACAGCCGCTCGGGTCGACCGCCGCGCACTACATAGCGAGTTTCCTCCGTGCCTCGAAAAACACGTCCCAGTTGTCATTTATAGATCTTTGACAGTTGTTACAGGTAGTCAGCGGTCCGAAAGTCTGACAACTAGCCTGCGTGAGCGACGAATACTAGAATACTTCGCGACGCGACGCTGCGAACGCGATCAACTCAACGGCATACCCTGCTTGCGGCCTATATGGCAGTCAGCGGCGAGACGCGACGTAACGCGTACTTGTTTTGAGGGCGACCACACGCGACACCACGAGCTACGAAATGGTTGGTTGTAAAAACATATTTGTTTTCTTTCTGTGGTTTTTTACGATATTTTTTTAAAAGTCTGTACTTTAAATATGAACTTTCAAGCAACATTGTACTGTACTTCTCCATGATTCGAGAAATAATTACCAAAAATCACATAGGACATTTGTCGCGTGTAGCATCGCGTCGCATTGCATCGTGTCGTGTCGCGTCGCGTCGTATTCGTTGCTCAAGCAGGACACTGCGTTATCAATGGGTATCTAGTACTACCAGGGTCGTGAAGGTCAGATAGGTGGTCGCAGACTGGAAGCCGTCCCAACATAGTTGGGAAAAGGCTCGGCAGATGATGAGTTGCAGCCTTTTCTTACCTACACAATAGGTGGTTAGGGATACTGAAAACTGGTCTATAAAACGCTGGTTATACATCATCCAGAAAATAGCAACAAAATTAACATTGTGTACCTAGACAGTTCGTAACTACTCCCTCAAGGCCCGTTTCGAAGCTCCAAACGGTGTTTGAGGTTCAAACTTGCGTTGAACAATCTTTGAAATTAATCTAACATCATACACCACACTGTATTCAACATTATAACTAATTCTTATTATAAAATCTCCCTAATTCTTATTATAAAATATCTATAACAACAGCTATCTGCCAGTAAAAGTCGCGTCCGAATAGTTCCAGTCGTTTCGGAGATTCGGAATGGTAGTCAATTTGTTTCAGTCAATATTTCAGGCATTTCATTGTGTTAATTAGGTTAAACCAAGTGGGTCGGTAGCCTATTTGCCAACCAAAACAAAATAGTAATAACCAGTTAACCACGGACCATGGATATTCCGTTCAAAATGTACGAATTAAGCTCAACCTATTCAAATGCAAAAGAACAAAACAAAAAACCACCCTCCCTGCCATTTTATGCGGAAATAATATCATGTTAATCAACAGGAAGGGAAAGAAATTCATAAAAACGTTTTAATGGCGTATCATCCATACTAATACCAGAAATATATAAAAACTCTGTCTGTCTGTTGCATATTAATTTTCACAGCCAAACTGTTGAAACTGCCTCGTTGGTATAGTGATCGTTAGCGAGACGGCTGAGCATGAGGTCCTGGGTTCGATTCCCAGGTCGGGCAAAGTGTTATTGGGTTTTTCTATCAGGAATTTCACAGCCACGGAGTCTGGATTGGTCTCCGGTTGATGGTAATAGGCTCGCCCCCTATTATATGGGTCTTAAAAACATAACTCGCAAAATGTGGGCGTGCGTATTAACACAGAACACCTCTGCCTGTTCCTTCGGTGATTACAAGGCGTGGTGTTAGGTGAACCGTTGTTGAATCAATTCTTATGAAATATGAATTCTTAATTCTCGCGAACGAAGTCGCGATCATAAAGTTAGTATCGCATAAAAATCGTTTTAAAATTTCGCACAGTTCCTTCCCGGGTATGAATTATTCATCAAGTATATTTCTGCAACATTTATTCCACGTTATTTTATATCGCTTTGGCTGCCATTGAAGCATGCAGTTGTGGTTAGGAAGTGGTTTCATTGACGCAGATTAGGTCGCCATTGAAAATTTTCATTTTCATCATTATTATGAGGATTTTATGAAGTTTAATTTAACATTTCTGTAGTTGGATTTAATAATCAGAGTCCAATGATTGCATTATGAAAAAAAATCAAAAAAAAAATATATATATAAAATAAATAAAAATAATATTATATAAATAAAAATAATATTATATAAATAAAAATAATATTATATAAATAAAAATAATAAAATTAATATTAAAAAATAAATAATTAATCTGGAAAATTTATTGATGTAGAACGCACACAGCACGCAGACCTAAATGCACACATAGCTCTTTTTTAAATCACATGTCCTTAAAATTTTATTTGCATTTGAAGAGTACCTATTTTTTCTTTTTGTTCCAACTGGTACTCAATTCAGGGTGAAAAGGACATCGCACAGACAGTTACCACGTACCTTTTTTGATGTCCCTTACACCCTGTATATATTTATTGTATTACACAATATGGGTACTTAACTTCGGTGGTAGGATTACAAGTCAGCCATCACCATTGTGGACTCTATCGGGCTCAACAGATGGACACTTTAATTATTTACATATTCATACTTGTGATTAACATTGCCAAAACTTTAAGAAAGTATCGATTAATACTTTATAATCGTTACTTAACGCGAATTAATCTGTTCTTTGAACTTCTCATCTCTTTGAACTTCTTAGTTCGGCCCAAAATCAATAAAAACTTTAGCGCGAAGCAGTAACAGTTTTAATAGTTCATCGTTCACGAGTTTGCGACGATTTCAACTAATAAGTGTTTTAAAACATTATGAAGAAAGAAATAAGGACCATTTTGGAGTATGATGCAACGATTTATTCTACGAAAATGATGTTCGATGTTTTATTTTTAGTTAAGTATGTAAGTAAGGGAAAATAATTGACTACGAAGTACTAACTTAAACTGTCTGTATATTCAATTCACAACAGCTGTTCATCATCTGCCTAGCCTTTTCCCAACTATGTTGGGGTCGGCTTCCAGTCATACCGGATGCAACTGAATACCAGTAATTAACATGGAGCGACTGCCTATCTGACCCACCACCCATCCACGTAAACGGGGTTAAATAGGGGTTGAAATTTTGTATAACATGGAAAATCCCATTGGGCCTTATATCATCATAAATTCCTTCACACAACGTGTTCCATATTTAATATCAGCTGCATGATAATAGCAACTGAACCGTATAGCGTTTCGTGAATAGATCAAGACTCGTGAGCTATCGAATATTCACAACAGCCTGTATTTCTAAGCCAAGAATAGGAGCTCTTAGCGTGGGTTAGGGGTGACTAAGAGATTATTGGGGTAGGGTAGGACGTGCCTTTTACCTCTACGTTTATAATACTGTGGGACTGGATAAACTAGGGACATAGTCAAAGATATGATGATTTATCTTCACAACGAAAAATAAACGAGGTTCACTGATAAAACTTCTGAAGCGTCATGGGTATCTTATCATCGTCATCTGCCTCATTGGTCCAGTGGTCGCAAGCGCGATTCTACTCGTCATTATGATCATTTTTTTGTTCTGGACCATACCTGAGAACCCGTAACTTACGAAAATATTGAAAGTTAAACGTACCCCAGACGATTTTTTTAAATATAAGTTTTAAATATTCTAACGATTCTGTAAATTCCTCCATGAGCCCTGTACTATTAAATGCATCCATCAGCACAATGTTTTGAACGCGTAACATTGAGTTCTACCCTAAAACGTGAATTTTTCACTCCAAAAAAAAAAATCATATCCCAGCAATAATTTTTGAGTAGAGTTACTTAGTTTGATGTACAGAATGCTTGGTTAAAGGCTTCGTGAAGGGTTCGTTTACACCTTATACCTATACGCAGTTGCAGATACTAGTGAATATTTTCCAAGTAGTAACTCCGTAGTTTTCGTAGTTACTATCGAAGTGTGGAGGTAAGTAAGATAGTCTTGGTGTATTTCAGAATCTATTTTGCACGAGATTTGCAAAGTAGATAGGTATCTAGTGTTTACTTGCCAAGTGTTTTGAAAACGAAATCTTGGCGACCGTTCTTGTAAACTGGCTTTGTGTTGAAATTGTACGTTATTTGTATATCTGTGAATCGTTTTGCTTTATCTGAATTCAGGTTAAGAAAATTAATTTTAAAGCAAATTGGCTTCCAACTTAAATAGCCCGTATTTTGAAATGGATTGCATAATTTTTTCATTCTTAAGCATGACGGTATGATAACCTCTTGACTCTTGCAGGTGAATAAATCGCTACACTGTATTTAAATTTTCATAAAAACGCATGAGTATAGTGTTATAACATATAGTGTTCATAAACAGTTTAAATCTAAACTTAAACTCACTCTATTTTATTTCAGCGTAAATCCAACGCCATTTTGTATTACAAACGATTTATATAACACTGCGTCCCTCGGAGCGTAAATCCTTATTTTTACGGTTCGTGCTTGTCGCCTGTCCTAGTCGTGCAGTTAACGGTACCCAATCAGTTAGAATTAAGCTGTGTTTATATATATCATTATCATCAGCCTCCAATTGCACGCCACTCAGCTCGATTCTTGGCATTCCTGCTACCAGCCACCCTGCGGAGATCGTCGCTCTATCCATCTGAGGCCTTAGGGTGTCCCACCTTACTCTTGCCGATTCGCGGACTCCACTTAAGAACACGACTCAGTGGTCATCGGTTCTACGGCTTATAAGGCCGGCCCAATTTCGACAAATGAGATACTTTCAGATAAGTTTTTCTTATTTAAAATGTTTTTAGTATATTTATTTAGTATGCGGGATATTAGTCGTCATGATTTTGTTGCCCGAAAATAACAAAACTAAGTGACACAGTTGCTAGCAACCCAAGTTGCGCAATACAGTGTTGGCTAGTGTGAACACAGCCTTACCGTCCTCGAATCTTCGTGGATCATTTGCGTACCTGCGTTCAGAGAATGTTTCGGAAAATCAACGCGGACAGCTCGTCCTTTAAAACAAACCCGAGCTCCCTTTTATTTATATTTCGTTCAGCGCATTTGATCGAGTTTCTGTCCCTGTGAATTTTTGCCCGTTTCAGTATTTATTTTAGTACTGGTTGTCGATTTGTGTCGATGCTTTATTTGGAATACAAAGTGTAGCTGCATTGTTTTCGAACTGAAATTCAATTTGATTCTTAGGAATAAATCTCATTCTATGTTGAAATAGTTAAATAGTTAGTGGTTAAAACCATAGCATAAGCACAGTATAATCAGCCTATAATGTTCCCACTGCTGGGACACAGGACAACTCTCTATGAGAGGGAATGGGCAATCCACCACGCGGGCCCAGTGCAGTTGAGATGTCACATGTCTTCGAATTTTTGGTTCTAGGACATGCCGGTTTCCCCACGATGTTTTCCTTCACCGTTTTGAGAGCAGTGGTGATGAAATAAATTACACAAAGTAATGCGCCTGCCTGGGTTCAAACCTACGACTTAGTGCTCGTAAGTCGGGGCCGCCACCTCTGGGCCACCGCTGCTCTTACTGGGCCACCGCAAGTCTCACTGGGCCACCGCTGCTCTCACTGGGCCACCGTTGCTCTCACTGGGCCACCGCTGCTCTTACTGGGCCACCGCAAGTCTCACTGGGCCACCGCTGCTCTCACTGGGCCACCGTTGCTCTCACTGGGCCACCGCTGCTCTCCGAACTTCTAACCTACATATTTCTCCTGTATTAACCACGGTCAGAATTTTATGCAAAAAGAAAACTATCCCGTGCAGTGGCACAATTCTAGACTAGACGCTCGACACTAAGCCGAGTGCTAATAATCTAATATTGCGCTTTGCGCGTGTGGTAAGAAAAAAACACAAAATGATTGAATTATTAACAATTTTATTAGATAGTAACATTCATAACAAGACATAAGATTAAGGGTAACAGAGAATCGTTCTGAAACTTACTGCAATTTTCAATTAGCTTTATTTGTAAGTTTCAGACAGACTGAAAGTTAAGTTGCACATATATTTTTTATAAAAAAAGGATGATTCACAAATACATTTTTTTTAACTGTTATTCTTAAACATGTTGATAGTAAAAAAAAAAAATAGGTCAAACTTAGTAGGTACATTGTCTTATTACATGGTACCTATCATGTAATATTTTAAATATGTGTATTTTTTAGTCGAGTGCAATTAGACAATAAGGTGGAACGAAGTTCATAGTGCTCGGATTTTCATGGGGCTTTTTTATTAAGTTCCTAGAGAAGTGAATAAGAAAGTTAAAAACTTTTTCGACTTTTTTTTTTTAATTTCCTTTGGAATATTTTTTTTTCGTTTAAGAATAACTTCAAATTCGAGGAGTTCTTATTGTGGTATAATAGTTTGACCTGCGTGCATCCATTAAACGCGAATTTGGTCTGCTTCTTCTTTTTGGTCTTCTTCTTCGATCGGTGAATTTTTTTTTTTAATTTCTTTTCCACTCCTCTAGGAACTCAATAAAAACAGTTCCATGAAAATTTGAGCACTATAAACTTCGTTCCACCTTTTGAGTATTTTTGTCTAATTGCACTCGGCTATTTGTCATTATTTACCTAAGAGACTTTGCAAACGGTGATTTTTTTTGTTGCGATGCTATTCTGCGTTAGTCGCATTTGCAGTGCGCGACAGAAGGAATGTAAACGCGCGTCAGCATCGCTTCTGTATCGATACACACGCGCGACTGGTGGCCTACCATGTCGTCTTAAGAGGGAACATGGCTGCGATTCCATACAAATTTTGACGAAATCGACGTTATGTGTTCCCCTTTCTCCTTCCTGAAAAATGCCTCTAAAGTCTAAATTTAAAAATTAAAATTCATTTATTTCAGGCTTAGAACCTATATTAAAAACATCTTACATTATACATATACAACAACACACATACAAATAAGTTACATTAATAATAATAATAAATCATAGAAAATAGAAAATAAATACAGGAATAATAAATCAAATTCAATTTCTATTCTATTATAAGTAAAGAAAATATGACCCTCCAAAATTGACAAAAAATACAATTAATATAATGCCCCATTTTTACGGTCGTGATTACAGGACAGACAAATTCGAGAAGTTTTTAACACAAAAGAAATTGAGACATATTCTTTCTTAAAATTTAAATGTTAAAAAATAATTGAATCAGCTCAGTTTTCGAGGACAAAAAATGGGAATACGAAACGTCGATCTCGTCAAAATTTTTGCGAAACAATTGTTCAGAACTGCATTTTTCCCTATCGCACTCTACGGGGGCAGGCTTGACGCAGCGCGACGGCAATAGTTTCTTCAATTAGCTATTTTCCAAATTTCTCGGAGGCACTGTCCCCTTTTAAAGCAGTATTGTTTTAATTTTATTCCAGAGTAGGAAAGAGATGACGCTAGACGTCCTCTATAGCTCCGTCGCTTTCCCACACTGGGGTGACATTAAAACAATACTGCAATTGTAGCTTTGACAGGCATTTGTCTTTTGATAATGAAGCGCGATGGCATTGCGTCAGTATCGCGGTCGTTTTGCGTTTACATCGCTGCAAATAGTTACCGTCAACGAAGGGCCTAAGACTTTAATTCCACTGTATCTGTCAAAGTTTCAGCAATTATTATTATCTTCAAACTTTGGTCTCACAGGTCTACAACAGTATTATAACTAACCCCCGCTGTTATATTATTCGTATAATTGCGCTTTTCTTCATATTTTTTAACTGAATGATCATGGTTCTCAGAAATCTCCCCTTCATGTGTTAGCCAAGGTTTTTCAATATTACAGGCCATTGTGCCTTTGGGATTGTTCTCGCCAAACTTCCTCAGGGCAATCATAATATCAGCTCTCCGAGGTTTTTTAGGATACCTGGTGAAGACAACGAAGTCGCCATTATCGCAGTCCCTCATGAGCAATAGGTTGTTGATCACCAACCATTGGTCTCCACCCTCGCTGTGTAGAGTTAGATAAATGGTATTTTCTGGAACATTAACAACCTTATCTGTAACATAATTATTTAACTACAGGCCCTTGACTGATGCATACAAACATCAATTCAGAAACGCCTTTTTCCAAAGAAGGTAGGCGGAAACTACAGAACGCCACCTGCTACGACTTCGTTTGTCCACGTTCAAACATCTGGGGGCCTAAAATGGCCACTATACAGGGTGTAAACAGACCCTTTACATAGCCGTCAACCAAGCATTCTGTACATCAAACTAAGTAACTTTACGCAATAATTATTGCTGGGAATCTCTGTACATCAAACTAAGTAACTTTACGCAAAAATTATTGCTGGGAATCGACTTTTTTCTTTGGGGTGAAAAATCTCGTGACACGGTAGGATTCGATGGAAAGAACTCAAAGCATTGTGCTGATGGATGAATTGAATAGTACGGGGGTCATGGAGGTGTGTAAAGTAAAAAAATTACATTAAAAACATGTATTTAAAAAAACTTGTGAAAAAGTTGGAACTTTGACCCCCAATATCTCCGTAACTAGAAGGTTCCCAGGTATGGTCTAGAACAAAAAAAATATCGCAAAAACGGGGAGAACAAGTGCCTTTCGGATGTGTTAAGGGTCTATTTACACCTTTTAGAAAAATCTTAATGGGATAATAAATATGAGTGACGTTAAAATTCTTAAAATGGTCACAGACGCAGTTAATATTGTGAATTGTCACTTGGTGGCCATTATCAATTGTAATGTAATTCATATTATTATTTTCAATTCTGCTAAAGCAGCCTTTTTCATAAACACAGGCCGTTGGGCGTTGCAAGTGCTAAGAACCTGAAATATCTGATGAACATAAGGTACCAATAAGGTACTTGCAGGAATTACTAGAGCGTTTTCATTCGCATTTACCTTGCAAATAGGTTTTGTCAGTCGCCTTTAATTCATCCTTTATCAACATGACGAAACCATACAGGTAAACTCTTTTCATTGTTCTTACTACATCTTCTTTTTAACATTGACTGATGAAGATACATAATTCCCTAATCGAGACAGAATCCAATCAAGGCCAACATACACCAAAAATCCGAGTTTTTGTTAATAATCTAGGCATATTAAATGATTGATGATCATCTTCACCTCATAACGAGTGGTACTTAATTTGATTTACAAATTTACACTAGCTGATCCTCGCGGTGTCACCCGCTGCTCAGCCCCTAAAGATCATAGCGTGATGTTATATAACCTATAGCCTTCCTCGATAAATGGACTATCCAACACAAAAATAATTTTTCAATTCAAACCAGCAGTTCCTGAGATTAGCGCGTTCAACCAAATAAACTCTTCAGCTTTATAATATTAAAAATAATAAAATAATAAATAATATAAGTAATAAGTAATATAAGTAATAAATATAAGTATATAAGTATAAGTATAGAACTATAGATTTTCAGTCAATCTTGTATACCTACGTCCGGTCAGCTGCTGGCAACATCGACGAGTTCAGTGTGGCTGTAGGCTTTCATCAAGGCTCGGCTTTAAGTCCTTACCTCGTCTTGTGGATTATTGACGTCGGACATAGAGGAAGAGACGGTGCATGCTGTTCGCCGACGTCATTGATCTTGTCGGTGAAGATGGAACTGAGATCCAGAGCAGATTGGAGAAATGGCAACAGAAGCTGGAGAATATTAGCTTGAAAATCAGCAAGAGTAAACTGAATGTTGTGCGATTTCGGCGGTCTCTCCAGTTCTGGAGGCATAGAGCAAGATGGCACGCTCCTCCCAGTCTGCTCTGACTTTCATTTCAACGCATAAGGAAAACGAAGACCAAACCATTTGGTCCTCCCCGAAGGCATACAAATAATTGGTCTTAAATAAGAATGCACAACCCTTTCTCTTAGAAAACTGGGTTTTCGTAGAATTACTTCATTGTATTGTAAAGTGCGATAAAAAGTTAACCGTCGATTAAGTTAACGGGCCGTTATCGTGCGAATGGGTCTTAAAGCAAATGCATTACTGGAGTAGGCATGTACTTACTACTACCATGCCTTATTTGATTATATCGCTGTAGGCGCCAGCACGCTAAGATTGGATTAGCGATTAGATTAGATGGCTAATACATAGATTTGATTAGTCATTATAGTAAGTAAGGCATTAACTATGAATGCTAATTACCCCGCATTACATTAAACTTTAGATTATTAACAGGCGTTGTTTTCTTGATGAAAGAAAAAATTGATCAGAATTGATGCTTTTCGAATTCAGTATCTTGATCATCTTACAAAACTCATGGTTTACGAAAAGAAAATAGTACGATTAAATAAATGTTTTGGACCTTAAGATATCATCTATACGAAATTTCGCATTGCAGCAAATATATTTCATCGATAAAACCCTCTTAGAACCTCTAAACACGTATCTACACGACGTACTCAGACACACACACACAACTCAATCTTAACACTTTCAGACTGATTGCGAATGTATAGTTTAACCGGTAGAAAATTAGCGTACCGTACACTGCACTGTCGGCACCAGCTGCCTGCTTGTAAGTGCTAGTTATTTTATTTGTCATATGGTCCAAGTTCCCAGGGCCGCCATGGGTTCATTGCAGCGACATTTTAATTGTGTCTGGAAGATTTTTTTCCCCTACGATTGTTCTGGCTGCTTACAATGAGTATTGAAATCATTTTCTGAGTACTTAATAAAGAAATTGACTCTGACTACAAGTAAAATAATGGTATTTTTTCGAGCTGTAAAGCGTCTGGCAGAAATTTTCGCCTACAGGAAGTATCTGGCAGCGTTGATAATTCATTTTTAACAATATTCTCTGCAACATAGTATAAAAATCAGCACGCGGACTTTAAAAAAAGTGAGTAATATTTTTACGTAACTTTAGCATAATTGGTCGTCGCGCGTCGGTAGGTACAAGTTATGCATACTTTCACAGTACATACTAAGACTACTGGTTACTACATTTTGTTGATCAGAAAAAAGGAAAGTCTGGTAGCCCTGGGATCTGGGAGCTTTAAAAGCATTTTGCATTAGCAAAATTACATAATTGGCATGTTTTACACGTTACACTTGTACCGACAGCAGAGAGTTGGCTATTGCAAGTACTCGTATATTTCGATTACACGTAGTCCCATCTCAATCAATGACGGCACGGTTGGCGCAGTGACTGAGCGATCAGCTGCTGCGCTGCGTGTCGCGGGCGCGATCCGAAACAAATATTTGTATGACCTCTAGGTAGTTGTTTCGGGTTTGGCTGTTTGTATATACGAGTTTAAATGTTTGTAAACGCACCGAGGGAGGAGAAATTCTTAGTGTGGTAAACTATTCTTTTAAAAAGAAAAAAATACTGAATAAAGCCGAGTGCCGAGATCATCAAGACGCGCATCACGAAGCCTGGTTCGAGGTGGCGCAGGAGAAGAGTACCTGGGAGGATATGGAGGAGGCTTTTGCCCAGTGGTGGGACATACAAGGCTATTGAAAAAAAAAATCAGCCTGTTGCAGTCCACACAGGACAATAAAAATTTTTTTTAGGAATATTCTAACAAAAACCACTTACGCGCATATTCTTCATCAATGATAAAATTCGCCATGACACCCCTGTCACTCTCTTTCCCTTGCAGGAAGTGCCTGCGATCAGAGTACGCTGATTCAGTCGATGTTATTTCAAGGAAACAGCGCTCCCAGTTAATTGTGTCGTTGAAGCTTCCATACACTCTCGCGTAGCGCTGCTGCTCCTGTGTTTAGAGGAAATTATGAAGTTCCCATTGAAACTGAAAAGAAATCCCAGTACACTTTACTGGGATATCGTCTCTGGGGCTGTACCTCCACCTCATAGAGCAGTATTACTTTCATGTCACTAACAGGGCGTCTAGCTCTATCTCTTGCCCACTTTGAAGTAAGATATAATACTGCTATAAGAGGTGATGGGAGGCCTGCTGGTCAAAAGTTGATGAACCCTACTCATCATCATCATCCCTTTCCCAGCTATGTTGAGGTCGGCTTCCAGTCTAACCGGATGCAGCTAAATACTAGTATATTGTACGGAGCGACTGCTTATCTGACCTCCACAACCCTGATAGTACTGGGTAATACGATACCCCTTGCTAAGACTGGTTGTTAGATTTTCGGACCACTCACTACCTGTACCAACTGTGCCGGGACCAATGGCTTAACGTGCTTTCTGAGGCACGATGGCAACTCGGTACCTAATGGATGGTCTCCCAGCCACAAACAGACCTGGGCAAGCGCGCCTTAACTTTGAAGATCGACCCCTGCGATTGTTATAGTTTAGCCACACGCTCCCAAATAATATTATACTGTCTAACTCTGAAGCTATTCAGACTATGCCGGCCTCACATAACGCCTGACCGACGCTATGTAACTTTATACAATACCACTGAGCCTTGGCTTGACTTGGAGGTATGTCGTACCGTACGTTAGGCAGTCACACAGACACACGTCAGTAGTTAGTAGATTATTATTCATTAGAGCATTCAACATTAAAAAGGTGTTATAAAATGCAATCTAGTTTGGATCGAAGATTTTTATACTGTAAGGATTAATAGTTTTATTTTTTTATGAAAATAATAGCGCACATAAACACACGTTTCCCAATTCCTTTGTTATTCAATGGTATCATATATTGAGAGACATATTTCATTGGTTCAAGGTTATCAGTTTATCACTCTACTACATACACCGACTTTTTTTCATTTTAAGAAAATTTACTTACATTAACTTTCACCAGTTTGATGTTAATTTTGAAACATTTCGTCTTGCTCTGCAGTCGATAGTACGCCACTTGCCAGACGCCGGTCATTTTGTCCAATTTGAACGTATTCCCGTTCTTGTAACGGCGACATTTCTTCTTCAAATCATCGCTGCATGGTTCTCTCTCTGTCTCTCCCCGTTCATTTAGTTTTTCTGCTGTAGATTCACTATCCCTTAAAAAATCTGAGTCATATTTGCTTTCGGATTCGTTAAACAGGGCCTCCATTACCTCTGAACTATTTTCATTTATGTCAAAAATATTAACTAAAGTAGTATTTTCGGGATCTCCTGTAGTAATTTCATGTATATCTAAAAAAGTTGTCTGATATTGATTAGTACTTGTGGCGTATTCTAAGGTGGTTTCTTTCGTATCGATTTCAGGCGTATTGTCAAGGTACTCAGTAGCAGTGAATTCCTCCGTTTCAAACAGCTCTCTTTTCTCTTTATTTAAATCTGTATGATTAAAATTACACTGACAACAACTAATATATCTTATAACTATTAAAATATAATAAAACATTATATAATGCTTCCACATTATGACTAGTCCGCTGACGGTTGGTAAATGCGAGCTAAAGGATCTGGATCGATTTATAAACGTTTAGTTTTGATTGTTATGAGAGTGTTTCTAGTGCAAGTTGTGTTGATATTTCGATAATAGTAAATAAAGAATCCTTTGAGTGAGCATGTCCATTGTCATGTAAGAGTTTACTATAAAAGATAGTTATTGTTTTCTTTTCTGTTAGATCTGCATTGTTCGATGAATTTGGGTTGCGACGTTGCTATGAGCTCATCAAAAGGTCAAAAGAACTACGTGGGTGGGGGTTTTATATCATTACGTATTATAACGACTAGGAATCAGTAATTTGTACAGATGATTCAACTGCCATTTTATTAACCGACTTCAAAAAGGAGGTGGTTATCAATTCTGATTTTCATATTTTTTTTATTATGTGTGTTCGGGCATAACTCCGTCATATATAGACGGATTTGAAAAATTATTTTTATGTTCGAAAGGGGATTTTATTCCTAAATGGTCCCATTTAAATTTCATATAGATCTGATGATGAGTTTCGGAAACAAAAACGTCACAACTCTTTAAAAAATGACTGCAAATCAACCGCGATTAATGGCTATCTCATAAATATGCATTGTTTACGCAATCACACAACATAAACCTTAACCGACTTCAAAAAACGAGGAGGTTCTCAATTCGTCGGAACCTTTTTTTTTGTATGTTCACCGATAACTCGAAGACGCCTGAATCGATTTAGAAAATTATTTTGTTGTTTGAAAGAGTTGGTCTCATGAAAATATTGTCATGATCTGCTCATGGACTTCGGATATCAATAATAAACAGACAACAATAATATAGTAATATTCTTCAATAATAGACAGTAAATCTGTCGTGATTGCTGCAATCGCTTGGTTGTTTATTGTTTACACAACATCATAACATAACATCACGCCTGTATGCTCTGAGGAAGTACGCAGATGTGTACAGTACACCCACATTTCGACAGATAAGTATGTTAAGTTTCACTTTATTGGGGACAAGCCTATTACCATGAAATGTATTTTTTACAATGTAAAGTAAATGCAAAGCAAATATTTGTGTAGGATATTACAGCTAAAAATGGAAAAACAAAAAAACTTTTTAGCAAAAAATAAAACCGAAAAAATAAAATCAAAAAAAGTTTTTGATAAGACAACTTGTTTAATACATTCAAACTATTCACAGACAGTTCTTTTCATTGTGCAAATAATAGAAAACGTGAAAAGGTGCACGCAGTTATGCGGGCATCAAAACAAATATATGCTTCGCTGTCAAAACAATAACTGCCCTAAATATGGGCCGCATTCAATCAATCAATCAATCATTTTATTGTCAGGCAACAGAGGCCCATAGATAAAAATACACAAAATAATCTTATAAATAATAAACTCATACATATAAAAAACCTTATTTAACTATAACAAGACACGAATCGTTTGACAGCGTCGTGTTTTGCTACGTCCTCGGAATCGTCGGTATACGACACCTTTCGGCCAAAAGTCCTCTTTCAAGAAGGTCTGCAGATGGTGAGTTGGAACTCGAACCACGAACGAGTTGAAGTTGATGTTGTGGCGCGATTCCAACCTTTCAACTCTCGGACTCCAGTTGGTCTTCACTCTTAAATACTCCACGACTTCCACAACCTTCGCGGAGTGATGCAGACGCGAAATGTACAGCTGCGTCGTAGGCACAGCAGGACGTAGCAGCGTTTTGGGTCCACTCGGTGCGGTACCGCACTGATTATGGGAATAGGGCTTCCTCCTCTTCTTTGCCACGTTGTATGGCAAAGCTGATACTTTGGCCTAAAAATAGGCCTGCTCTCTGGTTATGTGAAGAAGCGGCCAACCGCTTAGCGTTGTCCTGAAAGACTAGATAGGCACTCGGATCCCATGGCCAGAGTGTTTCAACCCCAAACGGCTCAAATATAATAACACCCATAAGGTTGTCATTTTCATGTTCTTAGCTCTTGCAGCAGCAGCTCCAACACAGCCCGCCGTGCTAGGAAGTGCATTTATTTTTATTAAATAATCTTCACTCTCTCTATACTTTTTTAATGAGACAAACCGTCACTACTTCACTACAAATTTTAACTATTAAAATAGATTTCAACCTGCATTTTACTCTAACAATTTCTCAGTACAGTGTCTTTCGTATATAGCTTTATCTAAAAGCGCGGTGAGATCTGGAAATTGGTGTTTTATTGCTTTTGTCTACTTGGAGCGCAGCCGCAGCAAGGATTTCGGTTTCCCCTGGGATTTTATTTTAGAAACTGCACAATTCAGAATTTATCTAACTTTCTTCCTGTAATGCAGTATACATTCGTATTGTATGTACTATAAATAAGAGTTACGGTGATACTTTGTTATAATATACATACAAATATTATAGTAATATAAAGGGGTAGTATTTGTTTGTAAGTTTGTATGTGGGGGTCTTCGGAACTACTGATCCGATTCCGAAAATTCTTTCACTTACGGTGAGCTACATTATTCCCGAGATTCATAGGCTACATTTAAAATGTTCCTGTGGGTTAATTTCCGTACAAAACGGGAGCAAATTCGCGAGCAAAAGCTATTTGATTATTTTTGTTTTAAAAGTCATGGTTGCGTTCTACAGTATGTAGGTATAAGATAAGTAGATAAGTAGTCCCAACCCTGTAATATAACCACAGCATTCTGAAACACGCTGTACATTATTGTCATTGTCAATTTCGAAAATAATATAACATAACATCACGCCTGCAATCCGCGAAGAGTAAGGCAGAGGTGTAGGTACCTAAAAATTCACTCACATTTCGCCAGTTCGTCCCGTGTAATTGGGGGTGAACCCATTGCCATAAGCCGGGCATAAATTCAGAATCTGTACCTGCCTACAAAGAAATGCCTGATGGAACACCCAATAACACTGCCCAGCCTGGGAATCAAACCTAGAACCTCATGCTCAGCAGTCGCGCTTACGTAGTGTACGTACGAGCGACGCGTACACGTAGTGTAGACAACTCTTACTCTCTTATTCTTTATTGCACACAAAATAACAAAAATGGATCTCGTGGCTAAATAGTAACAGCCGCTAGGGTCGATCTTTAGGTTAAGCCTTGCTTGCCTAGGTTGGTCTGTGGATGGGTGACCGCCCATTACATACCGAGTTTCCTCCGTGCCTCGGAAAGCACGTTAAGCCGTTGGTCCCGGCTGTCATTTGTAGATCTTTGACAGTCGTTAGGCAGTCAGTGGCCCAAAAAGTCTGACAACCAGTCTTACCAAGGGGTACGTTTTACCCAGTACTAACTGGGTTGTGGAGGTCCGATAGGCAGTCGCTCCATGTAAAATACTGGTATTCAGCTGCATGCGGTTAGACTGGAAGCCGACCCCAATATAGTTGGGAAAAGGCTAGGCAGATGATTACATACAAATTGCAATAATATAGCTTATGTACAATGGCGAGTTTAACCCAGAATTGGGTTTTCTTACAGCAAACCTAATTTTAACTGCGAGATTTTCAGAAGAGGATATACTTATGTGCATTAACAACAACTATTTATATGAAGATATAATTTATGACATAGTTTTTACAAGCCGTTATTTGCGTCAGTTGAAAGTGCCAAAATTTAGAGAATTTACAACCGACATAAAATAGATAATTCTGTTGAATTCTCTATATTTTATTATTTATTATAATAGATTGTTCGATGTAGTTCCTGAAGAACTTCTTAGGTTTCTGTTTCATGTTACTTGATGATCAATTTCGCTGCCTCAAAGTGTTGAACCTAAGGCCTCGCACACAATTAGTACAATATTTTTCATTAAATATCCCACTGCTCATACGGATAAAAACAAACGCAGTCTGAAAATCGAACACAATGTGACTGGGAGCCTCGACAGAGGATATGCACCTCCTCTGCTGCCCATCATGCACGACTACCTGCATCCTCCAGGACTTAAAGAGGCAAGTAACAGAGTTGTTCAGGTAGCTACGTACTGCTTGCACAAAATTTGTAATATCAATACGAGAAGAAGAATAAGTCTGAAACAGCTTTGTGATCTCCAATAATAGAGTAAATTAATATCGTACCTCCTGATCAATGCCGTGTGTACTCAATACACGCACATCTGATTTTCCGGTTTCGTGTGCGTATTGTATAATTATGACTTCCTTCAGTGAAGGGAAACATCGTGAGGAAACCAGCATGCCTGAGAGATATTTCTCGACGGCATGTAAAGCCAACTCAGATGCCTGTGGGCACCATAAAAACTCTGACACCAGGTTAGGCACTAACCACAAATGATGAAAAATAAGAAGAATGCCATGTAAAGGGGTCTTTAAGCTCCTATGATAGTATAGTATTCTTGATTCTAGGAAGAAGTTATTGGGAGGATCACGTAGCTAAAAAATGCCAAATTGAACGTCAATCGCTCAATTTTGGTGTTTATTGCGAGGTTAAGCTGAAAACCCGCATTTAATGCCTGGGTACGGGTGAACGTTTAATTCTGACGTCGGAAATGAAGAACAGCTAAAAGCTTGTAAGTTATACTTGTCGTTTGATACTGTAGAAGCCTCATTCATTAAAAAATAATAATCTGATAGTGGACGGTGGTCGTAGAAATGTCAATGGAGGTCTCTCTTGTTGGTGTTAGTTGGTACCTTTTGGGTATTTCCAAACCAAGAAACTAGCTTAGTTTTTACAAAAAATCCTGCCAATAATACAGTCCCCAACAAGGTAGGGTACAATTGCTAGTATTTTTAACCCAGGTACGGTAGTAAACCTTCCGCGACCCGTTTATTGCGGCACGTAACCAAACTACAGATAAAACTTGTGTACGAGTCACGATGTATTGCCCAGGAGCACGTATGTGTGTGCGTACCTTACATTTTGGTCAAAATATAGGGCAGGGTTACAAAATGGCAATCTTTGGGACGAGGTTGATCTTCACGACGGTTTTCGACATCATTTTGAGATCTTCAATTTTAAACATGCGTACAGAAAATAGTAATTAAGAAATCTCGATGCTTTGTTAAATCTTCAAAACCGTGATATGGCGGGTCGTTTCGTTAGTTGATAGTATTTATACACCGCTTGATTTTCGTTTTATAATAAGTCAACAAAAGTGGAGAGATTTGGTAAAGACCTACACTAAGCATTTGGTGACCAAAGGTTGAAGAAAAAGAAGATAAATATAAGCTTTATTTAAATTCAAAACCATTTTAAACACACAGTGTTGCCAGCTCTTCAAATGTTTTGCCATAAAAACACACTCGAAGCCATTGCACCAAACTGTACCGTGTGATGAAATAACTTTTTATAGTACCTACCTACATCCGGTTTTATTACAAAATGTTCCAGAACATTATTTTCTATTGGTCATATACAGTGTGAAAAATTGGGAAAATCTACCAGAATTCGAAACAACTGGCTACAACAGGCAGATGCAACTACGAGAAGGAAATCATGATCATGATGCTCGGAAGAAAAGGGTTACTAAAAGGAGAAGGAGACCTTTGTCCAGCCATGGCTCAGAAACTACAGAAAAAAATGTTTTCACGGTTTATAACTAAAGTTACACTGTCTTACAGGACATCTTCGATGATCTTCGACTCTTGCAACAGTGTCGAAATATCGGGAGTTTACAATAGTTGAAAATCACGAAATAAACGCCGTTAGTGACAGTTTAAGTTTACAGAAAATTTGTAACCAAGTACTCTATGTATTTTCGTTTTATAAGTATTTACTTAGTAAGTAACAGTAAAGCGGTTTTAGAACCAGTTCGCAGGGGTACTAAACCCAATAAAGGTACCTAAGGACGTGGTCAACTTGAGAGCTATTAACTAGTAGCTAGTGCCCACTTAATAGTTTAACACGCGCTAAACTCCAATTTGATTTCCGAAAGCGAAATAACAATATACCTACGGCACATTAATGTGGCTAATGGAAAATGATGTCAGCACATTAACATAACATAACGTCAAGCCTGTAATTCCCGAAGGATTAGGCAGAGGTTTACCTAATAGTACACCCACGTTTCGCCAGTCAGCACATTAATAAGGCTGTATTTGTTGAAAGACATTACCGACCCGAAGCGATTACTACATTATTCGGTTTTCATTTGGCCCGTGCCGATCGGCAATAGCGCTCTCATTGAATCATATTGGGGTCGACTCAGGACTAATTAAGTTATTTTTTTCGAATAAGCGTGTCTACAAATATTCGATATTGTTGCCAGTTGTATTCTATTAAATCGTATCCAATCATACACGTGTGAAGCGCCTTTAACTCTCAATTTAACGGGGCTCTAATTTTAACAATAAGGATGATATATTTATACACAAAAGCCAACAAATTCACGACCAGCAACAAAATTCCAAACCTTAACTAAAGTTAACATGTAACACTAAACACGTGTCACCCGAACATTTTAATCCTAACGCTAAAAACACGCTGAAACTCGCTGGAAGTACAAACACCTAAAACATTGTTGTTTATCACCTGTCAAAAGGAAACTAACGAACAATCTACAGCGAAAAATAAAAACTTTTCTTATTTCGTTACAAAATAGAAATGTTTTCGTTACATTTTAGGTGTCTGGTAGGAGTTTGACTGGAGAAAACGGTAAAAAAATTTCCTTAGAATCGAATCCCTCTCACCGTACTGACTTCATTCACCGATCATTCTTTGTCCAATCTTTATCTCTGTGGAATGCGCTTCCCCAGGAAATCAGGATGTTAACCAATCGCTTATCTTTTAAGTTTAAAGTTCGCAACATTCAGAAGAAGCTGGCAGTTTCGTCACGACGGTGATGTTTTCCCCATTGTTTGTGTTTTTATTTTAGTATATTCGTGTAAATGTCTATTTTCATTTATCAAAATTTTGATTTATATTTATAGTATTCGATATATATTTATAGTATTTAATATATACTTATAGCTAATCTTAGTATAAATTAAAACTATTTTCAGATACACCTACCACAGTTTGTCTCTGCATCACCCAAAGGTTGACTGGTAGAAAATGCCTATGGCATTAAGTCCGCTATTGTACTTTTGTGCTTGAAGTGTAAGTAAATGGAATAGAATGTAATAGATTAGAACAGAACAGAACATAATCATTATCATCTGCGTAGCCTTTTCCCAACTATGTTGGGGTCGGCTTCCAGTCTAACCGGATGCAGCTGAATACCAGTATTTTATATGGAGCGACTGCCTATCTGACTTCCACAAACCAGTCCGTACTGGTTAATACGATACCCCTTGTTGAGAGTATGGACGCCTGCGCTAAGTTAAATAGCAATATGTGATGTGTCTGTGCATGTCTGCTTTGTTTTTTATACAGGCGTGCTCTCGTCCATGTATCTGTGCACTGACAGTTACGTTTGTAAAATTATTTAATTGTATTAAATAGTTATGTCTAACAAATTGCCTTTCGCTTCATTTCATCAGGTTATGGGCCGTCCCAAGCCTGCCGTTTAAAGTTATCTTTGTGTTTTGAACAGTATTTATAATAGTAAAAGAAAAATCACGAGTATAACCTCACTTTTGGTTACCGGGCTCGCGAGTCATTTTTTTTCTTTTCAGCTATTTTATTTACAGATTGAACTATTTTATTTACAGATTGAATATTTACGATATAAATATGGCTGGAAGCAATTCAATGATGTCAATTGAAAAGCTAACGGGTCGTGACAATTGGGCAAGTTGGAGTTTTGCAGTCAAAGCATACCTACAACTTGAAGATATGTATAACTGCGTTTTAAAAGAACCAGTGGCTACTGACCCTGACTCCGTCAAAAAAGACATCAAAGCCAAGTCAAAGTTAATACTATTAGTTGACCCGATTTTATACGTACATATTCAAGAAGCTCAAAATGAAAAACAGGTATGGGAAAATTTAGCAAGGGCATTTGAAGACAGCGGATTAACTCGTAAAGTAGGCTTATTAAAAGACCTCATTAATACCAATTTGGAAAACAGTTCATCCGTTGAAGATTATGTAAACAAAGTAATGACAGCCGCGCACAAGCTAAGGAATATAAAATTCAATGTGGACGATGAGTGGTTGAGTGCTGATTTAGTGAAAAATAAATTACTGCAAGAAGTAAAGACATCAGACACTACCGCACTTTATACAAACTCAAAAAAACAGCCTAAAAGTGATCATTTCAAAAATAAGAAAGGCCCTAGGAAAAATGAAAAAAAAAATAAAATATGATATATATAATATATATCTATATATATATGTAATGAAATGACATTTCATTAATTCGAATTTGCCGCGCCTCGCGCCTTTATAAGTTGTCTGTGGAATTGAATGGCGGATGATGGTCAAAATATTCGGTGCGATTTATTGTTTTAAGAAAACGTGTGGAGAGACAAAATAAAAGGATATAATTGAGGAGGCGATATTAGTGAACTTTAAATGTCGTTTCTTTGTATTTTCAGGTTAGATTATTGAGTAATTATCATAGATAAACGATTACTGTTGTAATATTGTAAGAATGTGTTAAATAAAACAAACCTTTGTATTTTCAGAGAAACAATTTGTGGTTTATTTTGAAAATCCTCAATAATATTCTTATAAAACGACATTTTCGTTAACTAAAAGAAGATGAATCGGCTGCTATTTGAGTTTACGATAATAGCCGCAAAGGATGGCAAATCTAATGTATTAGCCATAACCTCAATATCTACAGAAGAAGGAAAATGTTATGTTTTACCTGATGAATTGAAGCCGGTGAGTCATCATACATATATTGTTGAATTGGACACTTTCTCAAAAATAAAAAATAGCTTAAAGAAAAGGCACCAAAGTAGAAAAATATGGATAAAACTGGATAAAGATCTAAAGAAAACATATACAGATGAGGAAGGGAATATGCAATTTTTAGATCAATATTTAGAAGAAATAAACACGGAACAACCAGGAGACAAAGACGACAGTTTGAAAAATATCCTGGAGAAATTAATAGAATCAACAACAAAGAAAGAAAATCAACATAACCTAAAACATATTTCAGAGAAATTTATTATTGAAAAATTCACAACCAAGAATCCTAATGCAATGCAATGGATAGAGAATTTTGAAAAAGAGTGTGAGCGCTTTAATATAACAAAAGATGAAACAAAAATAGACATACTGAGGTTATTTTTAGAAAAATCTTGCTTGGATTGGTATAGTTCAATGATGATAAAACTAACAGTAAATTCTGAATGGAATGAATGGAAAGACAAATTCCTAGAAACTTTTAAAAACCGAGGATGGGACATAGTCACAACTGCTTTCTCATTCAAATATAAAGACGGATTGTTAATCGATTATGCCATAAAAAAAGAAAGGCTTATACTAGATACAAACAAATCGATAGATCCCAAAACAATGATAGATCTCATCGCAACAGGTTTACCTGGATTTATCTTGAATAAGCTAAACAGAGACGAACTCAAGAATACTACTGATTTGTTCAACGAGATAAGAAAATATGAAGGTATGATGCACAAGAAAAACTCAACTATAATAAAAAATGGTACATTTTCTTATATGAAAAAAAATAATGAGAAGAAGCCATGTACGACCTGTGAATCGTTGGACAAAGGAATTAGATACCATCCGGAGGAGTCATGTTGGTTCAAGAAAAATAAAAATGAATCTGAAAAGGTGTTTAAGGCCAAAAACGTAAATAATAACTCCATTATTGAAGTAGAGATGAACACTGATAAAAAAAAACGAGTAAGTACACCATTAATCAAAATCAAGCTATTAATAGAAAATAAATTAGAAGTGAGTGGCATTTATGACTCAGGCTCACAGATCTCTTTAATAAATTCAAGACTGATAAAAGTAAAAGGAAAAAAGACAATGTGAATATAGCATATATGAAAACGGTTAATGGTGTGAAAAAGACAGATGGCTTGACAACAATAAAAATAAAAATCTTTGATATAGAAGAAGAGGTGGATGTAGTAGAAAATGAAAATTTTGATGATTTTATAATCGGATTAGATATGATAAAGAAATTCAAATTAACCCAAAATGAGGACTTGCAGATAGAACAAAAGAAAACAATAAATAAAATAAACAGGATGTCTAAAGATAACAGAAATGAAGATAAGAATATAAAACCATATGCAATAAATTTCAATGAACACATAGAAACAGAGGAATTTATAAGTAAGACAGACCATTTAGATAATGAAAAGAAAATTGAAATAGAAAACAACAAAGAGGAACTATTGAAAATAGTCAATTTGATACAAATAAAAGATATAGTTGAAGATCAAGAAAAAAATGATACAATAAAAGAAAAGAAACAAGATCTAATCTACAAAAATAGAATCTATTATAAAAAAAAAAGAAACATGAAAAGATTATCCTCTCAGAAGAATTTGGTAAAAAACTTATAAAAAAGGTGCATGAAGAATTATGCCATATTGGGATCAGACAATTGCAGAAAAAAATTAGTCCAATATATACAGCTAAAAACCTAACAAAGAATATCATAAAGATTTGTAAAACATGTGAAATATGTATAAAAAATAAAGCAAGAAGCCAAGGAAAATTTGGATTGATGTCACAATTGGGACCAGCGACAAAACCATTTGAGATAATGTCAATGGATACTATTGGTGGCTTTGGAGGATCTAGGTCAACAAAAAAATACCTACACCTTTTAGTAGACCACTACACTAGATATGCATATATTGCGACTTCAAAAACACAGAATTCAAGTGACTTTATAAATCTAACAAAGAATGTACTAGAAACAGATGACATTGGAATAATTCTGACAGATCAATATCCAGGTATCAATTCAAGAGAATTTAAACAACATCTGAAAGAGAATAATATTAAATTAATTTTTACAGCTGTGAATACACCATTCTCGAACGGCTTGAACGAAAGATTAAATCAAACAATAGTTAATAAAATAAGATGCAAAATAAATGAGAAAAATAATAAGAGAGCATGGACGACAGTGGCAAGAGAATGCATACAGAAATATAATGAAACAGAACACTCCGTTACAGGATTTGCACCAAAATATTTACTGGATGGTACAAATGTCAGCCTACTACCAAATGAATTAAAATCAATAGAAAGGGAAGACAAGTGGATTGCTGATAAAAGATTGGCATTAGAGAATACAATAAAATCCCACAAGTACAACAAGAGAATATTTGATAGAAATAGAAAAATGCAAGAGTTTAATATAGGAGACAGTGTATATGTAGAAAATGGAAATAGACTGAATAGAAAAAAGTTAGACGAATTAAGAATAGGCCCTTTCAAGATAGTAGAGAAAATATCGAACTCCATTTATAGGATCGACACCGGAACCAGAAAAACAGAATCAACTTTATTCCACATAACAAAATTGCAACCGGTCATAATAGATGCTGAAGAAGATGAAGTAGAAGAAAACGAATATGAAGATAACTAATAGGTATAGCGTATAGATATATTATTTAGAATTTTCCCTCTTAGGGGGGGGAGATGTAATGAAATGACATTTCATTAATTCGAATTTGCCGCGCCTCGCGCCTTTATAAGTTGTCTGTGGAATTGAATGGCGGATGATGGTCAAAATATTCGGTGCGATTTATTGTTTTAAGAAAACGTGTGGAGAGACAAAATAAAAGGATATAATTGTGGAGGCGATATTAGTGAACTTTAAATGTCGTTTCTTTGTATTTTCAGGTTAGATTATTGAGTAATTATCATCAGTGATAGGAATAGGTAGTGCCTATTTGCCTAAACTTCGAAGAACAGAGACAAGAAACGGAGACTTCCTTAGGACTAAATTTTTTCCGAGACATCTGTCCCTAAATTTCGAGACAACACATAAATACATTTAAAAAAAACATACATGTAAAAAAGGCATTATATGATATAATGCCTTTTTTACACTTGAACTTTAGAAATCTCATTAAACGTAGCCGAGAGTGAGCTAGAAAGAAGATATTTACTTCGAAACGTGTACTGCTTCTTATTCAAACATTGTGATTAATTGTGTATTACGATCAACAAGTCATTTACAAAATGTTCTCCAAAAAAAAATTCAGAAAATTTTATGGTTGTATTGACTGTGTATGTTATTATTTTATTATGATATATCTAGTCGCAAACTTTAGGTAAATATAGACGAATTACTTATTCCAAATAACATTTTTTTTAAATGTATTTATGTGTTGTCTCGAAATTTCGGGACAGATGTCTCGGAAAAAATTTAGTCCTAAGGAAGTCTCCGTTTCTTGTCTCTGTTCTTCGTAGTTTAGGCAAATAGGCACTACCTATTCCTATCACTGATTATCATAGATAAACGATTACTGTTGTAATATTGTAAGAATGTGTTAAATAAAACAAACCTTTGTATTTTCAGAGAAACAATTTGTGGTTTATTTTGAAAATCCTCAATAATATTCTTATATATATATATATATAGCTATGGTCTGCTGTTTCTTAGAATTCCAGCTTATTGCTGCACCCTGGAATAAAAATATGTAGCCTGTGCAAGATCTTCTATCCTCAAAATCATTTGCCCAGTCTGAATCGCAATAGCCTGAAATTTTTCCATCAAGATTCCTTTTGTAAACCAATTTCATATCCATTGTAGCTCTCAGATACCTCAAGACTCGTTTCAGAGCCACCCAATGTTCATTAGTAGGTTGACTATTGTACCTACTCAGAGAATTTACTACATAAGTAATGTCTGGTCGA
The DNA here is from genome assembly GCA_963082995.1 of Noctua comes. Classification (NCBI taxonomy): domain Eukaryota; kingdom Metazoa; phylum Arthropoda; class Insecta; order Lepidoptera; family Noctuidae; genus Noctua; species Noctua comes. Next base: position 16,546,468 of record OY720270.1, read on the forward strand.
GTCCCCTGTGATAAGTATAATAAGCAGCCAATTATTTCTTGATATGGAATGTTCTTTAATATTTCTTGTTGACCATCACCCTTCTTCAGTTTGACATTAGCATCAGTAGGTGTCCACATCGGTTTACAATTATTCATTCCAAATCGAGTAAGTATCTTTTTTATGTAAATAGATTGATCGATAGAAATCTCATCTACATTTTCATCTTGTGAAATTCTAAAACCAATACAATGTTTGGCTGTTCCTAAATCCTTCATATAGAATTTTTGTTTTAATTTCCCTTTTTATCAATTGTGAGGTTTCTTCATTATTAAAGAAATAATGTATTTCGTCTACATATATTATACTGCTATGAAAAGCATATCATTTTCATTTATTATTTCCACATATTATTTTTAATCAAAGACTGATATTCTTCAAACATAGCCCTCTTACATTCATCAGCCTTTTCACTGTTTAGAGCTTCTTGAAGACTTTGTGGATCATTGTTTAGTAAATTCATTGTTGATTCAACATTAAGACACATTAGTGATGAGGGACTTTGATGAACATCGTTATTTTGGCTTCTCATTCTCCCTTGCAGCGGTCTTAAAGTTATGTTAAATTCCGATGGAGAATCAAGTGTCCTATCAGGTAAGTATGTCTCATCATTAACATCTTCAAATTGATCAGAATCATCTGAAATAGAAATACTTTGAGATTCATCCAGTGTTTCTCTTCTGATGTTATCAATGTTTCTTTCCACCGATTCTTCGGGTTCACCATCAGGTAAGAAAACAATTTTCTTTTCTTTTACTTCATTACAAGTTTCTTTTGAGTTTGCATTTTTATTTTCCTCCATCTCTATGTCATTGTTACTAATTTCCTTTTCTTTTTTAGGTACATCATCCACTTTATTTCTTTTGATTGAAGCTTCTAGAAATACAACATCCCTACTTATGACTCCTTTTTTTGTTTCAGGATGTATGAACCGGTAGCCTTTTGTATTGTCACTGTAGCCAACAAATATTAACTTACGTGACTTCACTTCAAGCTTAGATCTGTTTTCTTTAGGAATAAGCACCATTGCAGGACATCCAAAAATTTTCATGTGGCTCAGATTTGGTTTATTTCCAGTCCATACTTCATGAGGCGTCGCATCAGATAAGGTGCAGGTGGGAGATCGGTTCACAATATATGCAGCTGTAGCAACCGCTTCAGCCCAGAATGTGACCTGCAATTCAGCATTTAACATCATACATTTTGCACGCTCTATTAAAGTTCTGTTCATTCTCTCACTGAGACCATTTTGCTCAGGAGTGTATGGATTAGTTGTCTGGTGCAGTATTCCATGTGTCTTCAAGTAGGCATCAAAATTATTATTTTTGTATTCGGTTCCATTATCGCTTCTCAGAGTTTTTATTTTTGTACTTAACTCATTTTGTACTCTATTTTTAAATTCCACAAACTTTTGAAATACTTCGCTTTTGTTTCTAATAAAATATACATGTACTCGTCGAGAAAAGTCATCAATGAAGGTTACAAAATATCTTGCCCCTCCTATAGAAGTATTCTTCATCGGTCCACATACATCACTGTGGATAAGCTCTAGCAACCTGGTTGCACGGGAGCCTTCAGTGGGGAACGGTTTTCTTGTTTGCTTACCTTCAAGACATGTTACACAAATGTTTTAAAATTATGTATGAAGAATATCAGTCTTTGATTAAAAATAATACGTGGAAATAATAAATGAAAATGATATGCTTTTCATAGCAGTATATGTAGATGATATAGTTTATTTCTTTATTAATGAAGAAACCTCACAATTGATAAAAGGGAAATTAAAATAAAAATTCTATATGAAGGATTTAGGAACAGCCAAACATTGTATTGGTTTTAGAATTTCACAAGATGAAAATGTAGATGAGATTTCTATCGATCAATCTATTTACATAAAAAAGATACTTACTCGATTTGGAATGAATAATTGTAAACCGATGTGGACACCTACTGATGCTAATGTCAAACTGAAGAAGGGTGATGGTCAACAAGAAATATTAAAGAACATTCCATATCAAGAAATAATTGGCTGCTTATTATACTTATCACAGGGGACTCGACCAGACATTACTTATGTAGTAAATTCTCTGAGTAGGTACAATAGTCAACCTACTAATGAACATTGGGTGGCTCTGAAACGAGTCTTGAGGTATCTGAGAGCTACAATGGATATGAAATTGGTTTACAAAAGGAATCTTGATGGAAAAATTTCAGGCTATTGCGATTCAGACTGGGCAAATGATTTTGAGGATAGAAGATCTTGCACAGGCTACATATTTTTATTCCAGGGTGCAGCAATAAGCTGGAATTCTAAGAAACAGCAGATCATAGCTCTTTCTACAACTGAGGCTGAATATATGGCTCTAGCGTCTGCCATTCAGGAAGCTCTTTGGTTAAAACAGCTGGCAGACGAGTTGCAACCAAAACTTAAAGGTACGCCTATAACCCTTTACTGCGATAATCAGAGTGTTATTAGTCTTTCAGGAAACGCTGTCTACCACGCACGCAGTAAACACATAGACGTCCGCTACCACTTCGTACGAGAGAAGATTGCTGCCAAACAAGTCATGGTTCAATATAGATGTACTAGAGACATGGTTGCCGATATTTTGACAAAGGGACTCCATCGACCGTTGCATGAAAACTTCACTTCATCAATGGGTTTAATTTTAAAGCGCCTGCGTCCAGGAGAGGATGTTGAGAGTATGGACGCCTGCGCTAAGTTAAATAGCAATATGTGATGTGTCTGTGCATGTCTGCTTTGTTTTTTATACAGGCGTGCTCTCGTCCATGTATCTGTGCACTGACAGTTACGTTTGTAAAATTATTTAATTGTATTAAATAGTTATGTCTAACAAATTGCCTTTCGCTTCATTTCATCACCCCTTGGTAAGACTGGTTGTTGGCCACTGACCTGTAACGACTGTCACAGACCTACAACTGACAGAATGGAATAGAATATTCTTTATTATGTACACCATACAAGTAGCATCGATAAAAGAAAACACTCCACGTAGGATGACACAATGGGCAGTCTTATCGGAACATGCGATGTTTTCAAGACAATCGTTAGATGGATTTACATAATACATGAAGCATATGCAAATATAATATGGAGGAGCTCGTGGCTAAATAATAACAACCGCTCGGGTGGATCTTTAGGTTAAGCCGTGCTTGCATAGGTTGGTCTGTAGATGGGTGACCGCCCATTACATACCGAGTTTCCTCCGTGCCCCGGAAAGCACGTTAAGCCATTGATCCCGGCTGTCATTTGTAGATCTTTGACAGTCGTTAGGTATGTCAGTGGCCCAAAAGTCTGACAACCAGTCTTACCAAGGGGTACGTATTACCCAGTACTAACTGGGTTGTGGAGGTCAGATAGGCAGTCGCTCCATGTAAAATACTGGTATTCTGCTGTATCCGGTTAGACTGGAAGCCGACGCCAGCATAGTTGGGATTAGGCTAGGAAGATGATGATACAAGTAACATCGAGAAAAGAAAACATTGCACGTAGGATGACACAATGGGCAGTCTTATCGGAACATGCGATGTTTGCAAGACAACCGTTGGATGGATTTACATAATACATGAAGCATATGCAAATCATAACATTTTTTTTTCGAAGAAGTCCTTTTATTACAGCTGAGGTGTACCACTTTTGGATGGACGGCAAGAGAAACCTTTGGTTTGTATTGAGTGGTTGGTTCGTTGTCACTAGTACCATTGACAGTTCCATGATGGAACTACTGATTGTTTTTTTTTATCACTAGTTCCATTTTAAAAGATTCAGAAAATAATGGAACTAATGTTGAATTTGTTATCATTAGTTCCATTTTTAAAAGAATATGAAAATAATGGAACTAATGTTGAATTTGTTATCATTAGTTCCATTTTTAAAAGAATATGAAAATAATGGAATTAATGTTGAATTTGATGTCACTAGTCCCACATTATTATTTAGGCACTTAGTAATCAGTAGTTCCATCATAAAAACTGTCAATGGTACAAGTGACAACGAACCGAGTGGTTTAGTATCGTATGCTTTCATAAATTATTTTACTACAATTTCAAATCATTGTTTTTTTTGTGTACTGCCTTCGTTGGTTTAGTGGTCTCAACTTGCACTGTTGAGCATGGGCTCGTGAGTTCGACTCGCAGGTCGAGGAAAATGTTATCGGGTTCTTCTATCAGGAATTTCGCAGCCACGTAGTCTGGATATACGCCCAGTTGATGTTAATAGACTCGCCCCCTATTACATAGGATAACGCAATGTAGCAACTATTAGGCACACTTCTGCCTAACCCTTCGGGGATTACGGACGTGATTTAGGTTAAGAATCTCGAATCACATGTTCGCTTATAAAAACATGAAAAACCATCTTTTATTCATGTTTTCGCATATCAAAGTAAACAAACCGCGGGCTCATATTATTTTCTAAGCCGTTTGTTACAAAAGAATTATAATAAAAATGTCCGGAGGCACATGAAAGCATCTACTATTTTTTGGTTGTTTTAAGAAATTCGGAATAAGCTTTATTTTTGTGGAAACTTTTTACGGCACATTTCGTTTGATTCCTTAGCTGTTTTGTAAGATAGGTTGTAAAAACTTTGAGTACTGGGTTTATCTGTAAAGAAGAAATGAAACAAGTCTTTTATACCATAGATATGCCCAAACTCTTAGGAAATTTTCTTTTGTGTTTTATCGTTCCGGAATTGAACCAAGGTATCTACATTCTTTGGGCTCTATATTTTATACCTATCTATCGTACTAATTATTATTATTATTTTTTTTTTATTACGAAATGGGCCCGCTCTTGAACTCGATCACGCCTGATGGAAAGCGATAGATGAGGTCTATGATGGGACGAGCGTGCCCAGAAGATGCCTGTTCACTCTTGCTTTGAAGGCTGACGGGTTAAATGTGGGAGGGAACACAGATGGCCGGCAGAGAGTTCCACACTTTGGCTGTGCGCATTATAAAAGTGGATGAGAAGCGCTGAGTACGACTCGTCGGGATATCAACCAAGTGTGGATGGAACGCCGCAGTGCGTCTGCTAGTCCGGTGGTAAAAAGGTGATGGTGGGATCAGGTTATTATGAAATTAACTCGTAACTTAAATCAGATACCTTGGACAGAATATTAGTTAGCATTCCTGATGTGTATGTGTGTGTATGTATGTGTGCGTGCTTGCACCATTATGATGTGTTGCTACGACAGTAATAAACTAGCATCCAATCGCAACGGTGGTTTAATTCGGTAGCCGACAGATCAATTCCGAGATAAACCATTGAGTTTTTTTTTGAAGATGGATTTATGACCCAAAGTTATTGTTTGACAAAATTTCTACTGAGTTGCTGTTTTTTGTTGTTGTTTTTCTGCTGAGCTGTTTTCGTTTTTTTTACTCCTGACAAATACTTTTAAATATTTACATTTTTATACTGGCATTTTACCAATGAGGTACGTTTCATAGCAATGGTAAGCCCAAAGCGGGAAGCGGGCCGTGAAGCTAATTTTAAACTTTTATCTATTGAAGAAAGATGATGTATTTTTAATTTTACGCTATCACTTAAGTGATACCGACCGTGATTTTCAACTATTGTGAGCTCCCGATATTTCGACGCTGTTGAAAATGTCATGATCGCGGGATGACTGATGAGAATGCAGGTGGATGATAAATAAATAACTATGTACAGCAGTAGCGAAGGGTCAATTTTTGTAAGAGGTAAGCCGGAGTACCTAACTTTACTGTATAGAATATTATTGGCTATAGAATACTGACTGTGCCATTTTTCAAAGGGAAGCCGGTAGGAATCGGGTTGTATGGAACCTTCGCCACTGATGTACAGACAAATCTGTCTACCCTGTTTAGTCTTTTGCTACGCGCACTACTATAGATATATAGTCACGGATGTATTTTACAAATAAACCTTAAAAATGTTCCTTCAACTACAGTAGGGTGTTAGTGCACTGTGACACCACTAAATGACTCACCCACTATAGACTTTACTTAAGTCTAGAAAAACAAACTTAACAACTACCTTCGTGTAAGTTTAATGAAACCAGGAGACAATGGCGGAAAGACTACAGCAAAGTGGAAAAAGCTTACGAAGTCGACCCTGGCTACAAGCCGGCTAGCAGCGGTAGAGAAAAACTCTCTAGTAGAATAGATTAGATAAAACCGGGTACTAGAGAGTATGGTTCCATTAACGTATCTAGTTTAAAGATTCTGTGATAGTTTCTCGGTTATTTTGCAAGTTATATAGGGTGACTGGTAATTAGTGACCGATACTTAAACACGTGATTGTACTCATGATAACAAACAACTTTCCCAAAGAAACTTTTTTTATACTCGTTCACTTTTATCCCAATAACACAACAGCCGTATGACAATCGCGCGCGGCTAACAGCTGATAGGTCACAGGCGCGCGCGCGCGGATGTCATACGGCTGTTGTGTTATTGATATAAAAGTGAACGAGTAGGTATAAAAAATGTTTCTTTGGGAAAGTTGTATGTTATCATGAGTATAATCACGTGTTTAAGTATCAGTCACTAATATTACCAGTCACCCTATATACATGTTATGCCAGATATGTTTAAGTCCCATGAAATACGACGACCCTATTGTCATCAACGGGGCACAATTCCAGACTCCGTGGCTGCTACGGTTAAACTCCTGATGAGAAAATCTAATTGCGTTTTTTTTTGTCGTAAGGTAATAAGATACTGAAGCAGTTAAAATAATATCGTAACTTATCATTGAGCTAATTGAAAGAGTTTCCGGCTCCTGATTAACCGCAGATATGGGGACATAGGTTGGCAATGCACAGAAATAGAAAGAGTGAAACTTCAGAGTAATTGCCATAAATAACAGTTAAAACAAAATTGCACTGGTGGCCTAAGAAAACTGGTATAAGTGCAAAACTTTTATATGTTAGAGAGTAATAAATGCACAAACCACCGGGAAATGTTGTAGACAGCTCCATTATACTTAAAACTTGTATTTTTACAACATTTTCATTTCCTAGGTGAAAATAAGTTCATGCTTTGCATATTGCAATTTTAAACCTTAATAAGGAATTCGCTTTGTGAATTTTCAAAGCCTCTTTGGTTTCGCATCAAAGAGCTACTGTTACGAGTAAAACCACAGTGAAGAAAGAATGAAAAATAAAAATTTGTCGCAGAGACATGACGTGCATCATACAAAATGACTAAAAAATAACAATACACATATATACAAATATTTATAAATACAACAAGTCAAGAAAAAAAAGAAAAAGCTAACAGCTTGCACGTCGTGACTGCGACAAGTAGGTTACCACTCAGCATGATGCTGTGCTACGGGGGTCCACAGCACAGCGCTGGTTATCAGTGGTCTGGTCACCTGTGAAAAACCGTACGTAGAGTAGTAAAAAATGCAGTAGGTACATAGTCTTGTCAAAAGTTTTTACATGTTATACAAAAAAATCTTTGCGATGTCAATACGGGGTGAACAGATGTCAATGCAGAAATTGTTACCTTGAATTCAGTACATGATAGACTAGGCTGTACCCCTTTTTTTTTGTTTTTTTTTTTGTGGTAATATCATCAAATGAGTCCTCCCACCCAGGGCAGAGCGGGAGGGACTGTCAGACTTGTACTGACTAAAATCCACGGTGTCCTTCAATAGCCCTTTATGTTCCAGGGTCACGGTAATTCTATAAGTCCCGCGACCAGGCTGTACCCCTTACATAATACTAGAGTTAATAAAACCTTTTTATACATTTTAACCACGTTACAGCCGAAACACAAAAACATAATCAACTTTTTTCTTTTTTTATCGTGTGGGTGACGCCTAACCAGGTGTCAGTTTTTATGCCGCCCATGGGCCTCTGACTTGGCTGTACATGCCGTCGAGCAATATCTCTAAGGCATGCTGGTTTCCTCACGATGTTTTCATTCACCGAAGCAGTGATAATTATACAATGCGCACATGAATCCGAAAAAACAGAGGTACGTGCCTTAGGTTCGAACTTGAGACCTAAGACTTGGCACTCCGACGGTCATACCATTAGACTAAATTGTGACTAAAATAGTGATGAATAATGAATGTTGATACACGTTAAGCCGGCTGTCATTTGTAGATCTTTGACAGTCGTTAGGTAGTCAGTGGCCCAAAAGTCTGACAACCAGTCTTACCAAGGGGTATCGTATTACCCAATACTAACTGGGATGTGGAGGTCAGATAGGCAGTCGCTCCATGTAAAATACTGGTATTCAGCTGCATCCGGTTAGACTGGAAGTCGACCCCAATATAGTTGGGAAAAGGCTAGGCAGATGATGATGAATGTTGATAGATGGAGAGAGAGAGGAAGACCAAAGAAAAGATGGATGGATTGTGTGAGGAATGATATGAAGGAAAAAGGAGTCAATGATACGTGATGACAGGGGAGAATGGAAGAGAAAAATCTGTTGCGCCGACCCCAATTAACATGGGATTAGGGCAGGATGATGATAATGGCATCAGATAAAAAAAAGAAAAAACACCCTGGTCTAGAGTTCTAGAATCATTTACTGACATCCTTACATGATTCTAGAATTCTTCATGGCAACAATTTGAGTGTAGATGTCTGTTAGACCGTGTGAAACGACATGTTTTTCATCTCATAGAATAAACTTTAAAATTCCAAAGAGAATAATGTGTATGATATTCTAATAATATCTACATGAGAATTATGTAGAATATTTTAGACTTCAGAGCAAGTATAAAATCTAATTTGTGCATATAGCTCAGCTGCATAACTTTGTAATATGATGAGCTGAATATTTTAAGTTTTCAGCAAACTTTTTGCACATAAATTATTCTGTAGTTACCTAGATGAAAATTTTCTTATTAAGTACCTACCTATGTTGTTTATGCCTCAATTGTTTTGCTTGTAGATTTAATTTGTATTTCGACGCAGAAAAGTAGAAAACTGGGTTGATTTGGGGGCTTGCTGACCACTTGTAACATCAGGCCGCGTGTCTCGGTTTTCTGAAATATATGTACGAGGACGCTAGTAAAAAGCATTCCCATGAGCGTCGGCAGGATTACTTTCAGGGGTGCATCTTCAGGTCCACAGAACGGTTCATTGGTTTCGTGTTTTTTGTTCGATGTATACTATACAGGGTGTAAGGGACAGCCCTCCACAAATTGACAGGGTTCATTCAGTTCCTTATTTTGAATCATATTCCACCGGAATTTTCACAGGAAATTTTTCATGTTTTTTATAATTTTTTCCTTTATGTCAATGTAAAATTACATTCCCTGTACGCAGCACTCCCTTTATGTAAATAATACGGCTAAAATTAAAAAAAAAAACAACAATGGATGTTGAAATACTCTAACGAACGACGCGTGAAATCAGCTGTTCACTTCCTGCCTAGCTACAGAGTTTATCGAACTCGTCGTCGCGCTTGCCCTTCGCTGCGTGCGTTTTGTCACGGTAATGACACATTGTGCATGAGGAAATAAAACAAATCAAATTTATTGGATTTTAATAACATTCCTGAAACATTTTCTTGTACCGGTCATCTTAATATGATATACTGAATTCACCCCATCAGTCTGTGGCTGTCCCTTACACCCTGTATTGTCAATCTATGATTTTAGTTCCACTAAAATTGACAACTCTTATTATGTCTCTCGAAGCACTGCATAGGATCAGCCTCGTAACAACTATATGTTGAGCTTTTATGTGAAATTTAACATAGTAATTTTAAAAAAGTTAATTTTTTTTGTAAGTTTGTATATAAGGGGTAATCTTCGAAACTACTGATCTGATTCCAAAAAATCTTTCACTAACGGGAACCTACATTATTCCCGAGTGTCATAGGCATTTAGAACGTTGCCGTGGGTTAATTTCTGCACATAACGGGAGCGAAGCCGCGATCAAAGACAACTAGTACAATATAGAAAAAAGCGAAGAGGGGACTCGTCCCCCATAATGACGTCACCCGCAAATTCATGACAACTCGACTGTCATTTGTCATAACGGGTCGAGTAGTACCTAATATCTTTGATGTCGGTTACTATGCGGAATCTACTAACAACTATCTGCCTCTGGTTTCAGGTGGAGGTTCGCTTTGAAGGGCTATGCTAATTGGCTTAAGCCTATTTTGAATATACTTTGACCAATTAATGTTGATTTTGCTCCCAAGGCTATGTTGAGTGAAGTTTAATTGCCTACAGAGCTTGCAATGGCAGATTTGAACCTAAGTTATTTTTGGTAATCTTTGCATCGACTTAAAATGCTGTAGAATTTATGGTTTAGAACAAATCCAAGCCGCCAAATTAAAATGTACGTTTTTGAGAAACTTTTGACCACAGTTTCGTAATATTTTTGTCTCACAAGTATGATAATTTTGTTGGCTGGTGGTATGTTTATCTAACATATCGTAATTACTAACAACAACTACTACTATTAGCTACTTTAATAGAAAGAACTCGACTGTACACAAGAAAATCAATGCAGTAGCAATTAATATCGAAGCAAGCCATTCATTTGCACGAAGCGTATTAATTTAATATGTGGCTTTACATTCAATCCGATTTCAAAGCGAGTTGCAACGCCCAGGTATGCTGGAAACACGACTTAGTTCAATCTAAAGGCTCAAACTGTGAGTGTTGCAATTTCCCTACCGTTAGTACAAATTAGCGTAAGCAGATACGCTACTTTAAAAGCGGTTTCAGACTAGCTTTTTTAATTACGCGCACCACACTTTGCGTTTCAAAAAACCGAACGCGTGTACACGCTCTTATTCCGGCGTGTTCGTGCGGGGTGGAGGCGCGGCTCGCGCTTGTACAAGGTTATAAGCGCGTCAACACTAGTACAAATACGTGCCGACTATACGCTTACCTGACATCGCCCTTCATAGCTAGGAATACAATGCAGACCGCATTACATTTTGCGTTTCAAAAAACCGAACGCGTGTACACGCTCTTATTCCGGCGTGTTCGTGCGGGGTGGAGTCGCGGCTCGCGCTTGTACTCGGTTATAAGCGCTTCAACACTAGTACAAATAGACGCCAACAATACGCTCCTCTGACCGCCATTAGTAGCTAGGAATACAATGTAGAAGTAACATGCCCAAAATGGCACGCTATTTTTTTTTTTTTTTATCGTGATAAAATCATCAAATGAGTCCTCCCACCCAGGGCAGAGCGGGAGGGACTGTCAGACTTGTACTGACTAAAATCCACGGTGTCCTTCAATAGCCCTTTATGTTCCAGGGTCACGGTAATTCTATAAGTCCCGCGACCATGGCACGCTATTTAGTTATTTTTTGGAAGCTCGATTGTAAGAAAAGATGCATTATTGTTACCAAGCTTAGTAAATCGCCAAAAATACGATGCTGTGTCAACATTTTGATAACGTGCCCTAAGTATCTAAAACAGGGTGCAGTATTGATTAAGCAGCAAAACTGCCGTTCACCGTTGTTAAAAATAGCTTGTCTGCTCAAAGCCTTAGTTAACAGAATTGTTACTTGCAACGTATCTGTGACGCAAGCACGTACATGAGCACAAAACTTGACATGCACAAATTTTATCGGGGATTAGCGGGGACTCTTCGCGATATTCACTTGTTTTTTTTTTTTATATGGACGACTGATGAGCATGTATGAGTGACCCTTTAAAGCTAGGAAGATAAGTGATATCTGCAGTGTTGAAGACACGTATCCAACCAGATATATATCTTAGATAAGTTATGAGTTCTGAACATTGTGACGGATCTGAGGTAGGAACGGTTGTAGAAGTTTCGAGTAATGGGCAATTTAAAGTTCTGTTGGTACAACGTTTGTGACGTTATGGCGTTGATATTTCAGTTATTTCTCAACATTGCGTTATGAGATTTAAATTCTTTTTTTAATTTTGAACTATACTATTTAATTCATGTGCTTTTTTAATCTGATAGATTTAATCAAACTATGACATAGACTCATTATTTAGGCTATTATTATATTATTTAGACTCATTATTTAATTTAACAACTATAATATATTTCTTGTCAGTATAATGTTGGGACTGGCCCCAGAGACGCGCATTTCGCATCATATCGTAGAAGCAATCAAAACAACCTTCAGCAAACATCCCTGATCCTCTACAGGTGAGGAACAGCCTCATCAACACCCGGAAAGTAATTATAGTGAAGACACAGTGTGCTGTACCATTATTGCGTGTAGTTAGGCCTGTAAAATAAACCTCATAATTTCATTCTCATCATCAATCTACTGGACAAAAGCCGCTCCGTCAATTAATTCGTAAATTGCCACCTTGATATGCTCCATTTAAATTATTTAGTCAGATGAGGGTCCACCGCATTAGGCAAATGAAATTCTATGAGGAAAGTGTCTGAATTTATTATGCTTAATCTTGTTTGTAATTTTTTATACTTTTTTGTTATTATGGTGGCCACTAATTCATTTTTCTTTTCTGGCAATAATTTTTAGTACGGAAATTAAATTAATATTATCTTGTATGGTTCTGTTGGGACTCTAATGGGTGTAAAAACACAATTAAAAAAGCTGAAAGACATTTTTACTACCCGTCATTGCGATCATTTTTTAGTTCCAGATCATACCTTACGGAGATATTGAGGTCAAAGTTCCAACTTTTTCACAAGTTTTTTTTTAATATAAGTTTTTAATTTCATAACAATGCATTCATCAGCACAAAGTTTTGCGTTACATTGAGTTTTACCGCAAATCGTGATTTTTCACCCCAAGAAAACATCGTGTGCAAATCGTGTCCCAGCAATAACTTTTGCGTAGAGTGACTAAGTTTGATGTACAGCATGCTTCGTTAACACCTTGTCTTTTTCTAGGCACAATAATAAACCTAGGTTCAAGTAATCCTAAATAAAAAATTTGCGATGGTATGTTTTATAACATGAATCGTAGGATAAACTTAAACAATCACTAATTTCTATAACCACTTCAGTTTAATCTATTCAATTGTCAAATTTACTAATCATCTTTGCACCCTGTACCCGATCCCGAGCCATGCCGCGGCGCTCCCCAAAATTGCCAACTCATGCACATAAGACGCTTACACAGGCATTGTAGCGCAACTCCTACCAAATTCTGGTTTCCTGGTAATTATTTAGTACTTTGCGAGGCTTTGAAGTTTCATTCCAGTTTGTCTTTGGGTTCGTTAACCGTTATTACTACTATTAGCTCTTAGTTTAAATTGCTCTAGAAGTTTTCTACTGTAAATGTCCTGGAGGCTTGTTCAAATTTAATTTACTTGATGAATGTGATTGTGAGCGGAGTAAAGTAGGACTAGTGAAGTTGACTTTAAGGCTGTACTTCGCACATAGAAAATTATAATTTATAGTCTGAGATGTGATTATGACCGATGATGAGAATATAGACTGCTTGATGATTGCGTAATACACTTACTTTTGTCAATTTAACAACATTTACCGTGTTATTTGTCATGACCGAATTACTTTTAAAGGATCCATGGAATTGAATTTCATTCAAAATGCTTCGGATGGTATCGGTTTCGAAATAAATAAAGAAAATATACTAGAACTTCGCCCGAGACTCCGTCTGTGTGTATTTTGAATTGATTTTAACACAAACAACAAATCTAGAATTAAAATAGCCAATGTCCATCCCCAGATCACAGGCTATCTACTTGTCTAATTCATTACGATCGGTTCAGTAATTAAGGCGTAAAACATAACTGAGAGACTGAGTTACTTTCAGATTGATTTTCTTTAAAATATTCAGACCAAAATATGTAGTTCTTGAATGTCGTCTATTTAATAGAGTTAGGGTCTAGCCATATTTCTTGAGTTATACATTGTCGTCGTAAAACCCCGTGATTTGTCGTCATGAATCGACAGATTTATCAACTTCTTCATGTAAATGTAGTGAATTTACTTTTTGTTTAGAATTTCTTTTCCCGTTTTCAGTATTTTTTTTCAAGTGTTAAGCTAGAGTACTAAGAACCTAAATTGTAAGAATATTATTTCCATTTTGAGAAAATAATCTCTTAGTAAAAAAGATTTTTGTACAAAATAAAAGACTTATTCGTAGGTATATTTTTAAGTCGTAGTGACAGGCACAGAAATAAGAGGATTTCATCTCTAATGTCTACAAAATAAGAAAACTCACAATCATTTCTGAAGTAGTGAATTTTAGAAACAGACTTCTGTTTGTTCTTCATGGAATACAGGCACATTGTTTTAGTATCAAACGTATTCCAATTTAGGGCACCTGCCACTATTGTGCAATATTCTTTTACCCTCCACTCACCTCCATATTTCGTGCAATATTCTTCCCATATTTTAGTGCACAGCATTTTCTTTAACAAGCTGCAACGTCGTGAGGCTAAAGCTGACATAATGACGTTAAATATAATGAGCAGACGCGCTTGTGTTTGACAGCTCCCGTCTCAGTAGAAGGATGAAGCCCAAGCCATTGGTTTCCAAGGGTGGCCCGCAACAGTTAAAACGTGGTTGGTGAAAGTTTTAAAATTTTCCTTGTAATTAATGTTACTTTTGAGTTTAACGAATATCTTCAAAGTTTAAATTAGCTGGTGAAAGTACTTAAGAAACATGTACTCGTAACGACTGTAAGTATAATCGTTAAAAACCATGGAGCTTTTACGAGGAGAGGGCAGGTTGAAGACAAACGCTTGACGGAATTTTTAAATTGGCGCTGGTTAACAAGCAAGTACCTAACTAGCTAATCTGCTCACGTGTAGATACTTAGCTTCGCTTTGGGTAAACATGCAGGCAGGATTGTCCACTGTGACACACGGCTAAGCGTATGCAGGTGCGTGGCTAGCAAACAAATGAACTGCGCAATAAACGACTGTGGCAAATCTCTCCTTACACATTCTACGTAGCAGACGACGAGCGATGGTGGACTTTCAGAGGTGGCCCTCTGAAAGTCCACCGTCGCGCGTTGTCTCCGACCTGTGATTTTCAGAACGCTCACTCGTAGTTTATTCTCAGTATGAATTTGTCATTGATTGTCGCTGAGATGAGATTGTGACAAGATTTTTTTTTTCAATATTCGTTCCGTACTTTTCTAAATAAGGAAATCAAAGAGATCCCTGCTCAAAACATGTTGGGAACTACTGCTATGATAATAGAGTCAATAACTTATATCTAGATACTTTAGTCTAGGCTGTGGAACATCGAAGACTGCATCAAAGTCAATGTCTATTACTAGGGAAGGATGGTTGGATAATTTAAAAAGCCTTACTTAGATGAAATATTGGGTGCATTTTCGCTAGGTAAAGACGACTTGACATGAATGGGGTTTGATAATACTTTTGCTGGTTGATCTTTAAAGTCTGAGATTGATTCTATTTATGCATTTTCTGGTACAAAATATTCAAGAGCTACATTGACAGTCACGTTTATATTACACAATCTGCTAATAGAAACTCTCTCAGAGACAACTCGAAAACAAAAACCTAGTAACTAAAAATCAAAATAGTAATAAATAAACAACACAGTAATAATTATATTCAGAGGAAAAACATTTGAACAAACATGCACGCAGGGCTAATTTATCGCCTGTAAAAAGAACAAAAGGGGCTTACAGGGCGAATAAATACGGACCCAAATAATGCTTCACGTCTTGGGTCGACGACAAACAATGGTTCTAACACAGCATAGATAGATACAGAAGGATAACTCCATACAGTGAGTAAAAACATATGCACACTAAGGCTTACGCCACATCTGTAAGAACGCGACGAACAGAGCGTGTTGCCGAGAACATGGCCGATGCTGCCGCGTGCGATAGCAATCCCGCTCTGTTTCTCGCTCTAGCAAATGACGGTTCTGGGCGACGGAAAAGAATAAATAACAGCCTGAAAAAATGCAATTCCGTGCTTATAGATGAGGTTTAACCCTTATGGTGGCTGTACACTCTCGTCAGGACACTCCGAGGCAGCGCGAGTGCGAGACTGTACATATTAGTGCTCGTCTAGCCTCGATATTCCTTGCTTGCTCTCCGTCCCTTGTTGGTTGATTAAGAGACGTCTCGTGAGAGACTTAGACAGTGCTTTCGATCGAAAGTGAACAGCCACCATTACAGGCTCCAGCGATACGCGTCTCGTGATGGCGACTGCGTAGAAAACAAATGAAGCAAATGGTAAGAGCTTGAGTCACCATGACTGGCGTTGTGGAGCGACGGTGCTCGCGCAAGGAGCTGAATGACGCGTGTGCGTGTCTCATGACGCAAGTCGTATCGCTTAAAATCTGTGGTGAGCCAAGCAACACTTACGAAAGCAAATTCTAAAGGTAAATCAATCGTAGTTTAAAACCCGCGTGGCCATTAGACACACTACACGTACAGCGAGTGAAAATGCACTTGCGACCGTCTTTTGTTTAAGATTGCCGTACGTGTGTGTCCGCGCGCGCCTTCTGTGACTATTTATTCAATGGTAACAACACGAGAAACTTAATTTTGCAAGTTCCGAACGAAATATTAAACTGCAGTTGTATTGCGTTCTCGCAAATTTAATATAAAAGTAGGTTTGAATGGAATGGTCTTGAGAAATGAGACTAACGAAGCAAATTGTCTTGGTTTATTTGGATGTTGTTATTGTTTTAAAGAAGGAAATTTCTATAGAGTTTAAGGTATTATGAAGAGGTTATGAGAAGAATTAATGTCACAGATAATATATGATCCCAACTGCCAAGTTTGAAGCTTTACACTATGGACCGACCGCTTTAATGAGTCCTTGCGATGGTATATGAATGGAATATTCTGAACGTTGATCGCGTACCTATTTGTTCAATTAGTATACGATACCTACGTGGATTATGGTTATTTTAAAGAAAACAACCTGTGGGATATTGTTAGGACTTTGTGGACGTTTAATGTGCCTTTGATGGAGCAAGGCGGAGGACTCATTAAAGCGGTCGGTCTATAGTACCGACAGCAACCGGTTGAATCTTGCATGTAGATTACCATTTTGCTCTGGTTTATTCATATATTTTTGAAATAGTCAGAAAAAAATTCGGAAACAAGAAATGATGGATGGAAGTGGAAGATGTAGTTAGGATTGGGGCACATCTTGTCTAACAAATGGGTCAAACCCTACCGAGGAAGTTAATCCCAAGGCGTAAAATGAAAGCTGTTTAATTAACGGAACATCCAGTTAGGTACAGTTGAGTACAGCCGTCCAGGTCCATGATAAATTAAAACCTCAGAGTCCGGACCTCATTCAGGAAGAAAGATAAAATAAAATACAATTTTTTCCTTCCATTTTGCTCTTGCATATTTTACTGGGATTCCCAAGTTTAATAATTTATGATGAATTATTCTTTTGCTGCAAATTTTTAGCTTTGAAGGAGCTGTCTTTGATTGGAGAATGTGACTCAGTAGATAAGATTCTGAAGGTAGATCTTTGTTTTTTTACAGAGGCACTATAACCTACCTAATACTGATTGTCTAAAACGTGAAACTGATCCTATTTCTTTTATTTTTCTTGGAAATGCTTAGAGCAGCCTGAAGTCTGAATTTGTGCCCAGTTAGCATGAGACAGGCAATATGTGGGTGTGCTGCCCATAGGCAGATGCATGTTGTTTTTACGCAACAATGCATAAAAGGTGCGCTTCTCTGGTGCGCAGGGTGTGGGGCAGCACCAACAGTAGCTTAAACATGATTGCCAGTTGCCTGGACTGTGTTTATGTAGGTTTGTAGGTCGCTGTTGTGTTGTCATGGGTTGTCGCAGCAGTGATCCACCGTTATCTCTTGTAGTGTTTTGTGTTTATCAGTGCTTACTAACATAGTCGTAAGTTTTACTAACAATTTTTGAGTCATGGATACTCAAATAAAGAGAAATTTTATTATTATTTTATTTTCTATTTTATTCTATAGGCACTCTGCTCATCCCTTTGGAAAAACAAGTATGATGTTTTGTTGAGCTATGTAATTTTTTCGTTTTAATCATTGTCCTAGACTGACATTCTTAAAAAGTGTTTCTGTTCACAAATAATATATATATTATGACAGAGAATGGAGTAGGAGGACGCTAATCCCAAATATCGGCGCCATCCGCCATTCCGCCATATTGTCTTCGTGTGACATGATTCTTTTGTTGATAGATAGGTAGTTGGGTAGTTTAAATCACACACAATACTTGACTCAAACTTCAAACGTTTATTTCTATTAAACCATTTACAAGTTGAGCCACCCGTTCGCAAACATGATTGTTCATAAGGAGAAGAACGGGCTAAGAAACTCCTTACACACTCTTTTAATTCGTGTTACAGTTCTCATTTACACAACGTAATATTGTTCACTTCAAAAACCACTTCATTTCTATACTTCAATTGTTTTCTAATCGCGAGCTAACTAACTCGACTTCTCGTTGTACCTACGCGTGTTCTCTCTCTCCGGGCGGAAGTACCACACCGCCGGTACAGTAATTTATAACATAGTAAGTTCATTAAACCTTACAAACAATACTAGAATACTTCACAATTAATTACTCTAATAATTAAACGATGCCAATATTCATAAATGCAAAGGCATTATTGAGTTAAAACTAATTAGTGGCTTCATTACTTTTTACAACAATGGGATCTTGCTTAAAACCATTTCTCGCAGATCAAAGGATTTAATACAAACAGGTCTTTCACTAATACATTGCTCTGTAAAATAATCTTGTTACTTTTTAGTTTGTAATTAGTTACAGAAACTGATTTAGTTGTAGTTTCGAATTATAAATTGAGTTATTGATCATTAAAATCGTATTCGGCGCCATCTTCCACAATATTGTGGGATGTTGCCTCAAAACAAATCTTAGTGTTAAATGTGCAATTGTTAAAATCCCAATTGTCAAATATTTGCTTGTCTTAATTTTAATTATAGTTCTAGCTAGACTTTCGTTTAATAAATTAATCTTCAGAAGATCTTATCACGAGTTCGTGATAAGATCTCAGTACTAGTTAATACAGAGACCATTAGATGGCGCTTATCTCTTCTGTCAATCGATACAGGTCATTGTAATAATTGTTCTTGGAACCCACAGATGGCACGATCAATATTATGATGGATGAGACATTATAAGTTGGTTATTAATTAAATTAACTAATATTCTTAGCAGATAGACGCTCTTGCGGCGACACGGCCATTCTGATCGGTGGTGCGCGCTCTGCACCTGCCGCCGCCGTCACTTTATGGAATTTCGTGGTTGTTATCTGAAATAGTGGAGATAAATTTTGTCGGCAGATTATTGTTACTTTTATTATCCTACAATGTTCATTGAGATGTAGGATTTGGTAACAGAAAGTTTCAGTCAACATAGAAAGCTTGTAATAGATCTGACATCTATTCAGTTTTCTTCATATTTAAAATTAAATGCATTTATGAATCACCTAGACACATGCACAGTTTCAGACTTAAAGCTGCTTGCAATTTTTATTTAAATTTATTGATGATCAGCTGTTAGCTGAATAAAATAATGTTGCCTGGATTATTCAATAACATTTATTACATTGAGTTTATTGATATTGTTTGATCAGCTACTAGCTGAATAGAATATTGTTGCCAAATTATCCAACAACATTAATTGTATTGAGTTTACTGCTATTGTTTGATCAGCTACTAGCTGAATAGAATATTGTTGCCAAAATTATCCAACAACGTTAACGTTAATTAAATTGTTAATCTTAGTATGAGTTAGGTTTTTAGAACCTCGTTTTACTAGATTCATCTTAAATAAAATTATTGATTGCTTTACATAATCTGTAATTTGTATTTGGTAAGTGTAGTGAAAGTAGCATGTTTTTATTTGTTCATTCTCACGGGAAGGTAATGCTCTGTGATAGACACAAAGTCTTGGATTTGACAGGATAAAAGGATAGGATCAGGAACACCGCTCTGTGATAGACACAAAGTCTTTGATTTGACAGGATTAAAGGATAAGGAGTTTAGGACCATTGCTCCGTGACAGGCACGAAGTCTTTGATTTGACAGGATATAAGGAACCAGGCTCTGGGCGGTTTGTCCGCCGTGGACCCAGCAGGATAACATGAGAGTATTGTTTATTAGATGCCTCCACGGCCGCTAATAGTTTGTTATTTTCATTATCAGTTGCCTCCACGGCTGCTGATAGGATAGTTTCATGTGTTATGTTCATTATCAGTTGCCTCCACGGCTGCTGATAGGATAGTTTATCATGTGTTATGTTCATTATCAGTTGCCTCCACGGCTGCTGATAGAATATTTTGTCATGTGTTATGTTCATTATCAGTTACCTCCACGGGTGCTGATAGGATCGTTTGTTATGTGTTGTGTTCATTATCAATTGCCTCCATGGCTACTGATAGGATTGTTTGTCATTTGTTGTGTTTGTTATCAGTTGCCTCCACGGCTGCTGATAGGATCATTTGTCATGTGTTGTGTTCATTATCAATTGCCTCCGTGGCTACTGATAGGATTGTTTGTCATTTGTTGTGTTCATTATCGGTTGCCTCCACGGCGGCTGATAGGATCGTTTTTCATTTGTTGTATTACTCATTGAGCTAATTGTTTCCTCCATGGATACCAATAGCTGGTTGTGAGTTTTATTATTTTTTACTTTATTAGTTACTGTTAGGAGTACTAATACTTTGTTATTATTATTGTTAGTAGTTGCTTACAATTGGCAGGATTACAAAAACAAAAATGGATACACAACACAATACTCATCACGCATGGGCATCACGTGGGTAGGTTGATTTGGCTATTGTATTAAGCCTATTGATGTAACACTGTAGGTATCAGTGAAGTGTAGCAAGTAGTTTGAAAACTCCTCACCTTTTATGTTAGCTTATGCTGTGTAGACACTGAAACAGTTATCCTTGGTTGGCTGTTTCCATGCTGTTCCTCATTTTATAGCTGGCGACACGGTCATTTGTTCACCAGGCTACAGTCCATGAAGCTGGTTGTTTTTGAAACTGTTGGTCGAATCACATATTTAAAGGTGGTGGTCAACAGGTGGAATGTTGCCACTTTGCATTAAAATAAATTGTATTGGTTGGCTAAAACCAATTGTGATATGCATTGGTAAGCCAGCTTATTCTCAAAGGTGTTCTTATTGACGGTGGTCTAGTACTTCCACACTTGTCATGTCCAACATAACATCACACCTGCAATCCCTGAAGGGTTAGGCAGAGGTGAAAATAATACATCCACACTTTGCCAGTCATGCCTGAGCCTCTTGTTTAGCGATATTGCTATTTGCCATTAATATGATTGTCTGGGCTACTACTGAGCAATTCCTGATGGAAAAACCCAATGACACTTTGCCAGACCTGGGAATCCAATCCAGGCCCTCATGCTTTAATAATAAGGCTCATGACCACTGGACCAACAAAGCAGTCCTACTAGTGTTTAAATTAGTTGGAGTGATAAGTTGTAAAGTAGGTAATCAATTGTTTTGAAATAATTATTTACTTAGATTAAGTTAATTAAACTAAGATGGGAAAGTTAAACTGATCAGAAATATTTTAAAAACTATTGGTTGTGTAATTACACCGACAAAACATTCATGTTTTAACATATTGAAAGCTTTGCTTTCTGTTGATTTATCGCACTAAAATTTCATAGTCACAACTTGTTGAACTAAAACTTGTTTGTCATTTCATTGAAAAGCCCTAAACGTTGCACTTAATGCAAACAATATCTGATTGTGAGACATAAGCCTACAGTGTGAATGTCAAATGTGACTAAGTTCAAATAAAAATAAATATTCTCTATTGAATGTTTGTAGTCACTGCGAATGAAAAGTCAAATACAAGATTTAAAATTTGTTGATACCACTTAGTTAATTATTTGGTAATGCAAGTAATTAAAAAGTTAAATCTGATTCATGAGTTCAGTTTCTAACACATCATTACTGGATTTCAATAATTACATTGAGCTCTTAGTAAATGAATTAAATGGAGTGATTAAAGCTGTTGTGTTAACTTATTATTTCACATCCACAGGTGTCAAGTTAAAGGTGGCAAGTTAAAGGTGGCATTAACCTAGCCAGTGTGTGATGTGACTAGATAAAATATTGTTAACTGTAAATATCTACAGTAACAAAATACTAAAATTTATAAAAGCAAAATACTTCCCGGGATTGATGTGGGTATCCAGCAGCAGGTTTATTTATTGTTATGCTTTCCCAGTGTCCAATCTTTATTCTGCTGTTCGGTCATTCTGTGCTGTTAATGTTAGTCATTTTGAGTGCACTATTAAGTTGTCCGTCACATACAACTTCATTGTTTGTTTAGAGATGTTGCATTTTCATGTGTTCTTAGGGTCTGACTTGGGTTGTGTGTTCAAGTTGCAGTAAGCCATAATATTATCATGTTAATGACTGTCAGCCACTTGGATAAAAATGCAGCCAACACTTTGACTGTCATAGTCTGCAGTATCTTCCTGTCCATTGCCACTTAACACCGTACATTGGCTGTGGCAGCAAAGTCGCTCGCTCTTGGAAAGCATCATGTTTACGATTCATCAAGTCTTAAGGCACGCCCTCGGCCATGACCATGCAAGTAGGTTTCGCAGTTTCATGTAAGTCTTCGGATGTCCGGCATGCATGAGCAGCGCGCAAGAGTTATCACCTCTTCTGATATTATGACAGAGAATGGAGTAGGAGGACGCTAATCCCAAATATCGGCGCCATCCGCCATTCCGCCATATTGTCTTCGTGTGACATGATTCTTTTGTTGATAGATAGGTAGTTGGGTAGTTTAAATCACACACAATACTTGACTCAAACTTCAAACGTTTATTTCTATTAAACCATTTACAAGTTGAGCCACCCGTTCGCAAACATGATTGTTCATAAGGAGAAGAACGGGCTAAGAAACTCCTTACACACTCTTTTAATTCGTGTTACAGTTCTCATTTACACAACGTAATATTGTTCACTTCAAAAACCACTTCATTTCTATACTTCAATTGTTTTCTAATCGCGAGCTAACTAACTCGACTTCTCGTTGTACCTACGCGTGTTCTCTCTCTCCGGGCGGAAGTACCACACCGCCGGTACAGTAATTTATAACATAGTAAGTTCATTAAACCTTACAAACAATACTAGAATACTTCACAATTAATTACTCTAATAATTAAACGATGCCAATATTCATAAATGCAAAGGCATTATTGAGTTAAAACTAATTAGTGGCTTCATTACTTTTTACAACAATGGGATCTTGCTTAAAACCATTTCTCGCAGATCAAAGGATTTAATACAAACAGGTCTTTCACTAATACATTGCTCTGTAAAATAATCTTGTTACTTTTTAGTTTGTAATTAGTTACAGAAACTGATTTAGTTGTAGTTTCGAATTATAAATTGAGTTATTGATCATTAAAATCGTATTCGGCGCCATCTTCCACAATATTGTGGGATGTTGCCTCAAAACAAATCTTAGTGTTAAATGTGCAATTGTTAAAATCCCAATTGTCAAATATTTGCTTGTCTTAATTTTAATTATAGTTCTAGCTAGACTTTCGTTTAATAAATTAATCTTCAGAAGATCTTATCACGAGTTCGTGATAAGATCTCAGTACTAGTTAATACAGAGACCATTAGATGGCGCTTATCTCTTCTGTCAATCGATACAGGTCATTGTAATAATTGTTCTTGGAACCCACAGATGGCACGATCAATATTATGATGGATGAGACATTATAAGTTGGTTATTAATTAAATTAACTAATATTCTTAGCAGATAGACGCTCTTGCGGCGACATATATCTAGTTTCTTAAATATCCTGGCTCTTAAAATGCAAATACCATTGCCTAGATCACATTCATATTATGAACCAAAACACACCTTTTCCAAATATAACTACTACAAGGGGGGAGGGGGGTCAAAAAATCACCTCACGTAATTAATGGACGCCCCCTAACACAAGCATCTCCTTGCTTAAAAGGTGACCTCCAAATCAAGTGTGTGACAACTTTATGTAATTGAAATAAACATATTTTTTTTAACACCTTGCCCGACCCGGGAATCGATCCCCACGCTTAGTAGGCGCGCTTGCGACCACTAGACCAACGAAAAAATTTCCACGCGAACGAAGTCGCGGGCAACAGCTAGTATACCTACTATAATTGCTCTCATGTTCACAATCTTAGATATTTT
This sequence comes from Noctua comes, assembly GCA_963082995.1. Classification (NCBI taxonomy): domain Eukaryota; kingdom Metazoa; phylum Arthropoda; class Insecta; order Lepidoptera; family Noctuidae; genus Noctua; species Noctua comes. Next base: position 16,570,634 of record OY720270.1, read on the forward strand.
CGCCCACAAATGTATTATCAATTATCTTTTACGTTACCCCCAGAGTACAATTATCTCTTCCCATTTCCCCCAGTTTTATCTCATTTCTCTCATCGTAATAAGTGAAACAGAACAAAACATTAACGTCTAGTTTCCTTATCAAGCTTTTCTTTGACCACATAACAACAAGTTTCTCCCATAATGAGACCCTTACAGCACCACACTGTGTAATTCTGTTTTTATTAAAACCTCTTGTCAACACACCAAGAGAAACTAAACCCTGTTTTCTAATCCTTAAAGTTTAATTTCCATCGTGTGGTAATAAGGTTGTCAACAAAGTTATCCGTATATAACTTGCCCCACGATATTAAGACACACAATGGTACATTTTGTATTGTCTCAATGAAGATTATGATAAGTGAATTAGTACAATTGTTCGTTGGGTTGGCTTGGGTTTGGTTTAAGGTACCTAAAGGGTGTAAATAGACCCTTAACATAAAAGAAAGACACTTGTTCTCCAAGTCTTTGCGATTATTTTTTTGTTCTAGACCATACCTGGGACCTGGGAACCTTCTAGTTCTGGAGATATTGGGGGTCAAAGTTCCAACTTTTTCACAAGTTTGTTTTTGAAATACATGTTTTTAATGTAAGATATTTACTTTACACACCTCCACGACCCCCGTACCATTCAATCCATCCATCAGCACAATGCTTTGAATGCTTTCCATCGAGTCCTACCGTAAAACGTGATTTTTCACCCCAAAAAAAAAGTCGATTCCCAGCAATAATTTTTGCGTAAAGTTACTTAGTTTGATGTACAGAATGCCTATTTGTGTAAAAGAGGTTTGTGTTTAGATTTGAAGGTTCTATAAAAAGGTCTATGGCTGCATCATAGTTATGAAAAAGCTAGGTGAATGGGGATGGGTAAAAATGTTATTTCATAAGACTGAAGACCGGAAGACGTTGCGTTGAAAGGCCTCCCATTAGGTGGACCGATGACCTGGTGAAGGTTGCAGGGATCCGCTGGATGCGAGTCGCACGGGACCGGTCAATGTGGCGACACTTGGGGGAGGCCTATGTCCAGCAGTGGACGTCTTTCGGCTGAAATTATGAAGACTGAAGTCGCCTATGCAACGCTTTTAAAAATCCGCAGTCAGCGTTAACATCATCATCTTCCTGCCCTTGTCCCATGTCACTTGGGGTCGGCGCAACACGTTTTTCTCTTCCATTCTCCTCTGTCAACCGTCACGCTATCTCTTTCATATCATTCCTCACACAATCCATCCATCGTTTCCTTGGTCTTCCTCTCCCTCTCTATCCATCAACATTTGTATTCATGATTGTTTTAGTCACATGCGATTCGTCCCTCCTCAATTCCTCATCACTTGTCTAAGTAAAAATGGTCCGCGTAAAAATCATAGAGTTATTTTAGAATAAGTAAACCTTTAACGATGAGGACCTCAAATTCTCGATTCTACAAATATTTTTATTTTAATGTTGGTAATGACCATTTCAAGGAGACCACATCATTCCCGTTTTGATGTGGCTTATGGCAAAACGCTCTATTCGACCGTTGTTGTTTTTAAACCTTCAGTATATACGGTAACTAATTCATTGCATAACGTAACATCACTAACATCTCGCCTGTGATCCCCGAAGGGTTAGGCCGAACTGTGCCTAACAGTACTAAGTACACTCAGATTCGGGTCCCGGTATCCGGGGGCGAGTCTATTGCCATCAACCGGGCACAAATCCATTCATTACAATCCATCATTAACACATGTTAATTAGGCGAGTTATCAAGTGAGTGATGGATGAGTGAATAACTTTAACTGATACATCATTTGCAACATATTACAGCTATTAAATAGGTAGGTACAGTCGAACAATCTATTTCGAGTACATACAGAAATTAGGAAAAATCTCAACTACACTAGCATTTGCAAATGTATAATATAGAGTGTTTTAAAACTGTTTTCTCTTATGAGCGAAAGAAAGAAACGGATTTATTAGATAATAAAAAAATGAAATAACAATAAAACAAAAATGACCAAAGAAACGATGGATGACTGCCTAGATGACGACTAATACGTACAGCAACGTACCAACTGCGTTTCCTCCAAAATGTAGTAGATATTATTTAATAAGAGACGTTTCCACAGCTACCCTTGTATCTTCAGATTATTATAAACCGTGGGTACACAGTTGCAGCAGATTAGCTGTAACTGGATTGTCTGAGCTGCGGATCTTCAGCCAAATTGAATGTTGTGCGAATATAAGTGTTTTGAGTGTTCAGGAACGCGGTACATTAATGTTAACGGTTTTTTAATGTTTCAGGAATATCTTATTTAAGAAGAAAGTATGTAGATGGTACTTACAAAATCTTTATTTACTGACAGACAGCTAAACCGCGAGTTTTTTACAATGAACCACAGGGGTAAATATACGATGTTATCGAAATTCGGCATGGTGTGATTTCAAATCGGGCACAAACCGTAACCACTAACTTCCATAAATAAAACAAAAATCAACCAAACTCATCATCATCTGCTTGTATCCCAATTTATTTGTGGGATGAGCGCAGCATGTCTTCTTCTTCCATACTTCTCTATTACTCGCCATCTCATCAGACACCTCCTTTCTTACCATATCATCCTTCACACAGACCATCCATCGTTTCTTTGATCTTAAAAAAAACAACCAAACTATTACTACTAAAACATCAGACATGGAAAATGGAAATGGAATGCAATTGGAATGAAATGGAATATCGGGAACTCAAAACAAACAGTAAACATGGTGAATTTCCCGTTTCTAGTGTTAATGATAATGGAAAATGAACACCAAACCAAGTCAAAAAAACTAATGAAACAATTCTCACCGTACAAAGTACCTCTTAAAACAATGAAGGTATCATTATTTACGCTTTAACTGCCGGTAAAAACGCAATCTCAGCAAATAGTCCCAAGAGAGCAAAAAGAACGAATCTAAACGAATCTTGTTACATTTTTATACGGAATCCCGATCTCTAATCAAGAAAGCGAAAGGGCCGAGAACAAGACATAAAAAGCCGAATAGAGAGGTACAGAAATCCTACTCGATTTAAATCCGATGCAGCCTATCCCTTGCTGCTGTAAGGTCAGGTCTGTTTGAAGTGTCCGACTAAACCTTCGGCTTCGGCTTCGGCCACCTGCGGCCAAATTTTCAGCTTCAGTCAAAATATGCAGAAGGTTTGGCCAATGCCGAAGGCCTCCAGCAAGCGCCAAAATTGAACGAACTATTACGAATGCGCAAATTTTAATTTAAATGTTAATATTTTTCAAGCGTAATTTCTTTGCTTCGGCCAAAGGTGGTGGCGATAGCCAATTACTCAGTTTTGGCTTAGGCTTTGGTCAGAAATCTACCTTCGGTTGGAAACCGAACCTTAAGAAATTCAGTTCAAGTTTGGTTACAAGTATATAATGTGTGTTTTTATACTTTTAAATTAAAGTTTTATGTTGACTGTGTTATAAACAATTTAACAACAAAATAATAACTTTAATTTCGGACAAGCAACGTCCATAGAAGGATAGTAATTTAATGAGATGAATAAAATGACCTTGTCAAACATGGTAAGTTGTCAAAAGTAATAACTTCGAAACGTGTGGCATCTGCCCCCGCGTGTGGCCTTTTCCACCGCACTCTAGTACTCGTAACAGTTTGTTCAATTTCGGCGTTTGCTAGAAACCTTCGGCTTCGGCCCAAACTTCGCCCAGTATGGGCGAAGCCGACGGTGATTTTTTGGCCAAAGATGGGCCGAAGCCGAAGCTTCAGTCGGACACTACTCGTTGTATAGAATAGACCTTCTTTACCTATTTTTAACGTGAAGCGGTAAGACCAGAATTGTTCAAGACTTGGAAACGTTTGCGTTACTGGCTTTCAACTTTATATATATTTGGGACGAGAAATGAGCAACCCTATTTGGATGCCTCCGGTGTTAATTTTGTATCTTCAGGAATCGGGTACCAAGAAAGGAATGGAGTATCTATTTCTATGCCTTAATATTATTGAGTACTACCACCTCTCAAAGCACTATTATTTTAATCTAAATCCGTGTGAGAAAGAGATGAAAGTAGATAATTCTTTTTTTTTTTAGCCCGTGCTGCCCTACTTTTTCATATTTTTTTCTTTCTGAGCTAAGTCCTTCTAGGAGCTCATTTAACAAACCATCACTAACTAGCCCTTGCAGTAAAAGTGGGTTATGGCCTCTAACATTTATTGAAAATTTATTCTAGAAGTAATTGGTCACAAGTTTATTTCAACATTGTTCTTCTGTTAAACTGCAAGACAGCAGTGTTCTCGTGAATTCATACATCTTTTCTGAAAATTAAATCTTTAAAAAATATTACAGACAGACAGACAGCTAGCAACAGAATAGCAGACACACACACACAGACAGACACACACCCACAGACAGACACACACACAGATACAGACAGATACACACACACAGACACACAGATAGATACACATACAGGCAGACAGATAGCTTCGTCGGATAATCAGAAAATTTCTAACACCAGAGGTAATTTTAGAATAGATCAAGTACCATATCTCCATAGGTATTTTTTATAACGCATATTGACAACTAAGAGAAAAAATTAAAAATATTAGTATAATATTTATGTTTGCAAAATATATTTCATTCATTTTTAATGAACCTATTCTCTAATTGAAGCTAGATAGATAGCAAGGTATTGTATAATCACCAATACTATGGAACAATAACCCTCCCTGGCGTCTAGAGTTTGCAATACTCAGACAATAGCGCATAATTGCTTCTCTTTAAGATTGTACTACACTAGGTTAGTAGTAATATGCGGGACGATTAAAATATCATCATCATATTAGGCTATAAAGGGTTGTGGAGGTCAGATAGGCAGTCGCTCCATGTAAAATACTGTATTCAACTGAATCTGGTGCATCGACTTCAACATAGTTGGGAAAATGGCTAGGCAGATGATAATAATATTATGTTCCCACTGCTGGGACACGGGTCTCTTCTACAACATTATTTTTAGTATATGCGAAACCTGAATATAGTTTGTTCAGAATAACTAACTGAATCGATTCCAATCATTTTTAAACCACGTTATATTTTGTCCCAAAAATATTTTTAAAAGTTAAAAGTTGGACACCGAGCGACATTAAGTACCTATCGCAATAATTTAGGTACCTACTGCCAAATTATTATTATTAATGAGCTCAAGACGACACTGGACGCGCGCGCGCCGGCGCGCTGCGTGGTGAAGACGTTTTTGCGCTGACAACCACGTAACAGAACAAGCTTATGACTTTGTGATTTTTCATAATACAGTTTTGAAATTTTGTACATAGATTCTTTACATAAAAATACTAGACACGTCTTTCAGGTTTCGCATATACTAAAACTAAGGTTGTATATGAGAGGGAAAGGGCTCCACTACGCGGGCCCAGTGCGGGTAGGTGCGTATGACGTGTTTTCGAATTATTTGTTCCAGGACATGCCGATCTTCTCAAAATGTGTTTCCTTCACTGTTCAGAGAGCAGTGCAGTGGTGAAATAAATTACAAAAAGTAATGCGGTGTCTGGATTTTAACCTAGAGTTCAAACGCAGTAAGAAGCTGCTGATAAAAGCTAGAGAAGTATAATCAAGATCAAGATTGAGGTCAAGAGCAGGCTCAATTAATATTAGAAAAGAGTAACCATGGAGTTTCTTGCCGGTTCTTCTCCAAAGAAAACGACCAACCCGAACCATGCACCTTTTTGTCGACGTTTTATAAGTGCCCATCGAGGCCTACCGAAATCAAAATATTTTATTTCACATATGAAATAAAATATTTTGATTTTGATTAAAAAAGACAAAAAACAAAATGTCGGTCAAAATCACTTTAAACAATCAACATGACATATAAATCAATCCCTCATTATTCTACAAGATACCATAAAAGACCAACACAAACTTTTTCGGTCTTTCCCATATTTCTAACTTTATTAATTGGGGGTATTAATAAAGTTAGAAATAAACCCCCCCTACCCTTTATCTTGACTTAACCCAACAGTAACGTATCTATTATTAATCATTTATTTCAGACATAGTCCATATAAAAATTAAAATCACATTAAACACATGTACATTTAAATAATCAATAAAATTACACATACACACTACAAGTACATCATCATCATCATCATCATCATCATCATTTCAGCCGAAAGACGTTCCACTGCTGGACATAGACATATACATACTCATATACAAGTACATAACCAAATTAAATTAAATTAATTATAAAATAAAATAATACACATTAAAAGAATCAAAGAATAACAAAATTAAACACACACAATATTAAATTAAACATACAAAATTGTGTCATACACGCATCTTAAATAATACGTGGCGAGGCGCTAACATGAAGCTGGATCCACCTCTGTATCAGGGAAAGGTCCCACCGCTCGGACAAATCTATAGCGTCATACATTATCGCGTTGTATGGATAACTGCCTCGTAATGCAATAACGTCTTGTTCCGAATATTGCATCGCTAATTGACCACTGGGTAGAACCGTATTAACTCTGTGTAGGACTGTGATATTGTTGACGAGATTGTAATTAATACCTAAATGTACGAACAAGGAACAAGGGTTCTAGAATAGCAACCACGAATTATAAAGATGACTGACATCAAGAGGACTTAGACAAGTTGCAATACTCTTAATTGAGTTTCATAGTACTACTACTATTTTCAACAGGATTAAAATAAGTTTTTCGGTAGCTTATGTCAATCTTATGCTGGTTTCACACGAGGGCAGAACAGTGAGACAGAGCAGTTTGGAAGGACATTGGCGTTTAAACATAGGACAGTCCGTGAGTGATAGCGATGGAGCGTCGACGACGACAACGGCAACATTTACGCCACTTACTCAAAATTGCAGCACAGATAGCTCTGGATGAGCTAATTGAAATTGTAAAGAATGAAATAAATAGGAAAGAAAAACTTAAAACAAGTCAGGACGCGCGCACTCACACTGTCCTGCTCTTTGTATTGACGAGCGAGAAAGGTGGTGGGGGAGCAAACTGCCCCGAAAAAATAGACCGGCGAGCTATTAACTGTTCTGCCTTGGTTATTGTCAAGACAATACTGTTCTGTTCTGTTCTGTGCGTTCAAACAATAGCAGTACTGTGCTGCCCACTTGCTGCTCTCGTGTGAAAGCAGCATTATTACGTTTTTGACTTGCACTATCGTTTTTTACTGATTTCGCTGGCTTTCAGATCTGAGTTCGGACAGAAGACCGCAAATTAATAGTCCCGGAAAGAATACTCATTCGCAGAAAAGATTATAAAATAACATAACATTCATTTATTTTCAGGTAACATTGGCCTATCGACCCTACAGACTTACATAATTATAATTGTACACAAAATAAAATTTAAAATTAATTAACTTATGTAATAATATCTTATGTGGCAGGAAAATATTGGAGATACACAACTCATTTTTGAAGATTTAACAATGTCGCTGATAGTTGTTTTTATTAAAGAAAAGACGTTTTTTTTTAATACACGCCCTCATATCAGTTATTGGTTTATCGGAGGATGATAAATATGTCGGATCCGGTCATTAGTACGGACTTGGCATGAATCGCAAGCGCGCCAGTGGTGATATCACGCGACCTACTTACAAGTTTACTAGAAATTTTTAGTTTAATAGAAGCAGTGTATCGCACCAATGGTATTTTCATTGTACGAAACCCATCAGCTGCCCACATGATCGTACGAGCCTAACGGAATAAATCCTGACAATCCGACAAATATTTATGTTTCGTGCTAAAGTAATCATATGAAGGTAGCAAGTATCGAAAAACTACGACCTTCTAAGTAACATTTTGTTTACGTCTGAAATGTTTTTTAGCCACTTCTCTTCAGTCATTGAGTAAAATTTTTAAGTCCATTGCCATTAACTTGAATACAGGCGCGTAAAGATTTTTACAGGGCTTTTTCAGTCCATTTCTTTTTATTGTTGTTACTTTTAGTTGAACGTGTTTAGATAAAAGTTTTTTTATGGCATCGATAATTATGTCGTATGTACCTATTTGTTAATTTGTATATTAATTAATTGTGTTTCTACTGATACTGATTTAGGTGTTTGCCTTTTTTTTGACAAAGATAATTGCTTCAATAAATACCGAGTTTCCTACGTGCCTCGGAAAGCATGGTCCCAGCTGTCATTTGTAGATCTTTGACAGTCGTTATAGGAAGTCAGTGGCCCGAAAGTCTGACAACCAGTCTTACTAAGGGGTATCGTATTACCCAGTACTAACTGGGTTGTGGAGGTCAGATAGGCAGTCGCTCCATGTAAAATATTGGTATTCAGCTGCATCCGGTTAGACTGGAAGCCGACTCCAACGTAGTTGGGAAAAGGCTAGGCAGATGATGACGAATACTTCGATAACTGTCGGCATGATAATTCTTATAACTAACGATTTTGGTCCCCAAAAAGAATAAAATACGCTACAGACAAAATATAGGTAGGTATACACCTCACACAATCAATGAAAATGTTCTTTAAGAAACGATAGACTGAAACCTTTTCTTTGAAGATTTTTCCAAAAAAATAAAATCCATAGTCCCAATATACCGTAAACATCCCATCCCTTTGATGTCCAGCTACAAATTACTTCGTTCCAGTCAAACGGTTTCCAAATGGATTTTTTTCCAGTTCCAGCCAGTTTCTGTTTTCCACACTTTCATTCATTAAGAGTGTTTGTGGACCAGGGGACCAGAAGAAATACAAAACCGTAGCTAAACCTTTTTGGTCTGTAGATGTATTTGATTGGATGAGGATAATGAGTTTCTTTGGCTCTGATCTGAGGGAAAATGAAAGCATTCAGCTGTGTTGTATGTATAAATAGAATCAGGTTAATGTTTGTCGAATAAAAACGTAGCATGAACACGTTTCGGTAAACTTTTGTCTTTTACAAAAGACAACCGGGACCAGGATTTCTAGCTATGTTTGTCGAGGTCGGTCGGTGGAAGGCCACCTTAGCCTAACTTTCGATCGAACCGTGCGGCAATTTTTACCCGACTATGCGACGCAAAGGAGGGTAATGTGTTTATCTGCCTATGTATGCATGTATTTTCGTTTCTTTGTGGCGCTTTAGAGACCAAACGCGTGGGCCAATTTTGATGATTCTTACGTCAATCGATTTGTCTTAATCTTGCGAGTGTCACTAAAGTCATGAGAGTAATCAAAATTCAATATGGCGTTTGCACGGACATGAAAGTCAAGATATCATCTTTGGGTTTTCTTATCATTATTAATTTTGAATTAGTATTTAGGTCCCGCCTGCTTTACTGTTTTAGTCGAGTTTTTATAATTAGCCGCGAGCTCTGAGATTTTAGCTATTGTATACTTCATATTTTAATATGTATATTATATATCTAATTCATTTTAGCTTATCGTCAAATAAATAAGACAGATAAACAAATAAAAACAAAAAGATGTATGTGTTTGTAAATCCTCCAGGCGGCATTCGGATCACGCCCGATGCTAGGAACACACATTATACCAGCCGATGCGTTCCTGTTGACTCTACTCTTGAATAGCAATTGAAATACGACACCGTATCTTCACTTTTGTTCCTATTATTGTTTTTGTTCTTTGTTTTTACGTGTATAAGTGTTTTCTTCCTTTTTCTTTGAAGTATTGTTTGACAATTCTTTTAGACAAATTATATTTGTGATTTTATTCGTGTTTGTGTCGTTTTTTCGATTTTTTATTCTTGTGTCCGCTTATTGCCTATTTATTTGCCTATAATAAAAAACAAGAAAACTTTAAGAAATCCAGAATAAATTCCTGACAGGCGAACAAATTTTTTTTTTTAGAATAAAATATTCTTTAATAAGTACAATATATAAATTACATTAATATAAAAGAAGTCATTGAAAAGTATGCTTAGATGGTTTGATCATGTTGAGAGGCAAAAATGGAAATGCTTTGGAAATGGAAATGTATTTAACACATTAAATAATGGACTACCTAACGATACCAATCTATACATACAAAGAAATAAAATTAAAGTGTCTGTTTGTAATGTCAAAATCACAGCTTTTTACTGAATGAATCCGAAATGGCTGGACCGATTTTGATGAGACTTTTAATTCAATTCTCAAAATCGTGCAAAAAAATTAAAACCGGGAAGTAATCTTATAAAAATTCTCGTGTCACAATGTTAGTTACCATACTCCTCCGAAACGGCTTGACCGATTTTTATGAAATTTTATATGCACATTCAGTAGGTCTGAGAATCGGCTACTATCTATTTTTCATACCGCTAGGGTAGGTAGGGTAGGTGGTAGGGTAGGGTAGTTAGGTAAGGTAGGTAGCTAGGGTACTACCCTAGTTTTTTTAACCTACCCTACCTAGGTAGGTAGGGTAGGTTAAAAAAGGTGCATTGCAACGCGGTATTTTTATAATAATTTCACGTGGACGAATGTCGCCGGCAACAGCTAGTTAAATACAAATAAATACAACAAATGAAATAACAACCTTAATTTTTATGCGATTTCAAGTCATGATTCGACTGCATGGGGAAAAAATACGTACAAAAGAAATGATTTATTTCACGTTTTATACAGGGTAATGTGTAGATTCTATTTATACATTTAAATGTATCCCTTAATTACCTTTTCCCAACAAAGGATCAGCAAATGAGTCGACTGTTTACCCCAGTGGTGCAGGGGTGCGACGCTCGTGTCAGTTGCGTCACAGATGTGTGGGGGAACCCATTTGTCTTGTTGCGAAATTACCAGAGTAATATATTGTGGACACGGCGCTGGCAACTTCAGTCATTAATGTTTAGTTTCCTACATGAGGTGAAAAGATAATATGCAACGTTCTTTGACGGTACTGGCATTAGCTGTAGGAAACCTTTAAAAAAAAAACTACGAAACCATTATAGTTGAACAAGGATCGATTGGCGTGTGTGACAAATGTTATTCAGTCATTCGCTAAAAGTTTCTATAAGTTGGTACTTTTTGGCTCTCCTTACCACAACGCGAACTAAAAAAAAGATAAATGAGATCATTTAACAAATGATTCCATTTATCTTTTTTCTTTTATTTAGTATTGTTTCGTTATTGCATTCCTAATACTTTAGGTGTAAGCCTGATATTCAACAAGCGTATACCTGAAGTTTTAGAAAATCTTGAATAGGTTTATTTACCTGTAGGTATATGAGAAACTCTTGAATAAAAATTCCATGAAAAAATTAAAGTACTTCATATACATACAAAGCGTCCCCAGGCTAACCCTCTCTTAAAAAAAAAAAATGGTACAATCACATACAAAAGTGAAAATATACACCCCCTAACCCCCCCATAATAAAATAGCTTGTAAATGTTTGCAGCACAGCTGCTCCTGAGGGTCGGGTTATCGTGGCAAGTAAACAGAGGAAATGTTCCTTTACAAACAAACGATCGAATAATTCAGCTAGGATGGCTTTTTCCGGCACATTTTACAGTCCAAATGTTTTCATAGGAAGGATATAGTTGGAATTTTTAGATGCGTGGGGTATGTTTTGCTGTTTTGATTTTTTATCCTCGATTTTTTAAAGCATGTTGATAACGGTTTTATCAGAGTTCTACTCAAGTACTACTGCTGATATAAATAATTATTAACTGTTGCCAACTTCACCAACAAAGTTTCGTTCGCGTGAAATTATTATAAAAATGTTACTTCCCTATTTGAATCGAATTTTGTTAACAATTCCATGGACTTTCATTTATTGCATGGAACCCTAATCCTTTTTCAAAAGTAAAAGAAACCTAAGTTACTCCTTATAACATCATCTGCCAGTAGTCCCGTCAAAATGGGTCCAGTTCCAGATTTTCTGTTAGATGTCCAGTTTCGGAGATTAGCCGGAACAAACAGACACACAAAAATAAAAAAATAATTGTTATAATTACCATAGTAAAATAATTGTTATAATTATTTATCATAATGCCTTCATTTTATTAATTGTATAGATTTACGACAAATATTTTTTTTTTTCGGTTTTTACGGCGCAAAAACTTTATCTGTACATAAAAACAGTGCGGATAAAGTTGGTTTTAATTTTTTACTTTGATGATGTGGAAACTGGCATGTTCTAGTATTGAAAATCCAATGTGACATACATCGACCCGCACTGGGCCCGCGTGGAGGATTATGGCCCACCACCTTTAACAGACAGGAGGCCTGTGGCCCACCACTGGGAACGGTATCGACTGATTAAGTTACTTTGACAAGACAGAAAACCTTTTTTGGCCTTACAATGTTGAAACAAAAATCATGTTACATACTTTCAAAACGATATGAAGTTCGTATCATGATAATACCACATTGCTCCTCACATCTCCATTTCCCCCCGAGGGGAGGTCACGAAACCTTTTAGACCTAACAAGGCTATAAATAACACTCTGTCTTAGGAAACATCTATATTTCAAGACTATGCTGATATAGTGCCTAGAACGGTCCTCTTGGTTCACGTTTTATAATCACATTTCAGATAAAAATGGGGTTGGAATTTTCTTTTCGAGTCGAGCACTTCGGCTGTATTACCCACTCCATCTTAATTCTACTTCGTCTTAATGGTATTATTTCATCAACCGCCTGGATTTTTCTCTATGTTAGGGTCTGCTTCTAGTCTAACTAGGTCCAGAGCTGAATACCAGTGTTTTACATGGAGCGACTGCCTATAACTACAGCTAGTGCCTCGTTGGTCTAGTGGTGCAAACGCGACTGCTGAGCATGAGGTCCATGGGTTTGAGTTCCGGGTCAGGCAAAGTATTTTTTTGTTTTTTTGTCAGAAATTTGATCAGTAGCAGCCACGACATCTGGAATTGTGCCCAGTTGACGGTGGACCCTCGCTCCCTATTAAATGGGACTTAAACGTAACTGCGAAATGTGGGTGTACTATTAAGTACACCCACATCTGCCTAACCCTTTTGGATTATAGGCTTGATGTTATGTAATATTCTACAACCCAGTTAGGTACTGGTGCCCTTTGGTAGTCGGACTCCGGGTTCTCACTACCCGTAACGACTAGGTATATGAGGCATTGACTTTCTCGTAAGTTGTTCATCATCTGCCTAGCCTTTTCCCAACAATGTTAATCTGACTTCCACAACCCAGTTAGTCCGTGCTTAACGTGCTTTACGAGGCACGGAGGAAACTCGGTATGTAATGGGTGGTCACCCATCCACAGACCAACCTAGGCAAGCACGGCTTAACTTAGAGATAGATCCGAGCGGCTGTTATTATTTAACCACGAGTTGTTCTAAGTGATAAACTTACACGTTTATAAGTGTGAAAGATTTCCATCATGTATTACTTCAAGTAGGTAAGTCCTTCTTTTAAGAATACTGTTTATTATTCTAAAAAAGTCTGATTGCATGTTTTATCAACCAAGCATCTAGTATAATATGCTATGGGCAGGACAGGCGTATTCATCACACGGCGATGGCATCAGCATATATGACATAGTTATTAGTTTACCAAGTCAAAAAATACACCTTACTGTGCTTTATTGAGGGGTAATTTAAATGCAAAATCGCCATTATAAGCACTAAGCGTAAGTTTAAAATAAGATTGAAGAGGTTAAGGTTAAACTCTATTTAAGTTTTTATTTTTTTAGAATAGTATCTACTTACATTACATTGATGAAACCATTTTTTTTTTGCAAAATATTTTTATTTTATTGTACCCTATTTAATTGAGATATCCTACACAAATTCTTGTGACACATAAACTTTAGGTACTTTACAACCAGAAGTTATTTTAATATCAACAAAGATGAAGAAGAAAAAAAACGTATCATAAAACATAATATGGGACCACTGCGCGAGCTTTCTCTATCGGAGAAATACATGAAAAGAAAAAAGATACTGGTTGAATACATAATCTCCGCCTTTTTAGAAGTCGGTTAATAAGTACAGTTTGACTAGTTCTGTAATCAAATATTCTAATCATAAAATGGAAGTTACTGTAGGATTAAGGCGCTCCCATCACCCGGTAATGTGACAATCCAAAATTCGATTTTGTGCAGAAACAAATGAATCGGAACTGTTACATTACAAGCGAGTGGTCCCGAGTGAGGTATGGGGAGGGGACGCCTTTAGGTATTCTAAAGATAAGAAAATGCTAATGAAGACTAATTTTCGACTTTGCGCCGGTTTGAGTGTTTTTCTCAGTAGTTGTAATTTAATTTCCGAGCCGTTCTTGTGTTTTCTCAAAACGTTTTGCCTACGTCTTTTTTATAAAATTGGATTTGGTTTTCATGGAAATCGTTTTGCTCCTTATTTTCCAAACAACCTGATATTATGACAAATACGCTCTAAATTTAGTTGTTGCCTATTCGAAGAAAATTACTCCTATTGTCGAACTTAAGGAAAACTGTCACATTTTATTAATAATTTTAAAGTCTTTTTTGTTCGAATTAAAATATTTCCGTAGCTAGATTCCAAGCATTTGTGAGAGAGAACCACAAATGTACCACATTTTATTTTCGTCGCTGTACCATTTGATATTTGCATGTGAAAATTGCACAATTTTTCATGCGAAATTTTGTTATCACGTACGGTTTTTATTCTGTAGCAAAAAAACCAGCTATTTTAAAAAGAAAGAAATAAGTTAACACATGAAAAAGATGAATAGTCCATTCATAACCCTTCCTTTGCTAATCCGCTGTCGGGTAAAAAGATGAAAGATGGTTCGCAAAATGACTAAGCGTCAGCATAATTTGTTACCTTGAAAATAAAACTACATCATCATCCTTATATACATTGTTAGACCAAGCGAGTTTCCTAAAGAGCACATTTTAGTTCTCGTAATAAAAGTTTATTTTACACTTCCACACTCAGCAACAAAGAGGTCGTCTATCGGATCCTCCACAACATTGTTTACTCATTAAAAACAGCTCTTCGGAGCTGCAAACTTCAACAGGAACCAGAGTTCCAGACACTAACAGTACATTATCAGGCTGAAGTGTTTGGAAATAGCTTCGGACTCGCCCGAACTAATACGAACTCGCCGCGAACTTAGGGCCTTATCACACTTACCGTTTTACGAGCGTGTTTTCATAGAGGCAATGGCTCGCTGCGAACGCACGCTACGTGTTCGTCGCGTTTGCGAACGAGAGCGTACAAGGGCCGCCTTATTGAGGTCGTGACCTCAGGTGGTCTACCATGACCTCTTACAGCAATTCAGTGTATGAAAGAGATAGACGTCCAGTATCCGTTTTTCTCTCACTGTAGTGGCGCATAAAAGGTGGTAGTACGAGCCCAGGTGAGGCGACTTACTACGACGTAAATTGCGTGAAGAGACACACGCGTGTCACTTGTGTTCTTTTAAGCAACTTCTTTATATTTCCTTGTAGTATATACATTAAAACTTTGTAAAAAATTAAATAGATTTCTGAATTTTTTGATTTTCACCTACTACTGTTTGTTTCTGCACCACACAAAGGTTGACTGATATAAAATACCTATCTATTTATCCGCCTTTGAACTCTGAGCTTAAAAAGTTAAAGAAATAAATAAAATATTATAAAAACCCGGAGAACAAGTCGCATAATCGCGGCTAGCTCGCTTCGCGGCTCGCTGAAACCCGCTGTCAAATCGTCAGTGTGATAACGCTCTTAGACCACCTAACAATATTATCTAGCTTTCATTACGAGTAGGTCTGGGAAGCCAGTCGGCACATTGACTTGCAAATGCGTTGTCACACCACCATTGTCGACGGAATGGACTGAATAATACCAATTGTTGTGTTTCTTTTAAGGGATTACCGCAAGGGATTCCTTCGTTTGGCGTGGTATGGCGCCCGAAAGTTTGGAGGACAATCTTGTAATTTACATGCTGAATTGGGCTCGAGAGGAGTATAAAAGTGCGAGGTTATTGAAGCATTTGCTTGAGAAAAACTTCCGGGCTTTTTTTTCAAATTTTCGTAAAAAAATATCTATGCTAGGTATGCTCATAATTTCATTCAATGGAATATACAAATGTCAGTAGACTCTACCATTGCAGACAAGAAGTGAAAGGCCTCTTCTCATCCAAAGAGGTCTAGTATATTAATCATTCATATTTACCTACTTGCTCATATACATGAAAATAAATTTGAAATTTTATATTTTCCTCGCTGTTTTCACTGCACTCAGAACGATGAAAAGAAAATTACTTTTAAAAGCAAGTTAAGTTAATTTCCTGAAATTCTCAACAGTGTTTATAAGCTACGCTTTTTCCTATAAGAGGAGCACTTGATTAGCAAGTGCTTGGCTTGTTTCATTGTTTATTTTTAATCAAGAAATACAAGCTATTTTAAAGTTTTATGAAGATGAAAAGGCAATCTTTACGCTTTCTAAATAGGAACCCATAAAAGTCCATAGGAGCATCTAGGAGCTGAAATGCCTTTTTAGAGTTTATTGCTCAGAAAATTGACAGTTATTTTCACTTTAGGTTAGCAGAAATTCTTTCTGAGGTTTATTTATCAAATGAAAGTTGAAATTTTATACTTTAAGTTCATAACTAGCCTATACCCGCGACTTCACCCGCGTGAAGTTCTATAATTGTCCCACGGAATCATACTACCGGGATAAAAAGTATCCTATGTGTTAATCCAGGGTATAAGCTATCTGTATGCTAAATTTCATCCAAATCAGTTCAGTAGTTTTTGCGTGAAAGCGTAACAAACATCCATTCATTTATCCTCATAAACTTTCGCATTTATATTATTGTATATTAGACAGATTGTCTATTAGAGTTCCACTCTCAAAGGATGCCTAAGGGAGCCAGGTTCTTTTGAGTGACTTCAAAGTTTTCTCCAAAGATAAGTTGGTTTTATTTTAAACTTAATCGCCTATTAAACTAATTAGAATCCTCCATAAGCTGCAGGTATCGCCTAACGACTTGGGAGCTCTTAAAACTTGAACCCGTACGGGGTCGATACCGGGTAACATGTGGTCAAAACTTAAGCAATAACGTGTAATCAGGTCAGACTGGATTGCCTTCAGTTCCGTATGTAGTTTAGATAAGTGATAGGAATCTAGACTGGAAATAGCTGCAGTAATTTCAGTAAAGACAGCTGTTGTGTGCATTTGGGCTGTTCAATAAAAGATCATCACCACTGGTTTATTTTTGAAAAGGAATGGTTTTATGTTTCTCAATATTTATTTAACAGATGTTATGACCACAATGGAAGTTGGGCAAGCTTTTGGTGTGGGATTCAACTTGAGGCTACACCTTTACGCTATCCCATCTTCCGTGCACGGTGGGCTGCGCTGGGGCGACTGCTGCGGCTGCTGAGAACCTCAAACGCAAACACAATAACTTAATTGGTAATTATGTGTTTGAACCGTTTGGGGTTGAAACACTAGGGCCATGATGTCCGAGTACTAGGTGGACATCTAGTATTTTGGGATATTGCCAAGCGTTTGGTAGACTCTTCACGTGACCAGAGGGCTAGCCTTTTTTTCCCTATTATTATACTTACTAACTAGACAGCAGTAAAGCAAGGTTGTAACGTTTTCTTACAACTGTTTTGAGTCCACAGTAGTGTTCTTAATACCGAAATAGTTACCTACTATGTTTATCGATTAATTTGTGTACTGTGGACTATGCGCTGTACTGTACATACTTGTGAGCTTTCGTGTCGAGTAAAGGGTGTTTCCAGGCTTAATCAAAGTGTCTTGTGATATGTGAATTACACACAGTACACTAGATTAATAAAAAAACTGTAACGAAAAAAGCTACGATTAATAAACGAAAAAAAAACAAAACAAAAAAAAAAACGAAATCTGAACTGCCAAAAAACGTACGGTTAATAAAAATCCGTACAATAACGAATTTCACGTGTGTTTATGAAAGCGACTTAACCAAGTATTCAAAGTAAATCAATTCAAGAATTTTGTACGGGACGGTGCCCTCGCAATATTTATATGGGTCGAATCTACGACGCGATGTCGACCCAAAGGAATTTCGTTTGCCCCTGCCATACTCGTATATTTGTGAGAAATTTCTTTATGTGGTATTTAAATAATATCGTTTATTTTTTTGGTTATGGCTTTGGAAGTAAGTTGGAAGGGAAATAAAATTTGTTGGGTTTTTACAAGGGAAGATCAAAATTATGAGGCCCTCGCCGTATTAAGGTGGAGTGAAAAAGTGTGTTTTCTGAGCTTGTATAGCATACAATTTTCAGTATAAGTGAGCGAGACAACACTATTACTATTCAACTGACATCGATGTCAAAGAGACATCGTCAACGTGAAAATTTTTGTCGCTGTCGCCCCGTTCTTGCGATTTAAATCTTTGTGTATAATAGATAAAAACAAATAAATATCCAAAATTAAAATTTTTCAATACTCAAAAAATAAAAAAAATGTTTTGTGTCAATTTCATTCCAATCGAATTATGGAAAGTGGTCTATAAATATGTGTGGTGGAATATCGATCACAATATTTTAACGATTCCGTTTCTTATCTGTCATATGAGTTTACGAAATCTCTACTCTCATTTCAGAACAAAAAATGTCATAAGTCAAGACTGATTTAGTCTTGTTTCCATAAAGAGGAGTAATGGGACAAGGAGCCTGCAGGCATCCTTAACATTTAGGCAAAGAATCTTGAACCAAATAAATCCTAGGCCATATTTTCACGCACTATGCCTCCTGAATTTTTACATTTTGATTAAGGGCCTAGCCCGCAGCAGTTTGACTCAGCCTTTTGAGGCAGCCATTTTTTTTGTTAGGTAGCTCTCGTAATTCGCCAAATAAAAAATAATTTTGAATTTTCCTGAATTTTCGGTAGAGGGAATTATGAGGTCATTCCCTCAGGCTTTCTGTAATGAGTTGTTTATTTAAATTTTGACATTACTATGGGTAATTTTTCTATTACAGGGTAATTCGCAGTGAGGCCTCGCTGTCGGCTGTAGGCTAAATAATGGGGCTAAATATGATTGTTACTTTAGTTTGGTATATTTTTTTTAGTGTGCAAAACCACCACGTGTATTCTAGATTTTTTGTAAGTAATTGTTTAGCACATAAATCGAAAACAGCTTAAAAATTATATTAATATTAAAACTTTTCGCGTAGTTTCACCAAGACGACATCTATCAGGCATCTTCCAAGGTCCTACCATATTTATTATCTAGCCATGTTTTCTGAGTCTACAAAATAATATATTATCTACAAAATATTCAGAAAACGTTAAAGTTCGCTCGTTTACACCAGTTGAGAAGCACGTCCTATTAATTTGGAGCACAAATATCGACTGGTCTTGCTCTGCGATAGTTTTAGGGTTCCGCACACGAAGGGTGTCAGGTAAGTACCTGATTATTAAGCCTACGCCGTCTGCCTACAACCGCGCTATATTTTTAGAACTAACTTCCACCGCAAGCAAAATGGCACATCTGCGAAAAACTTGTGAAGCATAAAGCCAGAAAAGGCGCATCTAGTAAGACTTATTTTTCTATTTCCTATCTTCAAATACACCTCTTTTGCTTCCAGCGGTGGAGCAGCTAGCCAGTTGTACCGAAATATATGTAAATATGGGCGCTATCAGGGCATTGAAAGGTACATATTAAATGCTTTATTGTACACCAACATTTGAACAAAGCTCATTTTAAAGTCCGTAATATTCAGGGATCTTATCGCTAATAGCGATATCTACCAGACATTCTTTGGATGGACCGGGAGGCTAAATTACCTCCGTCCGTTATTAACATCAACAAAATCGATGAATAAAATCATAATGTTTTATTTTTTACAGACACTTTCGAGTTCCATACAGAATCCTAAGTCATCATCTTTTGGTCCTTGTCCCATATCATTTAAGGTTGGCGCAATACGTTTTTTTCGTCCATTCTCCTCTGTCAGTCGCCACAGTATCCTTTACTCCTTTTTCTTTTATATCATTCTGCAATCCATTCATCTCTTCCTCTCCCTCTCCATCCAATAACATTCATATTCATCACTCTTTTCGTTAACATGCGTTTCATCCCTCCTCTATACGGAACCTTTAGTGAGCGAGTCCAACGTGCACTTGGCCGGTTGTTCAACAGTTCAGTCACAACTACGCCCCGGTTAAAGTTGTGGGTAGTTGATACTTTGTGAATTCGTTCGTAGTTTTTGGCATACGGCACGTTTGCACAATTTTTCTCTTTTTAGTTTGCGAGTTGTGGTGGGAGATATCGGAATTGATGGCATTGGCTGAATAGCGTTAGAAGTTAGTTTGGAGGAGCTCGTGGCTTAATAAAAACAGCCGCTTGGGTCAATCTTCAGGTTAAGTCGCGCTTGCCTAGGTTGGTCTATGGATGGGTGACCACCCATACCGAGTTTCCTCCGTGCCTCGGAAAGCACATTAAGCCGTTGCCGTTGGTCCAGTCCATTTGTAGATCTTTGGCAGTTGTTACAGGTAGTCGTCTGTAGTCCGAAAGTCTGACAACCAGTCTTACCAAAGGGTTTCGTATTATCCAGTACTAACTGGGTTGTGGAGGTCAGATAGGCAGCAACTCTATGTAAAATACTGGTATTCAGCTGCATCCGGTTAGACTGGAAGCCGACCCCAACATAGTTGGGAAAAGGCTAGGCAGATGATGATGGCTGGATAGCGTTAGACTGAACGTATGAAATGATGAGTGTAGGGACCTACTGAACGGTACAGATAATAATTTATTTCCTGGATTTTGGCAATGACAAATCAAAAAGGTATTTAGAATTTTATTTTGCTGAGCGATTTTCATCTCTATGATGTTTCCAACCTTCTATAAAAAGAATAAAGAAACAATAAAATCAAATGCCTGCTATTTTAATGAAAATTCTTTATCCATGCTGTTGACATTTTGTGCTGCATACTTTGTTCGATGTCGCTTGCCACTTTTATGCACAGCGTTCGCTGAAGCGCTTTAAAGCCGGTCCATTTTTAATTCCGCTGTAGTGCCGATTAAAAAAAAAGGAAAAAGAGTTGACACACTTTGATCGCTGTAAAGCACACTTATATACTCAAGCATCATAACCCCTAAACTGACCAAGTGCCAAAATTGGGACCGGAACGAAAACGGTCAACTGCCCAACGCCCAATTTTGGCACACTATTATTATTACTTTTTATTTTTGTTGACAGCGCACTCTGTTTTATTTTTTAGAATTTTTGTAACGAAGCGACATCCTTCGTTCTTGTACTGATAGAAAGCCATTGAAATACCTCATTTTTAAGACAGATGGCATTGTTTCCAATCGGCTTACGCAAAATTTTATACGCTGTGGAAAAAGTAGAATTTTGAGTGAATTATTTGGTATTTATTTTTTCTGTGGTTGTGTTTTGAAGTGATAGTTGTTGGAGTTTGTTATTTGTTTGGTAAGTAATATTATATACCTTTTTGTTCCTGTTTTAACGGCCTTTCTAATGATACATGTAAATTCTGAATCGATCGTAAATTGGATGATGAAATCAATAGTTAGGTTATAATTTAGTCAGAAAAATTTAAAAATTTATAAAAACGTGACAAAACTATTAAATTGCTAGTTTGTACTTATGTCATTGTGAATTAACCATAAAGCGTGATTAATTACGAACAATTCGGTACCAATAACATACCATTCAGATAAGGTTTCGAAGTTGTGAAATAATTTGTTTACGTTGCGCCAGAGCGTTGTAGGTAAAAAAATGTACTAGAAATTTGGTACACGCGATGTTATTATTATTTGTATTTCAAAACTTTGTTTGAAGAGTGGGAACTATTATGATGTCATTTGATGCATATTGAGTTAGCCTATAATTTAGGTTAATAAAAACATAGGGTCATCGCTTTAGATTTTGAAATAATACAAGTTTTATTTGATGTTGGAATAATATATAATGTTGTCTGAAAAATCTTTAAATTACTAAAAACGTGATATAACTATTAAATTGCTAGTTTGTACTTAGTCATTGTGAATTAACCATAAAGCGTGATTAATTACGAACGATTTGGTACCAATTCCATACCATTTAGTTAAGAATTCGAAGGTGTGTAATGATTTACTTACGTAGTGTAGGTATTTGTTTTGACTAGAAATTTAGTCCAGGCGATGTTATTAATATTCGTATTTCAAAACTTTGTTTGAAGAGTGGTAACTATTTTGGTGTCATTTGATGCCTACTGAGTACGGCTATAATTAAAGTTAAAAAAAACATAGGGTCACCGCTTTAAATTTTGAAATAATACAAGTTTTATTTTGTTTTGCCTTATCAAAACAATGACATTCATTCAAAGTTACGAAACAACTTGCGTTGTGAAGCTTGGTCCATACACTTGAGTAAACAGTCATTAGTTTACTATCAGTTCATAGAAACTTTTTGTTTATACGCCGTGTCGGTCACCCGACACCCGCCGCTCCTCGTAAAAAAAGGGTCGGGTTGTAGGTAAGTACAGACAACCGCGCTGCGCGCGGGGCAACTACACTCGACTCGATATGTGAAATGGCAATTTGTGATAAAAAAAAGACTGTAACTCATGAGTCAGCGTTATACCGCGCACGTCGCTGCAGAATAAGCACTGCAAGGCCGATGTCTTGCAGCTAGCTAAGATAAAGATGATGTATCGACATCACTACCGCCATCATTTTCATTAGCTTATCCCGATTCGACTTTTACGAGGCTTGTAAGAGTTCGTTGCAGTTTGAAGATTCATAGAAAAAATCCCAAACTGCTCGAGTCAAAGCTATACGGAACCCAGGCAGACTGTGCGATGACCTACATCAGCTGACTTTTCAGCACGAAACGTAGTTCATCATCATCGTCTAGCCTTCTCCCAACTATGTTTGGTTCGGCTTCCAGTCTAACCGGATGCAGCTGGATACTAGTATTTCACATGGAGCGACTGCCTGTCTGACCTCAACAACCCAGTTAGTACTGGATAATACGATACCCCTTGGTAACACTAATTGTCAGACTTTCAGGCCACTGATTACCTAAAACGACTATCAAAGATCTACAAATGACAGCCGGGGCCAACGACTTAACGTCCTTTCCGAGACACGCAGAAAACTCGGTATGTAATGGCTGGTCACCCATCCACGGACTAACCTAGGCAAGCACGGCTTAGCCTAAAGATTGACCCGAGCGGCTGTTATTGAGTCACGAGCTCCTCGACGAAACGTAGTCCTCAGTTCTAAATTACTGAAAGTTACCAGATGTTCAGTTAACTAGCTAACTCGTAATAATACATGGTGGAGCACGAAAGTTAGGACTTATCGCTATTTTGTTCAAAATTTATTTAGGTGTGTGGTTTCAGAGTTTCATTCGTTGTTTTTAGGTTTTGAATTTTGAGTACTGTTATAATGGTACCTATTTGTTTAGGACTTTAGTATTTAGAATTCCTCCAATGAAAACGTTTCGGAAAGTCGTAAAAACGACATGAAAAAATAAAATTATTGGCACATGAGACTTTAAAGGCTTTTTAGGCCCCAATCCATGGACTACGGTTTTTTTATGACCGTCGCTACAACTTTTTATAACAATGTTTTTACAGCCGTTCTTGCTTATAAAATATTTATGGGAAATAACATTGAAAGCGGACAAGTAATCGATCGTAACAATTATAATGTAATGTTTTATTTTCATAGCATTATGATATGAGAGTCATTGGCATGTCATAGTTTTATTGCAAACCTGTTGTTTCTATACAGGGTGGCAGGGACATAAGAGTGGAGGGGCTGTTGCATTTGTTTTGACCGTGTAGGTTTTGCAGTTTTGTAGATAACAGCTGTTTTTTTTAATAACCGACCAAAAATTTATATATGAGGTGGTTGCGAATACGTGGTAAGCGTTTTAGCGTCGGTGTCGCTTCCACCTTGTATATTATTTCCTACCGTCGTCATCTTACGTACGCCATGGCGCATATTACTTGGGGTTGGCGGAACACGTTTTTATATGCCAATCTCCCATGCCAGCCACTTCTATATACATAAAGTAAGAAACTCACTGGCTGACTGATTCACTGACTGATCGATCAACGCTCAGCTGAAACCGCTAGGTCTAGAAGCATGAAATTTTGCACAAACGTTCCTTAAATGACGTAAGTGTGCACTAAGACGGGACTTTTGAAAATTCATCCCCTAAGGGGTTAAAACGAGGGTTGAAAGATTGTATGAAACTTGGTCAATTTTGCGAACGAAGTCGTGGGCAACAGCTAGTCTTTCATATAATTTCTCACACAATCCTTCCATCTTTACTTTGACCTTCTTCTGCCTTTACATCTATTAAATGTTTCTATCTTTAATAGATAACTATGATATCTTTTCACTGGCAACTAACCCAACTTATATGACGCAAACTTGACTTATAAAACGTAATATTTTGAGACATTAATGATATCTCAATTTGTGTTCAACGTGCGTTTATGTACCTAGTACCTAGATAATGAACAATTTTCTATTTCTATTTCTTTTTTTCATGAATCATCTAAAAATATTTATTTGGTTATTATGTATATTATATAAAGACTACAAAAAGAACTAAAATAATGATAAAAGAAGACTAAAACTAAGTACCTATATATATACAACGACAATAGGACACTTAGGCGTCAAAGTACCTGCTCCTCCGCATCGTTGTCATCAGGAAACGTGCATAAGACTGGCAGTATTGCCACGCTGAATGGCAATGCTAATTCTCAGGCCAAAGAAAGAGCCAGCCCTCTGGTCACGCGAAGTGTCGACCAGTCGGCAAGAGATGTCCTTAAAAAGGAGACGCGCACTCGGGTCCTATGGCCCGAGCGTTTCGACACCAAACGGCAAAAAAAAAAATCTATTTCTTATATTCTTTGTGTACACAAAAAGTAAAAATGTAAAAGCAATTGACTTTACCTAAATAATAACTTCCTCTTGATAATGTCATAAAGATCATTCGGATAAATAAAAATGGCAAAAACGACTCGACAAAATTAATTATCCTGACAACCTAAAATCTGTAATCCCTTGATAAAACTGAAAAACGTTTTTCAGCTTAACTGTGCTCGAAAAGCTGAAAGAATATTTTTATTTTATCAACTCAAAACTGTCTTAGAATCTTCAAAGACATTTTTCAAACTAATTTTTAAGACGAGCTGTGACGTTCTTTATAAAATAAACAAGTTAGTCTTGTTTATTTTATAAAGAACGAAAAAATTTGGACAATTTTGCATATTGCAGGCAGAAAAATAAATTTGATGAAATCTTAAAAAATCGTAAAGTTGCTTCGAGGGTGTCTCCTACTTGCAATGACACATAGATACACGTCAAAAACATAACCCTGCCTTTGCTAATTCGCAGTTGGGTAAAAATGAGGAAGTAACCCCTTTGGGAATGGAACATGGAACTCAGGACGCGCACGTGTGAAAAGATCTTTACGGGCAAGAAGAGGCAGGGGCGGGCAAGGACAGGCGGGCATTCCCTAGTGAGTCACAAATAACGATGCACGAATGTGCCCACTCAATGTTTGGAAAAAGAACAAATTGCCCTTTGAATGGGAACGTGTTGCCAAAAGTGGTGAGATAAGGGCACTGCGGAGAAAAATGTGCTCGGAGATATATTGGAGATGTGACGAGAAGTGACGAGAATGCTGTACGTACGTACAAGTGTAATATACATCGTGACTTTTTAGTTGTGTTACAAAAGTGGTCCACTCAATATATCCGACATAAAATAGCTCTAGGCGCGATTTTTTTCTTTAACCTACCATAATAGGTACAAAGAAAAATAAATAATACATTAAAATAAAATTATGAAACTTCCTGTCAATGATGTTTAAGTGTCAAACGGGAGAACATACCTACCTAGCGCTCGACTCCACTTGATCAACGCTCGCAACGGGGTGTTTTATTTACGCCATGCGTCATAATACTGAATAATATTTTAATTTTTAAATTATTAAAATGTCATAAATACAATTTTTTTTATGAATGTTTAGTAGTCATTGGATACATGAAGTGGGCTGCCGTTGTAAGACGACTAAAAAGTCACGGTGTATAGCTTTGGAAATGAAATAAGAGTTTGGAACGAGTTTGGTTAGTAGAGGTTCGTCATCATCACGCCTGTAATCCCCGAAGGGTTAGATAGAGATGAACCTAATAGTACACCAACATTTGCCAGTTATGTTTTAAGTTCCATGTAATAGGGGGCGAGCCTATTAACATCAAACGGGCAAGAATCCAGAGTAGTAGTAGAGGTTCATGACTGAATAATAACAGCCGCACGGGTCGGCCAATCCTGTTAAGCTACGCGTTTCGGGGTAGGCCCATGGATGGGTAACCATTTTTAGGCATATGCCGAAACTCTTCCTTGTTACTGAGAGCAGTTTACGTAATTGGTTTCAGCTGTGATTCATTGATTTTTTACATTTTTTGGGGAGATGTTTATCATTACTTAACTTTAAAAGCAACATTACTATTATGTAAATAAAGGGGTCAATGATAGCCATGGTGTTAATATTATTTTCGACATTTCTCTCCATTCAGTTAAAGCAAATTATTTTTTTAAACCATAAATAATTCCACAGTAACAATGTTTTTTACTCAGAAGCTTTAGCTGACCTATTTGAATAAAAACTCTTTGACTTTTGAATTTCAAAGTGGCTGTATAATTATGACATCGCGACAATTCTTCGGGGAGGACAGTCTTCACGAAGTTTGAAGATATTTTAGCTTTTCAAAGTGTAATATATTTAAAGTGGAAAGTACATTTCGAAGTTCTTGTAGTCGTATACTTCGACCAACTTATCTATGCAGGTGGAAAAACACGGAACTAAAATAAATGTACCAAGTGTGACATACCGATGCAAATTTTCTTGACAAGCCACGCCACCTTGAACTGCACTCTTACACCCATATTCCAGAACGCCGACTTAGTCCATTTTTGAACTTAAGTCGACATTTGTTGTCATGGCAACAGGTGAGGAACGCCCACCACGGTATCAGCAACACCCACTCAATGATGTTCAAAAGGTGAGGACAGACTAGCTAGAGCTTGCATTTGCAACAAGACATCGAGCCGCTTGACACTTTGTTAAAACTTGATTTTGCTAAGAAACAAGCAACTTGTGTAACATTTCATCGAGCAAAAACACGAGCGCGTGCAAATCGTGCAACATGGAAAGAGGTGCGTGGATTTTGCTGGTCGTTACTTCTCCTAATTCGCTCAGTGTTTTTTTTTTTAATATTAAATTAAATTGCAGCACACGCGACTTGCAAATCCAACATATCAACGAAGAGTACCTAAATGCCACACAGTAAGAACAGTCACTAAAGAACCCCACCGGCTTACTCCTTTTGCTTCGTTCACGTTCATACATCTGGTCATACACGCACGCAGGTCGCGAGCACTGCCACCTGACCTTTTTTAAGAACAATACCAATAATTTTTGTCCTTCTAAGGTGTTCTCTTTCGGGTTTTGTTAGTCGCCTTTTACTCGTCCTCTCAACAAGACCATCATCCAAACATATTCTTTTAATTTTTTGTCTTTACATCTCCTTTTCAACCGCAACCTTGCAGTATTATATCATTCCTCAATTTATCAACCAATGTTACAATACGTTTAATTGCTCAGATGAGTACTCACCTTAATCTACCTCCAAAACATGCTGTCCATTTCAAACCCAAAATAAGTATGTTGCATGAAGGTTGCAAGCTGCTTTGTATGCTAAAAATGTTATATTAAAATACGTCCCAATGGTAGAGATGTCTTCAATTGATGTTCTACCGAATGCTCTTGGTTGACATCATTTGTCAAAGAACTTAAACGGAATTACTTGAAAATAAATATTTATTTTTTCGTGGTTCATTTATAAGATTTTCACTTAAAATAATGGCATCAAGAATTTTCTTTTCGGATGGTGAAAAGTCAGGACAGGAACTTGTCTGCAAGTACAAGCTTCTTCAAAATACGACGTTGCCGGGCAGCTCATGAGCGATAAAATGTGCTGTGGGCTCGCCTAACCCAAGAGTATAACTCAGTATTTAACTCGCGCGTAAGTACCAAATAACATGTATGCTGTTTAATTAATACCTGGTCTATGTTTGATGATCGTAATGAACGGCAATCTTTTCTTTTTATAAAGAACCGAATCTCAGTTAAACAGGTGCTGGTCCAATATTAAGGCCACCCTTAATTTAGAAAAAAAAGAAAGAATGAGGACTGGGGGTGGCCCCTATCCTGGCCCCGCGTCCTCAGATCTCGAAGGAGTGAAAGATGCGAATATATGATTAGATTATTAAAAATATTTACTTTCTTTTTTCAGTTCTGGAATTTCGTCCGGTAGACGAGGTACCGGTACCGGTGGCTCAAGGGCCACCTGAAAATAACTCGACTGACTTGGCGTCAGCAAACTCGCAGTTTATTGGTAGGGTTGATCAAATGATTTTCAGTTCATCTCTACACGTTACCGTACATCAGAAAGTTAAATTATCTGTGTATGGCACCAATACAGAATTTGAAATAACATCAATCTATTTGTATTCATTCGAAGCATTTTATTTTTTATATTCTCATTAGTGTTTTTTGAAGGTGCTTGTGGTTAGCAAATTAATACTAATATATGTTCGCGCCCAAGTTATAATAAAGGAGGTACGGGCGAAAAATTTAAAACGGAATGAGGAACGAGAGGAGGAGTAACATCTGCTGAAAATGGAGAAGCAGAAGTGGTGGTGAAGGCAGCAGAAGAAGCGTACCAAAAGGCAAAACTCGAACGTTTGAGTGCCGCCCAGCTACTTCGATTCAGTGATGTTACAAGGGACGAGGCCGAAAAAATAAATTAAATTATTATTGTACAAGCCAACTGGTTTTTATTTTATTTAAAAGTAGTATCACGTATAAAAAATATCTAAATTACACATTTATAGACATAGAAAAACAAAGGAAATTTTTCATTTTCATTCACGTAGGACTACGTAAGACTGGATCCAATCTCTAGGTTAGTAAAACCCAACAACACTGCATGCATGGGGATCGAACCCATAACCTCACACCGTGCAATTGCGCTTATGACTATTTGACCAACGAGAGAACAAAAATACAAATATGATCATCACACAATTATAAACATACTAGCTGTTGCCCGCGACCTTCGTCCGCGATTTTTATATTTAAAAAAAACCCGTTTTCGCAACATTTTTTAATGCTCCGCTCCTATTCCTCAACAAAAGGGTTATCCAACACTAAAAGATTTTTTCAATTGGAACCAGCAATTCCTGAGATTAGAAGGTTCCGGTCGTCCAGAGTTGAGGGAAGAATTCAGTTGGACGATGGACCGAGTAGCCTTGAATTTCTTTGGATTCGTTATCGCTTATTCTCTCATCATTACTCTGCAGAATGAGTTTGTGCGCATGACATGGTTGTGGTCACCCAACATAATGGTGGGTTTCATATATCGGCCCTTCTCTTCCTCCGTTTAGCAGTAGCAAGCCGCCTGCTACTCATGTTTAGCTTACACCTGTCCCTTCCCGTATCATATGAAAACAAACCTAAGATAAGCCGGCTAAACCACTAAACGCAACGGCGAATAAGAATTCGATTTGATTGTTTTATTATTGCAATATAACAGAAACTGGCCACAACAGCGGCTGACGAGCGCTACATCCAAGTTGGTTGCATCAAATTTGTATTTTTTTCTTTCTCCTTCTATTTACAATCTATATACTACTGCGATAGTACCGCAAAGGCAATGGGATTACCCGTATTACTACAGGTAGAAAGATCTATGTGCTATACCAGACTATAATATATCTCTGTACCAAGTTTCATCCAGATCTGTTCAGCCGTTCTGGCGATTGAGTAACAAACATCTATTCATCCAAACTTTCGCATTTATAATAGTTATGTAAGATTTATGTGTAAGCTTTTACTTTTAAAGTTGAATAGTTAATAAATAATAGTTAGTGTAAGTATTTCATTTTATTTGAGCAATACAGACACACTCGCGTTTTTCTTACATGTACTTACTTATAACTTGTTCATTTTCATATCAATTACATTACATTTATGTGAAATATTGATAACTTGGTTCGAGATTGGACACCGGTGGCGACAATCAAATGATTCATTAGGAATCTATATAGACATAATACTTTTACATAATATTTAATATCAGTGTCGCGTATCACGAGTCAATATGGCGACAGTTGGGGGAGGCCTATGTCCAGCAGTGGACGTCTTTCGGCTGAAATGATGATGATGATGATGTTGTATCACGAGCCAACGCGAAAATCGGGTTTTCACATATATTTACAGACACGACTACCTCAGAAATATTCTACCTACTTACTAATAGGTAAATGCGCCCTGCACGCCCTGCGTAAAACTGCGCGCCATGGCCCGTCTACGTGAGTTTCGAAGGCCTATTTGACTCTTGATGATGTTTTTAAGTATAGATAGATGATGAGAGCGACTTTGTGGTATCGTAGGTATAAACAAAACAACACGAGTATGGGCAAGCTCGCTCATAAGCACCATTCGCACCATTTTGTCTGAGATTCAAAATGGTTCGTTAGTTTTCTCATGCTTTAGAAATATCACGTGAATTAAGCTTGTATTCATCTTTTATGTGTACGGTACTCCATATTACGACTATTTGTCACTAATATAATTATTTACGCGATCTTGATTGCTAATTCATACAATCCCACGATAATGAACACCTACCGATACCAATACCTACCGATTTGAAAAAGAAACCGTGCTTTATATATATTTACCACGGATATTTGCAAGTGCTCGCAATATTAATAATCATTGATTAATAATCCCGACTACATACTAGCTGGCTTGGAAATTAAAGGCGACGGAAAATAGTTTTTATCAACAAGGGCCGTCCACGGGCTGTAGGTCAAAATTTCCAGAACGAAAACGTTGGAAGCAAAAACGAACCGCGTTTTCTTTTACAGTAGCTTCCCTATTTTATTTTATATCAGCCCTCTATGTTCTACTGCTGGGCAAAGACCTCTCGCATGGCTTTCCAATTTTTGTACGGTTTCCTTCTAAAATCGAAAGTGTCTTTGGAACTGTATATTGATGTCACATTCTAACGGGTTGTCGGCATCGGGTCGCGATAAATAATTGTATGGCATATCGTATCCTACATAACTGACATACTCCTCAAAATTCATCTTGCTTTGGCTATAACAAGAAAACAATTTTACACACGTCGATTCACTTGGATTTCAGTAGGTACACATGTCACCCACAAGGTAGGTTTCAAGGATCTGATGGCGCGGGTAAACATCGGAACTAACGCAGCTATCTCTTTCTTTCCTCAATATTTTTTACAAAACAATTAACAAAAGGTTTACCAACAGCGCCCCCCTGTCAGCTTTATTCGAGCGCCAAAACATTCTTGTACTACAAAACCCTTGAAAAGTGGGCGTTTATGTCAAATTATAAACAAACTGTAGCTGTCAATATGACTTATGGGGTGAAAAGTAGGCGTGTCTAGTCCGACTTAAGTTCAATCCACGACTTAAACTACGGGTGTTAAAGTGGTCGTACTATACAAGTTTGTATTGTTTTTTTACGTATTTTGAACGTAGTCCGTAGGTCGAATTTAGTTTCTTGTTTCGGGCAGGTAACAAAAAAGTGAACTGAAAAGAAGGCTGGCTTTATTTTTTTTTTTTTCAATTTCTTTGACCTGACTGGTGGAGCTCAAAAGGAGGACAATACTATTATATACTAGAGCGAACTTACATCATCATTTCAGCCGCATGACGTCCACTGCTGGACATAGGCCTCCCCCAAGTGTCGCTACATTGTCCGGTCCATCCGGCGCATCCCGCATCCAGTGGAACCCCGCAACCTTCACCAGGTCATCGGTCCACCTAGTGGGAGGCCTTCCAACGGTACGTCTTCCAGTCCGCTGTCGCCACTCCAGAACTTTTCGGCCCCATCGGCCATTCGTTCTGCGAGTAATGTCAGGACACATTAACCCACCGCCACTTAAGTTTGGCAACTTGCATAGCGAACTTACATAGGGATAAACAAACATATAATTTTTGAAGTTCGCGTTATATATATTCGCTGTAGTTATTTTTTGCTAAAACATACATGTATTGTATAGAAACAGTAAACATACGTATATAAGAATACGTTATACCTAATGTACAATAAATAATGACAGAGCGAAGTTTGATCTTTATCACAATTGCTCATTAATAATGAATGTCGGTATTTGTTGACACGAAACTTACTTCCTTCTGTGTCAAAATTAAGTCAAATTACTACATAATTATTATGAATGTTCTATGGTGTGTGTATGTATTGAACATTGAATGAATTTCTTATATTGATAACATTTTTAACAAATATTATAAGTATTGTAAAGAGGTTTAAGACAGCGAGCAAAATATGATCGTATGTCTTAAGATGCGTTATACTGCGTGGACTGGACTGCGGACAGTGGACCAAGTCCGCTGTCTGCAGTCCGGTTAGCTCTCCAGTCCGTTTATTTATTTATTTAACAGTTTATGTACACACTAAAATACAGAAAAGAACAGAAAATAGTACAAAGGTGATGCTTATTTCTAAAGAAATCTCTTCCAGCATACCTGCGAAAGGAGATACTAAAAAAAAAGAGATGTAGACAGTGTGTAAAAGAAGAAGAGAAAATAGAATACATAAAACGTAAAACAGAACTATTAAAACATAATAATATAAGATATACATACATACTTATAAATACAAACACAAAACATAACGATACTGTAGATACAATAAAATAAGTAACTATGACGAAATGGATAGATAATGTTCTTTCACTCTTCTTTTGAAAACTGCAACAGTTTGGCAGTCCCTAATGTCAGGCGGAAGTGAATTCCACAGCCGCACGGCGTGTACAGTGAAGGAATAGGAGTAGAAGTCCGTTCTATTTGAGGCAACTTAAACGAGCAAGTAATTAATAGCCAGCCAGATTTGTACGCGTTGTGTTGTCTATCGTAACTATATTTAAATGTCTTTAGCTAAAAATATTTATTACTGAACAGCCATAAATACCTTTACAAAGTTACAAAATCTTATAACTTCATGACTTTAATATCGATCTGACGTCTACGAGGCCCTTTCAGAGGGCCTTTAAAAGGGTCTTTAAGGGCCTTTATTAATAAGCTCAGCTGCTGCTATAATATTTTAACTGGCCATTGAGTCAGGGTCTCATTCATGCAACTTTTAATTAAAGCTGTTATCAGTGCGTGGTGTCAGCACAATGGTTTCAGAAACAATGTGCCGTTGATCAAAATTGGTGATTATTTTAAAGCGCTATTTTAATTATTATGGTATTTATCATTTTCATGGCTGTCTCGGGATTTGGAATATTTTAATTTATTGCTATAATGCCGCAAATACTATTTTAAATAATAAAAACGAATTTGTCACTTACCTCTAGGTCTCGCGACTTGAATCTCGCGTGAGTGGCTACAGAATAAAACAAATCTGTGGTATACTGCAACTAAAAAGGGCAAAATAAAAAACTTTCAGCGAAAAAAAACCGGCGTCCAAAGAAATACTAAAAAGTCTGAAATAACTTTACTTTCGAAAGTCGGTGGCAAAAAGTCAATGAAACAAAGCAAGTCACCGACTTCTGAAAGTGAGGAAAAAACCAAATTACTGAACAACCGAATTGAGAACCTCCTCCTTTTTGAAGAAAGTCGGTTATAGAACAAATGAAAGAAGACGAGATGTCACCGCGACCTCAGTCGACAGAAACAAGTGACGAACGTGCGTGTTCCTTAAAACAAGTCGCGTCGCAAGTTGCATCATCCGAAGCCATGAATGGAGCGTACAATTTTTTCAGAAAAATCTGTGTAAAAGTAATTATCGTGACGTTAATATTTTGCACAATTGCAAACGAGTGTGACTTTGTCACGCCAAAAGCCCTCCAAAAATGTATGATTTCACATTCCCTTACATACCTATCTTTTCAACACAATATTTCCCAACTTTATAATACTATACAATTCTGTGAACGTCCCCTTCAAAGGAGTCTTAAGATTTACGTTTCTCCGGCACTCCCTTACTGAATCGAGTCACCGCGCCAATGGTGGGTAGAAATTCAATTTTGTTACACATTTTCTTTAACAGAAAGGAGAATTGTAGTTTCTGTCTCTTTATTTAAAAATACAGTTACAATTCTTGGATACCTACATCATTTGAGACGATACATCTTCATCGTCATCATCTGCCTAACCTTTTCCAATTATTTAATAGAATAGAATAGATTTTTTTTATTTCAGGCCGGAATCCATAGGGTTAGTAACAATTTTACTTAACTTCTAGTGTTAGTAGGTTACAGACACATACAATTATAATTCAGCGTGGAGCTGCATCCACCTCCGCAGCATCGGGGAATCCCATCGATCAGCAAATACACTGAGAATACTACACGGCCACGGTACGAATTAAATTAATTAGCACTTTAGATATCTATTATCTGCTACAGGAATCTTTGAAGTTGGAATGAAATTCAAATGTTTTGTGAAATGTACTGGAAAAAAAACCGGCCAAGTGCGAGTACGACTCACGCACCGAAGGTTCCGTATTAACTTGTAGGTATTTTTTTATTAATTATATTAACTATAAATTTGCAGTTTTCAGATTTTCTTCTATACAAGTGCTGTAAGACATTGCTTCTTGCCAAATTTCATGATTCTAGGTCAACGGAAAGTACCCTATAGGTTTTCATTCCCTTGTGAAATCGAAAAATATGCAACATAAAAAGTCATATCTTTTGATCGAGTTGACTTATACAATTGATTTTTGCACTGCTCCAAGGGGTAGCAGACTTGAGTATTTGATATTCATTGCAGCTTGATACCTCCACTCGTTCCTGAGAAAAAGGGTCTTGAAATATTCATATACAGCTATACCTGCATGTAGGTAGGTATCTATGGCATATAAGTTCGTAGAAATGTCATTTAGTAGGTAATAACTTTTAGATTAGTGTGAGAACGATATTTTTTACAGAAGCCCGAAGTGGTAATAAAAGGAATGAGTAATAAAATATAATATGTAGGGTACGGTGGGTGCTGAAATATTAGTAATAGGTTTCGGAATTTTAGCTTAGATGAAGGAGTCGCTTTGCGCGTTAGGTAGATGTTGTATATTAAAAATTGCGCACAATTTCATATTTTACGTAATTTAGATTCAGTATGTGCAGTGCTAAGAAGATGGGATGGCGCAAGGGTTGTTGCATTACACGCCAAAGGCCTACCCCATTACCAGGGCATTTTTTTATCTTTAAGAAATAACGGTCATACCATCTGGTCATTTCCTATTGACGCATATCAAGCCATTGTGTTCTAAGACAGCTGGCAGCACGGCGGCGCCACGGCGCGCGGCGGTTCAAGAGCACATTTTACATAATAATTTAATTTCTTATTTTTATTTTACTGGAAGCCAACATACGGGAAAAGGCTTGGCAAATGATGAAATATTAACTTACAAATAAAAACAATGAAATAAACTAAAGTAACTATTAACTTAAAATGCCATCAAATAACCCCTCAACGCTGTCAACTGGTAATATGCCAAGAAACAGGCGGCGTTGCCACGTTTTATGGCAACGCTTAGCATCTGGCCAAGGCAAAAGCCAGCCCCTGGGTAAAGGGAAGCGTCAACTAGGCGTTTAGAAATTTCCATTTCTTAAATTAATGTACCTAGTGCTATTATAATCAAACGATTCTATATGCACGTTAATATTTACCTACCTGCCGTGACGCGCCTGCGTTCAGACGGGGGGTAAGAAAAACATCGGCGCATAAGTAACGAGGGTCTACAGCTACACCCTGTTGTTTTAGTGAACATCTATGTAAACCTTAATGGCGTATCTTGTAACCTACTGTTTTCATGTCTGCTGTTACTGAAATTATTTTAAAAAAGGTGTATGGATTGACCCATTACATACCGAGTTTCCTCCGTGCCTCGGAAAGCACGTTAAGCCGTTGGTTCCGGCTGTCACTTGTAGATTTTTGACAGTCGTTACAGGTAGTCAGTGGTCCGAAAGTCTGATAACCAGTCTTACCAAGAGGGAATCGTATTACCCAGTACTAACTGGGTTGTAAAGGTCAGATAGGCAGTCGCTCCATGTAAAATACTGGTATTTAGCTGCATCCGATTAGCTCGGAAGCCGAACCCAAATAAGTTAGGAAAAGCTAGGCAGATGATGGATGGATTGTATGAGGAATTTTAAGAAAGAAAATGGAGTAAGTGGTAGTATGACGGATAACAGGGGAGAATGGATGAAAAAAAGTGTCGCGCCAACCCTGAGTAACATGGAACAAGAGCACGAAAATAATGATGTTACTGCAATTATTTTAATCGTGTAAAGCCAGGGAGCTTAATTGCTAACCTTGTGTTATTATTGTTATTTCGTACATTGTATAAAATTTTAAATTATTCATACAATTACATTCTTAATTACTAAAAAATTACATTCATAATGATGCACAACAAATATATATTATTGTCTGGCACCTGTAGGGCGCGCTGTAATTAAATAGATCAAAATATCATACTATTTCGTAAGCACCCAGTAAAATTCCTACTAGGTTCAACAATTGAAGTGTAGCAGATATCGACTACGTGCTACGACAGCGTAGCACGTAGCGGTGACAAAATGGCGTCAACAGCTACGTCGTAGCACAGTGCATCAAAACGACTTGCGACGCTACACGCAAGAGCGATATACTCTACTGCCCTTTCATTGTTATTGCACCTCTGATTTTGTAGTACAGTGACCTTTATTCTGGATGACATAAGGTTTATGTTAGAGGTATAAATAACTGTGAAAGAACTATTATGTTTTTTTTTAGTTTCAACAGTCTGTAGTAATTGGTGAAGAAATGTAAAAAAAGGTTTGTAGTAAATTGTTTAGTGTGAAATGAGATGTAATATAATACTGAATATATGAGATGTAATCTAATACTGAATAATATTGTTCTTTCTTTTCTATTTCTTAACAAAAACCAGTTAAAATTATTATCTATCATCATTTCAAACAATGCTTTTTATTGAGAGCAAACATAATGTATGTCTAAGTAATATTCTAGCTTTAGAATTTGAATTATAGTTATTTTTTTTAAGTAGGAATAAATTTAAGTATCTTCAAAAAAATATTTTTTGAAGGTAGTGTCCAAATATAAT
This sequence comes from Noctua comes, assembly GCA_963082995.1. Taxonomy (NCBI): domain Eukaryota; kingdom Metazoa; phylum Arthropoda; class Insecta; order Lepidoptera; family Noctuidae; genus Noctua; species Noctua comes. The sequence goes on from OY720270.1 coordinate 16,607,799, forward strand.
CGTTTCTAATAACTTGTAACTCTTATTATTTCTCTGTACTCAGTGTTGCCACATTCCTTTGTATATTAACTAAGTAAGAACACAGAATAAAGTACATAAGTAAGACATTTCCACCCAACACATGCTCAGAGTCGGCACCATTTATCAAACGAAAACCGCGTCGCCTCACGTCTTTAAAAAACCTTTGACGAGAAGTAATTATTTCGTGCGGCGGCCATCTTGAAGATCATACGTCAAATGACGTCATTATACAGAGGGTGTAGTTTTGATTTTAATTAAGAGAATGATTCATAATAAAATCACCTAATATGACTTTAACACTTTTCTAAATTATTCTCACTTTTAAATTTAAGTTCTTAAGCAATTTCTAATGAAAAATTAATTGATCCGATTAGCGGATCACTAGACATTTCGTTTCCATATTTTTGTGTTAATGTTGTTTCGTTTTATTTCAATAAATGTAGACTCATTCCAAGCATTTTTATCACGTTACAAGCCATGCCCGTGTCACAGGTAAGTGGCCCAAAAGTTTGACAACCAGACTGGTTGCTGGTTGTACCCTTGGTGAGCCAAGGTGTACCGTATTACCCAGTACTAACTGGATTGTGGGGGTCAGATAGGTTATGGGGGTCGGCTTCAAGCCTATGCAGCTGCCTATTAGTATTTTACATGAATGGAGCTCCTACCTGCCCTCCACAACTCAATATAATACGATACCCTTTGGTAAGACTGTAGTAGGTGGAGTGATTCTTACTAGTACTTACGTACTTAGCCTTAAAAAACTACCTACATATGTACCTACTAACATACACAAAACCAAATAGTTTCTACCAAAAAGCGAGATAAAGACAAAAGCCCGATAAGGAAGCCGTACCGCTGGTAATGACCGCAATAAATAAGCCTGTACCGTATTCTCCCCTGAGACGAACTTATCTGCACTTTAATGGTACAATAATGACCGTTTCGTTCAAGAAACGTGAAGTTTTTTTTTCTCTTACAATATATGTGTAATTTGTATGTTTTAGTTTGTTTTATTGACAGTTATAACTTTGTTAGTTTAACTTTTTTTGATAAAACGCTTGGTCACGAGTTACACGCATGAGTGACACGCGTGTTGCATAAATAAATAATTATTATCAGTTGTCCCATACATTTGCGTCGAGTAGATATTGATTTATGAATGGGACTGCTGACTATTATTAAATATGACCACACATTTCAATCATCTGGGTGAATATCAACAAAGTTCATTTTTTGTCAATTTTGGTGGCTCAATTTTTTCTTTAGTTTTCGTGAAAAATAATGATCTGGTATAAGAATAGAATGTCCAAGCTTGAAGGATCTTCATGAGGGCTCAGAATATCTCCATCACTTTTTGAGATATTTTAGTTCAAAGTCTAGTGTGGCCACCAAAATTGAGAATCACCCACCAAAATCGAAAGTGCCCACCAAAATTGAAAATCAGTGGCACCAAAATTGGATTTCTCCGTCAGAAACCTCAATCTTACTAATTAAGCTCAATGTGATTAATCTCTCAAATTCTCGGGAAGTATCAATAACTTTTATCGGTTTATAAAACTCTCTTTTGTTAAAATAGGATAGATTCCGAGGTCTGGTCCTAAAGTCGGACTGACGTGGTAGCGTTTTTGTTGGGGAGACTGCAGTACAACCCAAGTCTCGATCGAATCGAAGGCTTTCTCGTAGTCCACAAACACTTAACGGAGAGGCAGCTCTTCGGTCTCCTGTATAACCTGCCGCAGCGTATGTATGTGGTGTACGGTGCTAAAGCCATTATGGAATCCGGCTGGTTCGGGATGATTCTTGAAAACAACTTGTAGAGATAGCTTAGAAGTGAGATGGGCCTATAATTCTTCAGCCGGGCATTGTAGCCTTTTTTGAAGAAGAGTACCACCACACCCCTGCACTATGCCTGTGGGGTTTTCCCCTCGGGTATGACGGAATCAAACAGCTTCTGAAGGGCCTTAAGTACCGGTTTTCCACCCGCCTTTAGGATTTCGGCCGTAATTCTGTCATCTCCCGGTACTTTGTTGTTTTTAAGCTGTTCCAGAGCCATCCTAATCTCGTGCATCCAGATCTCGTCCGGGTTGTCTTCGTTATAGTGTCGGGTCAGTCTAGCTCTAGGGTCATTTGCTAGATTTACAACGGGTTTACTGGTTGAAGTGTATAACTGCCCATAGAATCTCTCGATCTCCCTCAGTAGCTCCGGTTTGGCGGATACAATCCTGCCATGGTCGGTCTTCAGTTTCGTGAGCTGGCTCTGCCCAATAGCCAGATCTCTTGCAAATGCCTTGGAGCCCCTCAATTGCATCTTTAATATGCTGGATTTAAAGATCCGTCTATTGAGCTGCCGGTATTTCCACGCCTCGTCTGAAGACTGCAGGATCATCTCACGTCGCTCCTGCATGAGCTTGAGAGTATGATCAGAGAGTTTTTGTTCTTATGTGCACGACGTGTCTTGAAGAACTTAGACCCGTATGGACAGTTTCCACGAACTTATCGTTGTATTCGTCCAATGAGCTTCTTAGGCACTCGAAACGAGTCTGGAGTTCAAGCTTTTCAGATTGCAGCAGCTCTCGGGGTTTTGAATTTGGATCTGTGCTGGACAGAGCGTAGACGTCATCAGTCGAGACTTTTCAAGCTTGATATTGATGTTCAATGTGCCTCTAATTATGCCTTGATCGCTTCCGGTTTTCAACGAATTGATCGTAGAGACAACATTGAACATAATACGCTTCTTGGTTGACATGATGAAGTCAATCTCATTTGAAGTTGCACCATCGGGGCTCTGGCAAGTCCACTTCCTGTGCTCACGCTTTCTGAAGAAGGAGTTCATCCTATAGAGGCCCTCCTTCTCCATAAAACTAGCCAGTTGGTGACCCCGGTGGTTCCAACGTCCAACCCCAAATTGCCTAGTTTCACGATGAAGTCCCCAATGACAACGGTGAAGTGCTTTTAAGCAGCCTCTCTTCGCTGGTCTGTTTTGGCATTCTAAAAAGCAACAAAATAAATATATATGAATAAGAAACTTGGTCATTAGTATGCAACCCTTATAATAATAGGTCTTACTAACTGCCAAGTACATAACATGTATTTGTTGGCTAATCCAACTGTCTTGCAACGTAAAAACTAGCTATATAAGTAATAACAATACATATACAGTACATAATTAAAATCTGGTGGGTCATTTTCAATTTTGGTGGCGTGAAAACGCCACCAAAACCACCAAAATTGACACCAAAATTGGAACCAGGCATAAAAAAAATCTTAAAAAATAAGGGTTTTAAGATAAAATTAAATTAATGTCATTGATTTATGGGTCACCCAAATCATTAGCTATAGCATGTAGCTTTCTATTATAGCACTTTAAAATCAACCGTAAATCGATCCACCAAAAATTGAACAATTCTTGTCCCCCGTCCCGCCCAAGGCGAGTACTTATGTTTTTGGAGGGTAATCACAGCACTAATCACACACCTGACACCAATCGCACTAATGGCACGACTGAAAGATGCGAAATAAATAACGCGATTGATCGCACACACACGAAACTTCATGTTATAGTAAGTTGAAAAAGTGCCAGAAAAATTTTGATTTTTGCTTGGACAAACTTTGATCGAGTGTCCTGTGCTTTTAAATAAGATTTTATAATGTGGTTTAATTGTTTTTAGATAATTTGACTAATGCATATACTAACAAAATTGTTTATTTTTTATTGTACCTCAAATTGTTACTTTGGTGAACGCAATTACATCAAAAAATGGAACTGGGACAAGCCACCAAACTTGAATTTGAAGGCGATTTTTTTTTTCCTTCATGATTTATATACACTTATAAAAAAATTAATGTGGCCCTAATTGAACCAAGTTACGTAGTTCACTACAAAAAAAAATCAGAAACATCCTATCATTTTACACCTCGATTCTCAACGTGGACACGTAAAATTTGCTGTTTTGATATTCACCCATCTAAGGTTACTGTTATAGGGTACACATATTAATATTAGCATTAACCGATGAAAAGTTTCTATGTGGGGGCTCAGAATGATGATTGTACTGAATAAGTGGTAACATCGGTGTCCCTCCACCCCGTATGTAAGGTAATAACCTTACCTTACCAAGGACCTTACGGTATCGATATTTCGACGAAATTAGGGGAAAAAAATTAAAAATCGACTTACAAAATTTATTTAGCAAGTCGATTTTTAAATTTTTCGATCGACTTACAAAAATAAAACCTTTTATAAATATGTAAGAGGTTTTATTAAAACCAGGAGGTTTTATAAGAGGTTTTAGTAAAACCTCTTATTTATTTATAAGAAGTTTTATTTTTGTAAGTCGATTTTCACATTTTTTTCCTCAAATTTCGTCGAAATATCGATACCATAAGGACCTTGACACACTGCTACACAAAGTTATTTATTCGTTACCTTTCACATGCAAATGTGCGTGTGTTCCACCCTTATTACCGTAAAGTTTCCTTCTCCTTTGAGTTATAATTTTCTTATTGGTTCACAAAACGGTATGTTGTTTTGGTTTACCTCGTTACGGAAGATTTATTTAGCTCATTTGCTTAATGTTGCTGGAAGTTTTAATGAGAATTTTAACCTTTTGACCGCCATAGTCACGTATACGTGACAAGCAATATGTGACAAAATGGTATGTGAAATTGTGGCTTGGCATGCAGAGCACGCGCGTGCTTTTATGCTCTGGCGGTCAAAAGGTTAAGGCGGTGCGGAGACATGGCACAACTGTTCTGTTTTTTGTTGACAACACACTATACAAGGTGTAAACGGATCTTCACGAAGCCATCAATCATGCATTCATCATCATCATCATCATCATTTCAGCCGAAAGACGTCCACTGCTGGACATAGGCCTCCCTCAAGTGTCGCCACATTGACCGGTCCCGTGCGACTCGCATCCAGCGGATCCCTGCAACCTTCACCAGGTCATCGGTCCACCTAGTGGGAGGCCTTCCAACGCAGCGAATAAAATAATTAACTTAATCAAGCATTCTGAACATCAAATTAAGTAACTCTACGTAAAAATGATTCCCAGCATTTTTGAGTGCGTTACTTTAAGTCCTAACTTAAAGTAACGCAAAACATTGCGCTGTTGGATGCATTGAATAGAAAGGGGGTCATGGATTATTTTATTATATTTTTTGTTTGAACTTTCTATATTTCTGGACCTACGAGTTGGATTAGAAAAAAATCTTTAAGCTTTTGAAATCCCAATTCTTTAGTAAGGTAATGGGCATGTTAGGAGCCGAGCAAAGAGTTAGACACGGCGCCTGAAACCGCGGGGCACAGCTAGTATTGTTATATAAAGTCAGACTAACACGTTGGCGGTCGCGGTCCTATAACAATTTTGCTTGAACAGATCTGCAGACAGACTAAAATTAATGTGTTGAGCTAATCTTTAAAAAAAAAAATCTTATTATTTGGAAACTCACACCCACCTTACCTTCACCGCGTCGACTCTTTGGTACACCTCTGCTGAAACTTTCGATTCCTACAGGCGTGATACTACGTGTCTTGTAAACTCACAATAGACATAAAGGGTGTAAATAGACCCTTAATATAGACGAAAAGCACTTCTTCCCGTCTCTGCGATCATTTTTTTGTTCTAGACCATACCTGGGAACCTTCTAGTTACGGAGATATTGGGGGTCAAAGGTACAACTTTTTCACAAGTTTTTTTAAATACATGTTTTTAATGTTTTAATGTGTTTTTACTTTACACACCTCCACGACCACCGTACTATTTAATCCATCCATCAGCACAACGCTTTGAGTGCTTTCCATCGAGTCCTACCGTAACACGTGATTTTTTACCCTAAAAAAAAAGTCGCTTCCCAGTAATAATTTTTGCTTAAAGTTACTTAGTTTGATGTACAGAATGCTTGGTTGACGGCTATGTGAAGGGTCTGTTTACACCCTGTATAATGATCCGAGACATCGTTGTGACTAAATGCTTGTTCTTTCTTTCCATGAGAAAGTCAACTGTTTTGTTACTTTGTTTGGATCTACTAGTTGTAGGTTATAAGTTCGTTCGTGTAAATTATTCCATCACCCCTGCCCTTGAAGGAAATATCTGTCATGTCTTGTACTACCGTGCTCACTGACGACCACTTTTCGACCTTATTTCTCAGGGCATAAGGGTGAAAAGTGGTCGACTGTCTGTGAACGCGGTCGTACTTAGAACCGAAAATTCGAAGTAATGTGTCGTCCACTAATCAACTTGGCTCACGTTTTGCATTACGGCCGTTTGGCTGTAATTTGGCTATTTCTGAAAAAAAGCTATGAGTCCCAGTGGGTAAATTTATAGACTTACTAGCTGTTGCCCGCGACCTTAGTCCGCGTGAAATTTCATAGCCTATAACCTTCTTCGATAAATGGACTATCCAACACTAAAAGAATTTTTCAAATCGATCCAGTAGTTCCTGAGATTAGCGCGTTCAACCAAACAAACAAACTCTTCAGCTTTATAATATTATATTTTAAGTATATAGATTACACTAGTATGTCAAGACAAAGTAATCTGAGATTAAATACACGTTTACGATCATAACAGCACAGAGGGTAATATTTCTAAGCAATCTAAAATGGCGGCCGTTGAACACATTGTAAGCAGATTGATCGTGAAAGGTTAATGCAGCTCATAAACCTATTGTTTCACGAAGTAATTACAGACATTGTAGCGTGGAGTTAATTTGCTGTGACTCACTGTTGCTCTAAAATCTCAAATAGTATCGTCTATTCTATGACATTAGAACAGGGGGGTTACTATGACGTCTTAAAGCGGAGTAATTCCGGTGTGGGAAAGAGACAGAGCAATACAGGTCGTCTAGAGCCGTCTCTTTCCCACAGTAGAATTACTACTGCTATAAGACGTCATGGTATGCCACCAGGGGGGTTACTATGACGTCTTAAAGCAGTAGTAATTCCAGTGAGGGAAAGAGACAGAGGTATACAGGTCGTCTAGTGCCGTCTCGTGAACTCCTGCTATAAGACGTCATAGTATGCCACCAGGGGGGTTACTATGACGTCTTAAAGTAGTACTAATTCCAGTGTGGGAAAGAGACAGAGCAATACAGGTCGTCTAGTGCCGTCTCTTTCCCACAGTGGAATTACTCCTGCTTTAAGGCGTCCAGGCCACCAGGAAGTACAGGAGGAAAATTGTAGACTCAAATAGCAGTTAATAGAAGAAATGGAAGGGCATGAAGGAGGCCTTTGCCAGTAGGCACACACAATGACAGCCGGTGTTAATAATTTAATAGAATTGGTCTAAAAATATTGTTAACTTAATTCTTACATATTGGTAATTTTATTTTAGTATGGTAAGGTTTTAAAATTGAAATCACTGATGTGGGGAACAATACTGCTTGAAGTGGGATTGGGCGGGCCATGTCTCTAGAATGCATCAGGACCGATAGGCCAGAGTCGTCACTGGGTGCCAGAAGACGGTCGTCATCGCCGCGGGAGGCCTAGAAACGCTGGCGTGGCGTCCTGGAGACGTTTATGAGAGATTGATCAGAGAAAACCACACGGAGAGAAGAGTGAAAGGCTATAGGGCAGGCCCAGCAGTGGGACAATAGAGGTTAAGTAAAAAAAAGGTTTTAAATGGTCTGAATGGCTTTGGAACTTGAATTTGTAACATAAGATGGCAAACAAGCAGATGGGCTACCTGGTGGTAGGTAATAGTTGTTAAAACATTTTACCAACTTACGTACTTACCATTTTACCTTTTTTTTATTTGTTATACTTAACAAAGGTTTCGTAAGTACCTACGTTGAGGCTACACTGACTACAGCTATTAGTTGCTGGCACCGCTGTGAAAAGGCCTCTCTCATGGACTTCAGCTGGTTTGGTCCAGGTGTTGGTTAATTTTAAATAATAATAATAATTCCATTTCCATTTTATTTAGCTCATCCCGCCATCTTCTGCGTGATCTACCGCGATGCCCTCTAGCTGTTTAAGGCTCCTCATAGTAGATAATAATTGGCTAGAGGCTACAGATTTCTAGATTATTCCGTATCTGATGGCGTGTCATCAATCATTTTTCTCCTACATTTTAATCGAAATTAATGAATACGGAAAGGGTCTATCGACTGCTTACGACTAGGTAGGTATATCCCATATCATCCAAAAAAGGCTTGTTCACGTGAATTCACAAAAAAATGCAGATAGGGATCTTCAATCTAAAGTAATGGAGTCTCATGGGAACTATCTATAGGGCAACGGTTCGGAGGAACTAGCATCCTTATTGGGGAGTTTCAACCACCTTGTTGCTTACCCTAGAAAGGGTTAAAATGTCATGAATGATAATCATTTTTGTAGTAGATGTGCTTTTATTTGGACTAAGCTGCCAGAAAATTATTTATAAAAGTTATTGTCTGCTTATATTTTCAATTTTGAGTAGCTGGAATATGGGCCAATCAAATTTGAACTTTTTGCTATATCGTTATGCTGAGATCTTACTCCCAATAATATTATCTATATCGCGCTTGAAAGATTATATTATGACCCATAAAAGTAATTATGTATGTCAATTGGTATTTAATGTATTAATAAATAAATATCCACATTGACCAACCCTTAAACTTATGACAAGTTAGAAATAAATCAATTGTTCTGCTTTCTCAAAAAACAAATGTTCACATATTAGTTTTAGTTTAGCACCATTTTAGTCACTGCACACTGGCGAGTCGCTGGAGATTCTAACAATACCTCGCGGAAAGATTTTGACAGCTAAAATCTGAGTACGGACGTGAGATTTTGAAATCGCCATCGAGTCGCTTCGTGTATATACCCAGCATAACAATAGCCAAGATATTTATCAGACTTACCCTTAAATGTTTATGTTATATTAGTGTCTGATTGACAAGCCATAATGCGATGACAATCTACCGTTTGATAAACGTTACGTTCACATTTATAGGTGTCGTCGGCATCATTATCACCATTTGCTATGATGACGGGAGAATGTGATGGTTTTTAAATCGTCACGTCATTACTTTATCACAAGAATGGTGTATACAAGGTGGAGACGACAATACGACAATTTTGGCCAAGGTTTTTGAAGTAGCGAGTTGGCAACATGTGTTTAACGTTTATACCGATGCGGGATTCGTTAACCTGTCGGTGGTAGCCTATTATCTACACTATGTAGAAAATGCTAAAAATGAAAAATAACGTCCTGTGAATAAACTGCATACAAAATTCAATCGAAAATATCCAGTAATTTTCGATTGAATTTTTGTATGCAGACTGGGAACGTCATGAGTTACATACAGTTTAATTTATTATCGCATTGTCGTCTCCACCCTGTATTATTACATACACGAATCGTGTCTTATTATCAGTCGAATCTTTTTAATTAATGAATCTGCTGTCATATGTAAAATGTAATTCACCATCGATAGAAAATGACGAAGAGTCAAATTAATCAATCTGGAAGGTTTGAAGAATGAAAATACTTGAGTACTAACTGAATCTTATTTCAACTTCTTTAATGTCGCTTTTCACTTCTTAAATTTCATTTCATCAACCATATACCTATACAAAAACCTTTTTTTTTTTGCCCTTAGCCTGAAAATCACAGGTATAATAGGTTATCTTTAATTTTTTTGCAGATATATACACCTACCACTGTTTGTCTCTGCATCACCCAAATGTTGACTGGTAAAAATGCCTATAGCATTAAGTCCGCCTCTGTACTTTGTGTTTGAAGTGTTAATTAAATAAATAAATAATATAGCTAATACCATGAGTCCTTAAATAAAAGTTGTTCATAACGATTTGTACAATAACCACCAGGTTTATGGTAAATAAAAAACGCCTAATTCCACGTATTCGCAACCACATCCACCCAGTGAAAAAAGTATTACCTAATACCTCTTCCCTTACATCTACCGATGGTTAAGCCATTTTCACTCAACACCCATACAATTTACAATAATCCACTTTTGCCAAACATGAAAGCTTTGAAAGGTAAAAAACTCAGAAAGGGTCCTTTCAGCTCCCTCGGAATTCCATAAGTCATCTATTCAGCGGCTTACAAGTTACATGATTTATCTGTTACAGGATTCTTCAGGAGTGTGCCACCGAAATTGTCATTTGTCAACTTATATTGGTTTCTCCTTTGCAGATATTGAATTTTTTGAGGGGAAATCGTGAATGGTACTACGTCTGAATAGGTTTTACACCTTTTTTATCGGAGATTTTCATTGAGTGAAGCTTTTATGTAGATAATTGGGTGGAAGCAAAGCATGCCGTCGAAAATGATTTGATTTCAGTAGGAACAAGTTTCTTTTTGGACCATATTTCTATATCATCTTGTTTTACATAAAAAGATCCTGGCTGAAATAAGAGGTTTTAAAAAAAAAAAGTGTGTCTATTTATTGGTATAAAAAACACTTTATGACTTACAAAACGAAAAGAAGACAATACATATATTGCCAAAAGAGCCTTAAGTAGCATAATACCAGAAATGACTACACAAGGTATACCTGACGGTGAATTTCAGCTGAAGCATTTCACAAAGAAATTCACAAAGAAGAACTGAAGCCCACGAATGTCATACAACGCTCGAATACGAAACAAATAGCAAGTACAGTAGTAGTAGTGGTCCGGTTTAATTTAGCAAGAATATTAAACATAACATTACGCCTGTTATCCCCGAAGGGTTAGGCAGAGGTGTACCTTATAGTACACCCACATTTCGCCAGTTATGTTTTAAGTCCCATTTAATATGGGGCGTGCCTATTGCCACCAACCGGGCACAAATCCAGACTCCGTGGCTGCTACTGCGAAATTCCTGATGGAAAAACCCAATAACAATTTGCCGAACCCAGGACCTCATGCTCAGCGGTTGCGATTGCAACCACTAGACCAAAGAGACAGTAAGTATATCAAAGTTAGTCATAAAGTTACAAAAATATCTTTCTATTCGCTAATTCCAAAATTAAATCAAGCTTTGTTACCAAAAGACCCATCTCAAAATTACAGTCTAACAGTAGGTAATCTAGCCAGACTTTAGCCTACTTTGTTTCAAGAAAGATATCACGAGCTAATTCCAATAAAAAACTCTTCATGAATAAAATTCATTCCTACCCAGGTTAACCAGACGTTGATAAATGAGAGGTTACATTTAGTAATGTCTTTTTCCACGTTTGCAACGAAGGTATAGCAAAGGTCACAGTTGTCATCTGTCATTTTGTATTGTGACGGGAAAATAAGCTGTATTGCAGGAAGGCGCAACTATTTATTTTTTTGTTTTTCTTTTCTTTTCGTCAGCCAGCCTTTTGTTTCGTAAGTTTTTTTTTTTGTTTTCGCAGTTCTTTTGTTTTGTTTCTTCGTGGTACTCGGTGATATAAAGTTGAAGCGAAACACTTGAAGTATACTTACAATAAACAAGATAAAGCGGATAACATTGTAATACTCTGGCAATAGCCAACTACTGTCGGTGTAAGTTTAACGTGTCTTTGGTGATTATGTTATTTTGCTACATGGCCCATTGAACTAAGCATGGTCTCACTGAGACATATTATAGAAAATGTATATGTCATTGAAAATGCAAATATACCAATTGAAATCTCTTTAAATTGAACAAATAAATATTACAGAACACTTACAACATTGACACGGGAACACTGTTTTAAGCTTTCACTGTTTATAAGTAAATTTACATAAAAAGAGGGTACACAGATTTGTCTGCACCTGACAATTTATTTAATTATTATTTAACTTTTTTTTTCGGCTTCACTTCAGGCTAAGGGCAAAAAAAAAAAGGTTTTTGTATAGGTATATGGTTGATGAAATGAAATTTAAGAAGTGAAAAGCGACATTAAAGAAGTTGAAATAAGATTCAGTTAGTACTCAAGTATTTTCATTCTTCAAACCTTCCAGATTGATTAATTTGACTCTTCGTCATTTTCTATCGATGGTGAATTACATTTTACATATGACAGCAGATTCATTAATTAAAAAGATTCGACTGATAATAAGACACGATTCGTGTATGTAATAATACAGGGTGGAGACGACAATGCGATAATAAATTAAACTGTATGTAACTCATGACGTTCCCAGTCTGCATACAAAAATTCAATCGAAAATTACTGGATATTTTCGATTGAATTTTGTATGCAGTTTATTCACAGGACGTTATTTTTCATTTTTAGCATTTTCTACATAGTGTAGATAATAGGCTACCACCGACAGGTTAACGAATCCCGCATCGGTATAAACGTTAAACACATGTTGCCAACTCGCTACTTCAAAAACCTTGGCCAAAATTGTCGTATTGTCGTCTCCACCTTGTATACACCATTCTTGTGATAAAGTAATGACGTGACGATTTAAAAACCATCACATTCTCCCGTCATCATAGCAAATGGTGATAATGATGCCGACGACACCTATAAATGTGAACGTAACGTTTATCAAACGGTAGATTGTCATCGCATTATGGCTTGTCAATCAGACACTAATATAACATAAACATTTAAGGGTAAGTCTGATAAATATCTTGGCTATTGTTATGCTGGGTATATACACGAAGCGACTCGATGGCGATTTCAAAATCTCACGTCCGTACTCAGATTTTAGCTGTCAAAATCTTTCCGCGAGGTATTGTTAGAATCTCCAGCGACTCGCCAGTGTGCAGTGACTAAAATGGTGCTAAACTAAAACTAATATGTGAACATTTGTTTTTTGAGAAAGCAGAACAATTGATTTATTTCTAACTTGTCATAAGTTTAAGGGTTGGTCAATGTGGATATTTATTTATTAATACATTAAATACCAATTGACATACATAATTACTTTTATGGGTCATAATATAATCTTTCAAGCGCGATATAGATAATATTATTGGGAGTAAGATCTCAGCATAACGATATAGCAAAAAGTTCAAATTTGATTGGCCCATATTCCAGCTACTCAAAATTGAAAATATAAGCAGACAATAACTTTTATAAATAATTTTCTGGCAGCTTAGTCCAAATAAAAGCACATCTACTACAAAAATGATTATCATTCATGACATTTTAACCCTTTATGCCCGTTTTTGTTTCACATGATGGCACAAAAATACATGTCTAAATAAAAGCGCATTTTCGAGTTTGCAACGGTAGGAACTGCGTCGAAAGTTAAAGTACGGCCTAACTCATCATCTGCCTAGCCTTTTCCCAACTATGTTAGGGTCGGCTTACAGTCTAACCGCATGCAGCTGAATACCAGTATTTTACATGGAGCGACTGCCTATCTGACCTCCACAACCCAGTTAGTACTAGGTAATACGATACCCCTATCTAACCTAAACGAATGTTTAGTTGACGATTACCTAGTGATATTTACCGAAAGCGGTCATAAGTATCAATTGAAGTTTAAATACAAGGTGTAAACGGGCCGTTCACAGAGCCGTCAACCAAGTGTTCTGTACATCAAACTTAGTATCACTAAGCAAAAATTACTGCTGGAAAACGACTTTGTTTTTCGGGGTGAAACATCACGTTTCACGGTAGGACGCAAAGTAACGGACTCAAAAAATTGTGCTGGTGGGTGCATTGAATAGTACAGGGGTCGAGGCGCTATTTAAAGTAAAGTTATACCAAGAAAAACTTGAATTAAAAAAAAAAAAACTTGTTACTAGAAGATTCCCAGGTATGGTCCAGAACAAAAAAAAAAATCACAATGACGAGCAGAACAATTGCCTCTAGGTTTCGTTAAGAGTGTATTTACACCCTTTACTTGTCGTTCATGAGAAGTTCTATTCGCATTTGTTTGTGTTCATTATTGAAATCAACTAAAAAGTAGCTGTTTATATGTAGTATCCGATATTTAGAGACTTTTGTATGGTCAACTTCCAAAAATACTTACATAAAAGTTACTTTGTGGAAATAATATTGCGTTAGTTATAATAAATTGAAAGTAAATACTTACCACCATTAGTTAAATCTCTGTGACGAGATTCCTACTGTCTACACGCTTTCTCATCTTGACATTTTATGCACCATAATCATCCATCAAGCCTTCTTCCAACTATATTGGGGTCGGTTTCAATCTAACCGTATGCAGCTGAGCACTAGTATTTGAGCCACTGCCTATCTGACCACCACAAGTAAATAAGTCTTACCTAGGGGTAGTACCCAGGTACTACGATACCCCTAGGTAAGACTTATTTTACGCACTATACCAGGCGTTAATAAATGTATTGACTTTCTTTATATCAGTTCTAGTAAAAGTCCTAAACCCTTCATTTAGAATCTACAGCGATTCGTAATTAATTGACGGAGTGATTTTTTTTTTGTCAACTCAGCGTTCAAAAACTGGTTATCGAATCAATAGTACTCATCCGTGTTTCTCAGTTACGGCGACGGTGGACCAATACGTTTAGTATAAGTGTAAATCATTAGGGAATATCTGTCAAATTAATTGCTTTCAGGGGGCCTACCATAACGCCTTAAAGCAGGAGTAATTCCAGTGTGGGAAAGAGATGGCGCTAGACGACCTGTATAACTCTGTCTCTTTCCCACAATGGAATTACTACTGCTTTAAGACGTCATAGTTACCCCCCAGGTACCTCTTTGACAGATAATTCCTTTATATGAAAACTCTCGAGTCGTGGACGTTTATGTCAATTTATAACGAACTGTAACTGTCAATGTGATTGAAGTAGGCGGAGTTGAGTGAAATCAAGGAAATTACTAAGAATACGAATTTAAGATGTGTATTGAGATTGGTTGTGAATTATTATTATAGGTATTTAATATAAAAAGTAAAGTAATTAGAAAGCTTTTAATTTTCCCTTTACACGTGCTAATAATTCAGCAGTTAGATCAAAAATGAACTAATGTGGAAATGAGCGTCACAAAGTCTCTTTTACATAGACCATTAAATAGGGATTGGGCTTTAGTAAATGAAAATCATTAAATTATTTACATACATTTAATCATTGCCTATTATATCTATAATATAGCGACTTAACAAGATGAAAACCTTCATAGATTCTGGGAGCACAAAACATTTGATTAGAACAATATATATATGATATAATAAACCTTTTATTTAGAAACATAAATAAAGAACAACGGTAAATATGACTAGAAACTCTAAGGGCTACTACAGACAAACCAGCGACTTCAGGTTTTTGATCAAAATAAAATTGTATTTTATTTTCATGTGACATATATTTTGTAGTAACCCTTATTTAATCTAGTAACAACAATATATAAAGTTTTATTTTATATAAAACAAAGCTATTCAATCGTTCCGAAAGAGCACATAATAGGTGTTTTTAATTCGGATTAAACCGGCAGAGAAACTTGTAAGATTCATTAGATATGACTACTAGATATGCTATATAATAATGAATAAGTGAATAATTTCATTCGTTGTTATTAGAAATAGTATCTAAAGATTGAAAAGTTCTAGTAAACTTGAGCCTTAGTAATAAAACGTGAATTTGAAATTGTTCCACTATTAAAGAGAAATATGTAGGAATTATTTCTATCATGAACACATACACACGTAAAATGAAAATTTATTTATTAAACCTCTGATCCACAAGCGAGAGTGCTCACATAATTCAGTTTAAACATTACTCCATTAGTGTTTCAATGTGACCTCGAACGATTACTGTTAAAGTTCTCGTGAAATTGGTCACAAAATCTAAACCTAGTTCGTTATCCATTGAGCTTTCCTTAACAAGGAGCCGAGACGATCTCAGTTGTGACTCGTGAATGGATCAAAGGCTGGAAGATATTGACACATAAAGGGGTCACGTACTCGGGCTTCCGAAGCTTCAAATAGCTTAGCTTCATCGCTGCGATAACTAAAACGCCCGTCTGAGAGACCCTTAGAAGCCGAACCTCGTCATTTTATTACTTCTATTTTTATCAATGGAATGTAAGACGGTTTGTCTGTGAGAATCTTCATCTCTCCAATTTTCTCGTGGTGAACGAGGCGTGTTGTAAACTGCTGTGCTTAGAAGCTAGTCCTGCCGAATATAAAGTTTCCGGGAGCGTTGGGGTCTTCGGTGGAGAAGTACTCCTTCCATAGCTCCTGGAACTCTTCCCATGAGACGCTGCTTTTACCCTGGTGAAGAGAATTTGGGAATGAGCTTTTGAATAAGAACATCGCACCTATATCTGGTACGAAAACGGTGGAATTCTTATTGATTACAAATCAAATTGACTTTGAATTTGCGCCCACTCTAAACCTATCAATCAAAAGACCATGAGATAAATAGAATCGTCTACAACTCCTACGCTTGTGTCAAACTTTTTCTAATTTTGTTCTTGAACCCATTTGATAGACAGGTAAATAACCAAAACAAAAAAGTTCAAAAAATTCCATGACTGATATACTCTCAGATCAGCATACAAATGTAAACAAGCAACCGGTCTATTAATGATCAGTAAACAAAGTTAAATGAAAATTTCGTTGTTGACGTAAATCGTTGGAACTCTCCCTCGCTCCATCAGCCGAGTCAACATTTCACAGAATTTATGCCCCCAATTCACTCGAATAAAATTGGAGCCATATAAAATCGAGACTATGCAAAAATGAGTTACAAATGTACGACCCATTAACAAAAAAGTGTGAATATCACATATTATTTGGAGGATTTGAATGGATATCAGAAAAACGATTTGAATTGAGTATTGTGCTCAATTTTATAAATCTCGGAACATTATTCATACCGGTATAAAATGAGAATGATTTGATTTTTGACGCAAGTACCTATTTGTATTCGTTGAGTGTACATTTTTCTTTGACACGATAGGGTTCTAGTCGTATAAAAATATCACTGGCTGGGGCTGACTACTCCAGACAAATTAATAATTCATATAGCTCAAAATAAAAACATAAAGAAGAATGGTGAACCAAAAACCCATTATTCATTGCCAAAAAAAATCTGATTTTACCTGAACCTACATAAAAACGAGTTCCTATAAAATTAGATTTTCATGAAAATAAAATTAAGGCTATATTCTCGTGCCCAAGTCTAATAAGGCTCCAAAAATAAGTAATAAAATAATCTAGAAATCACTCAACATAATTCTTAATAGTTAGTACCTTGTCGTGACAGAGAATAAACTAGAAATTATAGAGAGAAATCACGCTAGTACCTACTACAGCAAAAATAACGATAGCAGATCCTAATTACTTCTCGGCCTGAATTCTTGATAGTAATCTCCCATGAAAGGAGACTAACGGTTAGTAGTGACCGTAAAGTCTGGGAAATTACCTGTAACGAATGGAAATGTTCCATCTATTCTTGAGTCGATGGGAGTAAGTAGCAAAAGTTAAAATTAGTTACACTTCGTACGAAAATAGCGTGTCCATAAAAAACGATGTAAAATAAACGCGTTTGAAAATGACTCAATTATAGTGAGTCAGAATTACTTGAATGCATTATTATTATTATCAATACGGTATCCAGATCTTCTCCATTGTCTGTAATCACCTGCCATCTTTGAGGCATTGAGTCAGACGATGAGGAGTGAATGCACCTTTACAGTGGCCTCCAAAAATAATTTGAAATTATTCACTTCAGATGTTACGTTGCTGTATCACGTCAAATCCTAGTTTCAAATGTTTGAACTTAGGCGTTAATAGTTACTAACTAACGCAACTATCTATGATATGAGATTTAAAAAAAAAATATTTGACATACAGTTTTTGTGCCCATCCTTCGTTCCCTAATTTCCTTTAAAATATCTCAACCTACCTTAGCCATCTTAGCGAAGGCGACCTTACACTCCTGAGGGTCGATGCCATAAGAGGAGCAGACGGTAGTAAACTCGTCATTGTCGATAGTGCCATCAGCGCTGGCATCCTCCAGTTGGAACATGAAATGGCAATACAGTTGCTGCCATTTCAGTGCAGCTGACGGGTTCTGGGCGTAGTCGTTCCACATAGATGTCCATTCTTCCACGGAGACCTGGAGGATTAAAAGGTTGAAATGGTTGCTTGACCACTGTTCTTGTTAAGGCTCCATCCGGTACATTTTTTAAATTAATGAAATTTAAAAAAGCACATGAAGCTGTACATTTCCATTTTATATTTGTTTTTTAAAGCTTGATTGGCCGTCGTGCGTACAAAAATAAATGGAACAAATAATATAGGAAACATAATCAAGCTATAATGTTCTCACTCCTGGGGACTATGGTCGGAAAATTAAAGCATTATTTTTTTTACAGAGAAAACAATGCTGTACAAATTTTCCTTCTCAAATCCTCTGCTAATAAATCAACATGTTAAAGAAACGATTTAGTATTTTACATGTTGATTTACTAGCAGATAACTTCCATTTGGTTTTCGTAAACATTTGGATGAAATCGCTAATATTGTCCTCTTAACTGTGGCGGCCATTTTGTAAATGAGCCTCTTTTTCATGATCCTCTAATCATTCCCATTTTGGTTAATATTATATAATAGATCGCCTTTACGAGATGTGCCTATGAAAATTAGAAGGGGCTCATTTATTTAAAAAAAGCGATCACAATCAGGATATAATTTTTTTTTTAGAGGTCTTTTAAAATATCACCAATATACCTACATTTATTTCATAGCAAAAAACCTTGAGGAACTTAATCGACCTATCATGTTTCGCAGCCTCTTTCAAAACTTGCTGAGCACGTTACCACTAAACTAATAAGTAGACTCGATAGTGACAACAATTGATGGAACAAGTTCACGTGAACTTTGGAAACCCCTCGAGATTTCGAAGGGTTAAGTCGTGTGTGAAGTTTGGCGTTTTTGTGGTCCAAACTTTTGACTTATTTTATGTGAATTCGACTTTGTTGTGTGATAGAAAAAAAGTATATTTGTTAAAGGAATTATTTATTATAAAAATATATTGTTCTAACTATGTATTTTCTATTTTTTTTTTAATACATTAATAGTAAATTAGATAAAGATAAAGTGTTCCTTATTTTGTAATATCTATAAATAAGTGAAATAAGTTGTGACGACTTTATTCATGAATAATAATACCAGCTATTACTGTCCCACTGCTGGGCAAAGGCCTCTTCTCAAAGAGAGAAGGCACAGTTTACTAAAATATTTAAGACTAAACTACATAGAAATTAATCAAAACCGCTGTACATTACATTATTCTCCGCTCAAACTAAGATCACAAGATTTATGAACGGTGGAAGCTCGCATGATTAAACCGTTTCGGGCTTAGAGACCTCCACGAGAATTACCAGCTCGACAATTTACATACTTCATACCGTATCAAACAAAGCTTAATATATCGAGGGTGAAAATATGAAATGATGTAAGGGACATTGAGTGCTATGTTGGGTTTGCCACGTTCGGCTCACCACCGAAAGTTGAAAACAAAACAACACGCCCTAAGTCACTTTCGTCATTTCGAGTTCACGCTGTGGATATTATAACGAACTGACGCATGACGTTTAAAAGCAGTGAGGGCAGTTTGAACAATAAGTGAATTACGGAGCGAAAATTCTAATAAAGCCCCACCGCGGTGACAATGCTTGAAAAAATGGACGCGTAATTAAGCACGGTATTTCACCGTCAGGTCATTTGGCTAACTCCGAGCGCTGAAGGGTTAATAAATGTGATCAGGTATAATTAAAATTTATGTACACAATTGTTACTGTACACATATTTACATACCTACGTTATATTTATGAATTTTATGGGAAAAACAAAATTTGATCACAGTTTACTAGTAAACAGTGTTACAAGAAAACAAAGGCGACAAGGCTTTATCTGACCTGAAAATCAACCTCCACAAGGACTCACGATTGGGCCTTGAAAATAGAGGCACAAAATTTAATAAAGGCGCCCTTTATTTAAGAAATTATAGCTGCCTTTTGTCAGATGAGACACTTCACTTTTATTAGACATTGCTGCAAGTAATCTCTTGTAATGATAGTAAAATTTCGTTCGCACGATATATTGAAAATGTTAGAAACTGTTCAACTAGATGGAAATGAAATTTCGTTTCATAATTCCCCGAGGCGCTAGACAGCTCAGAGAACGAGGGAATAAAAAAGGTAAAGTTACCGGGAAAAATGTCCAAGACCAGTTTGAATCATTGCCAAAAAATAAATAGCATCAAAAAAATCGTTACCGGAGAGGTGGCAAAAAAGTCAATTTTGCAAGAAAAACAATTTGAAGTTTTAAATTCCGTTCATTTTCTTGGGTATTGCTGTTTTCCATTTTTATGGGCTTAAAATGTAAAATGAGAACTAACGAAAAATAATCGAGCTCGAGGCGTCCCTAGTGTTTGATAAGAGCCGAGAAAATGGCTGCTACTTACAGGTTGAAGACAGCGGTGTATCAAATTCTGTGTCTGATTGTGTGTGTAACTGTGTAGGTATTTTGAGATAGTGTTTTTTCAAATAAGTTCCTCATAGGAGGTGCTCAGTGTTAAAACAGTGATTTTTACACAACTAAAAATACCTAAGTGGGGCTTGGAGTTATCACCGAGTAGTAAATTTTTTGTCCACATATTGACAATTGGTGCACTCATTGCCTAAAGTTACCTGTCCGTCTTTGTTGGAGTCAGCTCTCTTCCGAAGTCCATCCCAGATCTTGATCATGATCTCACGCGTCTCCGTGTTCTTGGGGTCACCTGGCTTCCATCCTCGGAGGTGGCAGATTTTCTGTACAGAAAGTAGAAGGATAGGTAATAGAGATAGGAGATGAATACCTAAGTACTTATGCCTCCTAATTTAATAGTTAAATTACGGATCTTCCAAGTATTCCTACATTTTAGTAGTTACCACTAAAATCCTTCGCATGAACCCAAAACTATTACTCGTCACGGTTCAATCCCAATCCCACATGTTCCCCCAGTTACCGATTGATTAATGTTTACCGAAAATACCGAGATGAATGATGAGAAAATTATTGCTATTATCGTCGCCTCACTTTGGCTACCAATCAATATGTCCATCTCCATAATGGAAGCCAAAATAATCGATGATGTTTAAATTAGTATCGATTGTAATCAATCAAATGTACTGGCCACTTAGAAATCTTTAAAGATATGATGCCATAAGTTCAACGGTCAGGTGCATATTGAAATAGGAAGTGACCTAGTTTTTTCTAACTGCCCTGAAGCGAAATGATGTAAATATTTTTCTAATGGTGGATAAGTTTGAGGTGGGACGAATCGCATGTGACTAAAAGAGTGATGAATATAAATGTTGATGGATGGAGAGGGAGAGGAAGATCAAG
Source organism: Noctua comes (assembly GCA_963082995.1). NCBI lineage: Eukaryota > Metazoa > Arthropoda > Insecta > Lepidoptera > Noctuidae > Noctua > Noctua comes. The sequence goes on from OY720270.1 coordinate 16,629,049, forward strand.
AAAACGATGGATGGATCGTTTGAGGAATTATATGAAAGAAAAGGGAGTAATTATAGCGTGATGGTTGACAGGGAAGAATCGAAGAAAACAACGTGTTGCGCCGACCGCAAGTTACATGGGACAAGGACAGGAAGATGATGGATAGCTTCAAATATGTTTAAAGAAATAATGTTAAATAATCGCCGTTCGTTATCCAGTATCGAAAGAGGTCGTGTTGTGTGTTTATACTGCATGGAACACTAGGTACGATTTTGAAAATGAGTGATGGAGAATATTGTTTTGCTTACATTTGATTAGTATCGTATTCAAATGTCATTGTTAACAAAAACTTAAACGCTTTAAGATGGACCTACAAATTGCCAAAAACGTAAGAAAATTCGAAATTGAATTTGATTTTTTTTTAATTTTTGTTTTGATTTTGATTTGGGCTACCAGGGTAGCCCGCGAAATTCAAATTTGGTTATACTTATAACGCTTAATGATACACATTTTGAACGTAGGGTAGTCCTAAAATTATAAGATTTTAAACTATAGGTAAGGGCCTGCGCAGACGACGGACTTTTTGTCCGCCGGATAGAAATGACCATTCCTGTTCATTGGTTGTTGTGTTGTTTTTTCATCTATTGGTTGACGTCCATTGGTTGTTGCAAATTGTTCGCAGACAAATTGTCCATCGTCTGCGCAGGCCTTAATGGTCACCAACTCGGATAAAGATTCAAATCCCTACTAGCTTTGCATCCTTGGAACCAAGAAGATCCAGTAAACGATCCTGCCTACATTTTCATTGAAAGTGTAGCCAAGTACAAATACATACCTTAGCCTTGGCTTGCTTTGGAGCGGTTCTGCAACTCACAAACCACGAACCTCACTTACAGATAAACCAACGTGTCGGAAACCTACGTGGTTTACTGAGCAATATCTTTGGTGCGGTCGAAACTAACCCGTAATATATGTCTATTGGCAATCGTGGAATCTGACTCGACTGTATCCTACTATATGTTGTGACCTGCGATCTCAATGCAGAGAAATATAATGTGTTTTGAATTCGAATAATGAGGATCATCCGATGTTTGATACTTCGAATTCAGTTGACTAGGTACACATACTTAGTTTTATCGCGAAAAACAATTTAGCTGTTCTCTTCATTTTGAGAATTTGTGCTAACTCAAATGTTTCCTGATAGCACCTGAGTCTTTTTTGAGAGGTTTAGGGTGTAAAGTACTAATATGATATTTAAAAAAAAAATAGTATTATACTATAAAGATTCAAAGATTGACTGCTTCGTTGATCTAGTGGTTGCAAGCGCGACTGCTGAGCTTGAGATCCTGGGTTCGATTCCCGGGTCGGGCAAAGTGTTTCATTTGGTTTTTCCATCAGGAATTTCGCAGTAACTGTCACAGAGTCTGGAATTGTTCTCGGTTGCTGGCAATAGGCTCGCCACCTATTACATGGGACTTAAACATAACTGGCAAAATGTGGGTGTACTGTTAGGTACACCTCTGCCTATCCCTTCGGGGATTACTGGCGTGATGTTATGTGTACAACTAAGATTGTACAGAAGAACTCATGTGAAAATTCTGGCTCGGACCTTTCAATTTTCGCGTCGTCGGTACATAAAAACTCCGTATCAAAAGGCCCTGGAATTTGTGCCAAATTCGCCCTAAAGAAATTTTAATATTACAAGATTAAAATAAAGAACTGACCTCTATAGCCAGTTCAAAATCTTTCCTCTCTATCGTGCCGCTCTGATTGACATCTGAAAAAAAGGAAAAGTTTTAACAAGCCCTATAAAAACTTCCTTTTAAAACTCAAAGAAATATTCTTTTATGTAACTTTACCAAAGAAAACGTTGAACACGTAAAGGAGCTTCTTCCGCCGGAATTCGGAGATAGACATGTTTTTTAATCTGTAACAAAGAAAAATAGGATTAGCACAGGACTTAAGCAGTTTGAGAAAAAAAAAAACTTAAGAATTTGCCAATTTGCCCACCTAGAAGTTCCAAGCTTAGTTGGAAATATTTATATTTTTCCTTTATTTATTATCTCTACATATCATTTATATTTTTAGTAGATAGTAGTAATATAAAAACATTTAAAAATATAAAAAATAGTAGCCCACCGGCATCGGGAACAGGTTCCGAGCTACCGGTGGTTAGGGCTCTTGAGAGAGGAACCTCCTAACGATACGCGCCGTGTCCAGAAGTACTGCTTTCTGAATCAAGCCCTGATACAGCTGCCAAGCGAGAGCCTCCTCAGATGTTGGTCGAGGCTATTGGCTATTAAGCCATTGGCCGTTTATTTATTATATTTTTATTATTATTTAAATTTAGTTAATATTATGAGATCCCACTTTATCTTTGAAGTAGCTTCTATTATAAATTTAGCAAGCTAGCCACGTATTTTTTTAATACATCATCATCATTTCAAGCGAAAGACGTCCACCGCTGGACATAGGCCTATCCCAAGTGTCGCCACATTGACCGGTCCCGTGCGACTCGCATCCAGCGGATCCCTGCAACCTTCACTAGGTCATCGGTCCACCTAGTGGGAGGGCTTCCAACGCAACGTCTTCCGGTGCGCGGTCGCCACTCCAGAACTTTCGGCCCCATTTTTTTAATACCCTTGTTCATTAAAATTAATTATAAGAACCATACATATGATGCTGTGAGATGATATATGTACCATATTCATGACGAGCATTTCAAATCCACTGTATGAAATACTTTATTTATAAATTCAGAATGTATTAATCTACATAACATTGCTTTCCATTCTTGGACGAATCTAAAACCCAATTAAACTGAAGTTACACAGAAACAAGAATACATTAACAGGTCGTTCATGTTCCGGTTACAACGTTGGATAGCTTCCAAAGACTCTAATGGCCGTCAATGGACCAGCGAAGGCCATTATTTCGACCAATCGAACCACAACAACGCAATCAGCTATCCGTGCAAGTTTATATAACGTGTTACGGAAGGGGTAGCATTTACAGCGTATACGAGAAAGGTGCGGTCAAAGGAATCGGGCGGAAGCGGTCCAAGTAGCGTCTAAAGTCTAAGTCGCTCTTAAATAAAATGAACAAAAAGCATTATTTTATCCCTTTTTAAGCGATTTCCTTGAGCTTTGGTAACTGAAAAGCATCACACACAACAAGAGATCTGAGTAACCTAGAATCAATAAATTTTCTTGGACCAGAGTCTCTAGAAGTCTGCAAGATCTCCTTTCAGGGTGTGATTCAGACCATTAAACTGAACCATTTTCTCCATGGGATTACCATAGCAACTGAAAAAAAAATCTCTGGTACACGCTGTAGATACATATTCTTTAGGACGTGGAGAACAGAAGTAAAGAGAGGCATATACCCAGCAGTGGTTCAAGTCAGGCTGTGGATGATGAGGATGATTTTTTATAAATGCTACAATATTATTATATGCTATTCGACGGCACGGTTGGCGCAGTGGCTGAACGATTGACTGCTGCGCTTCGTGTCGCGGGTTCGATTCCTGCACGGAACAAATATTTGTATGGCCTACAGGTAGTTGTTCCGGGTCTGGCTGTTTGTGTATGTGAATTTAAATGTTTGTAAACGCACCCACGATACAGGAGACATTCCTAGTGTGGGGCAAAGTTTAAAAAAAAAAAAAAAAAAATTGCGGTTTTTGTCTCAAATGATCCAAAAGGCGGCTGACAGAAAACGAACTTGAACGAGAAATATTCGATGATTTTTGCGCGTCGCTAGTTACACTGTTAAGTTAATATTGTTAAATAATGGAGGGCGCACAAAAATGAGCTTATATAATATTGATAAAAATATTTGGCTCCATCCTGATGTGAAGTATGTAGGTGGTAGGTAGATGCATTTATGCAAGATTATTTTCTCAGTTTGGTAAGTAATCGCCACAGGCGAAAACATTTTTTTATTTTGGATTTTTAGCGAATATACAGGGTGGCAGCAACAACGACGCACAAACGTTTACCAAGTTCTACACGGTCAAAATGTATGGAAGACGTGTTTTATTTAAATTATCGATGAATAAAATCTGTGTGTCCCCCCCACACAGATTTTTTTCTTCGCTAATTTATAAACCACGTATTCAGAATAATGTTCTGAAAACGTGGTTTAACCGTTTGTGTGTCGATGTCCCTTCCGCCCTGTATAGCTAATTTGAAACTAGCTAGTAATAAAATCCGTATTAAATTCCCGTTTAAATAATCACAATAGCACCCTGGTTTGATTAAAAGGCATTAATTAATATTAAAACGATTTGGGATACACAAATGATATTATAATAACGGGGCACAATAATAGGGCAACCCAACCGGAGGCAATATCTCAGACATTTACATACACAAGTCATTATCTTTGAATATTTACTTTAGTGTTATTGTGTTAGCTTAGGAGTAATCTTATATTCGGTATTTCATTATTTTATCAAACAAATATAGTAACGCAAAGGAAACAGTTTCACCATTAAGGCTGAACAATAGGCTACAACAATAAATCTGCATGCTTTTGACAATCAATGTCAAAAACTTCTCAAAAATGCTGGTTATTTTTTGACAGAATGAGACTGAGAGTAAGTTCTTAAAATACGGGTATTGTCCCCCATCTGTAGGCATGGTACATGGCCATTTTACACTTAGAAACACAAGTAGGCCAAGATTTTGTAACAATGTTTTGATTTAAAAGAGTGTCCATGGAGTTTTTTGCCTATTCTTCCCCGTAGAGGTTTACTCTTTAATAGGCAACTACAGAAATTTCACAAGATATTATGCCTTGTGACTGGGACTGTAGCTTCCTTCTTTTGTTTTTTTTTTGACATTCAGAAGTGCCTGCAGTGGTCTAATTGAAATAAAGGCTTTGTGTTTGAGTTTGGTCTTGTACTCAGACCCTTTATTTTTTATATCATTAGATATCATCATCTTTCTCTTGCCACTATTCTAAATATTTTGGGGTCAGCGCAGCATGGTCTTCTTCTTCCATACTTCACTATTACTAATAATTATATATTTTATTTTATTTTAATAAATATTTTATATATTTTTATAATATTATACTTCACCCAGTCCATCCATCGTTTCTTTTGTCTTCCTCTAGAAATTTTCAACAAACTATGTTATCAGGCCAAAAAAGGCCACTACTCACACAGAAAGAAACCTTTGTACAAAAACCTCAAACAAACAACACAAATAATAGTTGCTCACATTTGTAAATGTAAAGTGCTCTGTGTGCTTTTGTTTTTATGTCGTGTGTTTTTCTTACTCTAAGGAGATCCCTTTCAATCCCAGTTAATGAATATTAAATAGAATGTTGATTTAGGATAGTTTCATTATATCAATAATTGAATTGAATAATGGAACGTGTTTTTTGTGAGTATCATTAAAGACAACAAGACGTAGCTTTGGTATTATAATACGAAATTGTAAATTCAAAAAATTGCCAGATAGTTTTGTTCATGCAAAAAATTAACGTTCTTTCAAAAAATGTCAAAGTTTATGTTCAAAAACGTAAAGTACTCGAGTCTTTATAGAAGGCAGTCCTTTGTAAAAATCTACTTATAATCTAAAGAACCCACCTTTTAAATTTTCTGTTTGCTTTCTATCAAGTCACGGAGTATTTAGGTAACATAAATTTATAACTGCACGATATATTTGTAATAGCATCTCATATATTTTAAATGAATTGTTTGTGTGTTTCTATGAGAATACATTCAAAGCAATTTTGTGATAGCAGAAAAAGAAAAAGTTGCTGGGAAACGACTTTTTTTGGGATGAAAAATCACGTTTTACGATAAAACTCAATGTAACGCACTCAAAACATTGTGCTAATGGACGCATTGAATAGTATGGGGGTCAAAGAGGTATTTAAAGTAAAGCCAAAACCCACCTAAACCTTAATAACTAGTATTTAAAAAAAACTTGTGAAAGTATTGGAACTTTTTTTTTTAAAAAAAAAACGTTGCCCCACGCTAGGAATTTCTCCTGTATCGTGGGTGCGTTTACAAACATTTAAACTCACATACACAAACAGCCAGACCCAGAACAACTATCTGTAGATCACACGGTCACGGTTTCGGTCTTTGACCACCAATATCTCCGTAACTAGAAGGTTTCCAGGTATGGTCCAGCAGAAAAAAATTATCGCAATGACGGGATCGTTAAGGGTCTATTTACACCCTTATATGGTATGACAAATAAATATACTGCTTTAATAAACACAACTTTCATCCCATCTTTTCACTCCAATTCAACATACACGCGCCGTCCTGAAAATCTAATCACACAGATTCTCGCTGCATGATTAAGTTACCTGGCTCAGTAGCCAGTGCCATTACTAAGTCGGAATTAACTCGGGTAGGGTAGAATTAACTACAGACCTACCCGTATCAACATGACTGACGGTGAAGAGACCCGTCCTTAGGATTTGCCCACCAATAAAACTGTAATGAATGGAATTCTGGAATAGAACAGTCTTTGGGTACTTTTGATGCAAAAATGTCTGAATTTTTAACAGCATCAGTGTAACCTCTACCTTATTGTTACGAGAATAAAAATCATTGTGACGAGCAAAGCCAATATCACTGCGGAAGCACTTACTGTAGACGTTACTAACTTGGATTTGTCATAAAAAATAAAAATAAATAAATTTATTTCAGAAAAAATTAAAACAGACACTTTAGCTTCACAAAAACAATTTTCAAATAAAAATGAGCATTTCTGACATAAGTGAATCGTTGGAGCCTGTACTAATGATTAAAAATCATTGTAAGAGAGGTCTTATTTGGCTATATTTGCACAATATCTTCGAGCAGTTTTACCTGTTCGAGTCGTTTTGGTTCAGCCCCCCGTACGATGAGATGAAAATCAACGTTGCTGAGGAGCCTGTTGTTAGTTTTTGGCCTTTTTTCCCCTGCCCGAAAGGCTCCTGTCTGAAACTATTCATAGTATAGTTTTAGCATTCTCTCATGACGCCCTACCCTCTCAACTTTAAATTTTTCATGAATATGCTTGCTGAAAAACCCTCTGTGCTACCAAGTTACTGTCAAGTTGTTTTAAGGATGTACGGATAAATAACATACGGCTTGGAACACTGACAATTCTATACAAGGTGTAACATAATAAACGCAAGACCTCCCGTGTGGTCTCTCGCACCATGAAACTAAACATCTTTTGTTCTACGAGTTCTTGAAATTCGCAAAAAAAAAAAAATTCTATTGGATCTGACGCAATCGGCTGATCCACATGTATTGTAAAACTAAAAAAAAAGTTATGAATTTCCAAAAGTCATAGAACAAAAGTTGTTCAGTTTCATGGTCTGAGACACGACACGAGAGGTCTTGCGTTTATTATGTTACACCTTGTATAAATACTGTCCGTGTATGTCTGAGCCAATTCACAATGTCCATACCAATTTGACTGAATCTTTATTGTGATAGACTTCAGGTCGTCTTAACTTAAAGTTAGTTGTTCGAGAATTCTAAAGTACTTAAGTTGAATAAACAAACTTGACATCGAACAGTAAAACAGTTCAAGTAGCTAAATAATTCATTCTAACAGTCTCATCAATTACGAATGATAACATAGTAAGGTACGGTAGGCCTCCAAGGGTACCTTTGACAGCGATAGGGACGTAAATTGCTCTAATGGAGGCGCAGAATTAGTACCGCTGGGCCCTCAAATATGAGATGGGACTTACGATAACTCATGAAACTACAGGCTGTGAAAGTTCTGGATAATTAGGAGCTTTTTAAATAAATTGTAGGGCATAGTTTTTAATAACAGCCGCTCGGATCGATCTTCAGGTTAAACTGGGTGACCACCCACTATATACCGAGTTTCCTCCTTGCCTCAAAAGCACGTTACACCGTTGGCCCCGTCTGTCAATTATAGATCTTTGACAGTCGTTATAGGTAGTCAGTGGCCCAGTTTGACAATCACTCTTCCCAAAGGGGTATCGTATTACCCTTACCCAGTATTAACTGGGTTGTGGTAGTCAGATAGGCAGTCGATCCGTGTAAAGTATTGGTATTCAGCTGCATCCGGTTAGACTGGAAGCCGACCCCATCATAGTTGGAAAAAGGCTACACAGATGATGTTGGGTATTGTTTTTACCAGTGATGTGCAAAGGCTATCCAAATATCATCATTATATTCCTGCCCTTATATTACTTGGTGTCGGCGAAACACATTTTTTCTCCCATTCTTCCCTCTCAACCGTCATGCTATGATTTACTTCTGTTTATTTCATATAGGTACGAGTATATGATTCCTTTTCTTTGGTCTTCCTCTCCCTCTCCAGCTATCAGCGTTAATATTCATCACTCTTTTAGCCATATGCGTTTTAACTGTCATGAGGACAGTTAAAACGCATAGCACAGCTATTATAATCGACCACATCAGAACAATAAAATTAATCAAGCAATATGTTATAACGAGCTTTGATAACAATCGTTATCCAAATACAAATTGTAGCCAGTATTTGATGCCAATTAAGTCGAATTTGGTTTGTTCGGGCGTCGAAACTATTCCTGACCGACACGTAAACCATTGATGATTATTGCGCGAATTGGCGTAATACAATGCATGGTCGAAATAGCAATATTATTGTGTACTTATTTAGCAAATCTGTTACTATGTACAGAGCTTCAATAATGGATGTGAAAGTACCCTTTTCGAAGGCGAAAAGCACTTGTTCTAGACTATAATATTCCGGGGAGCCTTCTAGTTACGGAGATATTGGGGCTATTTCACAAGTTTTTTGTAACTAAAAGTTTTTAATGTTATAACTTTCCTTTAAATCCCTCCACGTCCCCGTGCTATTCAATGCATCCAGCAGCATCATGTTTTCAGCCTTATAGCTCAAGGCATAATGTTCAAAAGTGGTTGACCGTCAGTGAGTGCGGTACTACCAAACAAAAAAAAAACATTTATTACTTCTAAAGCTCCTTCTCTTTTTTACCTGACTGCCAAGGAAGGGTTATGTTTTTTGCGCGTATCTTGTATGTTCCAAACATGTGTATCTTCCAAACGGCTGGATGGATTTCGTCAATTAAGGTATCGTTATATTCGTCTTAAAAACCCTAAAAAGGAGTTTGAAAAAAAAACAAAATGGTGGATTTTTGGCGCTAAATTGTAAGTCGTTAATATTTTTTTTTCAACCAAACCTATCAAGTAGGGTATCAAAATGAAGGAAATTAAAAGGTGATTACAAATATAAATATTTGGCTCTTGTGATACAGGAAATCCTAGTACAAGAGCCAGGGCTACACAGATGTTTGAGCAATCACTTGTCAATAAAGATTTTATTTTATACAACGTGTAACATAATAAACGCAAGACCTCTCGTGTGGTGTCTCAAACCATGAAACTGAACAACTTTTGTTCTATGACTTTTCGAAATTCATAACTTTTTTTTTTAGTTTTACCATATATTGCTTGCAGCTAATTGCGTCCGTTCCTATAGAAAGTATTTTATTTTTTTTGCGAATTTCCAGAACTCGTAGAACAAAAGATGTTTAGTTTCATGGTGCGAGAGACCACACGGGAGGTCTTGCGTTTATTATGTTACACGTTGTATATAGGTACATAATATAATTTGTAGTCGGGTTTTTTGGTACTTTTAATTAAATGTTACTTGTTTACTAACCTATGTTTGAAATTTAGGAGCTACGGCTAAGTAATTTAACCCCTTGACAACTCGAAAGCGCTATTTTATGTGAGTACATACCAAACTCCTTTATTTTAGACAACAGCATTGGGACCCGTTAGAGCAAAAGTTTCCCAATGAATGTTGCCTGAGCTTCTAAGGGTTGTCCCTATTGGTTGTAGTAAGCGTCAGATTGGCGACATATGGGTTCTGAAATAATAGGGATATTGATACGGGTTGCCTTTACATGTCATATTATGTAGAAGGCTGGTTATTATTTTATGTTCGTAATCAGACTTTCACGTTGGTCTAGTGGTCGCAACGCAACTGCTGAGCACGAGGACCTTAGTTCGATTCCCAGGTCGAGCAAAGTGTTATTGGGTATTTTCATTGGGAATTTCTTATTAGCAGCCATGAAGTCAGAATTTGTGCCCGGTTGATGATGGCAATAGGTTCATTCCCTATTACATAACTGGTTAAATGTGTGTGTAATATTAGGTACACCTCTGTTTAGTCTGGCTAACCCTTCGTGGATAACAGGCGTGATTTTATGCCATGTTCATAAACAGGTGGGTTCCGTGTATCTCAATGTAATGGTATGAACTCGGAGCTAGAGAATCTGGTATTGTATACAAGTTAATTTTGTCGTAAAGCCTAAGAGAGCACACGAGATTAATAATCTTGATTTCTCTGTATGAGACGAAGCTATTGCCCTGCAGTGAGACAAAAACAACATAACCAATGATGCTGGAAGAAATTTCTTTAGAAATAAGCATTACTTAGTTAATTTGTACGTTTTTTTCTGTTAAGAAAACTAGAGACACCGTTAGAAAAAGAGAAGACTTTTTTTTCAAAGTAGTAAATTAGATCAGACGACCTAAAACTCAATCCAGCTGTCGTTACCGAACGGTAACCGCGTAGACCTATAAATCTAAAACTAACTTAAGACAAAATTCGCTCAGAAAATGGAGCTAAAATCTTTATGTAAGACGATGTAGAACTAGCTGGTGAAACTTTATTTGGGCCAGGTCGCCTGCTATAACTCCGCTTTTATCTTTGTTCGTCTTTTCCACTAAATTCATTAGGTACCTACATACACAGGGTGTAACAGGATAAGATACCAGTGGCGAAGGTTCCATACAACTCGATTCCTACCGGCTTCCCTTTGAAAAATGGCACAGTCAGTATTCTATAGACAAATAATATAATCACACTAAAGATATGTACTCCGGCTTACCTCTTACAAAAATTGACCCTTCGCTACTGTGAGATACCTCTAGTTTTGTGATTCAGACTATCAAATTGTACAAGTTTCCCCAAGGAATCATCATTTCCCTGCCTTTTTCCAGCTATATTCGGGTCGGCTTCCAGTCTAACAGAATGCAGCCACCAGTATTTTACATGGAACGCCTGCCTATCTGACCTCCATAACCCAGTTAGTACTGGGTAATACGATACCCCGTTGGCAAGACTGGTTGTCAGACTTTCGGGCCACTGACTACTTAACGACTGCCAAAGATCTAAAAGCCAGGACCAACGGCTTAACTTGGTTTCCGAGGCGTGGAGGAAACTCGATAAGGAATACGGGTCGAATAAAAAAAATAGGACTCTTTATACTGATTGCGTCAGCCGATGTGATTTTTGTATGGGAACTCCATTTTTTTTTCAACCAGTCTTCCTTAGGGAAAGTTATTTAGTTCGATGGTCCGAATCACACGTACTAAGAAATAAATCTTGCGGGTTTTCTGTCACGCCCTGTATTTACGGGAATTTTAAATAATGAGAACATGGAAGTAAATGATAGCGTGACGGTTGACGGGATAGAATGGAAGAAAAAACGTGTAGCGACGACCCCAGAAAATACAGAAACAAGGACAGAAATATAATGATGGTGAACACTGTGGACAACGACATCTTATGTCCTCCCCGTCGTGCACCACCACTTGCACACACAGGACTTAAACGGGGCAAGATCTGTCCAAAATGGAAGTCATCAATACAAGAAGATGAAGAATTAATTTTCACACGAAAAGTACTACAAAGTATACTAAGCGTCAGCCTATACTGTTCCCACTGCTGGGACTCACACCTCCTCTATATGAGAGGCAGTGGCCTGTAATCCACCATGCGGGCCCATGTGGGTTGGTAAATGGCATGTCTTCGAATTTTTGGCTCTCACAGACGGTAGTTAGAATTTTTAGTTCATTCTCACACAATAAAATGTCAACATTTTCTAATATTCTGTACATTCTAGATCGGCACCAGAATGTGTGCAGAAATGATAAATATTTTTCATAAAGCGATACCGCAAGCTATGTGCTGTAACAGTAAGATGACACTCAAATATTTTACAAAGAAAAATATTTGAAGAAAATTTAAGTTTCAGTGCAACCGAATATTTCTATCCCATGTCGTTTGTTGTCAAAACGGAAGAGCTCGTAGCTAAATAATAACAGCCGCCCGGGTCGATCTTTAGGTTAAGCCGTGCTTGCCTAGGTTGGTCTGTGGATGGGTGACCACCCAGTACATACCGAGTTTCCTCCGTGTCTCGGAAAGCACGTTAAGCCGTTGGTCCCGGCTGTCATTTGTAGATCTTTGACAGTCAGTGGTCTTTGGTAGTCAGTGGCCCAAAAAGTCTGACAACCAGTCTTACCAAAGGGTATCGTATATAACCTAGTACTAACTGGGTTGTGGAGGTCAGATAGGCAGTCGCTCTATGTAAAATACTGGTATTCAGCTGCATCCGGTTAGACTGGAAGCCGACCCTAACATAGTTGGGAAAAGGCTAGGCAGATGATGATGTTGTTTGTTATCAAAACGATAAGAAAATACAGTACCTATGGGAGGAATTCCCACGTGAAATTTTTTCGGAATAATGTACTGAACACGGCCGGAGGTAGGTACGCGTTTGTGCGTCGATGTTAAATTGTCATCGACACGCTAAGAAGACGGCAATCCAAAACACGCTGATAGTTCAGAAATTTATTTTGTCCATCAGGTTAATGAAACGTCATATAAAGAACAAGAATTTGTGTGGTATACTACAGCTAATAAACCCGACTACCGAATACAATGTAACCTATCTTACCCGGGCCATAATAACGAATCGATTGACAACTTATTCATCAAAATCGGATGAATAGTTAAGGCGCTACGGGGGAACATACGTAAATACAAATATACATACATACTTAACTGCTAAAATCATAACCCTTCCTTTTGGCTTCGCCGTAGTCGGGTAAAAATACACGAAAACATCACACGATTTTGGTTTCTTACGTCATACATAACTATCCCGATGATAAAACCAACCAAACAATCCAAAGATTATCGCACAAAACAAGAACACACGCACACACACATACTCTCCACACTAACTTCTAAGCACATATCCCGCCATTAAAATCTTAGAGATTATTATCTGAACCCAAATATACACGAAGCGAGGTTAATAAGCTCTTATCTTTATGTATAACAATGAATAATTCACAATTTCCAAATCCCCAGGCGATGGTGATGTTTAATTTATGGTTCTTCGTAATTCGCTGGAATGAGAATTTATGTCCGTGTGTTTAGGCTCTTATAATGGCGGTTCGATGATTTTAGTTTCTGTGTGAAAAATAATGACCAGCAGAGGATCAGATCAGGGAGGAGCTCGTGGCTAAACAATAACTGCCGCTCGGGTCGATCTTAAGGTTAAGCCGCGCTTGCCTAGGTTGGTCCGTGGATGGGTGACCGCCCATTACATACCGAGTTTCCTCCGTGCCTCGAAGAGCACGTTAAGCCGTTGGTCCCGGCTGTCATTTGTACATCTTTTACAGTCGTTACAGGTCGTCAGTGTCCCCGAAAGTCTGACAACCAGTCTTACCAAGGGGTATCGTAATACCTAGTACTAACTGGGTTGTGGAGGTCAGATAGGCAGTCGCTCCATGTAAAATACTGGTATTCAGCTGCATCCGGTTAGACTGGAAGCCGACCCCAACATAGTTGGGAAAAGGCTAGGCAGATGATGAGGGGATCAGATCAGGATCCGATATGGCCAGAAAGCTGAGTTTTTTTTCACTGCTAACATTACAGGAAATTCCTAATGCGGTAGAGCGGTTCTTAATTGAACTATCTTAAATAACATAACACATACACATACAATATTGTTTTTGTGAATTAATTCAAAGAGCAGGAAAAAAAATCGATCCTCTCAGCGGTGTCATTAAGATGACGAGTAATTAAGAAGTATGGAAGAAGAAGACATTTACGGCGACCCCAAATAAATTGGGATAAGGACAAAAGAATGGGTCGCGGGACCTATACAATTACCGTGACCCTGGAACATAAAGGGCTATTGAAGGACACCGTGGATTTTAGTCAGTACAAGTCTGACAGTTCAGTGGTATAATCATCAAATGAGCAGAGCGGGAGGGCCCGCTCGCCAATCTTTTACGTCTTTAAATCTCGTCTCGTCTCGTCTTTTAATCGTCTTTGTCTTTTAATTCTTCATGTACCATCATTATCATTTTCTGCCTAGCTCAGCAACGACTGAAAAGGATGGAACCTTTTCAGTCGTCAATTCAATACAAAGTTCGGTTCTGTAATCGATTTAGGGAACCAAATTCGTCTCGTCTAAAATAGGTGCAGTATTAGGTCACTACCAGGTTCTGGGCCATAATAGCTGGACTGGAAATAACTTGCTCCATTTTGTTTGGTGCATATTGATATAGGCTACCAAATTATTGCTTATTAGGAACACAATATATGATGCAATAAAATTGTGTGTGAAGATTTTAATGTTGATATTTAGAAGTGAACTTTTTTGTTAACGGAATTTTCTGAATTGAATTTTTAACATTTTTTTTTTGGAGGTTATGTTGCTAACGGTCAAATAACATTCAAATCCATTAAATTACAGTACAAAACACGACAAAAATATACGAAATCACGATAATCACGCACCCTTAATAAAAAGCAAAAAACAACCCTAAAACGCGTCTCGTGACTGTCGATATTAAAATAAATGAACCAAACAAAAGTACACAGAATTTACCTTTCGCATGTGTAAAACGAAAGTCGAACCGAGACCGTATCAAATATTTACATAAGAAATTACACGTTCTTTGGAATACGTGAAAATTCCCGCGGCAACGGCAGGGTTAGCGAAATGGGTTTGCGGTTTCGCAATTTGAATTTAGAATTGTTGGGTAGCTAGTTTGAAGACAATGGACGTAATGTTGACATTACTAGGCGGTTCATTCATTGTGTGCGGCCAGCGGTATGTGGGGGTGTAACGTGTGTATGGTGGTTTTAAGTGTGTGGTACAGATCATCAAACTGAGCAAGTTTCTGTAGGGGATCGATGATAGTAATATATAAAATTGTAATACCTACTCGAACCGAATGTATGGGACGGCTGATTATCTTTGGGAAATTATTAATCCGGCGAAAAAAAATTTAATTTGCGACTAATATAGTGAATGGGCGACTAATATTCTGAATGGCACCCTGACTCAGACTGGTTGGGTTCGAAGGGGATGGCGGGGTCTAATCTACTTACACATACATCATACATCCTACTTACACACAAAAACAATACGCAATTTAAGTTAAGTTGAAGATTCGCATAATAAAATTTTGATAAACCAACGAATTGTTGGTGGTACGTGAGGAACAGTCGGCAGAAAAGATTATGAAATTTTGAATTTATTCCTGAAGAGGATTAATTAGTAGAAGATACCGAGTTCCTTGGCGTAATAATACACCAGAATATTAATTTTAGAATTAATTCGAACTGCCTGTTGGTTTATTGGTTTCAAGCGCTACTGCTGAGCTTGAGGTTCTGGGTTCGGTTGCCAGGTCGGTCAAAGTGTTATCGGGTTTTTCCATTTAGAATTTCTAAGTCAGATAGCCATTGAAACTTTAGAATAAAAGCAATATTGTAAAACAATTCTGTTTCAATTCTGGTGTACAATAAAGTATATTCTGTTGTATTCTATTTGTGCCCGGTTGACGGCAATCGGCTCGCATTATTATTACATGACACTTAAACATGACTAGTAAAATGTGGGTGTACTGAAGAGTACACACCTGCTTGACCCTTAGGTAAGGGAAATACGTGATATGTTTTTACCCGACTGCCAAGGAAGTGTTATGTTTTAAATCGAGTCATTTTGCTAACGAGTTTTTTCTGTTTCAGATTAGCATGACAACATTTATTTGTTTTCTCCTTGTTAGTGGATTTTTTGTTACACCTCATTTTTATCATTCATATAATTCCTTTGAATAATTTCTGGGTAACGCTTTTAGAATGTAGATGTTTCTGATTAGAGGATAATATTTGGATGTTTTTAGTGTTCCGACCTTAAAAGGCGAAACGGTACCATTCAATTATCACTTTTGTGCGTCTGTCACAGAGTTAGTTTTCCTGATTGCAAACTTGAAACGTAGGATTTAAATTATTCCATATTTTTTAATTCCGATGACTCGTATTCAGATCCGAAGACCATAGGGGAGTGAGATGGTTTAAGACCTAAAAATGTATTTGGAACTCAGAAAAATCAACCATTGCTATTCTATGCAGAACGGGAGACAGTATAGCGTTCCATAAAACATAAATACAACATCACGACTGTAATCCCCGAAACGTTAGGGCTACCGATTATAACTTTACACATACTGTTATTGTTAGCCTGCATCATACCACTGTTGCAAAAGCCCCTCCTCATGACCTTTTTCACTATTTATGTTTTAGTCCTATCAAATAGGGGGCGAGCCCTTAGCCATCAACTGGAAACACATCCAGACCCCGTGGCCATTTAGAAAATTCCAAATAGAAAAACTTAAAAACACTTTGCCTTGCCTGGGAATCGAGCCCAGGTCCTCTTGCTTAGCTGTCGCGTTCATACGACTACTAGTCCAACGAGGCAAAAAGTACCTACACAAGAAAGTAATCCAAAGATAACATAGCTTCGAAGTAGGTAGGTAATAGGCAAAAAAGTTGTATTATCGCACCATTAAAGCCAGGTGATGTCAGAACTCTTTGCAGCAAGAATACGACGGGTGTAATAAAAAAAGTGATTTTCAGACGAAGTATTTATGATAATATGCCTCTGAGAAGCTCTAGATATGGAAATATATATTTTTTGTATTTTGGGAATAGAAATTATGTTCCTTAGAATGTGCAAAAAAATCTTATTATATTCAAATTCAATAAATATTCTAAAGGCAAGCTTGATGAAAGTTTTGAATATCGACATGACCATGAAAGTGTGAGACACGATGACAAAACCATGTAAATCCGTAATATTTTCTCATATTAATGCAAATCTTTTACATCAGAATGGATGTTCTATTCTTTTTCAGTGCTCACTCTACGATAAAATAAATTCTTCTGCAAAATATCGTGATTCATCATCTGCCTAAGTTCCGTCCGAATTGAAAGGACTCGCGGGTTCGCGAGACGTGGAAGTAGTGGAGGGAGGCCTTCGCCCAGGTGTAGGACAGACCAGGCTACGAAAACAAAAAACAAATCTTAACACGCTAGGTTTTGCATGCAGCTTCGTCCGCATGAAAGTAGGCACTAATCTCATGGATCACCAGGATAAAATTGTCCTATTCAGGTCACGGTCTACCTGTATGTATCGAAATCATCGGTATAACAAACAAACAGACCAACGATAAAAAAACAAATGTTCCAGTCGTGAAGTAGGTAACTAGACCATTTCATTTTTTTATCCTTTACGACTATTGTTGAACAATATACACAGCTGTGAAAAAAGAAGTAACTCAAAGCAGAATGTCGAACGCAAAAAGAAATTCTCACAAAGAAAACAACGGCAGCTATTGCATAAAATATTTCTACGTTGTTCCGGTATTGTAACAAACGACAAAGGGAAATGAGTTATGGCGGCACTCGCGAACGATGGATTAGCTATCCGATTTAACGTCTTATACGTGTGTACATACTGCCTTATTTTTTACAAGCAGGCTTTGAAAGAACGCGCGGAGTAAACGATTTACATAACGTTACGCCTGTAATCCCCGAAGGGTTAGGCAGAGGTGTACCATTAGTACACCCACATTTCGCCAGTTATGTTTTTTTAAGTCCCATAGTGGCGAGGCTAATGCCATCAACCAGGCACAAATCCCGACCATATAGCAGAATAGATAGTAAAATATACAGAGCCCATAATAGAAATTTCTGATAGAAAAACCCAATGACACTCAGCCGGACCTGGGAATTGAACCCAGGACCTCCTGCTCAGCAGTCACGTTGGTGACCACCTAGACCAACGAGGCAGTTTGTTCATTAATATTTAAACCTTTAAAAAGTATTGAATAAAATTTGAAGACGACGTATTAAAAAAAATATTAATTAAGCATGTGAGTAATTTCCAGATAAAAAAGGCAATATCACTTTGGCTTGAAAAGTATAGTTTCGATGACACTAAAACCCTTATCAGTATTCTAACCTAGTGACATAAATATTCATAACACACACACTCTAACACACATCTCACCACACATACACTACCTCTATTCCATAGTTATGAAATGTGCCTTTATTTTATTTTATCTTATCTTCTTTTTATTTTTCTGTTAGTTTTAGTCAATTTATCTTAAGTTTTTTTATAATAAGTCAATTTCTACAATAGATAGTTATTTTAGTCAATTTCTATAGTAGTTACAGTAAGCACTATCTAAGTTTCCACATTAAGATCAATGTACCTCAAACAGGCTGTCCTAGTTCAGGAGTTGAGACCACATTGATGTAATGTTCATTGAAGTTAGACAAAATAAATGTATTACTCTTATTTATTATACTGAACAAAGAAACGAGATGAAAACAAAAACTCGAAGCGACTCATTAACGGTATAGCAGGCTCGAAAACATACGGAGAACTTTTGTTCAAAAGAAGATTTTTTCAAATTAGATAATTGTGTCGCGGGAATGTGGAAGACTGGAGACCGAAGTTTCTTTTTGTTGGCTGCAATTAGTGTCCCGACTGAATTGTGTAGGTACGACATTCATTAGGAAGGCATTAGGTAAGGTACCTACCTAATTCGCTGGTAGTTTGGTATACCTATAGAAAGTAATTCCGTAACTGATTTGCTTATTATGTTTGAACGGCAGATTCGTTCAGTGACGCAAGTTTTCATCTACATTATACGGACGTCAGTATGTAGTAATACTGACGTCTGTATTTTCTTAGTAATACCAATTTTTGTAGATATTTATTATTTATTTTGGTAAATAAATTAAATTCATGATTTTCAACAACTCTATCCCAAAAAGGGTACAGCTGCTATACTGTGCTTAATCAGAGTGTTGGATAAGTAAAATTAAACCAGTTAGACCCAAGTAAAATTATAAGGTTGCGTGTGGTCTATGCGGGGGGAGGAAAGAGTGGTCTTAATAATCCTTCGTAAGGAATATTATAGGATTGCGTGTTTACAACACGAAGGATCAATTAATGTGGAGAAAAGAAACAAGTGGAAATCATAAGCATTATTTTTATTTTACAGTAAAGAGGTTATGGAGTTATTTTTTGTAAGTAATGAAAAAGAAGGAAGCAATCAGCCTCTGACGTACTCAACTGGTTTGGAGTTGCAGTGGGCCATAATTCACCACGCGGGTTCAGGGCTCATTGCGCATACATCTTCGAATTTTTGACGTGACAACGTCTTATAATTCAATGGAGCCGGCTGCACGCACGATAAAACATGACGTATGCGGCGTTACCTCGCTCTGAGGCGTTCCATAAAACAATTGCTCAACGCACATTAATTTTTTGAAAAATGCAACCATTCCATCAGTATTTTCTTATGACGTTGTCACGTTCAACTATCGTCAGTAAACCGACTTTACAGACAACCGATTTTTACTTCACTTTAACGTCGTCAATAATCCCCGAAGGGTTAGGCAGAGGTGTATCTCTTAGCACCCACATTTCGTCAGTGATGTTTATTGTTTAAGTAATGTAATAGGGGTCCGTTCTGACAGTTTTAATATTTCCATAACATTCAATGAAACTCCTATACAGAGAAACAAATACGATTCCCTTTTGATCAAAACCTTTGAATACAAATAAATAACTTCAATAACTTCGGAGACGACAGAGCATTATTTAATGGACTCAAATCTTCGGGTACTTCAAACAAGGGTCCAATTTGCAATGTAAATCAGTCCAACTGATTATGAACGATTAAGGCGCGGTTCCATTTCTGCCCACGACTACATTACGCGTGTATTTAGTTTCACTTTGTATGAAAATGTAGGCGGGATCGTCCACTGCGACACTCGGCCACGCTACTCACGCGTATCTACTAAAGTTGTGCTACTGAATCTGTTGACCAGCTTGTACAACCATGTTCCGTTTGCTTCATTGTAATGGCTAAATTAATAAACAAATTGTTTCTATTATACAGCATTTTTCATAAGGAAAAACTATTCAGCCCATAAAAAAAAGCTACTCGACCCAAATGTATGGGGCAGCTAATTTTTTTTCGCCATTACGATGGTGGTCAGTACCACATCTTTTTGTTAACCCTCAACTAACGTGGCTTAGTTCTCCGTAGACGCGGCAGTGGAATTGCCCTTTACTCACGTCATTACTACGATTCGACCAACGGATATCCTATGATTTATTTAACAATTAGTTTAATCTTTCGTTATAACGAGGGTCGGTTTTAATATTAAACAGCCCAGAGGTCAGAACAAGGTCATTTATTGCGTTCCATGAATAGTTGGGGATTATGAATATTTATATGAAGTCGTTTGCCTTTGGAACTTACTTAATAAAACGAGACAAGGGTATAAGGAGATAGTTTGAGACAGATGTACAGTCAAACTAAGAGACAGGCAGCTAACTTGTAAGTTCTAGACTCTTAACACAATCAAGAACTCAGCTGTAGTCAAACTTTTTCAGTCAGGCATGTTTATCGTATAGCGACATCTATGATGCAAAATAAGAACTAGTTATCCAGCATCGTGGTGTTGTACTTCGTAGCACGACCATGAACGCATTCATTAAAACTTTAGATGGTAATAAAATCTTTTTAATTTATACTACTTTATACCACTAATTAGAAATTTTATACCTCTCAATCATCGTAGATATACAGGTCATGCTGGGAAGATTCCTTCCCAGCACGACCTCGCTATAATTCTAGATGGCATAAAAGTTGGTGAAACGGGAGCATGCCTAAAAATTTTTACTCATTATGTACTCATTTTTCATATGTTAAAATTAAGAATATACGTTCAAACAATAATAAAAATATACAGTCATGTCGTGCTACGAAGTACAACACGCATCGTGCAATCAAATTATTATCCGCAAGAGAAGCACATGATAAACAAAACCCGACAGCAACCGTCGGCACAAGCCCAACAGGTACTAAACCCTTTACAATGGAGTATGAGGAACTTTACACCCTGTTCTGCACATCCTTATAATCGAGGTTTCACCCTAAGGGCGCGTTCCCACTATGTCGTGACGATTAATTTATCGTTGGATAATATATGGAAATGTCGTGGAAAACAGTGAATCGTGGCGTCCTATATGTGAACACCTCCATTTAAATACACAAGTCACGACGCTTTAAATGACACGATAATCTGTCGTCACGACATAGTGGGAACGCGCCCTTACACGAAAAGAAGTGCCTTTGTGAATTTAAAAAAAATAAAGGGCGAAACAAACACATTAATCGCATCAGATGTTGCTAGATGCAATTTTAGAAGAAAAATGAAATAATCTTGGAATTTAAATTAAGCTGTTGGTCCCGGCTGTCATTAATAGATCTTTGTCATTCGTTACAGGTAGTCTACCGCCTGAAAGTGACAATCAGTCTTACCAAGGATGATACCCAGTACTCACTTGTTTGTGGAGGTCAGATAGTCTCTCCAAGTGAAATACTGGAATTCATCTGCATACGGTTAGACTAGACTCCAACCCCAAAATAGTTGTGATAAGACCAGGCAATGACGACGATGTGAGATATTTTCTCAACGATGGCGGTCAAGTCAGGAAAAACGAAAAACAAATCGTCAAGAAAAACTTTTGTCAACTCGCGCAATTTTCTCGCGCATGTCATGTTGGCTGGTCTTATTTAGTGACTTGCTGTGTCCCGCGGTTCCACCCACCCTCAGCCCCCGAGACAAACCGTATCGCATTGCCCACCCGCGCTCTTACTTCGATTTCGCTTAGCGTTCTTCTCGAATTATTTCTCTTACTGTAAGAAAATTTTATTAGGATATTTCATATTATGAACGCTGACAGATAATGCACTCAAAAAACAATAATGCAGGAGGGAAACGAGATATTATCAATTCGTGAAGAGCAGATTACTCCTCGGGAGCTTATGACTATCACAGTGCAGAAAACCGCACGACACGCTACGATACATTGCTGCCGCGCTATTTAGAAAGTTCTGTTATTTCTTGAACAGATCCTATTACTTGGGACTTGGTGAAATGTAGGTGTAGTATTAGATACAGCTCTGCCTAACCCTCCGGGAATTACAGGCGCGATGTTTCGTTATGTTCTCCCAGTTTTTATTTGTCAAAACTCATTTAGTTTACGCACGTAAAACAAAGAGCCAGCAAGTAGAAGTAACGTGGACAATAGAATAAAATTAGGCAAGCTTAGAGTAACGAGATGAGAAACTTAACTGTTTGTTAAAAGATAAATGGTGGACGTTACAGGAAGAACGTGAATACGCCCCGGTTTTTTTTTCGTTTGTCGCCCTTTATTTTGTTTCGCTTCAGCGCTGCGGAATAAAAAACGACATTTTTAAGGATTAGTAAGGGCGGTATCAGATTAGCGTGTTTTTGGTGCTTTTGGAAGCGCGTGTAGGCGCATATAGGCGCGCCTTTTGCAACACGCGCAACTCGTACTAGCGATGTAGCGCTTATAAGCGCTTATAAGCACATACAAGCGCGAGCCGCGACAGACACACCCCTTCGATTCGAGCGTACTAGAGTATCTATTCGGGGGACTAAGCGCGTGTACACGCGTTGGATTTTTGAGTCAAATATTTCAGTATCACTTGTATGAAGGTGTCAATGTCCGCGGCCGCGTCCAAAATACGTAACGATACGATCAAACCTTTACAGAAATCATTTTAAATTAAGGATGTGCATGCACCACCAAAAAAACATGACAAAGATTTCAAACTGGACTTCTAACCACTTGGTATTTTTTTGAAAAAAAAAATAACTCACAATATTTATTATTTTCGTAAAGATAACAACGTGAAATGTCACACAAATCAAATGAAATATACATAAGACCATAACTTAGTAAATAACCCGTATTTGTAGCAGGCAGCCCATATAAAGTTTCGCTGTTAGTGCAAAAGGTCGGAACGGCACAAACAAACGTCACCATATCGCTGAAAACGATTGCCCCGATTCACAATTGAATGACGGCTGACCATTTTTCATTTTGCAATGGCCGCGTATAGGTCCCGCCTTTGTCCGGACGTGATAACTCAGTCGACAAAGCCGGAGTTTTTTTTTTAAATTTTCCGAATAGTTAATCCGTGACGGGCGACCGTGACTTTTGCCGTTTTTGTTTTTATTTTTTTCTATTCATTGCTTTCGGGCACAGGGAAATAGTCCTGCGCGGTGTTGTTTTTTTAACGTTTGAAATAGTAAACGTGTTATTGGTACATTTATGTATGTGTTGTCTATATTTAATCTGTAGCGACGTCCTCCGTGACTAGAAAAGGTTTTATACAAAATCCCATCCTACAGAATTTTAAAAAGGGGGCATGTCACTTTACTTTGTTTTGACAGTCACCAACAAATCTATATCAGAGACTATTTTCATTGCTTTTCTTGTAATTCTCAGTACCTTAGAAATAAAACCTAGACTTGGTTACGAGTGGTACCAAAAATGCTAAGACATGAGACGTTCGTCAAGTCGTCTTCGTCCCAGAAATGGGGTTAGTGGGCTCAGTGGAAACATTATCAGCAGATGATTACTGTATTGCGCATTTATTGGCAGTGCACCATTAACCACCCCCTTTTTATTTAAAGTTTGCTTAGTCCAACCAAAGGTAATCTGGAAGATATCCCTATCAGCGATAAAACCGTCGTTGTACACATAGAATTAGCAATATTGTAAAACAGATGTTTGTTAATTCTGGTACACAATAAAATACAATAATTTTTCGGCAAAGGTCATTAAAATATTGGCTTAGATTGAGTATCTTGTCTTAAATAAGTTATACCAATAAATCGTTGCGTAACTATCGTAGTTACTTGACAATATGATAATTTGTGTTCAAACTCGTGCCATAAATTAACTTTTCGTGCTGTCAGATATCAAATTGTTGTAATACTAAAAGTAGTTGGGATTGTAACTTAGTTCCATGCTTTCGGCCAGAAGTGCTAAGCAGAGTTTTTGTAGCACACTATTATCATAAAAAGTAACAGTAATATTCAAAAGTCATTTGTTTTCAATGTATAGGTACTCATACTGATATATTATTAGACACCTACATTTATTATTAAACAACGTACAATTCAATTTCTTCAGGAACAAGTTACGACGTTATGACGCATGCCCCTCTCAATTTGACATTACTATCACGTAAAGATAAATTGACATTCCTTGCGAAAATGAAAATGCCAAAAGAAACTAGTAATAAGAAACGCGTGTTCAAGGAATTTGTTATCTAACCCTCCATATGGCAACATCGATATAGGAAATATTGATGCGGTCCGTGTTACCGCTACAAAAAAAGATTACCAAATTGTTTTTACCTTATGTAATTTAATATTCGGCTCGAGTATCGTACTGATGTCAAAGGATCAGCTACAGGAAATATTCATGGAGTCAATGATATATGGTGCTACCACAAAAATAGTTTACTAGGACATTTTATCTTGATACATTTTAATATTTGACATGTGTCATCAACATTTCAAAGGTTGCCTATTGAAATTTTGCGTAAGTCTGGCAGAAAGTAACAACTCAAATCAATATTTATTCCATTTTCCGCAGAAATTATTGTAATGATTTTGGATTAACATACGTTTTGGATGTATACAGGGTGGAAGGAATACCGATGCTCAAACGGTTACCACGTATTAAGTACATCATTCTGAGCCCCCCCCCCCCCCCCAATTGGATTTTTTTTATCAGTAATTTAAAAAAAAATCTGCCTACAAAAGTGCAATACCTATAATTATGGTCAAAAATGTAAGGAACAGTTGTTTGAAAAAAAAATACCGATAAAAATGTGCGGGGTTCGGAAAGACGTACTGAATACGTGGTAACCATTTGTGCGTCGTCGTCGTCATCGATGTCCCGTCCACCGTGTTTAGGACATAAAAAGATGTTGAAAAGACTATTTCCTGGCTGTGGCATTACTTTAAAAGTGCTTCCTATGATAGATACAACCTGAAGTGCTTAACTACCTACGGAAAGGTGACATTAATGTCGTAAGTTTTAGTGCGATACTTCTAGAGCTTTAACTTCAGTACAGCTTACATAATATCACGCCTGTAATTTGTGTGCAATGCTTAGGCAGAGGTGTGCTTAACAGTAAACCCATATTTTGCCAGCCGGGATTTGTGCCCAATTAACGTTAATAGGCTCGTACCTTGTTACATGACACTTAGACATAACTGGCGAAATGTGGGTGTACTATCAAGTACACTTCTGCCTAACCCTTCGGGAATTACAGGCGTGATTTTAAATTGTGTAATCTTAGTAGGTATGCAGGACAGGTAGTCGGATTATGTTAGGTGAAGTTACTCAGAAGGTATTCGCGTAAGTAGGACACCGCAGATACCGGGTGAGTGTTACCCACTACCAAAATGTTTTGTTTCCATTTTCTCGGACTGTTTTTGAAAAAACCTATTTTTGTTTTGAGGGATTTTTTTTTAAAAGGAACCTGGTACCTATATTATACAATTTGGAAAGTCTACTGGGGAAACTACAAACATAGCTAAACACATGCACATCTATACTGCTATTTTAAAGTGGTATTGGTTTGTAAGTTTGTATGTAGGGGTAATCTTTGGAACTACTGATCCGATTCAAAAAATTCTTTCACTAACGGGAAGCTGCATTATCCCCGCCTGTCATAGGCTACATTTAAAACGTTCCCGTGGGTTAATTTTCGTACATAACGGGAGCGAAGCCGCGAGCAAAAGCTAGTCAAGAATATAAACGGATTTCTTAAAAAAAAAAAAAAACAATTAGGTAGCTACAACGGTTTAGGTAGCTGCCCTTACTGTTCCGTATCAAAATCCCACCCCCTGTATGTCACTGAAATATTTAAGTTAGAGTTTTCGACTCACCGGTTAGATCTGATCACTCTTCAAATGAGACCTGAAAGCAAAGAATTCCATTAATTAGATAGTGTCAGCAACATAGAATATAAGAGGCCCTATGGATTAAGTGACAATCAGCAATAGCCATGACGGAAAAGTCGACAATGTATCGGAATGACATAAATTGCCGAAAGACTTTTGTCAATCCTGTTCAAAATTATCGTGATAATTTATTATTTTCTTTAATATGTCATTATAAAGATAATATTTCATTATATTATCTTTAATTTTATAAATAAATTATAAAATAAATAATAAAAATAATTAATCGTATAAAATTATCGTGATTATGATTTTCTAAACAATTCAATTCAATATAAAATATATAATAAAATAAAAAAACAACTAAAAAACAATTAAATTAAATGCAATGCAATGCAATTTAATGCAATTAAATTTATTATTAAATATATAATATATTCAATTTTATAATTATCACGATATATAATAATTAAGAGAGAGAGATCATTTTGAACAGGCTCATTCATAACTTGTTCTCTTACTCTAAGTAGATAAGTATAACAACACGTTTTTGATTTTAAAGTAAAATCTGTTCAAAAGAGTTACTAAACAAGATGTTACGATAAACAAAGTACCTATTCAAATGATAAAGATGCCGTTTTGAAAGTTGTTGTTTTGCTTTAATTTTGCGAATCAACTGTCACTCTCTTAAACGCCATTTACTTTTTCATAAAGCTCAAAACTGTTTATCAACACTGTCATTAAAAATAAAACTTTACGCAGATAAAGGATAATCCCATTTTCGCTTAGCTGAGTTTAATTGCTCTTTTCTTTTCCCTCAAACTTTTTATTCAGTTCCTAAGGGTATGCGCGCACTACGAAAATAAATCGTTGCGAAGAAAATTCGTCAATCTGTGAACAACAGAAATGTACTACAATCTGCGCACTGCGAAAATAAATACTTTGCGATTTATTTTCGCAGATGCGAAATCGTACGTATATTTTGTACCCTATGAAGCGGTACTGGCTTCGCGCATTGGCACAGTTACTGTTTTGGCCCCGGTTTTGGCTCTGCTATTTCGCAGGCGATAATAAATCGTAGTGCGCGTAGGAATTATTGTCGTTTGCGATTTTATTTCGCACTTTAAAAGTCGCAACGATTTATTTTCGTAGTGCGCGCATACCCTTACACACGACACGTTCCTCTGAATTTCTTTCGAATTCTTTGACAGTTCATAAATTTCGCACGAGTTCCCCGACTAATGTCATATCTCTGGCAATCTTTTGCCACATCCACAAGGATTGGCTTAATATTTTTAACGTTGTTGAACGGACCACTAATTTATCAAACTGTGCCAATATTTTTCGTGGCCCCTTTCGGTCCTTCAGATAAATTATCTTCGTTCTTTTAATGGTTATGGTGTGAAATATCGCGTGTTTTCGGTATGAATAGAAGCACTTAGGGGCTATGTTGAGGTATGGCCAGAAAAAAAGCAATGTTGCGTGGGATAAACAAGGTTTAAAAGACTCATAGCACGGCCGTTACATGAGCATTAGTAACATTAAACAAAAAAATATTCTGAGAAAAGTGCTATTTATTTTTGGTATGAAAAACGCGCATTGGAACGCACGTAAAACATTGTGCTAATGGATGCATACCACTTTAGCGGTTGTGGGATGGATTAATGGATCTCTGTAACCAGAAGGTTGGCAAACCGGTTAAGCTGTTAGTTCTGATTCTGATTCCTGGATATTGTGACACAGTAGTTTTTTTCGTGCCACAGATGCACGATAGTCGGCCAACCAGTCTTACCAAGGGGACTCGTTTTACCCAGTAATTATGCAGGTCAGATAGGCTGTGGCTTCATGTCATGGTATTCAGCTGAATCCAGTTAGACTGGAAGCCAACCTATCATTGTCTGCAGAAGAATCCACACTATATAACAGCTATTAAACCTTTTTTAATAGAAAGATTACCAAAGCTTTATAATGTAGAGGTGGCATTTTTTTATACAATAATTACTGATTCTAGACGCATTATAATATATCATTAAACTCCTCAAATTATATCACTTTGTAAATTTATAGTAGCATACATACAAATGTCAAAGTGATTGCAAACTACTTTTATGCTGGTAACACGAATCAATATATTATGTTTATGAAATCCAATTACATCCTCATGCTAACTAATTAAATGGAAACTGATCAGAGAAACCTCAATTGTAGGCAATTAAGTCTTACTTCATTATAAAGTTTGAAAAACCGAAGCCAGAAAAGCGAAGTATCCAGAAATTGCTAGTTGCGTGTTGTTCATTCATTAAAATTCAATTATTGATATGATCGCGGCAGGATTTCATGAAGCAACTACGGAAAATGTAATAAGTTACCAATTCTACAAAAGCTCTTGCAAATGATTCGAAAGTAGATAGAAAGTAATGATGGAGACTGAATAAATTGGAAATGCAGATGAAAAATTCATTTCAGTAGCAAAAGATTGAATAGAATTCCGAATGAAGGTACATTTTTTTGATTTTATTTCCATATTTATTTCCGGATGAAGGAAAATCTGCATTAAGGTCGTCCGCTAATCCGAGCCACTGTAAAGCGGCTGTATGGTATGTATAAAGTATACATTGGTTCCGCATGTTTAGTTAAAACAAACTAAACTTATACATAAAACGAAATCTCCATTTGTTTTGTCAAGAAGTAAAATCCTGTCAGGTGGGTGTGTTCTTAGTTATGATTTAATATAATATAATACATACCTACGATTCACTTTGTTTTAAAACACTTTTTTATCACCACATCTACACCAAAACAGGTTTCAAACAAAAACAGAGGCTTTGTACTTCCCTATATCGCCTAAAAGATTATTTCCGAAACAAAATGTGAAACCCACTTTGCAAATTTCATTTTCGATGAAAGCTCAATGCACCGCCCGTCCACTAAAAATATTATCACGGTAGCAGCCGCTATCGTTTTTGGGTACATGAGAATTTAATTGGAAATTTTAAAACACAAAGGCCTTAAAATCTTTAGATGTAATGTTTGTGTTTAATAACCTTTAACCTTTCATTTAATACAAAAATTAAGCCCTCTTAACATACCTACAAGGTAACAAGGTTTTTGTATTTACTTAAACGTTGGACCGGGACCGATGTAAAAAATGGCGATAAAAAACTGCATGCGGTCAGATTGGAGGCCGTATTTGATAAAAGGCTAGGCAGATGATGAGTGATTGCATAACCGAGAGAAAATGGTTCCGTCGCGGCCATCATGGCTGACAAGTGACCGAAACGTGAATTGTGAAAAGTGGCACAAGCTATAGATATGTGTACTAGCTTCGTGCATGTGTCATCTTGCTTAGATATATCTCGTTCCGAGATACGAAAGCATGCAGTTTTTTTTTCAGAATGGCTAGGCTATGGTCTTCGAAAGCCTGTGGTCAGGATGGCCATTGTATGATTGCTTATCCATCCATCGAGTCACATCAAGCAGCAGCAGCTCAGAATACTAGATAGATATCATCATCTTCTACCCTTATCCCAATTAATCTGAGGTACTAGTCAGATGATAAAATTGTACCTAAGTGTAGACCAAAATATACAAATACTCTAACTACTTAAGTACACTTTGGACCTTTTGATACGGTCCCCTAAAAAGCAGAAGCTACGTCGCTAATTAGTACTGCAGTCATTATTATAAATTCAACTTCGAACTCCGAACCTTAAGCCCATTTACCGGTAGTTACGTCTCTCTTTTTTTTCAATTAAATTGAATCGGTACCATCGGTACTTGCAATCCAATTAAATTGAAAGTTCGAGGAAAACGAGGCGTAGAAATCGAACAAAAGGTGCTTTGTGTCGTAAAAATAATTAATTAGATAAAATTGTATGGGGGGTGATTGGCTTGAAGACGAATTCAAAAGATAATGCTTATCTTGATTGTTTTTGGTCATACCTACCTATAATTTGCAAAGCGTACCAAATAAAGAGTATTTTATCTATCTATAAATAAAACCAGGGATTTTGTAATCAAAAACATGATTAAACTGAATGGCGTTTCTTGTCCGCTCTGCTTTTGATCCAAGAAGGACCGTTTTTAGTTTCACATGGTAATCCGCATTACACGTAAGTGATCAATTTGAATGACACCATTGAGAAATACCTAAAAGCAATGTAGAACTTACTACAACTAACTACCTTAATGTGTACGGATAGTAGGTATTACGGTTTAATATTTAAATTTTAAATCACTGTGACATTATTTTGAATTATTGCAGCATCATGCAGATGTAGGGGCCTTTTGTCCTCATACAGGACTATTTTAATTTCATTTTTTAAGTTTGTATGTTATTATTTTTCTGTGCGATTCCGAATAAATACTTTTTTTTCTAAATTTTTAAATTTTAAAAGTAGCGTTCGTGCGGGGCTTCTACTTTTTCACTTTACGGATGATTTAATCCGACTTATCTTAGCATCTAAATTTCTTTATTAAATGCAAGTTCAATATTTAATGTATTTATTGAAATACAATTTCTAGAAAAAAAAACTGTGAATTATGGTGAAAACCGCTTAAAAATCTGTTGCGTAGGGCAAAGAAGAATAGGCGGGGTTCGGAATTATGTATGAATACGTGATAACCGTTTGTGTGTCGATGTCCCTTTCACTCTGTATATAAGGTCTATCTTTTCATACACGAAATATTTTAAGGGT
Organism: Noctua comes; assembly: GCA_963082995.1. Lineage (NCBI taxonomy): Eukaryota > Metazoa > Arthropoda > Insecta > Lepidoptera > Noctuidae > Noctua > Noctua comes. The sequence continues at coordinate 16,659,716 of OY720270.1, forward strand.
AAGTTCTATAAGTAGTAAACAGGCCATAGCAACGAAAAAAAAAAATTATCTGAGTGTTTTTTTTTACGAAATTTTTTGAGACTTTTTGCATAAAACCTTTACTCCCATATTCTAACAATGACAGTAGGTAAATACGACGTAGTAAACTAGCGTAATGGATGTTCAAAAATAAGGAGCTATTATTTATTTTGTGGGTCAAGTTATTTTAAATTATTTATTTTTTATAAAATACACTCAGATAAAAAAAGAATCCCTTGAAATGGCTTCGTTATAGCCGTTAGATGATTCCCTGAAAATATTTCGTGTATGAATAGTTAGAATATATAATTATACAGGGTGTTCTGGCGCAGTTTGCAGTGAACTGCGATGGTCTGAATTGATTGATTGATAATTAATTAACCTTAATATTTGATACAACCTCAGAGGAGTGAATATGCAGCAGAAGTTAAGATAATTTGACATAGCAAAAATATTTTTAAACTACTAAGTGTTATACGACATCTTGAAAAGAGAGAAATCAATTTTTGAATACTTCTCTAGGTAAAATTTACAATAACCGTAACATAAAACATTTTTTTTTTTAATCTGTCATTTTTTTATTGATAGCGATTTAATTGCAAAATGTCATATGACGTTAACGATTTATTCATTTGAAGTAACAACGCTGAGTACCGATTTCAATGAAATAAGCAGTTTTCTATCCTTCACAAAAAATCACAATCAACACCACCGAGAATTGGGTTTGCAAAAAAAATGCCATTCCATTTCCATGTTTTACCTAACCCTTTGCCCGCTCGATATGTAAAACGACAATTTATTTATGGCCAGCGCACATTAATATTGGATCTCGATATTTTTAAACTGCCCGAACGGAATCGATCGCATCCCTTACCGAATTTATTGCAATATTATGCGCATAAAAACCGAATTATGCCATATATCTCGAGAACAAATTACGACACGGTTACGCGAACTGCTATCAGTATTCCTACTCGTAGATAGAAGAAGATCTTTAGAAGATGTTCTACAAGTTAGCAATAAAAATTCCCTACAACGTGTTGCGTAACCCGCCCTACATAGCAGTACGATACTGCGGAGGCCATGTGTACTGAAATTTAACTCTCTAGAGTACCTCTTTTGTTGACTTAGAACGGACCTTTGTCGTCACGCGATGGGTTAAAAATGGTTCTAAATGTTTTAAAGAAAGTTTTTTCTGCAGTTTTCTGGCCAACGAATAAATTATTCTTTTAAGAGATTCAATAAAGAAAAATTTAGAAGTGAAATGTTTAACAGAATCACGCCTTTTTTCTGACTGGCTCAACAGCACGAAATTTGAGCTTGTTCCGACGGCGACACAAATTAAAAATATGAAACAAAATTTAAGCAAATTACAATCAGACCTAAATACTGTCACAGACGTATACAAAACAGACCTACCTACTAACTTAAATTACTTTTCTAATGTAATCAGTAACAGTTACAACTTTGATAAGGAAAAACCACGCGCCCGTCTTTCCTCAGAACAGAATACAAGACTATGAGCTTAGAGAAAAGTTTTACAGAGCTCTACCAGGCTCATGACGAACTTCGTAATACGCAGTAAGACTTTGCGACAATAACCATTTAATTTGTCGACTTTCAAAACTTTTAATCAACACTTTTTATAGAAAAAGAAAAAATGAATCGAGCACTTTTAAAATCAACCGACACTTTTTTTTAAATGTCATAATTTTGCAGATAAAAATCTGTTCAAATAAATTCAAGTTTAATTTGTCCTTCGGTCTACTGATTCTAATGTTCAAATACACTTTAAAACGTTCGTAGAAGCAAGCACAAGTCGTGTTACGGGACGTACCTGGTAAGCGGGTAGCTTCGCTGGCGGCGGGACGTCGAATGCCGTGCGGCGAGGGCGATCCTCCTACTATACTTGTATCGCGCTGCAGTTGCAAAGAATCGAGGGCCGAAGATTGATCGCCAGAGCCCCTGGCATGCCCTGGATGCTCTGCACCTTCGATTTACGCACAAATTGACTTCGTGTGAAGTTTAAACGAGGTTTCCGCACGATTAGGCAGAATGACTTGAAAATTCGATTAATTTCGATTTAAAAGCTAATTTTGGGGGAACACGATATATAACCAAGATCGTCGCGGCTTTCTTGTTTTATATCTTTGGTGTTTATAGGAGTAGAATAAAATGCAAGCGGAAACTAGTCTTATGGAGGCATTTTTGTAGGTATCTGGGGACACAGGGGAATTATATGACTATTGTATTATACAATTTTTTGCGTGTTTGTGTTTTGATATTTACCAAAATATCGTTCCACGTGGTTGTCTTCCACTTTCCCCTCATAATGCGATAGGACGGAATGACATGACATGCCCGGGTTCAGAAAAAAATACTAACTACTACTACTTAGATACATGTTGCGGTCATTTAATAGATTCGACAAAATAATAGATACTTTTGACATGCGACAAAAGGTCCCTCGTACAAAGAAGTCATTATTTACGGATCTTCACGAGCGGACGGTCTAGTGGTCGCAACCGCTGCTACTAAGCATGAGGTCGTGGGTTCGATTCCCGGGTCGGGCCATTTGTTATTGGTTTTTACATGAGGAATTTATCAGTAGCAGTCACGCAGTATGGATTTGTGCGCGGTTGGTGGCATAGGCTCACCCCCTATTACATTTGACTTAAAGATAACTAGAGAATTGTGGGTGCACTAATTAGATACCTCTGCCTAACCCTTCGGGGATTACAGGCGTGATAATGTGAGTATCATATTACCCATTACTAATTGAGTTGTGGAGGTCAGGTAGGCAGTCGCTCCATGTAAAATACTGGTATTCAGCTGCATCCGGTTAGACTGGAAGCCGACCCCAACATAGTGATCCGTGATCAAAAATTCCCTTTCCGCTCACTATTAAATTCGATGATAGAAATAGACGTATTTTTCAATCTTCTTCTAGATGTTCCGGCTGTGGTTTATAGCTGTGTGGTTACTTTGTAAGCGAACGATGTGGTCACTGCTATCTGCTGTCTCTTTGACGGGAGGGCTAATGATTGAAACATTTTATTACTGATACACATTCAAATAAATAGTGTTCAACGTCGATGGTTTATCAATATTTCAATAAAAATTCATCTGTACTCAATATATTTTTTTTTTAGCAAAAAATAAAACCGACTTAAAATAACCGCACTGCATGGTAGTCAAATTATTTATTTTAGACTTTTCGGTCCATAGAGTGTTAGTAGTACATCAAGATGACATAAAGCTACGTTAGTAAGTCACAAATACAACACATAAGAGAACGCCAGTCAGCCTACAAATATATGCAGCCCAATCCAATGCCTCCAAACAGGACTATGGATGTAGTCTGCAATTACACTCAGGTAGCTGTTGGGACTGCTCCTCACCCTCCGCATCAGTGATGCTGCTCTTTTACGTATAATGGCGTGAAAGCCATCCACTTGAGCTTCAGCAAACATCTCTGACGCACTGCAGTAGCGAGGCAATCCCATCAGCAACCTGAAAGCATTGTTATATTGGACCCGCAGGGCACCGACGGTTCGCTGCGTGTAGCTAGTCCACAAACTACACGTATAAAAAGACTGGCAGTATGCCCTAAACAACAACAACAACAGCGTTTTGAAGATGATTGCTGCCAGACCGGACTGTCCTTTCCAGAGACAATAGGTGGGACTGTCATAGGTGTGAATAAATAATTAAATTGTAAACACTAACAATACTAACCTATTTACATAAGCTCTGTTGTTATAAACACTAAAATACTAATAAAAGTATGAACTGAAATAAAGTTTAATTTATTTATTTAATGCGCCTACCTGGGTTCGAACCCACATACAATTCGGTAAGTCGAGGCCGTTACCATCACTGCCCTCCTGCTCTCCTGTACAGATTTTTATTTTTCACCTTTGAGTATATTTAATCAAAATCAAAAAAATCAAAATATTTTATTTCACATAAGCCTCGATGGGCACTTATAAAACGTCGACAAAAAGGTGCACGGTTCGGGTTGGTCGTTTCCTATGGAGAAGAACCGGCAAGAAACTCCATGGTTACTCTTTTCAAAACATTTGGTGTTACAATATTATTATGGATACAGCATTTGTACTTAAGTATGGAGGGACCCTTTGGATGTTCATCGTGTATATCTAATATAATTCGTATACCTTGTTATAAAGTTCATACCTAGGTTTCTTTCATAAACACTTACATAAGTGATTTATGGAAGACAATGTTATGATCCTAGCAGTAAGAATAATAACAATGCGGACAAATGAACCGGACAAAGCAGATAATTGGATCGCCAAGTAGTACTTTCGACGTGGCTGTAACAGGAGTTAGGGATGGAATGAAATTTATCGATATTTTCAGCTTTTAAATAATTATTTTGTGTTTTGATTTGTATTTTGAAATTATGAAAAAAAAAGGGTGGCCTTGTTGTGTGCCACACTACTCACTTTTAGCTACTAAATGACTAGAAAACAACGGTTTTTCCTGACTAGTTAGTATTTAAATAAAACTGGAATGTACAATTTTTTCGATGCAAGTCTTCATTGTTGCAAATTTTCTTGTTACCACTATGTGATGTTGGCTGTTTGACTTAATGCACCGAATCCTGATCAGGTGAAATCTGCTTTTATCTGATGTATTTCAACCTTTCCTATCAGACAGTTAAACCTGAAATTTTCTTCTGTTTAAACGTCGTTCAAGCGAGATCAGGAGCAGCCTGAGTATCTTTTTGCTTTTGTTCCAACAGCAAATGACCACAAATTGTTTGTGTTACGAAAAAATCAAAGTTAGAAGAAAACTAAAGCTAATGAGACCTAGTGTTTCATGTCTTGTGGGTCAAAATTGTTGCAAATTAGGTCTAGTATCGACCATTTCAAGGAATGCACTCAATTACCAATAGGCAGCTCTTGAGAAATGATTTTAAGGTACCTCAAATACTCTCTTTTTGAGTAATAGTTCATGAGCTTCGTTTCTGAAGCCATAAATATTGCGTACCCTCCAATTTTAAAAGTAAGAGGAGAATGATGAGTTTGTTAGGGAAAACCAAAAACTTATTTATTCAGAATTAAAAAAAGTTTTTGGCTTTTCATTAACTAACTCATTATTGGCCTAGACTTTTCCCAACTATGTTAGGGTCAGCTTCTAGTCTAACCGGCTGTTTTTGATTGACATACTATGAAAAAAATTTTTTTTTTTGCTTTTGAGTCGAAATTGACATAATTTTATTATGAATGAGCGTTAAAAATATTGTTATTATATTTTTTGGTGATATTGAACCCTTTGTGGCTTTTTTATCATTAAATATGAATAAATAAATAATAAAAAAAGCATAAATCGACGTGAAACAACGTGAGAGCGACATCACATGTTCTATGTATATTGATTGTACCGTGTTTCGACACGTGATCTAAAGTCAATGAAAAGGAAATGATGTAAATAACTTAATTTTTGACATGAAAGGTTGATGTCGAACGTTATATGTAATTGGGTCATTTCACAATATTAATGTCATTGTCGAATGTTACACTGTTATCGTTATTGAAATTATTTATGCCATCGATTCGTTATGATGGAGAAGAGGATTATTTATGAGCCGAGAATCATTTCGCTAAATGTGGGTGTACTATAGATATATCTCTGCTTAACCCTATGGGGACTACGAGTGGGTTATGATCTGTTATCTAGTGTGTCATTCCCAGGAATATTGTCTACACATAATCCTTAGATGAAGGCTATGTATTTAAGAAGATATTGAAATTACAAGAATTAGAATAAGAAAAATGTATTTAAAAAGACAAGGTTAACGAGTCCAAAAATTTAAGATTTCCCAAGAATACTGAAAGAATGAAGTGCTACAATTACTGTATGTATATCGACACTGAGAACCCAGTTCCCATCACTAGTTGTAGTAGGTAGTTAAGTTTAGGAATTCACTTTGTCGAAAACGAGGCCATTAATGACTGGAACACTGCAGCGTATCTCATCGGTATACTTTCTAGTGTTGCTTATACTTGCCAATAGAAGCGACATCAGGGATAGTACTTACCTTCTCTAAGCGGTCTGCCGGCGCCTTCTCTAAGCGGCCTGCCGGCGCCTTCTCTAAGCCGGCAAAATTCAAATTTTCTTACGTTTTTTGCAACTTCAGATCAATGTCAGGTCAATGTTGGATAGAATATGGTTCTCGACCGTAACAAATTTATAGTTTAACAGAGTTATAATCATTAAAATCATCAATACAACCCTCTAAGTTAATTTAATCCCACTGAATGACTGCTTCATGAAATAGACATTGAGTGGGATTAAATTAACTTTGAGGGTTGTATGATGATTTCGGTTATTGGGTTCTTGTATTATATGCTTATCTAGCGGGTATTCAGTTCTCAACTTACGTCAATGTTGCTGTAGATCTTTTTGTATTTTTTGGAAAGCCCGCAGCGCCATGTTCCGATCGGAAAAATTGAATTAGCCTGCAGCAAGGCTTCAGCCAGTCTGTTTATTTGGTTGAAGTTTAAACTCACCACACGTAGCTTCGATTCGAGCAGAGTGGTGACGTGAGTGCCGTTCCGAACTAAATTGGCATGCGCTGCAGCCCGGCCAATGGTCACGTCTTGTCGAGGTATTTGATCGTGCGCTCAAAAAATCTAATACTCCATCATTTCGTTATAAAAAAGTAATTTTACTAGGTATGTCAGATTACTCTTATTTCCTTTATTCATCTTTTAACAAATTAATTACACTTTTAAAAATTAATTTAAAAAAAATATAAAAACATTAAAAATATAAAAAATTGTAGCCCACCGGCATCGGGAACAGGGTCCAAGCTACCGGCGGTCAAGGGTCCAGAGAGAGGAACCTCCTGCCAATACGAACCGTGTCCAGGACTACCGCTTTCTGAATCAAGCCCTTGATCCAGCTGCCTAACGAGAGCCTCCTCAGGTATTGATCGAGGCTCTTGGCAATTAAGCCATGGGCTGATACGACTATCGCCACAATGATCGCTGAGTCCACAGTGTTTGATTATTCTTATTATTTATCTGACAACCAGTCTTACCAAGGGCTATCGCATTACCCAGTACTAACTGGGTTGTGGAGGTCAGGTAGGCAGTCGCTCCATATACAATACTCGTATTCAGCTGCATCTGGTTAGACCGGAAGGCGACCCAAACATACATAGTTGGAAAAAGATCAGGCAGGTGCTGATCAGATTATTTAGCGATACTAAAATACGCAGAAACTTCTTGTTTATGGTGTCCCCTCGTATCTACGTGTACTTATTTATATAGGCTAGATTTAAATACAGTTCACTGAAACAGAAACAAAACCAGCAAGTAACGAGGTACTTGAAACAACTGCGCAGTCCAATTTAACTGTCAGTATAACTGAAAGCTAATTTACAGCCGCTTGCAGTCGAGTAGGAATCTAATTTAATTCTCTCTATTCCTGTCTGTTATCAACTACTTCTTAGTGAAGAGTTGAAAATTATACTGTTACACCAGAGTTGGAGTTGAACCTAAGTAAGATACTTAGGGGGGTTTTAAGACCCTACCTGTCCGCGGAGCCCCAAAACGTGCAGCCACAGCAACATTGGTCCTTCCACCGACGAAGCCGTGGAAATGGTGAAGTGTTAGGCCATTAAAATACAGGGTGTAAACAGACCCTTCACATAGCCGTCAACCAAGCATTCTGTACATCAACCTAAGTAACTTTACGCAAAAATTATTGCTGGGAATCGACTTTTTTTTTGGGGTGAAAAATCACGTTTTACAGTAGGACTAGATTGAAAGCACTCAAAGCATTGTGCTGATGGATAGATTGAATAGTACAGGGGTCGTGGAGGTGTGTAAAGTAAAAATCTTACATTAAAAACATGTATTTAAAAAAAACTTGTTAAAAAACTTTGACCCCCAATATCTCCGTAACTAGAAAGTTCCCAGGTATGGTATAGGACAAAAATATGATCGCAAAGACGGGGAGAACAAGTAAGTGCCTTTCGGATATTTTAAGGGTTTATTTATACCGTTTATAATGTTATGCCAGCAACACGAAGAAGAAAAAGAAAAATACCTTTATTTTTTAAAGTGTGAAAAGTAATCACACTTAGGCAAAGATTTTCCATGCATCATTTTACAACCAAATCTTCACGTTTGTCCAGCAAACCATACAAACTCGACGGCAATTTAGAAGATATAAAAAAATTACATCATTACTTCCAGTCTTACCGGATGCAGATGAAAACCAGTATTTCACGTGAAGCTACTGACTATCTGACCTCCACAACCCAATCCACCATAAAACAACGAATTATATTTCGCATAAAATCAGAAAGCAGCACATTATCTATTATAATGCGCGTTTTCCGTGTTGGCAAACCAAACATACATTAGTTGACATGTCTCGTAAGTGGTAGTAATCAACTCATAGTTAAACGCCTGCTATTGTTTAAATAGGTAGCAGTGGCGAAGGTTCCATACAACTCGATTCCTACCGGATTCCCTTTGAAAAATGGCACAGTCAGCATTCTATAGACGGGCTGCGGGACTGTTCGATGGGCTGCGGGACTGTTCGAAAGAGATACCGTGGCCCTGGAACACAAAGGGCAAAAAAGGAACATGGATGGGATTTAGTCAGTACAAGTCTGACACTTCCTTCCGCTCCACCCAGAGTGGGGGGGGTCATTTGATGATTTCCCATCCGACAAAAAAAAAAGCTTTCTATAGACAAATAATATAATCACATTAAAGATATGTACTCCGGCTTACCTCTTACAGAAATTGACCCTTCGCTACTGATAGGTAGTCACAGCAGCCCCACGTGTGTGTTTACAGAACCAGTATAAACTGGCCTTGTATTCTAATGAAACACTGCTACGCTACGTCAGCTCATGGAACCCCAACACTTGAGTTGGGTTCATGTGGCACCCCTGTTGCTATTTATGCAAAAAAAGTGTTGCCTTCCGAAGGTTAAAAAGATACAGCCCTGTGACATACAAACTGACAAGCACTGACTGTGTAGCGGTCTGGCATAGGCCTTTTTTTTTAATAGCCTTTACTGTCAAACTGCTGGGCAAAGGCCTCCCCCAATTCCTACCATGTGCTATTTTCTTATGGCTCCTCGAACCAGCCACAGGTCTAAAGTATTAAAGATAAGCCATCTACTTATTATAGCTATACAAAATTCAGGATTCTTTTCTTAGATTATATGGACGGTCTTAAAATCAAATTTTATTATCTATGGAACGATTTTGTTGGCCTTTACATAGATATAAAACGTCTGAGGGTCTAAGGAAAATATAGGAGCCTAGTAAGTATGTACTATAAAATTATATGATCTGTCGTTGCGGTTTTCGGTTCGCGGTCACCTTAGGAAGAAAACTTTATAGATTTCAAGATACGGACACGCAATCTCGAGTACCCTAGTACAGGGTCACATTTAATTAGCTAGGGATACTCCGCAGACGATATGGGTATCGATAGCTAAACAACATAATACGAAACTGCCTCGTTGGTCTTGTGGTCGCGAGGGGTGCTGCGTACGTGGTACTGGGTTCGATTCCCTGGTCGAGTAAAGCGTTACTGAGTTTTTCTTACAGGAATTTTTCAGTAGCAGCCACGGAGTCTCGATTTGTGTCCGACTACAAGCGAGCCGAGCAAGCAAAGCGAAGCGAGCGTGGTAGCGGCCGGCGAGTGCCACATTCAAGTTGGTCGCAGAGTAAACCGGTAGCCCTAGAACAAACTGGTTAGGCCTAAGATTGGGTTTGGTCACGAAATAAATTTGTAAAGTACAGAAAACATTATAAAATTGTTGTATTAAACAGTGAAAAAAACAGTGTGCGCTCTGATTGGTCAATTCGTGTCATATGTGTGAGAAGGTACATACAAATTTTTCTTTCTTAAAAAACTAAACCTGATTGGAAGGAGTGTGTAAAGTTAACTTTGGCCGCAAGTTCCAAAGAACGGAGGAATTGATTTCATTGAACTGTGTCCTTAGAACCTCAAATTTCAACCGTAGAACTAAGTTATAAGGTCCAAAATTGTAACAAAAATGCAAAACATCGTACTACCTGACAGGCTTCAGCATTATTGCAAAGTGATAGAGTTTACAATGTAGTATTTACCATAATTTTTGTCATCCAAATAAACAAATTTTAGCTTTGTTCTGATAGCAGCAAAGTACAAATTGATACGGTTAGTGCAGCTGGTTGTAAGTTTGTCAGAAGATGTTATTCTGGCTTGGGACCAACAGGCATGTCGGGTATTCGATTCCGTTCTAGATAACTGGCTACTGGTTGGACAGTCTGACTAAACTTAAATTGAATCTTCGCTTACCTCACAATGAACTGTCTTAACAATATTTGATGCCAGACGCGTCAAATCATCAAATCTTGCACACAATTTAAATAGGTACTAATAATTACTTCATGGGGTTACTATGACGTCTTAAAGCAGGAGTCATTCCAATGTGGGAAAGAGATGGCGCTAGACGACCTGTATAGCTCTGTCTCTTTCCCACACACACACAGGGGTTACTATGACCGATGACGCATCGGTCATAGTAACCCCTTGATTTAATTTGTGATTTTCTACAATACTTACTATCGCAATACGGTCGCAAGCGCAACTGCTGAGCATGAGGACCTTGGTTCGATTCTTGGTTAGACAGTGTTATTGGGTTTTCCATCAGGAATTTATCAGCAGCAGCCACGAAGTCTAGATTTGTGCCAGGTTTATGGCAATAGGCTCGTCGCCCTTGTTGCACGGTGCTTAAACATAACTGGCGAATTGTGGGTGTACTATTAGGCTCACCTATGCCTAACTCTTCGGGGATTACAGGAGTGTTATTTTATGTGTGTTTATATAACTGCAACATCATCATCTGCCTAGCCTTTTCCCTATGTTAGGGTCGGCTTCCAGTCTAACCGGATGCAGCTGAATACCAGTATTTTACATGGAGCGACTGCCTATCTAACCTCCACAACCCAGTTAGTACTAGGTAATACGATACACCTTGGTAAGGCTGGTTGTCAGACCTTTTGGGCCACTGACTACCTGTAACGACTGTCAAAGATCTACAAATGACAGCCGGGACCAACGGCTTAACGTGCTTTCCGAGGCACGGAGGAAACTCGGTATGTAATGGGTGGTCACCCATCCACAGACCAACCTAGGCAAGCACGGCTTAACCTAAAGATCGATCCGAGCGGCTGTTATTATTTAGCCACGAGCTCCTCCTATATAACTGCATCATATTAGACTGGAAATGGGGCCCAACGTAGTTTGGAAAAAGTTAGGCTTAAGCTGATGATTAAAATGTTAAACTCATCTTTCAACTTAGTAACACAGCAGATAGGTACAATTCCTCATGTGCGTTCCCTCTTATCGCGAGCCCACGTAACCTGTACCCACCCATTTTGATTTATGTTGAATGAGTTTGATTAATGAAGGGCTCATAATTATGGGTTATGGTGAAAATATACAGGGTGTAATTGTATCGACGCACAATCGGACCACTTGTTCCGAATTTTCCATAGAAAGTTTCATCAGTAATTATTAAAACCATTAACGGTTCCATACATTTTGACTGTGTAGGTATTGCACTTTTGTAGGAAACAGCAGATTTTTTATATTAGGTACCTATGTAAAATGGCATATGTGAAATGATTTATATTCGGAATGATGTAGTGGTAACCGTTTGCGCAACGTTACCTTTACACCCTGTATAAAACCTCTTGTTTTGTGGTGCGGGGCTCTAAACCCAATTATCAGGGTCGAGAGGTCGGTTCGAGAGCAGCCCGCTTAAATTTGACTTTGCCGAGCCGACCCCAACATGATTCAGCGATGGGAAGATGCGAGCCGATGCCGATGGGTGGTAATTACATCGGGTCGGCTTTGTTGTTTAATATAATATTGCCGAGCCGAACCAGTGTGAAGCACTCTTAATAACCAGCATTATAAATATGGTGCACTAGGAAGATAGGATTTTTCTATCCGGTCAAGTATCTATTTCTCTGGGACATCACTGACATCGGTGTAGGAAAACATCGTGAGAAAATCTGGAGTGCACTATGCGAGGTCGACAAACGGATGTGGTAATAACGCAAGTGCGAAAAACTGAAACTCGACATTACACTAGTGCGACAAATGCTTGTGCTACAGCAGTTCGACACTACCCAAGTCCGACTAACGCTTATGCGACGCTGCTCTCTATACAGGGTGTAAAAGGACCCTTTTCAAGCAGTCAACGAAGCATTCTGTTGTCCCATGTTACGAAATGTTACTTAGTTTGTGGTACAGAATGCTTTGTTGACGGTAAAGCTTGGATGTAACTCTCGCCGGCCGGTTTCGCAGCACAACTGCACCGCTCGCTTTGCTCGCTCGGCTCGCGCTCGTTTTTTCGGGTTGCCCGAGCTTAGTTACTGTGATCATCTCGGTTCTCACATGGTTTGTCACAGTTCTAGCCCACCTAACTCGGTCGCCCAGTTTAGTATTACAGTATGTCATCGTCAGTTCCTTTTTTATTCGCTTAATTAATAAAATTCCTTAATTATACTTTACTCAAGGGTTGAAGATAATGTTTTGAGATACATCTTCAGTAAGTAAACAATAAGAAATCTGAGCTTCCATTAATAAATGTTTAATGTCCTTAGCATTGCGGAAATCTGGTAGACTCAGATTGAACACTCTTTCAATATTTCAGACAGCAAATTGGGCACGCGCGAGCTTCGTGAACGAGCTATTCAAACTGCTTTTCACGGAATTATTAATCGGATACTATAACGGGAATTTATAACATACAGCTGTGTTATTCGAATCAAGAAAGAAGGAAGAGTATTTTTTTCTTAACATATTTGTCCCACGTCCCACTTCTGGGCAATAACCCTCTAATCGTTGTCATTCTTGCGATCCCACGCGTCCTCCTTCTAGTTCTGACGGAACCTATTCAGTTCGTCCCACCATCTCCTTCGACCGATGGCCTCACAGTCTTAGGGCAAAATTTTTCACTATTTGTACCCACTTTATACATATGTATGTATGTAGCCCACTATTTGGCAAAAACATTGTTACGGATGCGACAAGTAACCTTTTAAAAAATAAAATGTATGTTACGAACACACTTCGCTCCAAAACCCAAATAGCAGATGCTGGCCTTACAGCTGCTAGGTTGAAGTGGAACTGGGCTGGTCACGTCTGCCGTATGTCGGAGGAGCAATGAGCAAAAATTACCCCTCAGTGGATACCAAACGACAACGCGGCAGGCCCAGAAGGAGATGGCGGGATGAGCTGGACTATTTCTCAAAGGATTGGCCTACAATCGCACTAGACCGCGAAATGTGAAAGGAGGGAAGGGAGGCCTTTGCTCTGCAGTGGGACAATATAGGCTTATAATGTTACGTTACCAACAATGCTTAGGCACGGACAATCACATATACTGCCCATAAGTAACCCTGTAACCGCCGCTATCGCCGTCTCACTGTTTTTATTTGCCTTTTATAGGCCAATAACAATCGTCGCAAGAGTTTTAGGGATTCGCGATAAGATTAGAGCCAAGAGAAAGATTATTTTAACGGTTGTCTATTCATGGAGATTGAAAGTGGTACTATTGTAATGTAGGTTCCGTACCTCTCATGTGCGAATCTTCTTTACAAACTCGTAGTATAAAACAAAGTCGCTCCCGCTGTTTGTACGCTTAGATCTTTTAAACTGCGCAACGGGTTTTAATGCAGTTTTCAGCAATAGATAGAGTGATTCAAGAGGAAGGTTTATATGTATATTGCACCCATGTCTTATAATTCGATGGAGCCGGCTGCACGCACGAAAAAACATGACGTATGAGGCGTTACCTCGCTCTGAGACGTTCCATAAAACAATTGCACAACGCACATTCATTTTTTGAAAAATGCAACCATTCCATCAGTATTTTTTTATGACGTTGTCACGTTCAACTATCGTCAGTAAACCGACTTTACAGACAACCGATTTTTTTGTAGAGTGGTATGATTGAACATTGTGTACTGTACATGCTAGTCACTGGCGTCAATTTAACACTACTTTGACGTACTTTTATACAACGAAAGTTATTTGAAACAGCGGTTAATGGACTATTAAAACGTTCTATACTAAATGTTTGAAAGCCTACTAGCGCTTCAAACTGTGTAAACAAATCAATTACAAGGTTTTTGTAGTGTATACAAGGGTATACACTAGATAATACAAGGGTATTATCTATAGTACCCAATAATTAGTGTACCGTATCATTTTCATGTTTGAATTGTTAAAAAGCAAATTAATTAAACAATGATTGTGCTTTGTTTATTTGAACTTGAATTATAGTTAAATCTGTAGACAGTTCCTATTTTTGGGGAAATTTTTAAACGACTGTTAATATAATTTTCTTCTAGGTATAACTTTGAACTTTTAATAGTCAGATAATATCATGCAATATGCTCATGAGACTAAAACATAATTGGTAATTGGCGTGATATGGGTGTAGTTTTAGGTATACCTCTGTGAAATACCGTGGCCCTGGAACACAAAGAGCAAAGAAGGAACATGGATGGGTTTTATTCAGTACAAGTTTGACCCTTCCGCTCCGCCCAGAGTGGGGGGGGTCATTTGATAATTTCCAATCCGAAAAAAAAAAAAAAAGTTGTACCTCTGTCAGACCCTTTGGGGATTACAGACTTGATGTTATGATATTTTTTGTAAAAACGAAATGTTGTCCTAATTTTCTACCGATATTAAAATATAGTTATCATTGTTTAAGTTAAGGAGGGATTCCAAAGGCGATCAGCAGCAACGACGCCAAATCCCTGTAACAGTCTCCAGCGACAACACTGGTTTCTATGTAACTGAATGTATATGGCTAAATTGCCGCCTGATGCTGAGATCAAAATGCGACAGACCGCATTAGTGAGATCATAGCCTGTCACTAACAAGTGTGACAAGACGTTTTTTTATTGAGAAACTCGCGGAACTCAGGAAGAGAAATGCCACTGCCGTTGCGTTCGGTACCAAGACCGCAGCTGCATGTAATGCAGCTGAGATCTGTCATTGTTATCGTCCTCGGAATTGTACCATTACCGATGCTATGCAACACAAGCATAAATGGTGAACAATATGGAAGTATTATGCAATAGAACGCTAACTGATTTTGGCATCTACTTTTATTGTTACGACGATGCAAGGGGATGCCAAATGTCAGATGATTTTGTTTTCTAAAATACTTATTTTTATGTTAGGTAGAGGAAGACCAAAGAAACGATGGACGGGCTGCGTCATACAGGATTATGGCTAGAAAGGAGGTGACTGCTGAGATGACGAGTAGTAGAGAAGTATGGAAGATGAAGACATGCTGCGCCGACCCCAAATGAATTGGGATAAGGGCAGGGAATAATGATGAAATGTTATAGAATGCCAAAATCCTTAATTGAATGATGATGACGATGATGATGATTACGACGATAGGTAGAAAACCTAATCGAAGCTGTCCACTTCATTAGTTCTAGAGTAAGGTCAACATACACTTATAAGCTCTGCGTGGGATCTGTACCGCCTCAACTCGAGCCTTTAGGCATTCTTTCTATGAAACTTCATACTAAAACAGACACTTATGAGCACCGTGACGGCATCGCCTCGGAAATTAGGTGATTTAATGCAGATCCGGTGCAGTGTTAAGAGCCTTAACCACTGGAGTGAACAAAGTGATGTTACATTTCATTTCGTTGTTCGTTTTAGCCGAAAGGAGTCCACTGCTGATCATTTTAGCCGAAAGGCGTCCATTGCTGATCATTTTAGCCGAAAGGCGTCCATTGCTGATCATCTTAGCCGAAAAGCGTCAATTGCTGATCATTTTAGCCGAAAGGCTTCCATTGCTGATCATTTTAGCCGAAAGGCGTCCATTGCTGATCATTTTTGACGAAAGGAGTCCACTGCTGATCATTTTAGCCGAAAGGCGTCCATTGCTGATCATTTTAGCCTAAAGGCGTCCACTGGTGATCATCCTAGTTTTACAATCACGTGTATCTTCAGGAGGGCGAAACCGCGTGCAAAGCGAATATTCCGAAACATCACTTTCAATGCAAAAACTATTTATCATCATAAAATAATATATAAAATTGCAATAATCACTTTCTTTATCCAGCAACAACACAATCCATGTATGACAACACCTACTTATACGTAAACTACAATTTAACACAAAATAAACGCTTAAATGGCAATAACAGAGGGTTGTGCCAGGTTTTGGCACGCCCGTAGTCATGGCGACGTGCCAGTGGCTGGCCGGTAATTGTTGGCATTTGTGCTACAACTGCCATTTGGCTGTCATTTCACGCTTCGGTGGCCTAGACAAGCCAGAAGGAGATTGTTTTTATCATACTGAGTTACTTTTTCAGATTTTGTAGATGGTGAGCTCGTGGCTAAATAATAACAGCCGATCGGATCGATCTTCAGGTTAACCCGCGATTGCCTACGTTGGTCAGTGGATGTGACCACCCATTACATACCCAGTATCCTCCTTGTCTCGGAAAGTATGTTAAGCTTTTGGTCCCGGCTGTCAATTGTAGATCTTTGGTAGTCTTTACAGGTAGTCAGTGGCCTAAAATTCTGTCAACCAGTCTTATCAATAGGCGTCATATTACCCAGTACCAGTTGAGGTCAGATAGGCCGTCGCTCCGTATAAAATACTGGCATCCAGCTGCATCCGGCCCAAACATAGTTGTGAAATGGCTAGGCAGATGATACAATAGGGCCGAGCCTAATTATGGCTTGTATTTTAAATCAAAGTCCGCTTTATCTAAACACATGAATGAATTTACATAGTGTCTGGGTGTCCAGGTCCTAGACACAGTTCGTTAACATGGCAAAGACTTTTACAAAGCTGTTTTCACTAGTTTGCATGTAAACGTTCCGTTTTTGGTGCCTACACTGTTTTAATGCAAATTTTATTCAAAGTGCTCAAAGGTATAGACTCTTCTTCGTTTTTATCTCGTAGTTTGTTGCATCCTTTATACAAATAGATTTAAACACGCATTTAAAATTTTATAGGTGAGACAGATTTATTTAGAACATTTTGTTCAACTAGACAATGCTGCGCCGACCCCAAATATATTGGGATAAGAGCAGGAGAATGATGATGATTTATATATAGTATACGCACCACACAGACCCATAGATAAAATACACAAAATAACTCTATACAATAATAAACTAATACAAATTAAAAACCTTACAACTATGACTATACACGTAACGTTGTCGGTGTCGTGTTTCGCTGCGTGATATCACGTAACCGTCCGCGTCCTCGGAAACGTCGATATACGAAACCCTTCAGCCAAAAGTCCTCTTCCAGGCAGGCGTGTAGATGTTGGGTTGGAACTCGTACCACGTCGTCCTCGTTCATGTTATACCTACCTGCCTGGTATCGAAACCACAACCTACAGATTGCAAGTCGGGGCCGTTACCAATGAGCCATCACTGCTCATGCTCTGACATTCAATCGCCAGAATTTATTCATATTTTATTCATTCATCCTTTTCAGAATGAACAGCGCACGCAACGATAACAAATAAAACAACCGATAAAGTACAGCCGGCTAAATTAAAAGGTGTACGTGTGCAGAGTGATAATGATGGGGTGGAATATGGCGGCATTTCGCGGTGACGTCACCGGGAAACGATGCGTTGCGTTGCGCGTATGTGCGTCTAGTAAGGGAGCCTAGAAGGTTTTTCAGCAAGCATATTGAGCAAGGGCTGCCTCGCTGGTCTAGTGGTCGCAAACGCGAGTGTTGAGCATGAGATTCTGGGTTCGATTCCGGAGTCGGGCAAAGTGATATTGGGTTTTTCCATCACGAATTTCTCAGTAGCAGCCACGGAGTCTAGAATTGCACGCGTCTGATGACAATAGCCTCGCCCTCTATGACATGGGACTTAAACATAACTGGCGAAATGTGGGTGTTGTATTAGGTACACCTCTGCCTTACCCTTCGGGGATTACAGGCGTGCTGTTATGTTATGTTATTCAGCAAGGAAACTCAATCGGCTCGAGGTGTAGAGATTTCTTATTCATGTTTAGCCCCTTCTTTGTATAACAGTATACATAAACTAAAATTTCAAAGCTAAATAATTGTAACCCAATTGTGTTGTAAATGCAGACGCTCTAAATTCGGGCCAGTCTGCGGTCGCTTCGCTGTTGCTGTCACAATTGATGCAATTTTAACGAGGTTTAGTTCTTAGTATGATTAGCTAATGTAGCATTTTCATAGTTATCTACATTATGTATCAGTGGTGTGGTTATTTTCAAGGATGTGGTATCGACCATCGAACTGAACAACTTTATACATGGGACCATGACAGTAATCGTGAAAGAATATTAAGCTGCCCTATACAAAATGTCAATACTTTTTTTTTATTAGCCTTAACCTTAGCCTGAACTGTCTGAATCTTGGGCAAAGGCCTCCCGCCTTTGCCCAAGATTCGGACAGTTCCCCCAATCCTTCCATTTTTCTCGATGCTGCGCCTCTTCTTGCCAATTAACGAGAAAGCCATCCAACTTACGCGACCCAAAATGATGGGAAAGCTGTTGTTATTCGCGATGCCCAGCAGTGGGCTATACAAGGCTATTAAAAAAAAAACTATCATGTTGGTCCCATAGAGAAAGCTGTCTGTTTTGATGGTCCATACTACATCCTTAAACCTTTCTACACCATCTATTAACACCTTTCTGAGACACGTTGTATATTTTTCGAGGTTTGTGTTTTCCAAAACTAGCGACTGTTTTTTTATGCAAATGCATTTTTGAAAATACAATTGCATATTTAAATAAAACACCTAAATTCTACCAATGACTCCAGTAGTGTAGGTAGAACGATCGTATTCTAATTCTGTAAATATTTTGATGAAGAGAAGGCTCAGCCGTAGTAACGAGAATTTAGGAACAGACTCGATTATTAAACTTATCGTTTTTAAAACAAAACTGATACCTACTTAATAGAAGATATAAATATTTACTATTTTGTTTTTTCAAGTGCCATACAGCAATATTGTGGGTTTCGGATAGGTATCACTGAGAGCCAATCTCAACATTGCTGTATAGTAGGCAGGCAGACTATGATGACAAACATTTACATTCAAGTAGCGCCATCTATACTATTACCTGACCAAGAAATAACCCTTTCTTTGCAGGTTTATATTCTACAACGTGTTAGTTGAATTAACATTAACTAGATGTCGCTTTCCTATAAAACAGAAAAATTGCTACGAGGGCTACGCGATACCATTTTCGTAGCCGCGTAGCGCGTATTCGCGTCGTAGACGATCTTGTAGCAGCTATCGAAACTAGATGGAGCTACGATAACATAATACAAGTGTCTACATCAAACAGAAGAGGGATGTTTCCTGTGTAAAAAAAATATGACTCTGTTTAGTCCGTCAGTTAGATTATCGAAAAATATTGGATACGTATTTTTTGTTTCATCAAATCATTAAAAATTGACGAAGATAAAACGCATCAAAGATAATTTTTAGTTTTCGTGAAAAAAGAAAAAATACGTGTCTAATATTTTTTGGAAATCTATCTGACGGACTAATTAGATTTTATCAGGAAACATCCCTATTTGGCGATTACATCCATAACATCAATACCTGTATTTTTTTCAGGGGTGGGCAGAGATATGAAATAGAAGAGTTTTTACTTGTGCATAAAGTTTTAACAAACAAATAAATAAATAGAATAGAAGATTTTTATTTGAATTAAAACATGGTACATTATGGTCTTATTAAAAAAATTGAGATGACGAGTAATACAGGGTGTAAACAGACCCTTCACATAGCCGTCAATCAATCATTCTGTACATCAAACTAAGTAACTTTACGGAATAATTATTGCTAGGAATCGCCTTTTTTTTTTGGGGTGGAAAAGCACGTTTTACGGTAGGACTCGATGGAAATCACTCAAAGCATTGTGCTGATGGATGGATTGAATAGTACGGGGGTCGTGGAGGTGTTTAAAGTAAAAATCTAACATTAAAAACCATGTACCTATTTAAAAAAAAAATTGTGAAAAAGTTCGAACTTTAACCCCCAATATCTCCGTAACTAGAACGTTCCCAGGTATGGTCTAGAACAAAAAAATGATCGCAAAGACGGGGAGAACAAGTGCCTTTCAGATGTGTTAAGGGTTTATTTACACCCTTTAGAGAAGTATGGAAAAAGGAGACATGCTGCGCTGACCCCAAATAAGCTGGGATAAGGGCAGGAGAATCATGGTGATGATGATAACAAAATGATGATCTGACATGTTCCACTATGAACTTGTGTACACTTGTTAAACGTTAATTTATGAATAGTAAACCCAACAAGTCATCATCAGCCTATAGCAGTCCACTGCTGGACATAGGCCTCCTTAATCGCACGCCACTCAACTCGATTCTCAGCAACTCTCATCCAGTTGCTACCAGCCACCCTGCGAAGATCGTCACTTCACCGAGCCTGAGGGCGTCCCACCCTTACGTTTGCCTATTCGCGGTCTCCACTCAAGAACACGTCTACCCCAACGGTCATCGGTTTATCGTAATATATAACCCAACAAGAATGTAGTTAAAACTACACGTTGAACTTCAGAAAGAACTAATCAGGTTTTTATTCTTCTTTCGTGTCTACGGTCATCATCATCTGCCTAGCCTTTTCCCAACTATGTTGGGGTTGGGGTCGGCTTCCGGTATAACCGGATGCAGCTGAATATTAATTTTACATGGAGCGACTGCCTATCTGAGCTCCACAACTCGACTGTAAAAGATCTACAAATGACACCCGGGGCCAACGGCTTAACGTGCTTTCCGAGGCACGGAGAAAACTCGGTACGTAATGGGTGGGCACACATCCACAGACCAACCTAGGCAAGCACCCGAGCGGCTGTTATTATTTTTAAGATTTTAAACTAACATGGTCACTAAAAAAAAACTCCGGTAAAAAAAAATAAAAAAGTAGTAAATATCCCGTTTCTAGTATTAATAATAATGTTATTATTTAGCCACCAGATCCTACTACTCGTGTCTACGGTACGACTTGTTTAATTTTTTTGGGCCCAATATATGACCACGTTAATTGCAGCGTCTTCTGTGGCGTTTCTCAGTCAGTCAGGTATAAATGACAGGCAATAAAAAGCAAGCTTGTCTTACCAAAATCATAAAACGTATTTACGGCAGTAAAATTTGTTGTCTGCGAATGTGACCTTTCCGTGGTCATTTTAGTACCTACCTAGACCATTAAAAACGAGTGACGAACTTTTTGACGCTCTCTACTTACTCCTTTCGCAAACAGTCGTAAATTAGCTACGAAGTTTCTATGTGTTGCCAGGATTTAAAGAACAAAATGAATACCTATTTTTTTCGTAAAAAATATTCTATAAACGGTCAACGAGAACAGACTAAAGATGACAAAACAAGGAATTACATAAATTCACGTTCTTTTTTCACATTAGGATTGGCAGAAACTACACAGTTACATCTGCTACGATTCTTCCATACTCCTTTCGCCTCGTCCATTTTCATACATTGGGTCATACATGGACGCTACTTGCAAGGACATAAACACAGAATAAACGACCGATAGTTGAGATGTGGGGTAAAAACATTGGAAAAAAAAGGAAAAAAATAAAAATAAAAATTGCATGAGGAAGCCAAGACAAAAACGATTTTTAGACAAAAAAAAACGAATATTTTTAGATAAACAAACATAAACCTACTCAAAACTTTAGATGTTCAAAACTTACGAAACTTGAATAGATAGAACTGGCAACCCTTTCCCGCAAACTCGGGTACAGATCGTAAAAGTGTATGTATGCCCAATAAATTGGCACATCATTACGATGGAGTGTTTGATATGCCATTTTATCTGGCACTTTATTGCCAGACAGAGTCGGGAGTTAGTGACGTGTAGTTTTGATCAGATAGGTTACAGGATACAGAGACAGATAAACACGTTACGTACAGTGCTGCATGTTTATTTTGGCGCTTAAATTACTCTGACAGGGGGCGATGTCAGGCTGCGTGATTAAAGAGAAATTTTCTATGGAAATTGTATTGCAAAACACTTTCAAACTCAATATTTCAACTTTTGAACCCTTTCAATCTAGTTTTTGTTATTCTAATTGCATAAGATTCTGCAATACCTCCTCCCGGGAGGGGGCACTGGCTCTTGTAATACATGCCTATCACCTAGCACAGGAGTCAGGGCCTTCACTCAATTTTTAACCCAATTCTTACGTAATAAAGATTATTGTTATTGCACTTATCATAGTTCGTCTGTGAATCACTCAAAACTTGACTGCCAACCTTGCATTGTACGTACCAATTACCATTTGTTATTATTTATTATAACGATGACCATTACAGCTGTATACTGATCAATAAGTTGTCGTCGACGACAATCGATTACGCGGCTCAATTACGAGAATATTGCCATAATTGCCACGCCTGCCGGACGGAAATTGAAGATGCAATATAGTTGCCTACATCTGCAGTATAATGCTACAAACATAACTGACCCCAGGACCTAGACAAGGAAGTCGCTTCCCAATCGTTAAGTATTTCTACAAAGATTGTATGTATGGTGGAAAGGCGGTGAGCGCCGCTGGCCCGCGCGGTCCGGCGGTGTACGTGAGTTGGGCATCAACGGATTTCATACAAGCCAATGCAACGTGAGATCCGCTTCACCGTCCGACAACGCGGACGAGCGGTGTCGTGTGATAACATATGCAAGCTTGTCGGAACAGTTCTTTCGCTGTTATTTTATCTCTGACGGCAACAACCCAAGAATAGAAGAACATAGAAAGAAAAAAGAAAGATTCAAGAAGATTGTAACATAACATCCCGCCTGTAATCCCCGAAGGGTTAAGCAGAGGTATATCTAAAAGTACACGCCCATATTTCGCCAGTTATAATAATAATAATAGTGTTTTTTTTGTAAGGAATATTTAAAAATAAAATTGATTTGTATAGAAACAAATAAATAATATTTATTTTATTTCAGATCACATTACAAGATCCATATGTAGAGTGGTCCATGTGCAGTGTGTTGTGTTGTGTGTATGTGTGTATGTAGTTATGTTTAAGTCCCATTATTAAGTTTGTTTGTTTATCGTGTGGTTAGTACCTAACCTGGTGTCAGATATTTTATGCCGCCCATGGGGCTCTCACTTGGCTTATTGAGTGATTTTGATCGACGTATTACTGATCCCAAGAGCAACAATAGCGAGAACAAATCTCAAAGTTATTTTCGCAAAGATTTTATCAGAAGTAAAACAATTTTGTATTTTTTTTTTTTTAATCATATGCCAAACCGAAGCCTGTTCAAGCGATGATGCGGCCTAGGACGGAGCACGCTTGCCTAGAAGAAACCGATTCACTCGAACTCTGAATAGATCCAGATTATAATGATCAGGGAACAGAAAATCCGGCAGTGAATTCATACGTACTAAGATATTACCTTATGCATTTTAACATACATTCATAAACTCACGTTTTTTTCCCATGGAGTAGGCAGAAACCACAAAACTCCAACTGCAACGATCCTTACTCTTTTTTCCTCGTCCACATTAATCTGGGGCATTTTAAATAACCTTCTAATCCTCATATCTTTACCAATATTACAAATGCTTGAGTCTACCTGTTATCTTTTCAGGCTTGTAGTACAGATTTTGACATGACCTGGCTTAGGATATAGAATACTCGTACTATCCTAGTGGTACGATCTCCGTATAACAATTTCCGACGACAACGTGAGCGAAGCCGCGGCAAATACTGCTGTATGTCTCGCTCTTAATCGAATAATTTGTAGAAACTCAGGTGCGGACACAAACAATAACATGAAAGCCTTATTTGTCTTGTTTTACAATTACCGTTACCACAATCAATTTGTAAGTAATTAATCAGTGAATGGCGATTTAAATAATTACTTATTGACCCAATTGAGGGTCGCTTTCAGTAAGATGTGAAATCTTATTTTACCAAATAAATGTTTAAATGTAAGAAAATGGGAATGAACTTGTGTTTTCAAGTATTTAGTATTTATTATTCTTCTCTTTGCAAAAACCATGTACTGACTTGTGGCCGTGGCTAAATCATCTGCCTAGCCTTTTCCCGACTATATTGGGGTCGGCTTCCAGTCTAACCGGGTGCAGCTGACTACCAGTATTTTAAATGGACCGACTACCTATCTGACCTCCACAACCCAGTTAGTACTGGATAGTACGATACCCCTTAGTAAGACTGGTTGTCAGACTTTCAGGGCCACTGACTACCTGTAACGACTGTCAAAGACCTACAAATTACAACCGAGACCAACAGCTTAACATGCGTAACGGGGCACGGAGGAAACTCGGTACGTAATGGGTGGTCACCCGTCCACGGACCAACATAGGCAACCGTAGCTTAACCTGAAGATCAACCCAAGCACCAACAACTGCTTTATCTCAAGCCAAACGCGCGTGGTGAACCATTATAGTTCTCCTGGCCTTATCCCAATTTATTTGAGGTCCGCTTTAGCGTAATGTGTGTCATGATTGTATTTGAATAGGAGTTAGTTCCGCCGCCATTTTCTTTTAGCACCATCGAGTTATGTGGCCGTATAAACTGGTAGTTAAAGGGTTTTATTTAAGCTATATGTGGGCGGTATTGTCCACTTAATTTGCGCGTTAACCCGTCACAAGCGGTGTGGTATTTTTGTTCAACTAAATGATGATAAGATCTATTTTTACAGCTTGCTTTCCATAGGTACTTATAATGGGTTTAAAATACCCTTAACGAAGCTGAAATGCACTTTTTTTCCGTTCCCCGATGTTGCGATATGTTTTTTGTTCTAGTTCATACCTGGGAACCTTCTAGTTACGGAGATATTGGGGGTCAAAGTTCTTTTTTCACAAATATTTATTTCAATACAAGTTGTAATGTTTTAACTTCTTTAAATACGTCTACAACCCCCGTACTATTCAATGCATTCATCAGCACAATATTTTGGGTGCGTTACATTGAGTCCTACGGTAAAACTTAATTTTTCACCCCAAAAAAAAATCCGTTTCTCAGCAATCATTTTTGAGTAGTACTTAGTTTGATGTTCAGAATGCATGGTTGACGGCTTCGTTAAGAGTACATTTACACCCTGTATAAAGGTTGCTGCAATTAACATTAAAGGAGATCGGGCGGAAGCGGTCCAAGTAGCGTCGGTGAACTATACCTATACTTTCTTGAAGCTGATGTCAATAGCATCATTTTTTGTTATGGCGTCAAAAAAATTCCACTATGGAGAAAAAAGTTATTGATCATTTAAAATGAACTATGTAATCAACGATGGCATTAATTACAAACAGCATCGGTGATTAAGACATACATCATTTTAAAGGATGTTAGAAGACGATTATTCTTTGTTAAGAACATAAGCAAATCGGCGCCGGGAGAAAAAAGTAATAGACTATAATGTATAATACAGATAACAAAATCTTGTAATTCAAGAGATATAAGGAGCGTCGATGATTATTACTGTACGTGCGTTACCGGTAAATGAACCGTTGCGCACATAATAATGTCTTTATTATGGACTTTGGGCTGGGCACGTCATCAAGAAGAAGTAGGTGCCATCCTGTGCATTTCCTCGACTCTATTGCATATTGTTAATAGTCGAATCATTTCTTCAAGGCCTCTTAGGTTGTGCGGACAACTATCCTGTAAGAGTACTCTCAAGCAACTCTAAGGTGTTTGCTGTGTCAAGGATTTGGGAAATGGTTCGCTTTCATCACATGACAACTATTGCGATCAACTGTGAACTTCAGCATACGATGTAACATGTCTGCTTACTCCTTTAAGGATTAAAGTCGTGAAGATTTTGTCTCCAGGATTTAGCATACAGATCGTTTTCAACTCATAATAACTAATGCGACCAACTGTGAACTTCGGCAAACGATGAAACTTGTCTACTTACCCCTCTAAGGATTATGGTCGTGAAGGTTACGCTTATGTTTATCAGTGATGAAGTGTTGAAGGCTTCATACTAGCTATACTACCTTGTATTGCTTTTTTAATAAAAATGAAGAATTCGATTTACTAAAAGTACTATTTATACCCTTTTTTTTTAAGCGATTTCCATGAGCTTTGGTAATTCAAAAGCTTCTTGGAACCTATAGAAGCTTGCCCGATCTCCTTTGGTTTAATATTAATTAAAAAATTTCGTTATATACATACATAAATTGCTCAGTTTACAATCTGTTTATTTTATCATCCAGACTTTTCTGCCTATTGGTGTAAGTAGGTCCCTACTTGTTCTTTGGGTACAAAATAATTGATATTGTCGTATCAACCACAGAAAAATTGATATTCGACCCGAGTAGGTGTGTTAAATTAATTTTAGTGCCAATAATGTGTTTTACGTGCCAGTTTATCCAAATATTTAGAATTGTTTACCCTAATTTTAACAAAGGGCATTCACCTTGTAATTATAATAATAATTAGCTTCTGCTCGCGGCTTCACTTGCGTCTAAGAAACATATTATGCCACTCAACAGCTTTCCCATCAGTGAAGGATTTTTTTAAAATCGGATGATTATTTTTGGAAAGTTTGAAGTTTACCTCTTTATAATATACTCGGTGGAACGACGAGCTTGGCAAGGTGGCTGGTAGCAGCTGAATTAGAGTTGCTGAAAATCGAGTTCATTAGCTTACGATTGGAGAGGCCTATGATCTCTGGTAGCCTAATGAGAAGAAAAACCCAAACTACCATAGTGGTTTAATAATATAGATTAGTCTGTTTGAGATATTCTGCATCGTGCTGCGAAATCAACAATTTTCTTTGTTGAATGACATTTAATTTCAGCTTGAGCATAATTAATCCATCACGTTCCCACTTCTGGGACACCGGACTCTTCTTTGTGAGAGTTAGTGAGCCATAATCCACCACGCGGGCTCGTTGATAGGTTCCCGTGTCCTATGGCCCATAGCCCGTGGGTTGATAGATGTCACATGTCATCGAAATTTCGGGTCTAGGACATGCCGATTCAAACACAATGGTATTGACTCAACAACTTTATCAACTAAAACAGAAATACGACAACAACTAATCTAATCACATTTAGGTGTAGTCACAGTTTTGAATTTGAATTTGTACGAGTATGTACTCTTGGATAGGAAAGCTGTTGTCAAACTAATATGTAGGTAACGTCGAATTGTGTGTTTGTTTTAGCAAATATTCTGCAGACGTCAAACTTTATAATTTATAACTAAGCTATACCCTATTTATTTGCAAAAATATTAAAGTCGCTTTTCATATTATATTTTCATGGTTGTATTGATGTGGTTTTCAGTACAATTAAGTTAATTTATTCCGAAAGGTTTGTGGGTTTACAATGATTAACTGACATAAATGACAAAAATCCCCGACTTTTTGCCATACCGTAAAAGCAGTGCAAAGCAAGAGTGGCTCGCGGTATAAATAATTCTATTAAGTAAAAGTTATACCTATTTGATATTTGAATTTTGTAATTCCTATTGACTTTCCTTCAAGAATCGATACGTAATAGTACACTAACTTTTTCCTTTTACACACAACACTGTAAAAATTGTGTCTTTAGTCTACTACTTAACTGATTTACGAGTACCTACCTTCTCTATAATATAAGTAACTCTTATATTTAGTTTTAAGATTACCTTGTATTTCGTGAATTGTATTCTTTTTGAGAAATAAATGTCATACCCGTATTTGAATTTTTGGCATTATGTAGTAGGTAGGTATTTATTTAAGAATGGAAACATATCGAGTTAAAAAACTATCTTCACATTGTGTTTGAAAATAGGAAACTGAGGACCAGTGGATTTTAAAAATATTTATCTACCTAATTATTCATAGCATGCTCTCTTTGTTAATCTGTGTGGACAAAAATGTTGAGCGCTACTGCAACATTTGTTAGTGTTTCATTTGCATAGAGCGGTAGTGCGCGAAATTACCCCGGGTACTGCCAAACGCACGTCCATGGCCACAATTTGACGATGACAGCGTCTTTATACCGTTGCAATAAGGGCGAATTTTTTGTTGTTACTAACATGCTGTTGTTCTAAATGACACCGTGCAGTTATTATTTGTTTTCGGATATGCAGCTGCAGTCAGAGGGTTGACAATTGACATCAGATACCCATGTTTATATCGCAGGTTTCATTTTTTATCTATGTCAAATAGTATTATGTACTTTTTTAAGTTTTTCATTTATGTGGCCAGAAGCATACCTAATTGCATAGCACACTTACAGTGGCAATACGTTTGATTTTAACAATTCAGCAACATTCTTAATATTCATTACGCTATTTACATTGTTGAGTCTGACGATTTTTTCTACTCTATGGAGCAATTGATTGGAAAATTTCCTTTAAAATCTTTTGGTTCCGCAACTGGGATGCCGATTCTGTTATACCACTTCTATTTCGA
The DNA here is from genome assembly GCA_963082995.1 of Noctua comes. Classification (NCBI taxonomy): domain Eukaryota; kingdom Metazoa; phylum Arthropoda; class Insecta; order Lepidoptera; family Noctuidae; genus Noctua; species Noctua comes. Next base: position 16,688,211 of record OY720270.1, read on the forward strand.
CTAGATAAGATTTAGAGATATGTTCTAATTTCCACCCCTTTGAGTATGAGTCGCTTTGTAAAACTTTTCTCAGAAAAAACCCAATGAGCCTCTGACTGAATCAAAATTAATTAACTTTTTAATCAGCTTCGTATCCACAAATTCAAGAAATTACAGCCTCCATTTCCAGTAACTATTAATGAGAAATCATTTTTCCTTTACTGCAAATCTTTAAATAAACTCAAAGCTGATATGTATCGGAAAATATCAGTCGCAAAAGCAAATAAAACTTATGTGGGTAAAAGGCTGCGAAGGAAGGAAGTAATCAGGCTGCAGCAAGAAACTTCTTTGACGTATCGTTCGCATTTTTTTTAAAAAGCTCATCGTTATTTGCTTGGACGCTTGCAGGTTTTATTAAAAAGGTTTTGCTTATCGATATTTTATCCCGATTCAAATAGTTACAGATAAATAATATAATTATAGATTGGAGAATCTTAGCTTTTTCTGCATCGGGATATTATTTATCAAATCAAATCATTTATTTAACAGATCATAAAATTATATTTGTTAGTCAAAAATCAAAATCAAAATCAAAATCAAAATATTTTATTTCACATAGGCCTCGATGGGCACTTATAAAACGTCGACAAAAAGGTGCACGGTTCGGGTTGGTCGTTTCCTATGGAGAAGAACCGGCAAGAAACTCCATGGTTACTCTTTTCAAAGTTAGTAATACATAAACATCTTAAACACTTTTTTTTTTTTTTTTTTAACGTGGTAAAATCATCAAATGAGTCCTCCCACCCAGGGCAGAGCGGGAGGGACTGTCAGAGTTGTACTGACTAAAATCCACGGTGTCCTTCAGTAGCCCTTTATGTTCCAGGGTCACGGTAATTCTATGAGTCCCGCGACCCCGGCAGGCTTTGGCCCTCTAGAGGGGGGCCCCGTCATTATGCTGACACTCTTTGAGGCGCGCGTGGAACACAACGCGCCGTCGACCCGGGCATGGTCCATGGTCGGACAGCGAGTCGCCCATTACTCGCCGCCCGCATGCCCGCGCCTACGGTGGCCGGAGATCGTCTGCCGACGTCCGGCGCCGTGGGCGTCTACCACTGCGGCTGGTGTGGAGGGAGGACGCTGTCCTCTCCCTCACGCGGCCCGCCTCCTCCTTCGCGAGCATGACTGCTTCGCAGAAGGAGGCGACCGCTTCCCACTCCGTCTCGCCCCGCAGCATGGCCTCGACCAATGCCGGGCGCGAGAGGTCTCCGCCTATCGCCGCCGTGAGGACACGGCGGTGCTCTTCCCCAGCGGGGCAGTCCTGCACCGTATGCTCCACCGTGTCCTCCGGGCGGTCCTCGTAGTGGTGACACCCAGGCGTTTCCTCCTTCCCCATCAGACACAGGTACCTCCCGAAACTTCCGTGTCCGGTGAGGACCTGCGTCACGCGGTAGGTCAGGACGCCGTGACGCCTATCCAGCCACTCCTCAAAGAGGGGTCTTACCGCCGCGATTGCGGCGTGCCCGACATCTTAAACACTTGTGTTAGTACAAGTATTTGGAAAATTTTGGTAATAATTACTAATTATGTCAAAATCATTAACAATAATGTCAACATCACCATTCATCATGTCAAAATCATTAATAAAACAATAATCAGATATGCAACTTATTTTCAGCAACTTGTGCAACCTTCTATCAATAAACTTATCAAAAATTAACGTTATTCATTAACATAAATTTGATAAAAAATGGTTAATCCAGTATTTCTTACTGTAACAACACTGAGACGTTCCTAATCTGACATAATTTGGTTTGTCAGAAATGTATATAGAAGAAAAGTCCTGACTGATTCACTTGCTGACTAAGTTCTGCTCTTCCCGAACCCTTGGTCATAGAAACCTGATGACTTTTTTGAGGTTTGTTTTATGATGGGCAAGTAGAATATTCTCATCTATTTCCCTGTAAAGTTTGCTATTCAATTTGAAGTAAATGATGGGTAGGCCTTTAGTGTGGGACGCGACATGCGTCGATACTCTTGCGCCATCAGATCTTCCAAGCACGTCGTGCTGTGCTGGCGCTGCCGCTGCGGCTGCAGAGAACCTCAAGCGGCGTAAATATAGAAACCTTTGTGGTAACTATATTTTCGAGCCGTTTGGGGTTGAAACTCTGGGGTCGTGGTCCGAGTGCTCATAGCCTGTTTAAGGAAATTTCGAAACGCCTAGTTGACGCTTCCCGTGACCCAAGGGCTGACTTTGGCCAGAGGCTAAGTGTTGCCATACAACGTCGCAACGCCGCCAGTCTTTTGGGCACATTGCCAGCTGACAGCGTTGAGGAGGAGTTTTTTGATGCCCTTTTATAGTTTGTTGTTAGTTTTCTTATTTTAGGTTATTTAATAGTTTTTAATTAATTATGTATTTAGATAGTTTACCAATAAATTACGAGATACCTGTAAAAAAAAAAAAAATTTGAAGTAAATGGTTCGACTTTGATTTTGATGTATACAAGATTTTTAGAAATTCTCATGGGGTAGCAATTTACGAGCAGACAAAGTCGCTAGTAAAGTGCTAGTTAACACGCTTTTTTGCTAATATTAAATGACCGATGACGTATATGAATACCAAAGTTAGATGCATATTATTCCAGTTAGATATGTATGTATATTTATAGGATTGATGACCCTCAAGGGTTTTGAGATCAAAATGATCATATGTGGTCAAAATCACAACAGTCGGGAATTGGTCTGCGGTCCGTCGTGATCGGCCGAATTTATTTTAAATAAAATGCTGTGAATTTCTAATTTGGTTGTGATTTCGTGCGTATGGACGGAAACAGTGACGTCATTGGATAAAGGAACTGTTGTCTAAATATAATTACACAATCATTTATGACGTCACGCTTTTTTCCCATGGGGTAGGCAGGTACCACCTGCTCTCCCTGCGCCTGCTCCTGCACTGCCTTTCATACTCCCTTACTTCGTCCTAATACAAGATGTAAAAGGACCCTTCACGAAGCCGTCAATCAAGCATTTTGTACATGAAACTAAGTAATTCTACACAAAACGCAACGGTATGAAAAGTGACTTTTTACGGTAGGACTCACTGAGACACGCTCGAAACATTGAGCTGGTGTTTAAAGTAAAGTTATAATATTAAGTACTTGTATTTTCAAACATATTTCCGTCTCTAATATTGCACTTTATGACAGTGATAGGAATAACGTTTTGCTAAAGCACGTGCTAAGTAACGGTTATAGGTCTCGGCCCTAGTGAATAATTTTGTAAGACATAGTGTTCAAAGAATTTCAAATATTTAACTTCATACTTTTTTTTTATTTCACAACAGAGTATTCTTTATTGAGTAAACGAATCGCTTGAATTTTCATACCAGGTCCTGTTCCAATGATCATTATTTTGTTATTTCAATCTACTAAAGTGATATTGTTTCAATTATACTTCAGTGCATTCACTTTCTGTATCCACCATGAAGGCAAAAAATGACGATTTTAATGATAACAATAATTTCTTACACCTTAGGATGCTCTCATTGCGCGGCTGGATCAAGGGCTTGATTCAGAAAGCAGTACTCCTGGACACGGCACGTATAGTGAGGCGGTTCCTCTCTCTGGAGGCCTGACCACCGGCAGCCTGGACCTTGTTCCTGATGCCGATGGGCCATCTAATTTTTATATTCTTAAATGTTTTGTTTACTTTTTCAAAATATTTAAAAAGGTATTAGACAAGAGAAAGAATGAATAAAGGACAATAATTTACAATACTTCCACCTTGGCCTAGTGGTCCAAACCGCTACTGCGGAGTATAAGTTATTGGATTCAATACCCAGGTCAGACTAGTGTTATTTGACTAGTTTTACATAACTGGCAGTGGGTATGCTATAGGTACACTACAGATGTTATACACATCAACGTTCCATAAAAGATGGTCAAACCACAGGCAACAAAATTCATTGCGTGTTTTAGAATAACTTCATGGTCACAAAAACAAACTCTAATCGGCAACTAATAAGAATCTATTTACTAATAAAATAGAATAGGTTTTTTTTTTTGTACCGATAGTCGTTACGGTTAATGGACTAATAGCAGAGAGCCTCGACCAACACCTTAGGAGGCTCTCATTGCGCGGCTGGGTCAAGGGCTTGATTCAGAAAGCAGTACTCCTGGACACGGCACGCATAGTGAGGCGGTTCCTCTTTCTGGAGCCCTGACCACCGGCAGCCTAGACCTTGTTCCTGATGCCGATGGGCCATCTATTTTTTATATTTTTTAATTTTTCTCTGATGTTTCATATTAATTAATAAAATTACTTTTTATCCGACGCGAATCCGGCCTAACGCGAATCTGGCGTAAAGCGAATCTGTCCTTATGCTAACAAATGATATTTACTAATAGCCCCATCATAGTTATTTTGATAACGTAACGCTTTAGAAGATTTTGTCTCTTAAAATACTTGTTTGTCAGTATTTGCCAACTATTGACACGTTGCTGTTATATTTAAAGTAAAATACAATGATGGACAGTTAGGTAGGCCAGGCTCCCTACTAAACATTCATGTACCAAAATCAATATCTGCTAACAAAAGGTTAATCTTCACCAACTGTGCCACTTAAGCAAATAACAAAAGGGGAGGTATTAGAATTCTAAGCATGCATGCCTACGGCGGCCTACGCGCTACGAGGCGCTACGCGTATTGGCTACGAGGTCCCGTAGGCCGGCGCGCGCCTACGCAATGTCTACCTACGTCACCGCCCACTACGAGAGTTTATAACTTTTTGTTAAAAATTTATCGGTTGCTAAAAATAGATCTCATACTGGCTCGCTCGTTAGGCTAGGGATTTTGATACTTTGTGAGTCTTCTGGTAATAGTAATAAGGTTTACTTTCCGTTGTGTACCGTCATCAATGCGTCTTTTTATTTTAAACATACGTGATAAAATGAGCAACATTAAATCGTTCACGAAGTGGTAAAGATATGTGGATGTGATGAATAGTACATCTACATTTCTTCAATTATATAAGTTCTGTGTTATAGGGGTGAGCCTATTACCATTAACCGGGCACAAAACACCCAGAATTTGGGCGTATGAAAAAATCAGTGACACTCTTCTCGACCTGGGACTCGAACCGAGGAACTTGCGCTTGCGACCACTGAGGCTATCTCTCTAATCATAAATACTGTTTAATAATAACCAATCAGGCTTTATCGGGAAACCTCAAAGACATTTCGATCAATTAGACAATTAGACCAAGTCAGGTGAATGATTACAGTGTGATAATATTTAGAATATGTATAGCCAATTAGCTCATAGCATAATCAGCCTGCAAAGTGCCCACTGCTGGGACACAGCCCCCCCCCCTTCAGTGAGTGGGAATGGGCTGTAATGAACTAAGCGGGCCCAGTGCGATGTCACCATGTCTTCGAATGATTGGTTCTAGGGCATACCGGTTTCCCCACGATGTTTTCCTTCGCCATTTTAACAGCCCTCTTATATTTCGGCGTTACTCTAATTTTACAATTGGCCTAAAAGGCATACAGGGTGTAAACAGACCCTTCACATAGCCGTCAACCAAGCATTCTGTACATAAAACTAAGTAAGTTTACGCAAAAACTATTGCTGGGAATCGACTTTTTTTTTTGGGGTAAAAAATCACGTTTTACGGTAGAACTCGGTGGAAAGCACTCAAAGCATTGTGCTGATGAATGGATTAAATAGTACGGGGGTCGTGGAGGTGTGTAAAGTAAAAATCTTACATTAAAAACAGGTATTAAAAAAAAAACTTGTGAAAAAGTTGGAACTTTGACCCCCAATATCTCCATAACTAAAAGGTTCCCAGGTATGGTCGAGAACAAAAAAATTATCGCAAAGACGGGGAGAACATGTGCCTTTCAGTTATGTTAAGGGTCTATTTACACCCTTTAAAATAAAAATGTAATCTATTTTTATAAAAATGTAGGATTTTTGTGACATGAGGCAGAGGTGTACCTAATAGTACACCCACATTTCGCCAGATATGTTTAAGTCCCAAGTAAGAGTGGACGAGCCTATTGCCATCAACTAGGCACAAATCCAGGCTTCGTTGCCTATACTGTGAAATTCCTGATGAAAAAATCCAATGACAATTTGCCCGACCCAGGAATCGAACCCAAGACGTCATGCTCAGCAGTCGCGCTTGCGACCACTCGACCAACGAGGCACTCAGTCTTTTTTTTTTTTTATCGTGGTAAAATCATCAAATGAGTCCTCCCACCCAGGGCAGACCGTAAATCATCACCAAACTACCAACCAATGTTTTACGTATAGGTACTTAGTTGATGCTTAATTCCGAACCAAAATAAGTGTTAACAATCGTAAACAGATCAGCAACTTTTTGTTAAACAATATACCATTACGGCTGTCTACCCTGGATCATGCAGAGGTGCACCAGTTATGAACAGACGCCAGCATATCAAGCTAACAGAAACTGACAGATTTTCTCAATCAAACTTGATCCTAATGCTTTACCGATAAAGTTGAAAATCTATTAAAGAAATTGGACAGATTGTAGTAGAGTAATTTCGCACATTAACTTAAAAAAAACAAGTACCTATGTGGGTTTTTTTAAAACAGTTTTAAAAGCATGTACTATTCTTAAAGTTTTATTCGAAATCAACATCGAACTGAAATAAATTAATCATTGACTACACTGCGCTAAAATTCTTAACATTTTCTGTAAGACCAGAAATAATCAAGACGAATCCGAAATCAAGTCTCAAAAAACACGAAAAGTCGTGTTTTCTCCGCGTTTGACCCTTAAATTTTGCCTCGATTGTCATCAAATAATGTCTTAGAAATATGATGTAATATGACGTCATGAGTCGTTATAAAACACATAATACTTTTTAATCTGGCGTCGGCCGTTTACGAGTGTTGCTCGCTGGCAGTATATAAGGGGTGGCGATCTAGTTGCGAGGAGTAGACACCTGTTTGCCGTCGACTGTGCGGACGGGACTTACGGACGAATGTGAGTACAACACTACTTTCCTATATTATTTTTCTTAATTTTTTTTTGGTTTTGGAATAATATGCTGTGGAATATTGGTGTATCGTGTCGAGTTATACTTTAGTTATTTTTGCTTTTTGGGGGGCTATTTTATGTAAATGCGAAAATAAATGGGACTAAATATGTCACCATTTAAGTTGTACATGGTAGTATATTTTATTTGAAAATTCATTTTTTTTTTCGTGTGTTATACTTATTAAAAAGAGAAACTACACTACTTTTAAACACTACATAAACTAAAAACAAAAGTATTTAGTTTATTTTAAACTCTTTAATCTTTAGTCAAAATAGCTACATACTTTACCAGTCTTGACGGTAGTTTTAATCTATCTCAAAGGGTTTCTGAAGAATCTCTCAAAAGCCTTATTAGTTCTGAAAAAAATTGTAGTGCATTAACAACTTGATGCCCAGGTGCTTGCCGTCTTGAACAGACTATTAATAAGAAGGCGACTGATGTTTCAGGTACTAGTTATTTATATTTTCTTCGTATTAAAGATTTTGCTTCTTAAAAATATTTGTAAAAATATTTTATTATAAAGTAGTTGTTCGGTCATTTCAGTTCTGTTTTTTATATTAATAATGATTCTGTAGTTGGCTAAAAGTGTAAGCTAAATAATAATTGCAATCAAAAACTGCGTTTCCGATACTTAAATTCATAATTTATTCCAATTTGTATCATCTTGGCCTCGTAAATTTTCCGTTTTTAAAAAAAAATAATTGATTGTAGAAACTACTAACAGGCAAAATAAATAATATCTGCATTTGTTTTAAACTAAGACTTTAATATCTTCGTATTCTTATAATATAAACTTAAAAGTATAAATCATAGTGAAGCGTTGATGTCTTCCGGTGGCAAGAAATACAGTTACTCCCGTTTAGCCTATTGCGGTTTTTACAGATTACAACCTTATTGCGATGAGTTTAGTAACCCCAACAAGAAAATTCTAAATTCACGCCTGTAATCTCCGATGGGTTCGGCAGAGGTATACGCATTATTAAGTCACCTGTAATAGGAGGCAAGTCTATTGCTACAAATTCAATCTCAGGGCTGTTCGAATAAGAAAAAAATCCTGATATTAATAACTGTATAATATAATCTATCCAAAAGTACGTAAAGTATCTAAAAAGTTGATTAACCCATGTACCGGGAAATATTATTTTAAACTTCGAGGAATCTTTTACTACTTTATAACCGATATCAATTTAGTTTTTTACATAATTTTACTTGTCAATGCTCTCTACGTCAAATATAATTTACTTTCATACTAATATTTTGATGCGAAATAACTCTGTGTCTATGTCTCTGTTACCTTTTCACACCTTAGCGGGTTAACGGGTCTCGCTCAAAGATAGACTACGACCAGATTTAGAACATAGGATACTTTTTATCCCAGTTTGAAACTTCCGTGGGAAAGCTAATAACCTGCTAGCTAATTTTTTTTTTAGGTCTGATTATTATGACTCAAAGATATTTATCGGTAAAAATAAGCTCCATATGATATAGCTCGATATTCGAACGTACTTTTCCATTGAAAAGTGGAACATATTATTTTTGACTGGACACAATCATATTTGTGTATTTTTCATATTTATGTGGGTTCGATTCTCCAGGTCTACCGAAGGGTTTCTGGGGTAGCCATCAGATAAAGATTTTCAGTAAGAGCCAGAAATCCTTTTTTATAATATTTAATTAGGAGGGCCGAGATAAGTGACAATAGCTTCAATTGTTGCTAATGTGGACACATTAGCATAATATATAATAAATAAAAACGCAGTAAGATAGGACTATCTTACTGCGTTTTTGAACACGATGACATATGGTTTACTGTAGCTTATGTTCATTAAAAACCTTTTCGATTAATCCACCATCGTTATCGCTAAAAGAATCGCTTTGTCTAAACCCTCAAGTTCTACGAAATATTTTGACGGAGAGGCCGAATGATCATTTTGCGGACACGGCCCTTCATTACTTAATTACCTCGCCACATGCTGTCATAACAAACAAATTCGAACTTAGTACCTTGTAATAAGTTTATCAACGCCCACGGCTACGCTATTTTCATGCAGTACATTTTTTTTTTTGTAAAAACTGTTAAAGTTTGTATGACAAGATATGACTACTATCATACAAAAGAGTACCATATTCAAGACCTCTTGGTATTTATCAGTCTTGGTTTTGAGTAGCAAGCCAGGAAATGGGTTATTGAGATCAGGCAGTCGCTCTATGTTAAGTACAGTTGCATCCAGTTAGACCGGAACCCGACCCCAACATGGTCGGGAATAAGTTAGACAGATGATGATGGCTCATACATGGATAGCTCGCTTTCCATTATTAAGAATATCTGTGTCTGTTTTTCTTTGTGAACAGCTTAGTTGGTAGAAACGCTGACTACAATATTCTTTTCTACATAGATAATAAGGAAGTCATTTAAAACGGTAAACGAAAACATCGTGAGAAAACCCGAGTTTCATAAAATTTACAAGATTCGCATTCGGCCCACCCCTTCACTGAGAGGGAGGGGGCTCTGTGTCCCAGCAGTGGGAACATGATAAGCTTATTATCCAAAATCAAAATTATTGACTTAAATATCCATCTTGGAAAAATATTAAATGGTTATTTATTATTTGTGGAAGCCAGAAGCCCTTTCCCAAAGCCCACAGTTTTTATAATAAATGCAAATAACAAATTATAATTTGTAGCTGTTGGTTCTCTAATAATAATGTTGTCGCTATGTTTCAAAAGGGAAGTAAATAAATTCAAACTTTGGTAATTCTTGCACTTTGTACAAAAACAGACGCTCTGGTGTGTTCACAGGGTTTTTTTAAGAAAGTTAATTTAGAGGAAGTCTGAAAAAATATATATTCACTTGTTTATCAACAACAAGAATTTTTAAAAAATAAAATAAAGTTTAATCTGCGCACTGATTATTGACTTTTACCAATGAAATTTTTCGTTATAACAAAAATCAAAACACTGTTTTAAGCTTTCACGGTTTACAACTAAACTTTTACTGTCACTTACGGGATATCTTCCGTGATTGACATTGGGAGCTCAAAATAATGAACAATCACGGAAGATATCCCGTAAGTGACAGTAAAAGTTTAAAAAAACAAAAACCTATATTCATATCTTTAAAAACTAAGTTAAAGTTATTTGTTGGCAGAGCAAATACACTCAGTGTTCACAGCAATGTTGGTATACATATCTCATCCATTTTGCCTACAACATTGTAGATTAAACTTTTAAATGGGTGTCCACCACATAAGTCATGAAAGGTTTGGTCACAAAACTTTCATCCAACAACGTTTATTAAATTATCACTTCGAACTAACTGTCCTGAAATAATTTTATCATAACATCCCGCCTGTAATCTCCGTAGGGGTTAGGCAGAGGTGTACCTAATAGTACACCCACATTTCGCCAGTTATGTTTAAGGCCCATGTAATAGGGGGCGAGCCTATTGCTATTCCTGATGGAAAATCCCAATGGTATTATGCCCGACTCGGTAATCGAACCCAGGACCTCATACTCAGCGGTCGGTTGCGAACACTCGACCAACGACTAGTCTTATCCCTATTACATATTACATGCGATCAGTGTTATTACTGCGTGTGTGTTCCACCTTTGTGTAAGCAAATGATTTGCATTACCACTGCTCTTACTACGTGTGTTCCACCTTTGCAAATGCTTTACCACTGCTCACAAAATGCTGAACGAAAATATCGTGAGACCGGCCTAGAACTAAAATTTCGAACCTATGTGACATCCTGTCCCTAAAGAAAAAAGGCTTGTGTTCCAGCACATTGCTGATGCTGATGTGATGACTGTGGCAGTTCCTAAATTGTGTCTTAGGAACTATATTCCTGTACCTACCTAAAATCAAACAGTAACATTTTAAAGAGCTTTGGTTCGTAAGTTTGGATGTAGGAGTAATTTTCGGAACTACTGATCCGATTCCGAAAATTCTTTCACTAATGGGAAGCTACATTATCCCCAAGTATAAATTAAAACACAACGTTCCCGTGGTATAATTTCCGACCATAACGCGAGCAAAGCCGCGGACAAAAGGGCGTGAAAAATAAAATGCAAATTAGATCGGAGTCTACTGTCGGTTGTTCGAAATACGATCAAAATTATACACAAGTCTGACAGTTGTGGCGGCGAATTTGAGCGTTACCCCCGCGGGTAGCGAACTAGTATTATTAGAATACTTCAGGAATTAGGATTTCGTTTGATGCGTTTATTTTTAGAAAGAATAAAGAATCGTTTCTAATAATTATTACTAGCTTATGCTGGCGGTTTCGCCCGCGTGGAGTTCGATAATTGACCCACGGGATCATCCTACCGGGACGAAAAGTAGCCTATGTGCTATTCCAAACTATAATCTATCTCTGTGCCAAATTTCATTCGGATCCGTTCAGCCATTCTGGCGTGATTGAGTAACAAACATCCATCCATCCAAACTTTCGCATTTATAATATTAGTATAGATACATCACCATCATCATTCTCATACCCTTATCTTAATTTATTTGGGGTCGGCACAGCAAGTCTTCTTCTTCCATCCAAACTTTCTCACGACATTCCTCATCCTCTATGTTCTCATTTCTTATTTTATCCATTCGCGGTGACTGTGTTTCTAAATAATTTCTTGTACTATATTTTTCCTATTGAATAAAATAAAATTCAAATTATCTGTCCGCAACTCCATGTCCAAAGCGCGTATTTTGCGTGTAGTATTATTTATACATGATACATATAATACCGGCGTAGTCAGGAAATATCGAGGAGATATTTATAGGTGTATGAAGCAGCTATGGTTATGAATCCATTAATTTCGTGATCGATGGACTGTGGGCCTCTAATTATTTTATTTTTTAAACAAACACGTTAGACATATTAATTATGAACAAGCCAGTATCGCTTTCGAGAGTTGCTGTTTGGTGGAATTTGACGTCAGGAACCTATTTTGTAACACTGATAGTATTTGTGGGCCTAATGCGATCACTTAGAATAAACGCAACGTTAATTCGAACGATTGAATAATTGAAAATATTCGTTTCCCATATCTTCTATTATAAATACGAAAGAGAATGGATGGATGGATGGATGGACTGTTTTACTCTTTCACGCAGAAACTACTAAACGGATTAGAATGAAAATATTGTTTGGCACACAAATAGCTTATAACGTGGATTAACACATAGGATACTTTCTATCCCAACAGTACAATGCCCTGGAAAAATTACCGAACTCCACGCGGGCAAAACCGTGGCCTAGCAAATTTCTGGTACCTACTAATCGTGGTTGTGCCAACCAAGTATCATTGAAAACTGCAATTTTGCTTACAAAATACACACGTGAACCGCTATTATCATCGTATGTAAAATGAATGCCTTCTGCAATCCTGTATTTTACAGGAAAATGATTCTTGATTAATGATTCGCCGCGACCTTTTATGAATAAGCAATACTTCATTAATTGTCCATCATTGCAGCCGCTTAATAAATAATTATTATCACCAGAGCTGACAGTTCTTGAGTTGTACAGCTATTTTTAGTATCCTCCCGACCGCATTTCGGCCAATCTCAATGGAGATTAATCAAGTACGCAGAAGATATTATAGTGCACATGGTGTGTGAACAAACACAGGTGTACTATCTCTTTCTTTACTCTCATAGTCCGACGGACGGCAATCCGACACGACTGGAGAGAGATCAAGCGCAGGACCAACGGCTTTTTTTTTATCGTGGAAAAATCATCAAATGAGTCCTCCCACCCAGGGCAGAGTGGGAGGAACTGTCAGACTTGTACTGACTAAAATCCACGGTGTCCTTTAATAGCCCTTTATGATCCAGGGTCACGGTAATTCTATAAGTCCCGCGACCAGGACCAACGGCTTAACGTGCTTTCTGAGACACTCATTGAACGACGGTGCAGTTTATTTCATAGCTATTTGCTATTTATGTAACAAGATAAAAAGCAATTTTGTTCTCATTCTTTTAGTAATTTTCAGGGAACTTCTAACTAGGTACCCCGTCTGTGGAAACGTTATAAACTGTAACTAGATGAAAAGTAGTTTTCGTTCATTTCTTAACTAATTTACAGGGCTCTTGTGACTTGGTTTGGCATACCAATTTCCAGGTAACTAGGTAGGCACTTTAGAAAGTTTATTTGAAGTCTATCCAAATTCAGAATAGGTATAGGATTCATGATAATAATATCAATTTAATATGCATGATCTGTAAGGTTTAACTTCCCATTGAGTAAATACTGCTTACTCTAACTAACTTGCTCATGTAACAAGGTTCAAAGGTATAAAGTTTAATCAAATATTATTGTCAACTCATTGAATTAACTAAGTTGAGCCGATCGAGCGTTAAATTCGCTAAAATTTCGGGAAAAACTACCACCTTTAGTTTCCGGAACTATGTCAAGTACCGGCCAAGTGCGAGTCGTACTTTATGGTATCGTCTCTACTACATAAACTATTATTCCATCTTATTTTTTTTGTTTTTGACATCTACTTATAAAAAAATTGATTTTACTGACAGAAACCACACAGCCAACACTGATGGGTCTAAAAATTTGTGTTCCGCATATCACGAAAGTGAGCGTTAATTTTATTTTATTTATTTGGGACAAAAAATCAGTTATGGAAGGATTTTTGGAAATGTAGGTTATGAAAAATAAGGTGAAAAGTAGGAGATTAGTTTCTATAAAAGTTTGATTTTCCGATGGAACATTGGGTGTCTGTAAATAAATACCTATAGACTTTTCCAACGTTGTTTTACTTTTTCGTGAATTAAGTACCTACTTCTTGTCAGGCCAAGTTGTCCTCTGTTATCTAAGTATTAACGCTGTAACATGAAAACATTGTTAAAACTAAATATAGTGTTAAAGAGTACCCATCAGTGGCGATAGTTCCATACAACTCGATTCCTACCGGATTCCCTTTGAAAAATGGCAGTCAGTATTCTACACTAAACATTTGTACTCCGGCTTACCTCTTACAAAAATTGACCCTTCGCTACTGGTACCCATGGAGTATCTTGGCGGCTTTTCTCCAAGGAAACGTGCGCCATCTTTCGACGCTTCTTAAGTGCCCATGAAGTATTATGTGAAATAAAATATTATGATCATACTACGTCGACTTTAAAAAAACAAAGTAATTATATCACTGAGGTCTACAGATTAATAAAGAAGATCAAATATTGAAACTTGCACTGACCAGCGACGCAGCCCGAGTCGGAAACTGCTAATTTAATTAAAAGTAAGAGTATTAATATTTATAGTTCGCAAACAGCGGCAGTTTTTGTTTGTAAAAACTTAGTTCTTATCTAAAGAACTTTAATATAATTATTATAATAAGTATTTACTTAATGGTGGTTTTTATAAAAGACGAATACATATATCTCAAGAGTATGAAAACAATCCCTTTTATATAGGTACACTTCTGTCTAACCTTTCGGGAACTACAAGCGTGATGCTATTCTACTTTATTTGCCCTGTACACTTTAATTTAAAAAAAAAACAAGACAAGATTTTCTTACAGTTATACAATATGGTGGACCATATCAGTGAAAATTATGTTTTTCGTATTCCTCCGCTATTCTTTCTGATTAATTTCGTTGCGGGATGCAAGAATCGGGAAGACAGTTAAATTGTTTCTCTGGAACTTCGTCGAGCTTCATTGTCTCGGCGCTTTTCTGGTGGCCGCAACTGTTGATTCTGGCTTTCAGGAGTTGTAGTGATTGGAGATTAGAGTGGGGGCCTCCAAGAAAAAATGGTGGCCCGTTTAGAATGTATGAATGTGATTTCCACCATGTTTTGAATTCTCTCTCCAAGTATTTTCCAAAACGCATGCACGTTAATGTTAAAAGAAACAAAGTATTATTTTTATTAATATTAGACAGATATAATGACCAGCAGCATTTAAATAAAAGTTTTTTGTGGTTTTATTTTAAGGTACAACATGCATAACTAACAAAGAAATACACGTTAATTCAGCAAAACTGCCACAAGCAATCTTACCTGAGATGTCGTATATATGCTTAAAAACCATACATTTTAAAAATAAAGCCATTCAGTTGCAAGATACGGCTGTCCCGGTCGGAGACATGCAAATGTATTGTGTAGATAAACGCTACTTCTAGTTGGTGCGGTCCAAGTTACAAAAAATAGCGGGGAGATACTAAAAAAATTGCTTGAACGTTAAAGATTAAAATTATAGTACAAAATTAAATAAAGCAGAGTAAACTAACTAAATACATTATTAATTAAAAACTATTAAATAACCTAAAATAAATAAACTAACAACAAATTAAATGAAATAGCCATTTTCTTAGAAAAAAGCTGGCTAAACTGTTGTTTAAAAAAAACCCATGGAAACAATAACCCGACGCGAACCGGCCGATGGAAATCGAACTTTATAGCGTTGGTGGTAGATACCTTTTAGGGTGACTTTTCAATCCTCTGATTAAACTTTTCTGAGTATGGGTTACTATTATGACGGTTTGACAGCATGTGCTTAGAAAATATATCAGTAATTTTGATTCTTCAGATAAAATGAAAGTTTTCTGGCTTTTAATAAAAATGCCTATTTTATGTAAAGCTTTTTTATGCCTTGATGCACTTACGGTCGAGACACGGACGGATGACCACTTTTCACCCTTATGCCTTAAGTAATAAAGTTGAAAAGTGATCGACCGCCAGTGAGCGCGGTAATACCTACCTCTGTACATCTCAGTAGCTCGCTTCAGCTTATGCATTGCACTGAGCGCAGATTATGATCTCCTGCATTTTTCTGCAGAAACACATCCCCGATTAAAAGGCTTACCTTTGAAGATTTATAAAGCTTAGTTTTAACATAATTGAGGTAACTTTTATAAGTAAAACGATATGAATTTTTTAGTGGAAAGTGTTGGAGTATTTGAATTAATAAGATGTTTTTTTGAGAATTTTATTTTGATTTTTTTTCTTAAACTAGCTACTCTAACCTAGGAAACACTAATACGCAGAAAAACAATATCATTTAAAAAGCAGCCATCTTTTACCAAACGAGATCATTAAGCCATAATTAATTTACAAAAAAAAAACATTGAATACAAAACCATAATAATTTTATGACGAAAAATTAAAGAAACATCATTTCCTACCCGAAGGCCCGTAAAACTAAACAAACTAAGAAATACATTTGTATTTTTAATTATTATTTTTATTGGTTGAAACCGACCAAGTTTAACCGAAGTTAATCAGATTCTGCAGTTAGATTGCAATAATATTATTGCAAAACTTGCCGGTAGTTCCGGATTGAGCTAATTAGCCCGGTTAACCGCAAACTGTCTAAGTTTGCAGCTTACCTTGCATTGAAGGTAGTCGTAAACGCACGGAGAAGTACCTACAGTCTTCAGAAGATAAATAACTAGGTAGGTAGATAAATAGGATACTATTGAATATCATCTGCTTAGCCTTTTCCCAACTATGTTGTGGTCAGCTTCGACTCTAACAGGATGCAGCTGAATACCAGTATTTTATATGGAGCGACTGCCTATCTGACCTCCACAACCCAGTTAGTACTGGATAATAAGCTGGTACCCATTGGTAAGACTGGCTGTCAGACTTTCGGGCTTCTGAATACTCGTAACGACTATCAAAGATCTACAAATGACAGTAGGGGCGAGCATTAACTTGGGACGTAGATTGCAAAAAGAAACGTAACAATATTTGTTTTATGGTCTTGCTTAGACTTACCATAAGGTTTGATGAAGAATGTGACTCCCGGTTTCTCGGTAATAGCTTGAATGTATTATCAACAACCAATCGCGTCACTCGACTTGCGTTTAATTTCGATGCGGCGATGATTTGTGCTCCAGACACCTGTGGACGTAGTACGAAGGCGCGGACTAAACGTAACGTAAATAAGAACGATTTCAACACTGAAAAGTACTCGTTTCGCTTATAATATTTACCTAATTTTAAGGCATAGAAATTGAATGATAGTAATCGAGCTTGTCGTAATAAACCAATGTGCTCTTAGAAAGTTATATTTTCAATAAAAAAATCATATGAATTTATGTTATGGACACACCAAAGTCAACATATTGGAAGCATGACAGCTGAACGCGTACGAAAGTCGCCGGCTTTGGTGTGTAGAGTCCATTACATTAACGTATCTCTCGCCTCAAGTGTAAATGTGTCGTTTTGTATTAAAACTCATTTCGCACATAAAACAACCTTCTTACCGTTCTGGCTGGTTAACAAGAATACTTTCCATTTATTTGCTTTTACTCTTGTCTCGGCGTTTGATAACAATGAAATATTTTATTCATATAATACACATAGATGCTCATACACCCAAACATATACGTAAAAAAGAAAAGTTAAAGCTTTTCGTCATTTTATGTCAGTATAATATCTACATTTTTGACTGTACCCTATCGTAGACAGAATGTCATAAAAATATTTCATTGATTTATTTTCTTACAAAATATTGTGTTTCTAGTGTTTCATAATTGATGAGTAGCGGGTATTCTGACTCCTTCAGATTTAAATACGAGAAAAACATCGATATTTATATGCAACAACAGCGCCACCTATCGGATCCAAAAGTATCCCATCTTTCAAGATGGAATCACCCATACACATTCAAAAAATTTCAATCGATTTGGTTGGGTGGTTTAGGAGACAAGAGTTTTTATATAACAACAAGATACACGTCGACTTGAGAACCTCCTCCTTTTTCGTAGGTCAAAATCACATGAATCGTATGTCAGTATAATTGTTATTTAATTATTAAAGTCAGTGGGAACATTGTTTACCCTTTTGCAAATTGCTCAGACGTTTGTTTGCACTCAGTTCATCTGTATCTACCTACAACGAACTGAAATGACACGAAATGTACGAGTAGATGTTTCATTCAGTTTGCTCTTCGTTACAGAGGTATTTTTTTGTAACATCAGCTACACCCAAAATACATTCAAACTTTTTGTTACAGCAACTATCATCAAAAGTACCGCAATGGATCGCAAATCAATCAAGACCAGCTCTATTGGCACCACAGCTGTCACTAAAGTGTTTGCGCTGCTCCTCGTCATATGCCTCGTGGAGTGTGCTACAGGTATGTTTGAATTAGACTGGCACTAAAAGTACCGCTACGGATCGTAAATCAATTAAGACGAGCTGTATGGGCCCCACAGCTGTTACTAAAGGGTTCGCGCGCTCCTCGTTATACTTCATGGAGTATGCTACAGGTATGTTTGAATTAGACTGGCACTAAAAGGACCATAACGTGACGAAATAAGAAAATACTGGTTTTCACTGCATATGTAGCTGCGCTTCCACCAAGATAGAGGTATGCGACATTGATCAAACGAGTAAAAACATAGGCAAAACCAAGTTTACTGCGAAATAAAATCAATTAGAAATGGTACTATTTAAGTTGAAGGTATACCCTATTTTAGCATGCTTGACTGAATTCTGTTTGGTTATTTCTCAGCTATTACCGTTTTCTAGTGTAAACTGGGTTTAAGAGTTAAGCACAACGGTACTCGCCCCGTACTACCGGTAGGTATATATGAAGCCACTTGACACTAAAAGTAAAGTGAAGTTACCCAAATGAAAATGGCTGTCGCTGAAGCTGATAGCCTCACATTGATTGTGTATTTACACCCAAATAATTTCTTTTACTGACACTAAAAGTACCGCGATGCATCACAAGAAATATTAAATAAATTATTCATGCTGCAAGTTCAAATATCAATATAAAACAAACTCTAAGATATAAGACTTAAGGTACTAAAAATGCTGTCAGAAAAAGTACCACAATGGATCGCAAAGCGTGTAAAAGCCCAGTAAGTACCACTGGCACTAAAACGTCTGTTATAATGTCTCACTGAGTGCCGGACGAGGAACGCGCTCTGTGCTAAACGCATCATTTGTTAGGCTGTACCTAACTATAGGTAGTAACTAACTACGTATGTTTGAGAGCTAGTCGCCCCTCTTCATTTTACGAGTATAACAAAGCGAACAGAATCATAATCTGCTATATCTATTGCTCGCTCATATACTTCGTTATAGTGCAATGTTACAAAGGCAAATAAGTATTTTTTCCTGAAGGCAGCACTGAGTCATGGGACATTTTTCTTCTGGGCCACTTTTCATAATAAAATTTAAAATATTCCTCGGATAAAATAACTAGCTTTGGAAGAATCGCCCTTGGTAGATTATACCGCGTGGAAGGGACACCGACGCGCAAACGTTTACCACGTATTCAGTACATCATTCCGAGCCCTACCTATTGCACTTTTGTAGGAAACAGCTGATATTTTTCATAACCGATGAAAAATTTCTATGTGGGGGGACTCAGAATGATGTACTGAATACGTGGTATCCGTTTTCGTGTCGGTGCCTTCCACCCCGTATTTGCATACTGCTTTTCGGTCAGAATGAGGTAGGTAATTTAAAAAAATAAAAGCGAGTTCTAATTTTGAAATTAATTGAAAAGGTTAAGAACCTCAACCAGGGTGACCACTCGCGATAAACGTTTCTTGTTAAATGTCGCCGGGTTCAGTCAGTCGACAACCAGTAATTTTACCGCGCCCATTTTGATTAAATACTCTTTTAAATTAAGTAATATGATTAAACTAGGTAGTAACTTTAGGTACGCAGCACAAAAATATATGTTATGAATTCGTGAAACTAAAATACAATTACTGAATAACCGTTATTTTGTTTCTATTGAACCTAACCCACATAAAAAAAATCGCTTCTCTTCTAATTCCAAGAATTAGGTATAAAATTCTAATAACGGTAATATGACGCTCTGTAGAAAAACCACAAGCAAAACGACCACACTTTTATACCCGATTATTGCATGCTTACATTGGTTTAACAAAAATTGGATTACCAAGAAGCGTGCTCTGTTATTTTAGTATTACGTTGAAGAGACGCGACCGCCATTATTGCAGCATACTGTGAAAACACGGAAATGCCACTGAATATAAGCGTGACATTTTCCATTTCGTAACTACTTTATGGTTGATTATTTTGGTCTGACTTATAACTGACCAGACCTTAGTGGAAGAGATAAATGACCGTTTTCGTCAGCGATATCACCTCCGTTGTGCAGTCGGCTACTTTTTTTAAATTTTATTTATTTATTTATTTTACTATTTATGTACACAATATATACAACACAGGAAATAACATTATAATTCATGAGTACATAGGTACTGCTTATTTCCTAAGAAATTTCTGCCAGCAGACCCGCAAAAGGAGAAGTGAAAAAAAGAAATGTAGACAGCACTGTGTAGAAACGGAAGAGAATAAGGTGTTTATGTGTCCTAACTAACTTAACCTAAAATATTATATATAAATACAAATATGAATAAATATTAATCACTTTACTTGCGCTTTATTTGTTATTAATCATTTATCATCATCATCATATATATTGTGTCCCACTGCAGGGCAAAGGCTTCCCGTTTCTCCTTCCAAACCTCTCTGTTTTGTGCAAATTTTTGGCCACATTTGCCCGCGAAGAAGATCCGATCGTCACACCAGCTTCGCCGCGGTCAACCTCGACCGTACTCTTATTGAGCTTTTTTATTTTTCGAAATTACTCGGAACTCCTTGATAATTAGCCTTTTTTATTATTAATACTCGAAATATTTACCATATATCCCGTCCCGTCATCTTATGAGTTCCCGATATTTCGGCGCTCCAAGCACAACAAACAACAGCAACAGCGCCGCAATATCGGGAACTCATAAGAAACAGTAAACATGGTAAATATCCCGTTTCGAGTATTAATAATAAAGTTAGTGACCATGATAGTTTAAAATCTTATAACCTTTTTTATATCCAAATAATTACCTAAAAGTTTTTATCAACAAATTCATAATAATCATACAAATGTAATGAATCCACTAATATTTCTACTCACAACAGAGAAAATAAATCTTAATAACACGTACACACAAGAAGGCTTATCCACAAAATCCTTGTCGAATCTCATAACGCCTACTTTTCTTGCAAATGGCTTACAACGAAAAACATCGTAATGTCAACACAAAATATGGAACAAATGTAGGTGTTACTTTGATGGCATGAAGTTGATCCATATGCCAATTTGTGGCAAAATGAAACTTTTTTTTTTTCATGATTATGTAGTCATTTTATATTGAGGCTAGATAATCCTATGCATATTTTATTAAAGGTCATAATAGTCACAATGTCAAAGCAAAAAGCATTGGGTTTTTAAAGTATTTAAAGCATGTAGCTTTAAATACTTTATTATAAGTAAGCTAGGATCCGCTGGATGCGAGTCGCACGGGACCGGTCAATGTGGCAACACTTGGGGGAGGCCTATGTCCAGCAGTGGACGTCTTTCGGCTGAAATGATGATGATGATGAAGTCAGCTAAAACTTTATGTTACATAACTTAATAATACTTATAAATGACCAATATTATTCTACTACGAGTTAATTTACATTAATCGCTTAAAGGAAAGCGACGATTATCATTAGTTTATTAATAAGTTTTTGACACCCGTTCGATTACCTGGGTTCGATTCCCAGGTAAGGCAAAAAGTTATTGGGCTTTTCCATCAACCATTTTTCAGTAGCAGCCTCGGAATCTATACCGGGTGTAAGGGACAGCCCTCCACAAACTGTCAGGGTGCAATCATATTCCACTGGAATTAATAAATCAAAATAAGGAGCTGAATGCAGCTTGTCAGTTTGTGGAGAGCTGTCCCTTACACCCTGTATTTGTGCCCGGATGATGACATTACAAAGGCTCGCCCCCTATTACATGTTACTTAAGCATAACTAGCGAAATGTGGGTGTACTGTAGGCACACCTCTGCCTAACCCTTCAGGGATTACAGGCGTAATGTTATATTTGTTATAATGGTTGTTAAATAAAGTTATTTTGGACGCGAATAAAAACCAACAAAAATAGTCCAATCACGTACAAAAAGAATTCGTAACAATATTATCTACATTGATAACTGTCACACTACCTAACTATAACATTAATTTTACTTTTTGACGAAGTTACGAGTTCACGTTTGACACTTTGGTCGTATGATTCAATTTCGTTTGATTTGATAAAATAGTTTTTTTTTTTCAAGAACAATTTTTGTGACACTTATGTACTGCCAGTTCAGCTACTTTTTATTAAGCCTATTACAAAGCCTCCGCTGTGGGTCCATTCGTCCGTCTGTCTGTCAGCGGGCTCTATCTCATGATCCGTAAGAAATAGACAGTTGAAATTTTTACTGAATATGTATTTCTTTTGCCTCTATAACAACAAATAATAAAAATTAATGGGGCTCCCCTACTACGATGGTACTCAACCCTTAATGCGCGAGTCCGACTCGCACTTGGCCGGTTTTTTTAGGTTAGATTTCAATAGGGTACGTGTCACCACCAATTAATTGACATACTCGGCTGTCAAAACGCGACTCCCCCATAGATTTTTAAAAGTTAAAGTTTTTTATTAGTCAAACATATTTTGTATTGCAATAGAAACCTGTGACGTCACTTCTTGAACTCTGTGGCCTAGCTAATGTATTGATTTGTTTAGGTTTTATTTAATTTTATGGGTTGTCAGGCCTACATAGTAGAGAAGTTGTGTATTGGTTTAAGATGTCGACTAGTCAATTATTTTGTAGATTTTGAAATGTTTATCCAGGTTACACAATATCTGGTTGCCAAACATCCAAATCTTCAAAGTTCAAAGAGTAGCAAACATCCTCACAAACTTTCGCATTCTTTTAGTTTAATTTAACATAGTTTTAAGTAACTACTTCAATAAAAATACAAAGAGAAGAAATAGTAGGTGTTTCTCAATTTATTAATATAACCACGCACCAATTTGTTTTAACCTCAAGCTAAAACCCTTTTTGTTTAATATCGTTATTTTAAAGTAGAAATTAGCATTGAAACCAATTAGTTCATTGAATAAAACAATAGACACTCGATATCCAAACAAATAAACGTCTTCAAATAACTTCGCATTGTATACGAATTTTAAACAATAATAAATTATGTATTTTATTTATTCAAAATAAGTAACATTAGTCAGATTAAATTAAAACAGCATTAAATAATTATTTTGAACGAATAATTTACTTTACTCAATTTGCTTTAATTATTTTGAGTAAAGTAAAGATTTAATTGTGAAACAACATTAATCTGACTAAAAAATCTGGTTGGTTGGGGTCGGCTTTGGTATTCAGAAGATATTGGCAAATTTAATGTACTGAACCGCGTGGACCGATGACCTGGTGAAGGTTGCAGGGATCCGCTGAATGCGAGTCGCACGGGACCGGTCAATGTGGCGACACTTGGGGGAAGCCTATGTGCAGCAGTGGACGTCTTTCGGCTGAAAAGATGATGATGATGAACTCCGTGACACTATAATGTTGATGGCCAATATTTTAACCGACTTGTAAAAAAGAGGAATCGAGTTATGTATTCGGACGGACTCTTTTTTTATTGATGTACACCGATTATATTTAGCAATAATTTGTGTGGGATATCTATCACAACTAAAAAGAAATATAACAAACCGTGTATTAAATATCTAAAGAAATAACTTACTTGTTTTATAAAAAAAAATATATTACTGTATTCATTCAATTAACAGTCAACCTACACACTTGTTAAAACCTTGCCA
This sequence comes from Noctua comes, assembly GCA_963082995.1. NCBI lineage: Eukaryota > Metazoa > Arthropoda > Insecta > Lepidoptera > Noctuidae > Noctua > Noctua comes. The sequence continues at coordinate 16,711,927 of OY720270.1, forward strand.
TGAACCAAATTAATTCCATTTGGTTCCTGTAGTTAAATGACAATTAAGGAAGTTTCCTGGAAAATAACCTTTGGGAATATATCTAATGATGATAGTTCAGGTTTTTTCCTAGTATTCTATTCTATAGACTGACAAAGTGTTATACTTGTTTTTGGTATCTTTTTCCATACAAATTCAACACCCCATTTTTCACCCCTCTCGGGGTTGCTTTCCTTAATTATTATTACTTACTTATTATCTCGTAGGAGGAGCTCGTAGCTAAATAATAACAGCCGCTCGGGTCGATCTTTAGGTTAAGCCGTGCTTGCCTAGGTTGGTCTGTGGATGAGTGACCACCCATTACATACCAAGTTTCCTCCGTGCCTCGGAAAGCACGTTAAGCCGTTGGTCCCGGCTGTCATTTGTAGATCTTTGACAGTCGTTACAGGTAGTCAGTGGCCCAAAAAAGTGACAACCAGTCTTACCAAGGGGTATAATATTACCCAGTGGTAACTGGGAGGTCAGATAGGCAGTCGATCCATGTAAAATACTAGTATCCAGCTGCATCCGGTTAGACTGGAAGCCGACCCTAACATAGTTGGGAAAAGGCTAGGCAGATGATGACTTTTTATCTCGTATTATCAGAAAATGTTTAGCCGTGAAAATCTAAAGGAATCCTGTGGGGACCCATTGAATTCATAGTAAAAGCATTGGCCACGATAGCTCTTCCACCGTGCATCATGTATATTATAATTTTGTACTAATTTACAATTATGTAAATGTGGCAATTATGAAATTTGCATGGTTAATGGCAAAAGACTCGCCCCCGATTACATGGGACTTCAACATAATTAAAATAAATCAAATATTCGGAACACCTCTGCCTAACCCTTCGGGGATTACAGGCGTAATGTTATGTTACGTATTATTTGTATCTTAACTATCACATATATCGGCTAGTTTAACGAACGAATTGGCGATCGTAAATCAGGAGAATGTTTGTCAAAGATATTAAATGTCTCTTTTAATGGTGTCATAAATATAGGAAATATTATTATGGGTTTGGGCAATCATTTAGTATTTATAGTTCAGAACCTAGGAACTTCGTTAATACTTTATTCTGAACTATAAGCCACTACCTATACAACAGCGCTTTTTGCAAAAAAAAAATTCTTGTCACAATTTCTAGAAGACTGTACACGTGTACAGACATTCAAACTTTAGTGGTAACATATGCACTACGAAAATAATTAAGATACCTTTCTAACAAAAAAACTTTATCAATATCGGTTCATCCGTTCAGGGGCTAAGATGCCACAGAAAGACACACAGGTACACACTTCAAATTTATAACACCGCATTTTTTGGTCGGGGGTTAAAAAGGAACTTTTTCTGAATAAAGACGCTGAATTGATTTTTTTAAATTGTAATTCAAATATTTATTGCTCAACACAATTTAAAATCATACATTCCCAGATGTCACAGCGCAACTGCAAAGTTAAAACGACATAGTTTTATGTATTTACTGCTATCAAAACAGCTCCTTTTTATTCAATTGAGGATATCCTCTTCATAGGTTACTTCCGTTTGGGTTAGAATTCTTAAAGAGGCTACTAGGCTAAACTATCCCCGGCTGTTATAGGCTATATTTAAATCGTTCCTGTGGAATAATTTCCGACCAAAAAGCGAGCGAGGCCTCAACAAAAGCTTAATAACACCTTTATTTACTAAGGACTAGTACTTCTAATGACACACAGTTAATTGTTAGTATTACGGCTAATCGGTGACAAAGGTCATGAACTTCCATGTAATGTCATTTATTATTCATTAATTACTGGCAAGTACGTCGTATGACATGCACGGCGTGCATTGGGGTAGGTCTGCACGATATGCACAGAGTAATTAAGACTGTGAGAGGGTTTTTCAAATTTAAATTTTAGTTTAGCCCGGGGTTTTGCATGCGGAAATTATTCCGTGGGTATCTACGTCCCACCGGGATGTTATAACCCGGGTCATAATATATTCGTATACCAAATTTCATCGATATCTGTTTACCCGTTATGGCGTAGAGGTGTGACAAACACACTTTCACATTTAAAATATTAGTGTAGGTAACATAAAGGGTGTAGACCGGTAGATCCTTAACATAGCCGAAAGACACTTGTTCTCCCCGTCTTTGCGTTATTTTTTTTTGTTCTAGACCATACCTGGGAACCTGCTATTTACGGAGATATTGGGGGTCAAAATTCGAACTTTTTCACAAGTTGTTTAAATACATGTTTTTAATGTTAGATTTTTACTTTAAACACCTCCACAACCCCCGTACTATTCAATCCATCTATCAGCACAATGATTTGAGTGCTTTCCGTCGAGTCCTACCATAAAACGTGATTTTTCACCCCAAAAAAAAAGTCGATTCCCAGCAATAATTTTTGCGTAAAGTTACTTAGTTTGATGTACAGAATGCTTGGTTGACGGCTATGTGAAGGGTCTGTTTACACCCTGTATTTATAAATTCTTTATCTAGGACCATACATACAAGTCCTCCCAATTCATACAATATTAGTAAAAACAACTTCAAAACTTTGTTCAAATTCATATGAACTTATCTATCAACATCTAAGTAGTGCGTCATGTTGGTACATGACTCCGCACCCAATGTATATTATTTGTCCTAATGCGTGTCAAGTAATGTAACGGGATACATTTCTGTATAGGTAGTAACAAATAGGGACAAATCAGGTCTCAGTGTTAATAATTTCGTCTCATAACACATGTTATGTCCATTATTATCATCACACAAAAAATCATTGAAAAAAGATCTCTTCAATATTCAAAAAGAAAACCACAAAAAAAACTTTTTTCGTCAAAACAGAATACCAACGACACAACCAACCCTTTAATCAGCCTTTCCAATGGACCATAAACAATAAAACTCCAATAATACAATAGACATTTAGACACCATTTTTTAATCGGACGCCATTTTTAATCTGTCAATGGCGCGAAACGTTTTAAAGGCAATATAGCCGCATGAAAGCGCGCCGCAGCGGCCGTCACGCCGGGGACTGGCCGTTTCCGATCACAACGACCAACAATACCAGCATAAATGTCACATTTCATCTTAAACGCTGTTTAGCCGTTGATTAAAAATTGTTTAGAAGTGACTGGACGTTGTTTAACAGTTTTAGGGTTGGAAATGGGTGTTTTGGGGTGAATTGAGTTGGATTTATGTTTTTATCAGTTTTCGGGGCAATATGGTGTTAGTTCGATAATAGGTAGTAATGTGGTGACAATGATAGTCGTTTTGTATGTATTTCGTCTTATTCTTCTCCGCCTGGGACTAGATTTGCCCCACAGTAAATGATAGTCTGATTTTATACTAATAACTTGGCAATTTTCTCTCATTTTGATAAAATACTCTGAATTGCCGTTGGTAACAATACAGTCGAAGCACATTTAACCAAATAAATATGGCGCTGACAGCGTGACAAACGAAATCATTAGGGTAAATCTAATGCATTGTCTGATAACTTAAAAACCATATAAATAAATATAAACCTAATTGACATCACTAATTGACATACGCAGAGAATCCAATAAAATAAGATTTAAAAAATCTCATCAACATCCAATCCGATTGTGAAAATTACTACTGGATATATAGCTATATTATCCCCGAGTGTCATGGACAATACAATAATAAACTAAGCCGCGGGCATATGCTATTAAATTGGATCCGTTTATATGGAACAAATACCTGTAACTAACCTCAGAGACTGTGCAAGAGGCCTATACTCTATAGGTGGGTACAAACTACAGAGGGTTACAATTGACATTCTTCAAATAACAAAACAATTTTTGACGAAAGGAAATGTGAGGTATCATTGGAAATGTCAAGCTATTTTGTACCATGTGTGCTCCAATTATCATCACCTGACTTGTCCCGCAATTACTATAGTACGGGCTTTGGTGTTTTTAAAGTTCGTTTTACTTCGTTCTTAGCCTAAACTAATGTCGTCTATTTCATTCACAGAGCAGAGAATTATCAGTAGAGGTAGCAAAGCGTCGAACCTTTTACAGAAAGTCGGCGGTTGGCGCAGTCAACGTGGAGGTATGTCATGAATGAACGGTGAACGAAACGCATGCGCTTTCGCTGTACATTACGCATCATTCGTAGAACAGGCTGAACGAAAAAGTGAATGAAATTGTTCGATGCACGTTCTGTTTTCTGTTGTGTACATTAAATTATTATGTGTCCTATTTTTAGGGATTTTCAAGCACGAAAATGTAGGCGTCAATTTGTTTGTTGAGCAGAATACAAATAATTGAATGTTACTCTAATAATAAGTACAAAATAAATGCTTTGTTGAAATAGAAGTGAAGGACCAATCGGCCATTCTTCGAAATTAATCACACTTTTGTTCCTATTATAACAAAACTTTGATAATAGACTTTAAGTGGGGCTGAGTAATAAAGGTAACATTGTGCCAAAATCATAAGATTTCGGTCCTTGTCTTAATTTGATTGCGTGAAACCATGAATTTTAAAAAGGGTTTTAATTGGGTCTTTGCTTTAGTGGTACAAGAATCAGAATAGGTAAATTACATTCGACACTAGCGCCTCTTTGGTTACACTATGTCCTTAATATCAAGTTGACAAATAAAAAATAAAAAAAAATAAAAAATTGCTGCCTCTGCGTTCATTCTCTACTCTGCAAAACATACATAATATTCTAGGAGCTAGTCCATAAGTCACATGTGAATTGTCAATTTTACAGTTTTATAGGAAACACGCCATTGTTCGCTGTTACCAAGCATGCTACTCCGCATGCGTTTGCATACTGATTCCTTCATTTCCATGCTTTCCATGAAATTGAGAATTTTTATTTCTTAGAACATTATTGTACGTATTTAACGCTTGTAAATTAGTTTTCCGAAGTGCGTCAAGGCTGATTTCGTGGTAGTTTGTTATTTAGATATTACTTTAGTACCATAAGGTTGGATTTCCATTGCACGTCTTAAGACTTCAAGGTCTACTTTTCCTATAAGATCAATGTAACTTTCAAATAAGTCATAAGTCATTTATTTCAGAACAACATACATCGTATAGAAATTTAGTAAAATAAAATAAAATGTAAAATAAAAAGTACCATTAAAACATAAAAAATCGAAAAACATGTCAAAGATGGAATAACAAATTCAAAAATGGTAATAATCCACATTCAATTTAAAATAATTAATAATATGTCATCTAATTTCTCTGAATAATAATAAACAAAAAAATAAAATAAAAATGAAATGTCAAAACAATAGTTTCAACCCTACTTACTCTACTCCATTTACTGGGAGTTTTATTACAAGCGGCAACTCAATTAAGTAGTCGAGTATAAAGTCGCGGTTAGCTACTAAAAAGCAAATCTCTTACTTTTTAAAATTCAGTAAAATAGGGTTAAAAGCAAAACACAAGGTCCTACCAGTCATGGCCCTGCATTGATACTCTCAAATAATAAAGGGTGTAAATAGGCCCTTATCGAAGCTGAAAGGCACTTGTTCTCCCCGTCATTACGATTTAGTTTTGCTCTGGATCATACCAGGGAAAGTTATAGTTACGGAGATATTGGAGGTCAAAGTTATAACTTTTTCACAAGTTTATTAAAAAGAAAATACTAGTTTTTAAGGTTGCAACTTTATTTGAAATACCTCCATGTCCCGTTTACTATTCAAAGCATCCATCAGCATAACCGTTACATTGAGTCCTACCGTCAAACATGATTTTTTTACCAAAAAAAAAAAATCGTTTCCCAGCAATAATATTTGCGTGGGGTTACTAAGTGTGATGTACACAATGCTTGGTTGACGACTTCGTGAAGGGTTCGTTTACACCTTGTATAATGATTCGACTTTTCAATGAACCTAGTTTTGATTTTTTAAGCTTGTGTCGCCATTTCTGTTAGGGATCAGTCAGCTAGGAAATGCTGGAGATATGATAATATTGACGTCCAAAGTATCTTAGAAGATCTACATCATTTCATTATAAACGTTTGTATTGTAATAGTGATACAAGTTTTCTTAATATTTTACTTATCTATGACGGGATGTAATATTGAATCGTGTTTGCACATAAACATTGATCAGTTTTCATTGCACAAAAGACATGCATTTCAAACATTAATTTGCTAACGCATACCGATGGAAGTTCTATTGTTCGAGTCATTCTACAAACGAAATTACTGTTGTACATCAGACCTCTAATCCACTTAGGCGCCTCTTATACGTTTAAGCAGAGGAGTAGGTTCTCTTCTCATCTAGTACGTACCTATTATATAGAGAACACCAAATATGTTTGAGTACATCACAACTTGGTCTTAACTTTGCACCGAAATTCTTGACGAAAAAACCCAAGAATACGTTATCCGTCCTGGGATTCGAATCCAAGACATGCTCAACAGTAACCAGGGAGTTATAGATATAAAAGTAGTTAAAGCATTGGAGATATGATTGGAGTTATAGATATAAAAGTAGTTAAAGCATTGGAGATATGATTGTTGACATACAAGCTTATGATGGAACGGAAAGATAAAACATCAATGACATTAATATAGGTAACGCAAAGGAGCTCGTGGCTTAATAATAAAAGCCGCTCGGGTCGATCTTTAGGTTAAGCCGTGCTGACTTAGGTTGGTCTGTGGATGGGTGACCGCCCATTACATACCGAGTTTCCTCCGTGCCTCGGAAAGCACGTTAAACCGTTGGTCCCGGGTATCATTTGTAGATCTTTGACAGTTAGGTAGTCAGCCAAAAAGTCTGACAACCAGTCTTACCAAGGGGTATCGTATTACCCAGTACTAACTGGGTTGTGGAGGTCAGATAGGCAGTCACTCCGTGTAAAATACTGGTATTCAGCTGTATCCGCTTAGACTGGAAGCAGACCTCAACATAGTTGGGAAAAGGCTAGGCAGATGATGATGAGGTAACGCAAATTAAACTGAAAGAGAAATCTACATATACAGGGTGTTTGGTTAAACGTGGGCAATACTTTAAGAGAGTGAAGTACTCATAAATATGAGCAACTCTTACTATGGGGCTAACTATGAAATGTGATTTAAAAAATCTGATGTTGCCTACAATCTTTCGAGGTCGTCGACCAATAATGTGTGGAGCAACTGATATTTTTTTCGCGTTCATCGTCGGTCCCATAGTAAAAGTTGCTTATTTTCATGAGTACTAACCGCCCCTAAAGTATTGCCCACGTTTAAAAAACACCCTGTATAGCACATCTTTACTTACCAACACCAACTCAACCGAACCTAACAGAGAAAAAAACAATTGAAATATATCAAACCTCTTTATGAAATCCAATGAACAAATTGTTTCCACTGAAGAGAGGCGTTCTCATTCAAAGGGAGGCCTTATTATAGGCCTATAGGGAAATCTGCATGCATTCACAGATTTATCTGTGTCTGCTTCAAACCGATTGGATTGGACCAGTGACTGTACCTTTGAATAAATATGAAGGCATATTTGTCTTAAATATAATAAAAAGCAGTACTTCTGGACACGGCGCGTATCGTTAGGAGGTTCCTCTCTCAAGAGCCCTGAACACCTGTAGCTCGGACCCTGTTCCCGATGCTGGTGGGCTACTATTTTTTATATTTTTAAATGTTTTTTTTTTATTACTTTGTATAGAAATATTTCAAAATGCAAACAATATGAATAGAAAAAAAAAAAAAAAACTTCAATTTTTCGTCTTGATGGTCAATCTGCTAGCTATGCAAGGTGGTTTTTTTTTATTTGTCATAACTCTAGGGTAGTAATGAGACCATAACAAAGAATCCACTGGCATATGAATTATTTTTGAATTATCATCCTTTTTTGTTTTGATATTTCATGCAAAATATGACAACGCATTTTCATTGGTTTGAATTAAAATGAATAATTCGTATTTATCGATGAAACATAAAGTAATCTTGGAAACTATGCTTTTTTGGACCACACTTTCTAAGACTTTTTGTATTAATTTTATTTATAGAATATAACCCTAGAGTTATGGGATATAAAAAAAAACACGTTGTATATTCAGTGTGTTATTCGTTTTGAACGTAAATCTATATTTCCAAAACGATTAACGTCTATCAAGAATTTAGAACTTTAATTATATGCTATTCCCTATTGTTGTGGTTGTATCTTCTTTCTTATAGTTAATCCTTTTATGCCTTGTAGTTCATCTTTGCATGTAGTAAGTTTCTAGTTCTATCTAATGTAATACTCTTTTTAAGTGTATGTACATACACAATTAGGAAACAAGAAAAAAAAGTAAAAGTAAGAAAAAAAAAAAAGTTTTGAATACCTGTTATACTTAAGTACTTATATACAGGTTCTTAAAACTTTCTAACCGAAATTGCAGTCGAAAAATTAATAGCAGTGCATTGTTGTGCATTGTTAAATGCACAGCAGTGCATTCAACAGTCAGTGCAGACGAAAATGTGCATAACTTGTTAATTCCTCGACTGTTCAATCTTTAATCGTTTTCTTCTTATTTTCACCTTTTATTTACAATGTATTAGGATATTATGAACATACTGGACTCCTTTCGCCCCGTCTACGTTCACACATCTAGTCAACACCTTCATATATCTAATGTAACCTGAATTTACCGTTTGTGAGGTCAGGTATCCACTTATAGGACAACTCGATAGTATGATTGCATTAGCGAGACACTCACAGCTAATGCATCTCTAGTTTGTAAAGACAGTTCAAAGTGCCGTTAGGGGTGGGTGGGATGGGTTATAATTCGATGTTTGATTGAATACTCCTTTGCCCATGCTAGGTACGGGTTAAGATCATGTTTATTTGAGAATCCTCAAAAAGCTTTTATAAAACAACGTACGCTTGGACGCAGATAGAACGACCATCTTTCTTTTGAAAGGTGCCATAAACAAAAGTTTTATGTTTTTAATTACACAGGCCTAGAACGCACACACATTGACCTAGTAAATTAAATTTTAATTTGATGTTACAGTTGATAATATTCTAAATTCTAATATATTTACTTAGAGATGAACCAACGAGTTTTCTGTATATTGCAGCATGCTTCTTTTGTCGATTGAAAAGGATTGCCGGGGAAGCGCTGTTCTCTTGTGAAATTGTCTTTGGAAATTGTATTGAAAAAACAAAATGGCGCCGTTAGTTCCGACTATGGCCACACACGAAAAGAACTTTGCAACTTTACAGTCACAAAAGACCTTAATGAAACAGTGAAAATATTGAGAAATCAACCGTTAAAGCATTGAACGTATCAATTCGATAGGGCTTTAGATATTTCCTACTACAAAAACACAGGAACAAAAATGCATCAGAACTGTTGATATATAAAACTCTTTGGGATTTATTTAACGAACCCACCTGGCGCACTGATGCAAAGAGGTATCGCGAAACGTTTTTATTTTAATTGATACAAAGTGCATCAATTTCAACCCATTTTTTATTTTAAAAAAGTGACGTGTTTTTTGGTGCGGATGTTTTCACTGTCATATTTTCTTTAAATAACTTTTTCCATTAATTTTCACAATATCATCATCATTTTCATGCCCTTATCCCAATTCATTTGGGGTCGGCGCAGCATGTCTTCTTCTTCCATACTTCTCTGTTACTCGTCATCTCATCAGTCACCTCCTTTCTTACCATATTATCCTTCACACAGTCCATCCACCGTTTCTTTGGTCTTCCTTTACTCTTTTACCCATCCATATGCATACTCAAAACTTTCCCTCATTATTATTATATTATTATACTAGCGACCCGCCCCAGCTTCGCACGGGTGCAATATATATATAAACCTTTCTCTTGAATCACTCTATCTATTACTGAAAACCGCATCAAAATCCGTTGCGTAGTTTAAAAGATCTAAGCATACATAAGGACAGACAGACAGCGGGAAGCGACTTTGTTTTATACTATGTAGTGAAACTTATATTGTTAAATAATACACACATAAACCATGGCATTCACCTTTCAAAATATAACACGCAACACATCGAACACTAAAATCCTTTGTTAATTAACAGGAATCTTACGAAAGAGCTGGGCAGGTGGCTATAAAATAAATACTGGTCGGGTATTATTTAAGTCCATCGACACGCAAAGAAGAGAAGATTAATATTAAGTAACTTATTATTGCTTTTTTATGTTTCAGGTTCGTGCCTAAGCTACGGACATTCGTGCTGGGGAGGTAAGTCCAATGACCTTTTGCATTTATAAGTTCAGTGCAGTATTACACACGTAACACAATGTATGAGTAAACCGATGTGGGTCGGTATGGAAAAGTGTGAAACTCATCTCTCGATACCTTTGTTAGTTTCACAGTAACTCAGCAGCTATTTAGCACAACTGACGACGTTGGAACCAGAGTAATGTAGAGAACACAAAGTATGTAAGTGCACCATCAGTGTAGCAGTAGTGTGCCTTCACTTTGCAGACCGCACCAATTCTATTGTGACATGTTGTGTTCCCTCAAGGAAAAAACGACATAATAGCACTTAGATCAGTGTGCATTGGAAGAATTATGATTATTCTATGCCATTGTGTAATAACCTCAGTATTGTTAAAAATGTCACTAAGATCACTCTGGTTCTAACGTCGTCAACTTATCTGATATATCTGCCAAAGCCACCAAGACCGACTTTTCATAATATCCAATTTTTTCTTACCTATGGTGTACTTCCACAGAAAAAGTTTCAGCTTTTATTAAACGACGTAGGTCTGGCGATCACGGGACCTCCCTATCTAGTACAGTCGCCAGCACATCAAGTTACCACAAACTGTCACATTTCTCCAAATGATTTTAAACCATAACATGTTGACGGTTAAGTTCAAAATCAAATGAGAAAAATTGACAGTTTGCGGTAACTTGATGCGCTGTGACTGTACAAAAACGCGCGTGTCACTTGACACAAATCGTATCGCCCGAAGCCGTGAGCAGAGGGGCCTAAAATTATAATACAGCACAATATTTCTATAGGGCAGAAAAATATTAATTTACTGCTGGTTCGCGACACCACTACTTAGCTTCTTTCTCATTCATTTTATGCTGTGGTGATTAGCTCGTTAGAAATGTGGGCAGCATGGCTGACTGCCCAGAGCGCCAGAGTATACAGTACCTACAGATAACAATGTACTTGATATTCAGGCTAGAAGTAACATACCTAATTATGTACTCCACAGACAGTACTCATTTGTTTCTGCGTGCATAATAACTAATTTAATAAAAAAACTAACGAACTAGCAGTAGCGTAGGGTCAATTTTTGTAAGAAGTAAGCCGGAGTAGGCACATATCTTTAATGTAATGTGATTATATTATTTGTCTATAGAATACTGACTGTGCCATTTTTCAAAGGGAATCCGGTAGGAATCGAGTTGTGTGGAAGCTTCGCCACTGCGGTACTTTTAGAAAACAGTGTGTCTTCTGTCTATAAATAAATATTGTCACAAACTGTCTTTTCTAAAATACAACGCAAATAGCCAAAACTCGCTAAGACTGAGCATTCTGAATGTTGACGACATAGCTGTTATTCAATGTTTTAATGAAACAGTAGATACCAAAATAAATGAAACTATGTAATATCGCTTCACAACAGTATTGTTGTTTTGGTTAATTCATCACAAATACTAAATGAAACTATGCATTGATTTCACTTAAATACCTGAACCACAGTACGTAAATTATCTAGAATTTGCAAAAGTTCAGGCGGAAAAAATATTCAGTGTCACGATATTAGTCATTGATTTTTTTTTTTTTTTAATTATTCATATTTTAAATACTCAAAGCAGCAAATTTGACAAAATTAAAAATGCACCTAAAAAACCTTTATAAATTCAGTGTCACGATATTAGTTATTTATTTTTTTATTTATAATTATTCATATTTTAAATAGTCAAAGCAGCGACGTTGACAAAATTCAAAATGCGCTTAAAAACCTATAAATGTCAAAGTTAGTATTCATTAACTTGAAAGTACATAAGTATTGGTGTTTGAGAATTTGGCGGTTAGCTTCACAAATCTTTCCACAGATAAAACACCAATTCGAGGCTCAATCGAATATCGTGTACAATGGGCGCCGTCGTTTTTATAACTCTAACCGGCCAACTAATATCATGAATATTGGTTCGATTTTAATCCCGCGGCTTATTGCACGTAATATTACCGGACACTCCCATACTCGCATGATATTATGGGATTATTACCATTTATTGGCACTTGTGGTGGTTTGAAAGGATATCTTTGGATCTGCATCGGCGGTTTTGGATTTGAATATGGAGTTTTTGGAGTTAGACTCTTATGCTGCGTAGGTTTCGCCGGAAGAATGAATAGATGCCAAAATATCTGTAGTTAATACTTTGTAGTTAATACTTGGTTGTTAAAATATATTGGGTTTTTTTTTTAAATGCTGCATTTTTTTGAGTTATTCAACTTCAAGCAGCGTTTAACAATAAACCCGTTATTCTTATTTTTTTCTAGCTCATGCTGTCCCTCTGCTGGGCAAAGGCCTCTCCAAGTATTTCCATGAACTCTTGTCCCGCGCCACCTCTAACCAAATATTGTTTTAAAAAACATAACCCTCCTTTTGGGCTTCAGCGCAGTCGGGTAAAAAGAAATAGATAGGTACTAACTTAATAAGCGACTGCAAAAAACCGGTTTCGTTTTTCATACAACGAAGTCTGTTAATCATGCGTTTTGTACCGACTCATTGAAAGTTTGATGAACTTATTATTTGGTTAAATAATCAAAACAATACGGTTTGTAACTTCAGATCTAACTTAAATTTCCATTGAGTTATACAAGATGTTTTAAGATTTTTCTATTATGTGTTTTGCATCCCATCACTAAGATAAAACAATATTTTTCGAGACAACCATAAACATTTCTCTTCCCTGTTTTCAAGATAGGTCTACTTTGGATATTGGGGATTGAGATATTTACTATTGGAAAGGTCAATGGCAAATATCTCAAAGAACTTACCAAGAGTCCCTTTATATAAATAGGCCACTCAATGATTGAGGAGTTGAAAACTCATGATGCCATCCATCAAGAAACGTAGCAAAGAAATAGTAATATTCTTTGCTATGTTACTGAAGTTAGATAGCTTATTTTTACCCGACTGCGGCGAAGCCCAAAAGGAGGGTTATGTTTTTAGTGTAATAAGTTTACCTTAATTTAATCCATCACAATAATTTCATACTGCCATAGTGGTTATAATGAATACCGATACTCCTGAAAGCCTACAAAAGCTGGACATCAATTTCAAAGCGTTACAAATGTCTACAATGACTTCCAACCAGATCGAAATATAAAGCGCAGGCCACACCGCCAGCTGGCGGGCGGGCGAGCGAGGCGAACGATGCCCTTTTCATACTTCGTTCGTCTCTTTCGATAGTTCGCGGTGTGAACCAAAGTATGAAAACAAGTGAAACGACGCGTCGTTCGCGTCGCTCGTCCGCCCGCCAGCTGGCGGTGTGGCCTGCGCTTTATGCTTTTCGGTAGCCAGTGTCATTCTAACTAATGCCTTTTTGAGTTTTACACATAACATCACACCTGTAATCCCCGAAGGGAAAGGCAGAGGTGTAGTACACCCTCATTTCGCCAGTTATGTTTAATTCCGTAATTGGGAGCGAACTTATTCCCACCAAACGGACACAAATTCAGTTTCCATACTGTTTTTTGAGTTTTAAGACTGCCTCGGTGGTCTAATGGTCGGAAGCGCGGCTGCTGAGGATGAGCTCTCGGGTTCGATGCCCAGGTTGGGCAAAGTGTTATTGGGTTTTTCCTTCAGGAATATCTCAGTAGCAGCCACGGAGCTCAGATTTGTGCCCGGTTGATGGCAATAGGCTCGCCCCCTATTACATGGGACTTAAACATAACTGGCGAAATCTGGGTGTACTATTAGGCCTTACCCTTCGAGGATTACAGGTGTGATGTTATGTTATATTAAATCTTACTCTGAATCAATACACCCCAATAAATTAAGTATATGAACTTTACGTTTTGCAAATACAACGTAATCTTTTCTTTGTCTATAACTTCGCTAAGCTAACTTCCCGGCTTTTCCTGCCTGCCATTACAATACGCCAAATCCCGCAAGATCTCTGAATAACGATAACTTTATGCCTCTAAATCTGCGTCATGTTAAAACTCTAATACAAGTCACCTGTCGACGTTTTAATCCAGCATCAGACCGTAATAAGCATAATCAGGGCAGTAATTGCTAAGGCTTCGTTCAGACATGGCTACAAAAAGTTGAGTAGATTCTGTTGAGCTAAATAGAGTGTCTTGAGGCAAAAAGATGGCATTTTTTCAGAATTATCGAAATTTCAACATCCGGTTGTTACTGAAAACATCCAAATATTCATCTCTATATGTCAGAAATAAAACACCGAGATATTTTTCAGATACATTTATAATTATGTAGGTGTCTAAAAACATTACTTTTGTATTATTCATTATAATATTACTAGTCTCCATATTCTTTTTTAAAAATGTGTTTCTTTTTTGTTATGCCAATTTTTTTTTGTTGTGCGAGTTGTTTCTATTTCCTTTTTATAGTTTGGAAAAGGTTATTGAACTCCACTATTGAGCGCAACATCTATCGCCCAGTGTGAACACAGCCTTATACACAGACATAGTGTTTAGGGAAAAACACGTGCACTCTTAGGGATGAATATTAATTAGTGGGATACTTACAATTAAATTAATCGAATGTTTAACGAAGGAATATTAAATAGATGGGGAATTAAGTTTCTATTTTGGACTTTGAAAAACGCCTAGAGAGTGGTTTGGGTCGACATTTTAAGTAGGTAGGTAGTGTAGGTATCCGCAAGTAATTTATGAAAAAACTGTATAATAGGTAATACTGCAATGAATCAATATACCAAGTCATAGGTCTCGAGTTCGAACCCTGAGCATGCACCTCTGAGTTTTCGGATTCATATATGCGTATTGATCACTTGCTTCGATAACGGAAATCATCGTGAGGAAACCAGCATGCCTGAGAGATATTTCTTGACGGCAGTTTGATTGGATTACGATTTTCTTGTCTTGTCTACCTAAATAATTTATTTCCTAATTTTCTTCCCAGTTATGGGTAGGCACCCCTTTGTTTTCTAGTGAAAGTTCTCTGAAACTAACTTTATTTAAAGGGGATACCTACATCTAACTTGTTAAGTTAGTACATAGGTGGTTCCAGGTGCCCCCTAATCACCCAGAACTGCTGTTAAAATTAACGATGTGTCAAAATCAGGACACCAAATATGTTATCAGTCTATCCCTGTCACTCATGAGCAAACTGAAAAGGACGGAACAAAGGACGGAACATGACTTTGGTAACAAAACTTCCAACAATGGACAGGATATTGAAGGATTGAAAGGAACATGTTATGTCCGTTAGAACATGTTGAAAGCGGTTTGAATTTTAAACTAAAGGCGGTCCCAGACACATTTTGAACACTAGGAAAATATTTGTTATAACTTTACAGGTTTTAGAGTGGCTAATAAAAGTTGTACTGATGGCGAAAATTGTAAGTTTGATAGCTTAAATCTCGGAAACGTGACGCTTTTGAAGATTTGATCGATTACAAAACTTATTCTTATTGATGCCAGCTATTGATTAGTACAGATTTAATCATGGCCGCTGTTTTGAAAATAAAACAAAATGGCAGAAGTTAGGCAGGCCAAATAATTCAATGCCTTTTGTACTGGACAGCTAGCTTTTTTCGCCAAAGAATATTGTAATGGTCTGTTCCATACATACCCTTAAATGTGACCACACAATTCTGATACGTGCTGGATAGGTACCTACTAGTTTAAATACTAATAAAAAAATAACGTTTCCTTATCCTCTATTCCAGCGCATGGCAAGAGATCCGGCAAGCCCCCAGCGTCAGCCCCTGACTGGTACCTCACCAGACTTCTCCGACGCATGGCGGCTAATGCTGAACTGGTGAGAATCTTTTTTTATGTTAACAGATGGCTAACAAACCCAAAGCCACTATTTATCAAAGTCACGGCTGCCAAAGTACCAATGGACAGTTCCTTCTGGAATAAGTATTTTACTTTTTGATTTACATTACCTGTCAAAGCTGTAACTTCACACGTGCAGGTAATGGGGCATTCATGCTTTCTTATTTCAGGGACAATATTGTAAATATGGATCTGAAGTTGACACTATGTTATTATACGTAATAAAATAAACTTTCTATGAAGTTATTGGCACTTTAAAGCACAAAATAAAATTAATGGCAGGACCTTACTCGCCGGTGGCGCCATCTAGTGAGCTCAAAAACGATAGCCCTCATTACATTGGCGCACATATCCTTCAATTTGGAACACTCCAACGCTGCTAGAAATCTAAAATAAATATTGTAGGAGATCTTCCCTGAGAGTTCCTTTACAAAAAAGATTTTTCACCGCTAGAAAAATGTAATGTTGATTAATTTGTTTAATTAGTAACAGCGCTATCTATCTTCGAATTACAGAACCACGCGAACCAGTTGACTTCAAAGAACGACGACATTGACGCCATCTACCAGATGAACATGCAAGACGACTCGCCCGCCACTAACAAACTGATGTGAGTGTTATTTTGAGACTGTACATAGATGGCGCTTCTTGTGTCTTACCAGACATGAAAAGAACAAGTTTTAAAATACTTGTTTGTTTTACAGTCAATTACAATTAAATAACTGGTTTAAAAAAATCAGTTGAGTTAACTCTAGAATGTAGAACAGTAATAATATGAGTACCTACCTACGCGGTAAACCCTTTCTATACTTACCGATCAAAACCAAAAAGTTTTACTTGAGCTTGTCAGTGCTTCTTCGATAGTTTACAGTATAATAACAAATAATTTTCTTGTGGAGCTTAGAGTCAATTTTTCAGAGGTCTTTTACCAAGGAAAGCCAACTTTAATTTCTTCCGTTGTATTCTGAAGATTGTATGGCTTAAGACCTCGACGACGTTAGACCGATATTCTATTTGTTCGAGATAAGAACAGACAATTATGATAATATACAGGGTGTAATAGAAAGTTAAATACATTTGGGTCAAGTAAGTTTTGAAATTTAGTATGGGACAGCTGATAACTTTTTCGCATTTACGATATTGGACCCATGGAAGAAGTTGTTCAGTTTGATGGTCTGCAGCACATCCTTTAAAATGACTATACCCTTTCTGTTACACCCTGTATACGTAAAGAGATATAGGATTGAAATCCCTTTCAGCCATTCACATAGTTGTGTAAACATCTCCGCGGCTCCAATTTATGTAGGTACCTAGAACTTTCTGAACCTATTATTCCCTTTTTGAGCCGAAGACAGGCCCAGTTATTTTAATGTAAAATACTCAAACTAACTTCTCGCATGATTTCTGTTTTCCATCATATTTTCCTTTTCACTTCCAGGGTTGACGAAGAGGGTCCCGTGGAATTGCCCCTCAGCCGGAACATGGAAGCCAAACCTATGCTTGACGATGACCTGTTATCTAAGATGAAACTCTGGCAAATCATGGTATGATACTTTTACTTATTAGGGTATAACCAAACCGTGAATGATTGACGAGAGTGTAATTCAGAGACTAAGATCTATAGGCGACAATGAAATCTAATTGCCTAGCTAGACTTCGTCGACCAAAAATACCTAGTGCCCCTGTATTAATATACACAGAAAAGTTTACCAAACTTTATCACTGAAAAATGGTAAATCTGAATAAACAAATGGCTGGTTGTAACTTTACTGCACGTTCATCAATAAAGGGGTGTATATAGTTTATCGTTTCATTAAAAATGTAGTTCTCATAACAAGCGACAAACAACTGGGCGGAGGTATAGCGCCTAGGTGTTCAAGCCATGTGTTGTCACTTCCATTTTAACAATTATCAGTTCTAGATTACTCACTGATGCTATGCTTTCATTCTTGTAAATTTTTTGTCTTTTCAACATATTTGTTTTTTTTTGTTTCAGAGAGAATCGCCCGAAGAAAAGTAAAAAAAAAAAACAAATTATACCAAAGATTGACTGACGTTATTAATTTCAAAAGTTGTTTTCTTATAAATATTATTGTTGTCATTTAATGCGTTCATTCTATATAATTATTTTAATTTAATACTCTAATTTTAATTATTGTATTTAAAAACGTCAATTGTAAGGTTGGGTTGCAATTGGCAAATAGTTGTATAGAATAGACTTTAAGATAAAATGTGCCATTTATAAAAGTATAAGGTGTTTTTATGTATCCTTTATCAATCATTAAATAATCCACGTACATGCATAGGTACCTACAAAATATTGATTCATTATTTATCGTTTACAATGCACCCATTCTATATTTTATGCATTCACTGTTATCGTGCACAGCAATTCAGAGATTATTATGTCTACGTAGCATTCCTATAATATATTTGCCCATAGTATTATATATTATTTAATTTGAAAAAGATAAGCAAATTGACTGTCTGTTCTATTTTCACTTCACAAAACAAATCTATACACGACTTACAAATCATTTATAATTATTATGCTGGAAATAATCTGTATTAATAAATATTGTAATTGCAAAATGTATAGTTTGACTACCCGTACGTATATTTGAAAACCTATGGTCCTAAAATTGTTAATCTTTAATGTAATTATTTTCACGCAAAAATAGTGTCTAATTTATGTAATTACCGATAGATGTCGCTGGAATAAAACAATACCTGGGAATGATAACCAATAAATGTCAAATGTCAATTGCCTGATATGAATGATTCCACCAATAGATGTCGCCACTGTTCCGACCTACAAATTCAATTACGCACTTACCTAGGGTGTATAATTTTATCAGTTAACAAAAATCTTACAGGTATACAAAGATAAAACAAGATCTTTATTCTATGTATTTAATTATGTATACCCAATTACTTGTATATTATAGTAGAGACGCAAATGTTCATAATTGTTGGTGTTATTATATAAAATGAAACTGTAAAATATAAGGCAGATTCATCTTGGATTGGTTGAATGTTTTATTTTCACTCCTCATATTGGTATTGACTCAATACATTAGCAAAAGAAAAATTGAATGATAGATGACGATTTGCGACCGGAGTAGGTAAACTGACAGAAATACGATTTCAACACAAATGGTAGGTGCACTACAACAAAACGAAGAAGGACAAAAGTTAGAAGAAGCTTTGCCTCTGTAGGGGGGGGGGGGGTGTACATATTATGTGGCGCGACGTGTGTTCGTATCAAATCTAAAAAAATATGAATTTATCGAACTTCATACATTTTGTAGTCGAACTGTAGTTCTACTGTCACTGTCACACAATATACAAAGTTACATACCTAGTTCATTGGGTAATTACAACCCATTCAAAAAGATCGTTACGACGATAGCTCCGAACTTTTAGTTTTGGGGCACAAATGTAAGTTTGCTCTAAAAGCATTGTTGGGGCAGTCTCGTAGGGATAAAGGTAAGCTATAATAGTGCCTACTTTCAAGCTTTTTGTGGTTGTTTGTGTGGTGTGAGTTTTGAGTGACCAGTTGAAAATTTAATCAAAGATTTTTACGGGCATTATCAATCATTATTGAAATAAGATTAGAATAAAACATTACTTATGAATTCTTAGGGGAGTAGGCACAGAAAAGATTACACATATAAGTATAATGTCACTTTGAAAATAACATGTTATAAGAGGACATTAATCCACTGTTACGGCCGTTGCAGAATCTTTTTTAATACTTCTTACCATGTCTTCGTTTTACCCTTATTGTAGGCTGTATTTCGATCAACTTCCAGTCATAAGCATTGCTTGGAATCAGCATCAAGTCAACTCGGGCGTTCAGGATTCTTTCTATGAAACTAGCTTATGCCCGCGGTTTCGCCCGCGTGGAGTTCGATTATTTTCCCACGGGATCATACATACAAAAAGTCTCCTATGTGTTAATTTAGGTTGTAAACTATCTGTTTGCTAAATTTCATCCAAATCCGTTGGATAGTTTTTGTGTGAAAGAGTAACAAACATCCATCCATCCATCCTCACAAACTTTCGTATTTTATTTTTTTATTTCTTATTTTTTTTGTATTTATTTTTTAATTTCTTATCTTTTTTGTATTTTTTTAGTAGGAAGCAGGATTTCATTCTGCAAACTTAGCATCGTTACGACATCGCCTCGGTTGGGGAATAGCTAGTAAAATTTAGTTGAGGTGTTACTGATTGTAGTGCTTATTTAAGCACGCTAAGAATTTAAAAGTAAACAGTAGATATTTCTCGCTTACCGCTTCTATCTTGTGCTATTATTAAACAAACAATGAACAGGTAGAAACGAAACTATTTAGAACAACGATGATAGCGAGTCATTACTTGCAAGCTAGTTGCATTTATTTTCATTTGTATCTACGAGTATCATTATATTATAATCTCCAGTGTAAATGACATAGGTGAGTATCTCTATCTAGTTACCACCATAAACAAACAAGTCCTTTTTTTTTCGTATGTAAAAAAAATTACCCGGGCCCCCGCTCTGGGCGGAGCGGAAGGGAGTGTCAGACTTCTACTGACTAAAACCCATCCATGTTCCTTCTTTACCCTTTGTGTTCCAGGGCCACGGTATCCCTTTCGAACAGTCCCGCAGCCCTGGCAGGCATCGGCCCATGCCTACATGGTTGCTGACACGTCATTGAGGTGCGCGCGGAACACGAACGCGCCGTTACAAACAGGGCCTGGACTGAAGCATTATGGCAAAGGTATGACGCTCCCCTGGTGAACCCACAGTTTTAAAAATATGGCCGTGATAGACTGGATGCCGAGGGTGGAGAACAGTGTTATTGTCAGAGACATCGACTTTTACCAACCGCAACAACCGTACTGTCACGAGCACTAATATGTATACACTTAGCAAAATTCAAAAGCGATTTTCTCGTTGAATAACGGTTTCTACAATGAGATATGACCTGTCTCGTAACACTGGCATCCAAAATACTATGTTCGTGAAAACGTAAAACGTTAATCAATACACTAATACAGTACATGAAAATGATTTTTAAAAGTTGCTGCGTGTATTCATATTGATGCTTGTGAAGTCGTGACTGTACAGCAGTAGCGAAGGGTCAATTTTTGTAAGAGGTAAGCCGGAGTACATATCTTTACTGTATAGAATATTATTGGCTATTGAATACTGACTGTGCCATTTTTCAAAGGGAAGCCGTTAGGAATCGGGTTGTATGGAACCTTAGCCACTGCGCTGTACAGTAGTAATGTTGGGAGTGAGGTTGGGCAAGGCATATGTCCAGCAGTGGACTACATGTGCCGACTACTCGCGCACCGAGGGTTCCGTATAAACGTTTAGGTATTTTGTTATTAATTTACACATTTACGGTTTTCAAATTTTTTTCCCTAACCCTATAGGTGTTGATTCCCTTGTGACGCAAAAAATGCGAAATAAACGGTCATTTCTTTGAATCGCGTTGACATACAAGTTGATTTTTTCACTGCTCCAAGGGGTAGCAGACCTGAGTATTTCATCGTTATTTCAGCTTGATACTTCCACGCGTTCCTGAGAAAAAGGGTCTTGACAGACGGACAACAAAGTTACCCTATAAGGGTTGCGTTTTTGCCGACTGAGGTGCGGAACCCTAAAAATCAGTCAAAGTAATCTGAAACAATGTCTGACTTCAAAGTTACCTAAAGCTTCTAACTTACATGTATTCACCGAAGGGTAACGCAGAGGTACAACGGTACACGTGTAGCCAGTTATGTTTGATTCCTATGTAATCCAATGGCCATCGACCGGCACGCGTCCGGAATTCGGGCTACTGGTCAGATGAAAAACCCGTTTCTATAACCTATAAGCATTGCCCTGACTAGTATACGGGGTGGAGTCCGTAGAAGGGTTCAGTACGTCATTCTGAGCCCCCGCAAAGAAATTTGTCATCGGTTAATAAGAAAAAATTCAGCTGTTCCATACATTTTGACCGTGTAGGTATTGCACTTTTGTAGGAAACAGCAGATTTTTTTTACCATGACCCGTTTACTATTCAAAGCACACAGCACAGCATTGCCCTGACTAGCATACGGGGTGGAGTCCGTGGAAGGGACACCGACCCCAAAACGGTTACCACGTATTCAGTACATCATTCTGAGCGTCACAAAGAAATTTGTTAACGGTTAATAAAAAAAAATCAGTTGTTCCATACATTTTGACCGTGTAGTGCAGTTTTGTAGAAAACAGCTGTTTTTTTTTAATAACTGATGAGAAATTTCTATGTGGCCCCGGCTCAGAATGGTGTACTGAATACGTGGTAACCGTTTTCGCGTCGGTGTCGCTTCCACCCCGTATACAAAACCATTCTGTATCTCATAAGTGTGCGTGTTTATTATTTGTTTGTTTTAACACGACGCCAGTACTGTCATCGTCTGTACGTTTTCGATGACCTAAAGACCACGGCCTCAATTTCATTAACCCTATAGTTGGACCCCACTTAAAAACTAGTACCACGGCCATATTGGCTCACAGTTATTGCACAGTGCTCCGAACAAGTGGTATCGGTCCAAATCTGGATCATATCCCATTGTATGGTACCGGTTCTCTCTGGTCAGTTCTTATGTAACGGAAGAATTTTTGGACAGTGGACGTGTTGTTGTTCTCGTAGTATCCGTTTTCGCGTCGGTGTCCCTTCCACCCCGTATAACATAACATCATGCCTGTAATCCCTGAAGGATTAGGCAGAGGTGTACCTAAAAATACAAACACATTTCGCCGGTTATGTTTAAGTCCCATATAATAGGGGCGAGCCTATTGCCATCAACCGGGCACAAATCCAAATTCCTGATAGAAAAACTCATTGCCCGACCGGGGAATCGAACCTAGGACCTCAGCAGTGACGCTCCAACTGCTGATCACTCCAACGAAAAGTAGAAAGTACATAAAGGGTGTAAAAAGAGCCTTAACGAAGCCGAAAGGCAATTGTTCTCCCCGTCATTGCGATCATTTTGTTCTAGACCATACCTGGGAACCTTTTAGTTACGGAGGTATTGGAGGTCAAAGTTCCAATTTTTTAACAAGTTTTTTTTTTAATTTTAATTTTATCTTAATTACCTCCTCGTTTACTATTCAAAGCATCCATCAGCACCAAGTTTTGAGTGTATTACATTGAGTTCTACCATAAAACGTGATTTTCACCCCAAAAAAAAAGTCGTTTCCCAGCAATAATCTTTGCGTATGGTGACTTAGTATGATGTACATAATCCTTGGTTGACGGCTTCGTGAAGGATCCGTTTACACCCTGTATGATAATTTTACTTAAGTACTTCAGGTATCGCCCACGGCGCCGGACGTCGGCAGACGATCTCCGGCCACCGTAGGCGCGGGCATGCGGGCGGCGAGTAATGGGCGACTCGCTGTCCGACCATGGACCATGCCCGGGTCGACGGCGCGTTGTGTTCCACGCGCGCCTCAAAGAGTGTCAGCATAATGACGGGGCCCCCCCTCTAGAGGGCCAAAGCCTGCCGGGGTCGCGGGACTCATAGAATTACCGTGACCCTGGAACATAAAGGGCTACTGAAGGACACCGTGGATTTTAGTCAGTACAAGTCTGACCTGACTCCCGCTCTGCCCTGGGTGGGAGGACTCACTTGATGACTTAACCACGTTAAAAAAAAAAAAAAGTACTTCAGGTATTAATGATAGCTCGATAGGTTCGATAGGTTGGGTAATAGTCACCCACGGTAATGACATCTCCTAATTAATCAATTCTCGTTTCCCTGTTACTTCCGAGTTCCGTGTCAGATTATGCACGTTTATGTATTTTTTATGATTTACGAGGTAATTTTACGGACAGAATGAGCTCTGAAAACTGTTAAGAATCCGGAAACGAACACGTGACAAGAACAAGTAATACAAGATGTAAGTAATTGACAGCACGATGGTTCGATTCCCACACGGAATAAATTGGAAACGGATGGACAACGCCGCCGATGCTGGCAAGATGATCTGAACGTGCATCACAAAGGCTGGTTCGAGGTGGCGCAGGAGAAGAGTACCTGGAAGGATATGGGGGATTCCTTTGCCCAGCTGTGGGACATACCAGGCTACTGTCTGGCTTCGAACCCACGGCACTCGTCAAGTCAAGGCCGATCCACTGCTCTCTCAACAAATATTTTATGAGCCACTAAATGAATTTCGTCAGTTATTCTAATCAGATTGTATGCAAATGCATTTATGTTTTGCTAAAGTTAAGTCACAATGCTTAAATACTTAGTATTCGAAACTAAATCTTTAATGCGAGAGCTCTACAAAATAGTCTCTTTGCAATATAATGACATTGAACTTTCATTAAATTTACATAACATAACGCCTATTATCCTGAATGGTTTTGGCAGAGGTGACCCTATACCACACGGCCCTGGAACACAAAGGGCAAAGAAGGAACATGGATGGGTTTTAGTCAATACATGTCTGACACAGCCTTCCGCTCCGCCCAGAGTGGGGGGGGTCGATTGATGAATTCCCACCTTAAAAAAAAAGGTTTCTTATTACCCAGTATTAACCAGGTTGTAGAGATCAGATAAGCAGCCGCTCCATGTAAAATACTGGTATTCAGCTGTATCCGGTAGACTGGATTCCGACCCCAACGTAGTTCGTATAAGGCTTGCCAGATGATAATGATGCACCCAAAACCTACACGACACGTGTTCCGCCCCTCCACGGAGCATCCTCAGGAGACGTCGACGCGTCGACCGCTCGGGCGCAAATGACCATAGCATTTAATGTTACGGATTTCCGAAAAGTAACGCGTGATTCCGCACTGATTCAGCACATGAATTTTCTCATTTTTTTTTTTTTTTAAATTGTTATTTAATTTTTATTTTGTATCTTTTTTATTATGTGTGCTTGATGAACTGACGTCAAATAAACTTTATTCTTTCTTTCTATTCCAAAACGTATATCCAGCTTATGAATAACCCGTTCATGAAGCCCAAAGCTTGACATGCAACTTAGGCACCGTGTATACCGCCTCAAGTATAAAGTACTTAAGCGTCCTATTGAAAGAAAAAATATAAAGAAACATCACCATTTCTCCTCAGTGTCTAGTTGTCGTAAATAATCGTGTGTTATATTTTAATAAAACACCATTTATCTTTCATTCTTGTGTAGACACTATTTGTGGTAGAATCATGGTAAGGTTGCGCGGTAATTTTTCTCTGAACTTTGGACAATGGACGAAAGGTGGTGGAGGTTGTGGACAATGCAATGGTGGATAGTTTCTTCAGAATATTTCACATGTGTGTTGTAGGTAAGCGATGACCATCATCAGGGTGTTTTATTGCTTCCTTGTTGAAATTGTGATGGTATTCTAGTCGCCAATGTGGTGTTCTCTAGAATCACTTGTAGTGCTTTGGATTTAGAGTTACAATACACAATTACACAAAAGGTCAAAGCATACAAGGTGTAAACGGACTTTAATGAAGCCGGCAACAAAGCATTCTGTACATCAAACTAAGTAACTCTACTAAAAATGATTGCTGAAAGGTTCCCAGGTATGGTCTAAAACAAAATAATGATCGCAATG
The DNA here is from genome assembly GCA_963082995.1 of Noctua comes. Lineage (NCBI taxonomy): Eukaryota > Metazoa > Arthropoda > Insecta > Lepidoptera > Noctuidae > Noctua > Noctua comes. The sequence continues at coordinate 16,737,504 of OY720270.1, forward strand.
ACGGGGAGAACAAGTACCTTTCGGTTTCGTTAAGAGTATTTTTACCCCCATTAAGTATACAACATTAGTTTTAGTATATGCGAAACCTGAAACAAGTGTATTTTTATGTAAAGAATCTTTGTACAAAATTTAAAACTGTATCATGAAATATCACAAAGTTATAAGCTTTTTCTTTTACCTGGCTGTCCGCACAAAAACGTGGTCAACACGCGGCGCGCACGCGCGCGCGCCTCCCGCGTAGTAGATCTGATCTCTACAACCTGGTCAATATTGGGTATACGATATGCCTTGGTAACACAAGGTGCATGTAGTATGCAACTTTTCACACTTACAATATGCATGCCTGTCTATCCGCTCATTGATAATAATAATTTGGCAGTAGGTACCTAAATGATTGCGACACATAGTGTCGCTCGGTGTCAAACTTGTAGCCTTTTTTAAAATATTTTTGGAACAAAATATAACATGGTTTAAAAATTATTGGAATCGATTCAGTTACTTATTCTGAACAAACTATATTCAGGTTTCGCATATACTAAAACTAATCTTGTATATCACAAGGGGCTCCACCATGGTGTAGAATCGCCTGTTCCCGGATTGATCTCCCCAAGTATCTCTTAAGGCGTTTTTCTATGGATGTATGTTTGTGTCTAAAATTTATCGAAATAAGAAATTCTTTCCCCACAAAGCAAATATACGACACAGCATGCACACGAACAGAGTAAGAGGGTGTAAATAATAAGACAAAATGTGTTGAAACAACCCGCCATCTTCGTTGTCGCTGCGTCGTCGGAATACTATTTAATTGCTGGTAAACAACTCCCAAGTGCTTTCTTAACAACTGAATTTCATTCATATTTGCGGTAACGCAATGAATTCGTGATTGTTTGCAGTTATGAGTTTCTTGTTACGTAGGCATGTTTATGTTTGCATGTTAAATAAAAATCACGTCTCCTTTAATATAGAAATGATATGTTGGTACAGTTTTACACATCCTCATTTCGAAGCACTTTGATTTTTTTAGGAGAGAACAAGGACAAAGTGGTAGGAACTCTCTATCATTCAACCTTGCGTCCCCTTTTATTTTTTATTATTTAAAAATTAATCACACATATATATTTTTTTAAAGCAGTGGTAACTTAGTGGTGTGGCCGTCGGACTACGAAATCATAGGTCTCGAGTTCGAACCCAAGACACGCCCCTCTGATTTTTCTGATACATGTGCTTATTGTATAATATTATCACTTGCTTCGGTGAAGGAAAACATCGTGAGGAAACCAACATGCCTGAGAGATACTTCTTGATGGCATGTAAAACCATTAAGTCAAAGGTTGTTTTATGCCGCCCATGGGGGGCGGATTTTTAAGTCCCATGTAATATGAGTGAGCCGCTTGCCACTAACCAGGCACAATTCCAGACTTTGAGTTACTACTGAGTAAATCCCGATGAAAAACCCAATAACACTAATTGACCTGGGAATTGAACCCACAAACCCCTGGGAATTGGTCCTTATGCACAGCAGTAGCACTTTCGATGACTAGACCAATGAACCCTCTTTTTAATTTGTTCGAAAAAATCCTCATCACAGTAGGTTATCGGCTTCTAAAAATGTTAACGATACAGAAGTTCACTTCTCTCAGATGAGAAAGTATCGAGTGTAGTGCGGTGCACACAGGTATCGACATCGATAGACGCAAGACACTCATCGTGTCGCATCGTATCGATACATCCGAACGATTTGAATTGCAGAATACGAGCACTCGTTCAGCCGATTTGGTTCCAACGAAGATGTAAAATTAGGAGGTATTTTTATATTCGTGAATAATAAAACGATGAAAATCGGTCTGTGGACCTACAACACTTTATTAAAATCTAGCAATATCAAAGTCTTCTTTGAAAATGTTTGTGTTACTTTAAACTTCATCCTTATGAAGACATCTTTTCCAACGTCTACTGGCATCTCCCAAGCGTCGCTACATCGACCGGTCCTGTACCTCTCCATCCAACATCATTTCCCAAGGCTTTCCTAAGTTCAGCGTCAATTCGTTACTTTAACTTACCAACCAGGATAGAATTACGTCCTAGGTTTCAAAGTATAATGCTCTGAGACTATTCTCACACGACACGTCTCGTCCGCGCGGTCGAGCGGAGGCGGGAAAGCGAACAGCGTAGCAGCAGGGCAGTACGCCGCGCAGAGACGCGGTGAACGTCGCTCGACCGCGCGGCCGGACAGTGTTGTGTGTTATCAACGGATTTACAAATCAATGCGACGTGAGATCCGCTTTACCACCTGAACACGTGGACGAGCGGTGACGTGTGATAAGCGTCTTAAATTGAACCATATTGTTAAACTAAAACTCGTATTTCACAACTTCACGCAACATCATAGAACTACAACTTACTAACTAATCCCATTTCCCTTTTACGACTCCCATAGGGACGAAAATAGTCCTTTTCCTACCAAAAACCACACTCACGGTACTCTAGTCACATCTAGTACGAATTAATCATCATAGCTATGACCACTTGTGCAAATTGAATTTTTCATGTGTCGCTAGATTACCTGTGAGTCTAACCGGTGGATAGCACGAGTAATACTTGACTGAACTAGTCTTACCTGCGAGGAAATTATAGGTTTTTTGACTGGATTTTCAGTAAATCTTGATTATGTGTAATGATGCAATTTGGACCTATTGGTATGGAAATTGTTCTTGAATATCGGTTCTAATGCTGGATGAAGTGGGTTTGATTTGTAGAAATTGTCATGGTTTTAGTAGAGAAAAGTAGTTTTAGTAAATAAGTATAAGCTAGATAGGTCTGTAGGCCGTGGTAAACGAACCAGAATTAGCTGACCTCTGATTCTATTAAAACCCCGTACTACGCTGGACCAGCTCGAGGTTAAAATGTTACTACTGACGAGCGGGGTACTGTACATTAAGTAGCGCCTTTAAAGACACGCGTATCAAATTGCATTATTGGTAACATCAGTCATACTTTTTTGAAATTGCTCGACTTTCTGTGACGTCATAAAAAACTTTTTAAGAAAAAAGTTGGGCCTCTGTTGTATGTATGCGTCTACCTAGCATTGGCTCAAATCAAGGAGAAATTAAAAAACCTACCTATTACTTGGAAAAAACAGTGCAACACACACGCACACACAAACAAAACATTATTATACACTAGCTGTTCAGCCCGCGACATTCGTCGGCGTGAAATTATTATAAAATATGACTTCCCTATTTGAATCGGATTTTATTAACACTTTCATGGGTTTTATTTTTTTGCCCAGAACCCTATTCCATTTTCTAAAATAAAAGTAGCCTAATTTACTCCTTGTAACATCCACTATCTGTCATTAAAAGTCCCGTCAAAATCGGTCCATCCGTTTCGGAGATTATCCGGAACTAACTGACAGGTAGACAGACAAAAATCGTTTTTTGTTAAATACTTTCATATTATGCAATCAGTAAAAATCTGTTATTTTGAAATTACAAACAGAGGTTTTAATTTTATTTATTTAAATAGATTAGACAGAATAATGATAGCAAACCCATACTAAAAACTAAAACCGTCATTTTAAAGTAACCCCGAACTAAAAGTACCAGAGCCTCATAAGGACAAGTTAGTCGTATCGTTAGCGAGCTCATTTCCTTATTCAAGCGTGTAACCGTCCCGCCCGTAAATACCGGAAAATGAAGAGACGTCCCACATACATACGTATACAAGTATTTGAAATGCGACAGTGAATGTAGCGTTTTTAAATATTGCCTTTTAATACCTCGAAAAGGCGTATAGTTGAGTAGTTATTAGGTAACTACTTAGATAATATTTTTTATGCCTAATGTGTAACTGGCGATTATATTTCAAGTCCCATGTGATATTAACTACTACTAATAGTATCTACTTTGTTCACTTTCAATTTGATTTTGGCTTTATTTCGCTCGATAGGTACTAATAGGCTGTGTAATTGTGTATGATAACACTTTGACCTTCAGATCATTTTCGCTATCGGTAATGGAATGACAGTATCGTTTCTACTGATAGAATAATGTCAGTTTCGTTACGTCTGGTAGAATGTACGTTTCGTTACATCTGATAGGACGTCATTTCATTACCGTTGATAGAATGTCAGTTTCGGTACATCTGATAGTCCATCAGTTATGTAACGAAACTTATAATTATCAGTTTCCTGTAATATAATGTCAGTTTCATTACAGCTGATAGAATGTCAGTTTGTCTTGGTCCTCCTCAGCTGATCAGACTAACATTGGTTTGATTACACCAAAGACATTATAATGAACTTACAGTAGACGGGAAACTCGAACAAAATCTACTTGCAATGGTCAGATGACTGCTTTAGGTAAAGGTGTATATATCAACCTTCACAATAATGTCATTTTGTTATAGGGCTTCACTGAGTCATGGGATCAGTTTTTCTATGACATTTATTCTAGCCTTTCTAAAGTATGCTAATAATCTTTGGAATAGTTACCTACAGTAAATATGAGTCCATATTACATTTTTTACTTAACAGCTACACTAACTGAAATAAAACATGATTAAATTGAAAAGCGTCGGTATATAATAGAGAAACGTTGTTATTATTATTCCCATGTGAAACAGGAACATTAAGGCCTGCCAGACTGACTAATGAATACGCATGCATTCATTTTATAATTGAAACAACGCAAAAACATGTCCACGTTTTTTGTTTTTGGTGCAGCAGCTGATAACTCCGTGGCTAGCAAAAAAAAACAACTTAAATTAATGCTGTTCCAGTGGTAGGTACATTATTTCACGGACTTAAACAAAATTGGCTATGACACATCTACCTGTGTTTAAACCTTCGGAATTTCAGGGCCTTATGGTGTTCATCATCAATCAGTCATCAACAATCAGGTTCTCTGGCAGATATCACTATTAGCGATTAAACTGCGGTTATACTAAACACACACAAGCACTAAACTTGAATTTCACTTGGAATGTTAATTCATAGTTCTTTGTATTAGTGAAGGAATTTGTATGATTGTAGTAATAATAAAATAAATATTTTCTGATACAACTTGAACAGTTTTTTGCAACCGAACAAATCACACAGATTATTATTTATTATTGACAGGAAGCGATAACAGCGCCACCCGTGACACAAAATACAAACTAAAATGGTTGGGTTCCGTTATATTTTAACAATTTGTAAGTGCATATATTCAACACAATGCAAATTGTTTCACGAATAAATGAAATGAAATATACCCTGAATATTACCTGCGGTTTTAAAAATGAGTTTTGTTTAAACGTTGGTATAAAATAAAGCATATCTGTCTATATTACAAAGATGTAAAGTTTGTAAGTTCGAATCGTCCACGTGGGATAAGTTCCGACCATAACACGAGCAAAACAGCAGGTAAAAGCTAGTCATTCTGTTAATCAAAAACCGCTCGACAACAATCGCTCGTCTGTCAGCGCCGTAACAACATAATTTCACTTAAACAATAGGTACATTTCCGTCACGTATACCGCTTCGTAATTAAAACTTCAGTTCTTTTCAGTTTAGCGCTTTCTTTAACACGTTTTCAGTACGTTTTAACTACTTATTTCCTGAAAGTTTCATTTGGCGTAATTATTAGATGTTATGATAAAAGAAATGAGTTGAAAAAGGTAGAAACTAGCTACTACAGATTATTAAATATTTAACAATCATCTTCCGCCTAGCCTTTTCCCAAATAACGTTGAAGTCCGGTTTCCATCTAACCGGATACAGCTGAATACCAGTATTTTTCATGGATCGATTGCCTGTCTAACCTCCTCAAATTTTATTAACAAAATTAAAAAAAAAAATTAAGACTTCAAAAAAGTATTTAGTTGTTTTAATTCACAGTCTCCTATATATCCAATACCTACCATTGTTGGCTTACCTGATGGCGAGTATGAACTACTAATCTCCAAACTGACCTAAACAAGCTATGAGGCAGTCTGCGGTACCAAAAAGTTTTAATAGCGCCGATAGAACGCAAACTTGCATTTTAAATTATGTCAAAATAATATCTACCGGTAGAATATCAAATAATGCTTACACTGTCCAAGAATATTTGACAGCACGTCATCTTAGTGGACTGACGTCTAAAATGAAATTTAATAAATCGAGGACTTCATATTTACTGGTTGGACTAGCGTTCGCTAGGGCGGCTGTTGAGTGAGGGGTGGAAGGTTCGACCCTCAGGCTGCGTGTTATTTTGGGTTGGGTTTTTGGGTTGATGGCAATAGTTTCGCCGAAATAATCCATAGCATAGCCTAATCAGCCTATAATGTTCCCACTGCTGGGACACAGGCCTCCTCTCTAAGAGAGGAAATGGGCTATAATCCACCACGCGGGCCCAGTGCGGGTTGGCAGATTTCACATGTCTTCGAATTTTTGGTTCTAGGACATGCCGGTTTCCTCATGATATTTTCCTTCACCGTTATAAGAGCAGTGGTAATGAAATAAATTACACAAAGTACAAGTACAAAGTAGTAGCACCTGCCCGGGTTCGAACCCACGACTTACTGTTCGTAAGTCGGGGCCGCCACCACTGGGCCACCGCCGCGCCGCTCGCATCGAAAAAACCCATTTTCATCAATTAGGTACCATCTGCCTAACCTTTGGCGGAATGCAGTTATGATGTCAGGGAAATCAATAATAAACAAACATATTGTACAAGAAGATGTGAACAGACCCTTCACATAGCCGTCAAACCAAGCATTCTGTACATCAAACTAAGTAACTACGCAAAAATTATTGCTGGGAAACGACTTTATTTTTTGGGGTCAAAAATCACTTTGTTCGATAAAACTCGAAACATTGTACTCATGGCTGCGTTGAATAGTAAACGGGCCATGGAAGTATTTAAAGTAAAGTTATAACCTTAAAAAATAGAATTTAAAAAAAAAACTTGTGAAAAAGTTGGAACTTTGGCCTCCAATATCTCCGTAACTAGAAGGTTCCCAGATATGGTCTAGAACAAAAAAAAATCGCAATGACGGGGAGAACAAGTGCATTTCGGCTTCGTTAAGGGCCTTTTTATACCCATTACATGACAAACAAACATGTCTTTGAACCAACGGTACAAAATCACGAGATTTTGTGTTAAGCCACATTGTAGTTCCACTCCGTTCTGCCATTACAACAGGGGTGCTAAACAATTTTTATGAATGCAAAGTAACTCGAACTAGAACTGTGGAGGTGACGACTGAGCGGTTGTAAGTAACTTTTAATTGCTGCCACGACTGAGTTTCGTACTGGAGTATGTTATTGTGGAAGCTCTTTGATTGTAGACATTTTGATTTTATTTAAAGTTACGCTAAACTCGAACTTAAATCTTTGTGGAAGACAAAAAAATATTGTGAAAAATATAAAAGAAACGAATTTGTAAATTCTTTCTTTTCTTTTTCGTGTGATTAGTGCCTAACCTGGTGTCAGAATTTTTAAGTCGCTCACCTTTGACTTGACTTTACATGCCGTCGAGAAATATCTCTCAGGCATGCTGGTCCTTCACCGAAGCAAGTGATAATTATTTATTAGTGAAATAAAATTTAAAAAAAAAAATTCTTCCTCGGTGGCTTGTTTAGTACCCTTATTAACCGACTAATAAAAAGGAGGTTATCATAAGAGCCCGGTTTTGCCAATTTATCTGTGTCATTAAGACATATTTTGCAAGGGAAATTCTCTTATTCATGCTCTTATTTTATACATGTCGGATTTGTCAGGATTTTTTTTTTGTGGTGGGGGTAGACTTGTAAGTAGGTCGCGTGACATCACCACCAGCGGACTTGCGATTCATTTTATGTCCGTACTAATGTCCCGTTCCGACATACATATTATATCCCTAATACGTAAGTTCTATTTCTTAGAATTAGAAGTAAACATAACCAATCCTAATAAATTACCCAAAGAAACGATAGCCAGCCTCCACTAAGCTAAGGTTCCCTTTATTATCCTCAAGTTGTCGATCTATTAACACATTGACCTTCAGCTGACCTAGCGTAGTACGGAGTTTCGATTAATTGTGAGGTCAGATTAAACTGGTTTTGCTATCACTGACGTCGAGTTATCTTAAAGAAGCTTTCGCGTTTATTTGTTACACCAAAAGAAAAAGTTTTACTACACAGTCCATAATTTTAGGAACCAAGTCTGATAATTCATATCCATTTTTTTACACTCTAAGACAAGCGTTCACGAACTAAATTCACATTCACACATTTGGTGCTGAATGATGAAGAAACTAAATTACGTAAATATTTCATTACCACTGCTCCAAAACGATCAAAAAACATTGTAGGGAAACTAGCATGTCCTAAAAATAAAATTCAGAGACATGACATCCATTGACCCGCACTGGGCCCGCATGGCAAAATATTGATGATCAAAAAGGCTGATTAATTTTCAGACTAATTTGAATAAATGAGTTTTGATTTTAGTTCGATTCCCGGGTCTTAGCAGCCACGGAGTCTGGATTTGTGGCCGCTTGATGGCCATAGGGATGTTTCCTGTGTAAAAAAAATGTGATTCTATTTAGTCTGTCAGTTAGATTATCGAAAAATATTGGATACGTATTTTTTATTTTATCAAATCAATAAATATTGACGAAGATAAAACGCATCAAAGATCATGAGTGGGGGTCTGTGACGTCACTTTGTGGTAAAAATTCAGTACACTTTACTTACAAGTATGACGTCACACGAGTTTCCGACGCACTGTATCGTCTTCATTTTTAGTTTTCGTGAAAAAAGTAAAAATACGTGTCCAATATTTTTTGGAAATCTATCTGACGGACTAATCAGATTTTTTCAGGAATCATCCCTATTATAGGCTCGCCCCCTATTACATGGGACTTAAAACATTACTGGTAAAATGTGAGTGTACTAATAGGTACACCTCTGCCTAACCGTTCAAAGATTACAACGTGATTTTGTTATGTTATGTTTACATTTTTTTTGTTTTTTATTAGGTTCCACAGACGATGGAACCTGTGTTCCAATAATGTGAACATTAATTATACAGGGTGTTTTTTTAAACGTGAGCAATACTTTAGGGGCGTGTAGTACTCATGAAAATAAGCAACTTTTACTATGGGACCAACCATGAAATCGCGAAAAAAATATCAGCTTCTCCACACATTATTGGTCACGCAACTCGAAAAAATGTAGGCAACAGCAGATTTTTTAAATCATATTACATAGTTAGCCCCATAGAAAAAGTTGTTCATATTTATGAGTACTTCACTCTCTTAAAGTATTGCAAACGTTTTACCAAACACCCTGTAGAATGATCGTGCTATTAAGCCAGTCGGGTAATAATAACTATGGCGCTTGTAAGTACCTTTCCTAAGGATCTATTCTTAATTGAAATCTAAACAATTCACTAACACTTGGAACTTATCAACTGAGACTAGACAAGTGCAGTTTAGTAAACATTCCTCATGGAGAGCCTCTTATTGTTTCAGTATCAATCATGTATACGCTTCATTAGACTTGGATTGTTTCATACGTCTTGATTTAGCAAGGTTTAAGGGACTGTGTTTTGTTATTTAAAAGTATGTATGATGATGGGTGTAAAAGCACCCTTAACGAAACCGTCAAAAAAACCGTTTCCAAACCGTCATTGCGATCACTTTTTTGTTCTAGACCATACCTGGGAACCTTTTAGTTGCGGAGATATGAGGGTGAAAATTCTAACTTTTTCACAAGGTTTTTTTTTAAAACAAGTAACTTTTCCTAAGCGTCCACGACGCCCGCACTATACAATGCAGCCATCAGCGCAATGATTTACCGTGAAACATGATTTTTCACTATCAAAAAAAATGTCGTTTCCCAGCAATGTTTTTTTGCGTAGAGTTACTTATTTCGATGTACAGAACGCTTGGTTAACGGCTTCGTGAAGGGTCCGTGTACACCCTGTATGTGTGCATTAGATCAGACGGGTGCTTCTTTAAGGCAAGTTTTTAGGGTCCCGTTGCCATATGACAATAACGGAACCCTCACCTTCTTGAAGGATGTAATTGGCTAAATTGGTACCCTGTATATCTTTAAGTATGTCACTAAGTCAAATAGCTGAAGTTAATCAGGAGATCATGCTAACTATCGCTGTTTTGATGACGAAGGGAAATTATAATCATGAAACCCAAACGCCCTATATTATTTGTTTGAATACGATCTTACTACGCACGAGAAATTCCAAGTGTGGGACAGCAGGTGTTATTAAAAATATACAAAAACACCGAGATTAAGTACATACAACTGTCTACCTCTCATTGTTCTCGTAACTTGTTCGCAAATTAAAAGTTAAGAGGTGAACAGGGGTATGTATCACAGTACACATATTAATATACAGTATTTCAACTAGCAACAAATGGTCGAAATCGACTCACTCACAAAGTCTTGCTCTCCGTCGCTTTATTGGGAGACATCTCAGGAGGGACAGAGAGAGCTCTCGATCGAGAGTATACAGGCACCTTTATATCCGCGAGTGATTTTACAAAAAGAGCTTCGTTGACTTACTGGTTATCTTTGCACTGTGTGTTTACGTTAATTTATACGTCCCCGTGTGAATTTCCCACAGTTCTTTTTATTTATATTATGAATTAAATTCTCATTAAAAGTTGTTTATTGGAACAAACATTATTATGAGACTGACGGCTGTTCACGTTTTGTTATTATTTTGGAAGACTTTTGTAGCCAGTTGTGTGAAAAAGGGGTTAATAAAATTAACATACTGAAACGTTAATAAATCGCACCTGTTTCTCTCGAAGTGGTGGCGGTTACTCGCATTTCGTCAGTTATGAAGTCCCAAGTAATAGTGGGTCAACCTATTGTCATCAACCAACCCAGGACATAGACTTCGGGCACTGAGGCAGACACTGAGTTCCGTGACTTGCCCGTGTTACCAATCTTACTACCGCAGTAGTAAGTTGTATTGGGAAATTAATAATTTGTCACAAATGTGTTTGTGAAAAATTATTAATTGTCCTTGTGTCGTGAGTCTAATCTGAAATCGAACCCAGGAGCAGTGCGAGGCTCAGCAGGAGCGACTCTAACTACTAGACCAATGAGGTAGTTGAAATAAGATTCAATTAATATTTAAAAGCTGCCTGCACGATTTGTTCAATAGGTAGGTCCTAGCCTAAGATTTAACAATGTGATAATTTGGTCCTGTTCCTGCCGCTTAGCAGCAGGTTTTACTGTGCCTTCGATGATATTTAATTTCATCTGTGGGGTGGACATGGACATCCCCTGGTATAACAGATGACCAGATGTCCAAAGATTTCGGTAACCACTTACGATCAAATTAGTAGGCAGAATAACACCGATTACCATTTAAAAAAAAAAACGTTGTGATCAAATATATCTTCGAGACTGAATCCTAATTTGGCAATATTCAGGTTTTGTTCCTGTTACATGTTAATTTATTTTATCCTAAAAGAGAATCTGCTTCAAGACACTTAGTTAAACGTTCTCATGCTCAATCCACATTCAGCTTTAATACTTTGATGTATTATGTTTAAATAAAGGGCTAAGCACAACCATTACTTTCTAAGAGAAAGAGGCACGAACACTTTACCACTTTTGTACTGAAACCCTGTCTATTATCTTCTTTAGTCTTCATAATTGTTGATCGTTTATGTGTACTTGAACATAGTATAATATACGACTTTCTACACAAGAAGAATAATATAAATGATGTACCTCTCAGTTATACAAAGGCCCACAAATCACTCAAATGCTGCGCTGATAGTGGCGCGTGTGTCGGATCATTTAGTTCCCTTCAAAATGGTTGAGCTGAATGGTGCTGATCCATAAGTCATGTGCTGTAGAGACTGGTCATCTCTAAGCTGCCATGGTTCATTTTATTATTGAACTGTTGATCATAAATATATTTTTACTCTAGGAGCTCTTAACTTGCACGTCTTTCTACATCGTTCTCACATAAAAAAAATGTATAATCTCAACATAAATGATGTAACAATATTTTGATTTAAAAGAATGTCCATGCAGTTTCTTGCCCAAAGAGATCCACGCTTTGGAATGGTCAACTACAGTACTACACAAGTACAAGGTATTATGCCTTGTGACTGGGACTATAGCCTCGTCTTTTTTTGTGTGTTTTTGACATTCAAAAGTGCCTGTAATGGTCTAATTTAAATAAATGCTTTGAGTTCGAGTTTCTTTTTCCAAATATACCTCCTTCTTAAATTCTTTCAGTTTGCAAACAATTATAAATGCGTGTGCACGTGATTCGGGACAATTCTTTCTGTGACAAGCTGTGTCAGTTAGTAAATAGCTGCCTTACAACGTAAGTGCGTGTTCATCAAATCTGGAGAGCTCTTCATTTAAAAGGTTGCTACGGATTGCCGTGTATATTTGTATCTTTTGAGCAGAACATTATTATTATTATTTATTTATTTACCACCAACCATAGCAACATTACAGACCAAGTCCAATACGATGCTACAACACAGAATTATACAACATAAACAGTAAAATTACATTTTAAAAAATATGATATGTGTAGATAGCTACCAGTCTTACCAAGGGGTATCGTGTTACCCAGTACTAACTGGGTTGTGGAGGTCAGATAGGCAGTCGCTCCATGCAAAATACTGAAATTCAGCTGAATCCTGTAAAACTCGAAGCCAACCCCATCATAATTGGGAAAGAGACCAGGCAGATCATGATGAGGTAGTCGTGCCAGCGAGCGCCACGAAAAAAGAAGAAGATTAAAGTACCATACGTACCATTTTTTAACATCGATTGTCGATTTCGAAATTATCCAATACTTTTTTCGATGATAAAAAGTAAATAGGAAAGATATTTTCACTTTCAGAACATAGCTGGTAGTGGCCTACTATGCTGATCGATGGCTGTTTTGACTGGATGTGGTCCATATTTGACCGAACTTTTTATGTTTGTGTGTGTTCTATTTATTTTTCTAAATAAAAGTATAGTTGTAAAAAAAACAGTCAATTATTTCTTGAATCTACATAGTAATATATATTATTTGGACTGAATATATTAATATTCAGTCCAAATAATATACAGAATGAGCTTATTTTCATTGACGGGGCATTAGCCCCGTCAATGAAAATAAGCTCATTCTGTATTGCTAGAGATTTTCATATAGGTACCTAACTAATAAAATGTGGATGTAGATGTAGAATGTAGACCCTATACAGTTCTGTTTACCGCCCCATGGATCACATGGCTATGTGTTAGGTACAGGGTTAATAAAATAAAACAGTGTTGCCAGCCTATTGTATGTATCTAACCATTTAATAAATACACAAAACATTCTTATTTCATAGTGACAGTCAATTTCTACATTAATAAGTTAATAATTTTATTTATAATCATTTTTCTCGATGGCAAACTTATGTTAGCCAAACATTCATTTTAATTTTAATTGTAACAAGATTAAGAAACGTATTTTCCAGGTACCAGGAGAAGAGAATTTGGAAAAAATGAAAATAATACAAAAAAAATTTGAAAAGTTTTTTACAACTAATGATAGATTAATACAGTTTTTTTTATTACATAAAGAAGATTATAATAATTTAAAGAATAGTTGCCAGCCTTTTCACAGAAACATTTCATCAGATATTATAATAATTCTTCTAAATAACATTTTTTATATTTCGCGAAAATATTTAATTGACAAGATATTATTTTAATACATTTATAATGTACCTACCGAAAAAGATAACACGATTTTAATGGAATATAATTGAAATAAGCTTGATTTTCATATCTATGGTCTATTTATAAAATATTTTCTTGCATAAATAAATACTTTTCAAGAAAGAAAATGTGTGTATTGTTTTTTTTAATATATAGAAGACCGTGGAGTGTTTAATTTTTTTTTGTTTATATGCCATATATTTGAAAATCAAGCTCACTTCCAGGTAGGTAGTTGAAAGATTTGTTAGATACAGGGTAATGTGTCAAATATATTTAGTTTTGATAATTTACTGGGATTCAATGTAGTAACCGTCGTCCGGGGTCTGCTGTGACCGCCTGTAGTTGTCCATCTGTAAAAATATTTAATAAGTTAAAAAAGCAACATTATAATTCTTTAGTTTTTGCATATTTACTTCATAACAATATTCCATTTAATGCTCGGATTTTCTCGGCCAAAGTTGCATATGCAAGTCCGTTTAAAAGTACATGAAAGAACAGCACACCAAAGCTCTCGACAACCACCCTAGAAAGCCTTGGAATACAATCACTGCGGCTAGATGGCATAACCATCATCAGTTTCACTATCAAATATAAAATATTTATTTAATGGTTCAGGTTTTCATTAATTATTTATTGTTTATTTTGAATACATTTCGTGGCAGAAATTCATGCAAATATCATCATCATTCTCCTACCAAATTACCTCATTACAATTTAATTACCAAATTTATTTATTTATTTATTTAAATATTTATTTATTTACCACCAACCATAGCAACATTACAGACCAAGTCCAGTACGATGCTACAACACAGAATTAAACAACATAAACAGTAAAACTTGGAATTTGTATTCGGCGCAGTATGTCTTCACATAGTTCTCTAATATTTCTCATCTAAACTGTATACTTTTCTAGCCATATCTTCTTTAACACAGTCCATCACGTCGCCACTAGAATTAATTGAGTTGTCGAAGACAGTGACTCAATTGAAATGAATGCTTTGACTTGACTCGCCTCATTACTTTGATTAGGTAGCTCGTGTTTTCTTTCTATTCAATATCAAAAACTAGACGCGAAACTTTCATACATTTCCCACGTGAAGATGAGTCAAAGTCCACAAAACTTTACTTAACCAACAAGAGAAGTTTTTCCTCACCGATGCTCAGGCACACTACATCGTAATTAACTTTGATTCTATGCATAATTCAATTTTCGTGTCGTAGTGTAACTGTATAATCGTGTTTTTGCGGAAATAACTAAGATTTTTGCATCTCCATTACTGAACATTTCATCGGTTATGTTTATGTTCCATTTAACAGCGGGCGAGCGTATTGCTACCAAGTAAGAACTAGGCACAAATCCAGGCTCCGTAGCTGATGCTAAGAAATCATCATCATCATCATCATTTCAGCCGAAAGACGTCCACTGCTGGACATAGGCCTCCCCCAAGTGTCGCCACATTGACCGGTCCCGTGCGTCTCGCATCCAGCGGATCCCTGCAACCTTTACGAGGTCATCGGTCCATCTAGTGGGAGGCCTTCCAACGCAGCGTCTTCCGGTTCGCGGTCGCCACTCCAGAACTTTTCGACCCCATCGGCCATCCGTTCTGCGAGCAATGTGCCCTGCCCACTGCCACTTAAGTTTGGCTATTCTTCGGGCTACGTCGGTAACTCTGGTTCTCTTGCGGATCTCCTCATTTCTGATTTGATCACGCAAGGAAACTCCGAGCATAGCCCTCTCCATTGCCCTTTGGGTGACTTTCAGCCTTCTGATGAGGCCCATTGTGAGCGACCACGTTTCGGTCCCGTATGTAATCACTGGCAACACACACTGCTGCTAAGAAATGCCTGATGGGAAATCCCAAAATCACTTAATTATTTAATAATCCCAATATGACAGACATGGGAATCGAATCCAGGACTCGTGTTCAACAGTCGCGCTTGCGTTCACTAAACCAATATATTGTTTAACAGCTGCTTTCGAGCTATGTTCTGATCAACCAGAATAAAGACTTTGTGTACTATTAGGTACACCTCGTAGTGTTATGTGATGAATTGACTCTTCTCTTATGTTAGCCAATCAACACACAAGTTTCCAATTGTCTTTCGCAAAAAAAAACGGATTTTTAAAAGTATCCTGCAGTTGTAAATAATTCTCACCCAATGCTTGAAGATGTTCCGAAGTTTCATTTTCATGACCTCCCGAACGGCGCCACCGTCCTCGCGATCGAATACACCTGCAGACATACATGGTGATGTATTTTTCAATAGACTTTCTAAAGTTAAGGTAGCTAGATTATGCACCGGACGAGGTTACGTTGATGCCCTTTTGTTTTGCCTGCGAAGGCCATGTTTTCGTTTTATGTAAAATCAAAGAAAATTAAAACTTATCAAATATATTATCAGCTAAGTCATTTAGCTGGACAAAAGCCTCCCCAAGCGTTGCCACATTGACCAGTCCTTTGCTTCACACATTGAACAGATTTTTGTGACCGTGACATCGACTTTTTTTTTTCAATCTTGCAGATATTGAGCAATGAAGTGTGATTTTATTAAAGTGTAACCCAACTTCAGTTTGACGTAATTAAACTAATAAACTGCCTTGATACACACGCAGCTCAAAAACAGACATAAGCGACGTGTATGTGCGATACATGGAGCTGTTCACGAGTAAGACAGTAAATTACAAAACAAAAATACATGCAATAAAAACTGTGTTCTATGATCACTACGTACTGTCCTGCTCACCTCCATCCCTGATGGGTATCATGTCGTCGCCTGAGGGCAGAACGTTATACGCCGAGTGAGGGTACACGGGGTGCGGGGGGGTCTCTTCCTGGCCGAGCTGATGACGCACCATCAGGTCCTGACTTGATAGCTGCTGAACAAGGAATGAGGACACAACTTTCAAAATAGATATCAGAGAGTCTTCTTTCTTTATCGCGTGGTTGGTGCCTAACCTGGTGTCAGAGTTTTATGCCGCTCATGGGCCTCTGACTTGGCTTTACATGCCGTCGAGAAATATCTCTCAGGCATGCTGGTTTCCTCACGATGTTTTCCTTAACCGAAGCAAGTGATAATTATGCAATACGCACCAGTATCCGAAAATCAGAGGTGCTTGTCGTGGGTTCGAACTCGAAACCTACGACTTGTCAGTCCGACGGTCACACCACTAGACTATCACTGCTTATCAGAGGGTGAATTGTACCATTTAAATTGTACGCAATCAGCACATTTACACCCAGGGACAACACTCACATAAGAACTGTCAGTGACAATTTTTCACAACAATGTTGACTTTTTTTTTAAATAAAACGTTGGCACATACAAAGAATTTCTCCTGCATTGTGGGTGGTTTACAAACATTTACTCACATACACAAACAGTCAGACCCGGAACAATAGGGATGTTTCGTGAAAAAATCGAATTAGTCCGTCAGATAGATTTCCAAAAAGTATTGGACACGTATTTTTTATTTTTCACGAAAACTAAAAATGAAGACGATACAGTGCGTCGAAAATTCGTGTGACGTCATACTTTTAAGTAAAGTGTACTGACTATTAACCGAAAAGTGACGTCACAGGCCAATGATCTTTGATGCGTTTTATCTTCGTCATATTTTATTGATTTGGTAAAACAAAAAATATGTATCCAATATTTTTCGATAATCTAACTGACGGACTAAATAGAAACATATTTTTTTTGTACAGGAAACATCCCTATTATCTCTAGGCTATTCAAATATTTTTTCCGTGCGAAAATGGAACCCGCGACACGCAGCGCAGCAGCCAATCGCGCAGCCACTGCGCCAACCGTGCTGCCAACAATAACAGCTCCTGAACTCGGTTGAGCTGTTCTGAGATTGGTGTAGAGAGGTATCGATGATATCAAAAGTCAGTTAAAACTTTACGAGTAAGTCAAAGTCAAAACGTTTATTGCGAACTAACAAACGATGCTTAAAGATAAGACAAGCTTACCTAAACGTCAGAAAATGTATAGTTAGACTGACGTTGATTTTAAAATAACTGTGTTAGAGCTTATAGGGCAAAGTGTACAATGTGGTGTTATGTTATGTTAGTACTTATGACTTTGCAATTTGCAATTTATCATTCGCCTGCCTTATCATCCTAAATTAGCATGCATTAAACATTATTATAACTTAATTATTTACATATTAGTACAATTAATTACAGAAATTATAGTAATGTCAAAAAGCAATATTACACATTATACAAATTTTAATTTCATATACTAATACATATCGTTGAATTTTGACTAGTAAATGTTATTACTTAATAAAGGACTATTTCGACGACAATTCTATAATTACTGCCTTAGAACACCCTACCTGACCTGTTTTAATGACCTTGAATTTTGTTCGACATTATCATTATTAATATTTATTTATTTCTATACAAATTAATTACATTTTTAAATATTCCTTAGAAGAAAACAATATAAAAAAACATTTAAAAATATAAAAAATTGTAGCCCACCGGTATCGGGAACAATTATTAATTTTATTATGACATGTAACTTAACCATTTGACATTTATTGAGAAATTGATTGTATATATATATTTTTTTCTTTTGATATGCTATGCCTATTTATACTGATTTTATTACTGACGTGAAAGTTGACATAATTTCACCAATTTGTTATTTTAAACTTAAACAATTACATTTGTACGCCTTTGGGCAAAACATGGAGGGTCTACCTATTTATAACACCTCACACTATGTGTAACTTGACCTA
The DNA here is from genome assembly GCA_963082995.1 of Noctua comes. NCBI lineage: Eukaryota > Metazoa > Arthropoda > Insecta > Lepidoptera > Noctuidae > Noctua > Noctua comes. The sequence goes on from OY720270.1 coordinate 16,755,967, forward strand.
TGGTCACAAATAAAGTTTTCTGATTCTTATACGAATTACAAAATATTCGGTTAAAGCTGATGGGCTAGTGGTCATGTTTTTGATCCTCGTCTATTGTTCGATAGACTTTAACCACCCCTCGCACAAACATGTTTGTCTTAGTGAACATAAATGGTACTGATGTGTAGCCCACGTTGTAGCACTTACTCAAATTAGATGCCGATTGTTTGTAGGATAAATATGGATATTTGGACAAAAGTTTACACAAAACTTTCCGATACGACTCTTGAATGTTTTTGTTGCTGCATTCATGTGGGCAAGTACCTACAACGCATTTAACTTTTTTTTTAAAATAAATTATGGTATAAAATGTTGCCGTGCTTGCCTAGGTTGGTCTGTGGATGGGTGACCACCTATTACATACCGAGTTTCTTCCGTGCCTCGGAAAGGACGTTAAGTCGTTGGTCCCGGCTGTCATTTGTAGATCTTTGACAGTCGTTACAGGTAGCCAGTGGCCCAAAAAAAAAGTCTGACAACCTGTCTTACCAAGGAGTATCGTATTACCTAGTACTAACTGGGATGTGGAGGTCAGATAGGCAGTCGCTCCATGTAAAATACTGGTATTCAGCTGCATCCGGTTAGACTGGAAGCTGATCCTAACATTATTATGAAAAGGCTAGGCAGATGATATTTGTTTTCAATATTCCTATATTGGTGAGATAATGTGTTACTTGTAGGACAATCTTACAGATTGGCTGTATAAAAATAAAGGCGAGGCGTATTCACAAAAAAACTTAGTCAATGTTCACAAAGATCTGACAGCAGACAAAACTGTAAATGTACAAAGCTTAATTGACTTGGGAATTCGCCGGAATCTGTCACCAAGCACCAATCAGATGTTAGTACCATTTGACTTTTCAGCCCCTAATTTATGACTGTTGGATCGCTGCGTCCATCCCGTCGTCCTTTGCCGATCGCTCTCACAATTAACACCTAATTTCCATGGTTCAGTCTTCACGTTTCGTCAAAATTGGAATTGGACTTTGATGTACCGATTAAGGGTGAATTTCCGATGAAAGCGATTGTCAGTGTTACAAAATTGACGGCACAGTTGGGGCGAGTGCCTGAGCGATTGGCAACTACGCTCCGTGTCGCGGGTTTGATTCCCACACGAACAAATATTCGTATGGCCTACAAGTAGTTGTCCCAGGTCGGCCTGTTTGTGTTTGTGAGTTTAAATGTTTGTAAACGCATCTACGATACAGGAGAAATTCCCAGAGTGAAGATAAATTCCGTGAGTGAGGAAATTTTGACAACCTACGTTTGTTTGCAGGTACAAAATCAGGGCGAAGAAATCTTCTCATACAAAAAACAAAACTAATATTAATCCGCTTGCTCATTAAAGTCAATGTTTTCTCAATCACAATTGGTAGACAGACTGTAGGTATATCAACAGTAAAAAATTAAAAACTCCTAAAATGAATTGTCCGATGTTTAATTATTATGGAAAGAGAAAAAAAGTTTGACGCGAAACAATTTCTCAAACGAGTTCAACTAATAGTGGTAGGTACCTAATGCCCAACTTAAGAGCCCCTTGACGGACATACCTCAATTACGAAAGTTTAGCTAAAAGCAACGGGGTTAGTAATTAGGAAATATGGAGGTTAGAAGGTCCGGCATTAGCTACTAGTGATGTACTAGGCGTATAACCACTAGAGGTGCTACCCACGTGGAACTTGACGTTTTAAAATGCATTTCTGATCACATTAATTCACCTTTTCGAACTATCATTTTCTTTCGTTCTGCACAGTTTAAACAAAATTTGACGTAAAGCTTATTAAACTTATTATTCCAGGATTGCACTTGCCGATTATATTCACATAACAATAATTATTAGAAGGTAAATACAGAGATATTGTTATTTAAATGTAGTAGGTACAGTCACGAGCAAAATATGTAAACACTCAACAACTTTTAAAAGGCTATTTCTCCTACTGTTCTGATTTAAATTTCATGTTGTTACGAACATAGAATTCTGGCACTCATATTTTTATGAAAACATCCTATGTCCAAGTTACAATTTCTCGTGAAAATTGCTTATAAATTAAGAAATGTGTGTTCGTATTGGTGCTCGTGACTGTACTTAAATGTCGCGGCGGTCCAAAAATTTGGATTAAAACTCGTAAATGGGCCAGGTAGCTCCATTATCTTGTACATGACATCTAACTCCAATTCAAATTAAGCTAACTCCTTAATGTATGGTCAAGTTGTTGTCTGTGTCGCTGGACATTCACTTATGAAACGTTAAAAGCCAACAACTTTCAGCTAGAATTTACTACTACAACTGAAAATTATGTGTTCATTATATCACTGCCTCGTTGGTCTAGTGGCCGCAAGCGCGACTACTGAGAATGAGGACCTCTGTTCGATTCCCGGTCGGGCAAAGTGTTATTGGAGTTTTCCATTTGGGATTTCGGAGTAGCAGCCACGGAGCCTGGATTTGTGCTCGGTTGATGGCAATAAGCTCGCCCCCTATTACATTGGACTTAAACCATAACTGGCAAAATGTACTGTGTGTCTGTAAAGTAATATTTGTTTGTGTGTATGTGAGTGTGTGTGTACTTGTTAACACTTCGGGGATTACAAGGCTTGATGATATGTTATGCATCTAGTCACTGTGATAATCTTTTACCACGGACCACAGAACTCGCATAAAAGTGCAGCTGTCCCTTCATTTTGCTTTACATGGTTAATCCCACAGTAAAGCTGGTCTTATCAAGAATGATAAGACCCTTTCAGAGGATCTCGGATATTTCGATTAGTACACCTTGTATTATAATACCTAAATGAATAGATATTTTTGTTAATTAACACAAATCCCAAAACCTAATCAACGTTCAAAACTTTGAACCATTTTTTTAGTTAAAATATTATAACGATATTCGGCCAAAATTAATTAACAAAAGCTAAATCAATGTTTGTCCATTACTTTTACGCACTAGGCCGTATTGTGGTCATTAGTGGCCCCATGTGTGGTCACTGCGTGGTCCCATTTTATACACAGTGTCATAAGCACGCAATCGCACGCGGATTTTAATTTGTGGTTGTAATGTCACTATCATATACTAATAAAAGGTATGGCTTCAACGAAGTGTGAATTAGTAATTAACCTTTTTAAAATAATTATTATATTTAAGTTATTGACGCTATTTATTGGTCTGGTCAAGTAGCTGTGTAAAGCGTGGGACCAAATAACTTGAAACAAGGATATTTTACATTACAGTAAGCCCTTATGCCTTGTGACTGTGACTGTAGCTTCGCTTTTTTTTTGTTTTTTTTTTGACATTCAAAAGAGCCTGTGAAGGTCTAATTGAAATAAATGCTTTGAGTTTGAGTTAAGTAGCCTGGCTGACACACCAGTTTGACACGCCAATTTTCGAAAAATTTGCTTAAGTTGGAAGCGAATCGCGAATCATATTTTGTTCAACATACAATCTGACACGGACCTACAAATTGCAAAAAAGCGTAAGAAAATTTGAATTTCGCGAAGGACACTTCAATCACCAGCTATGTAGTACAAAGCTTGTTAAAGAAAAAAAAAATTTGTATTTAATTATAATAAGTTTTACGTTTACACGGGACTTAAAAATGACTGACGAAATAAGGGTGCCCTATGCATAACCCTACAGGAATGACAATCGTGATGATATATTAACTCCAAAGAATTTTAATCCTGAATGTCACGGTCAGCAAGTGGACGAGGTATGCCAGTCCTTTGTATGAAAATTCAAACTCACCCCCTGGGGGTTGAGTGTGAACTATGTTTAAGGGTTGAGAGGAAACAAATAAACAAATCTATTTTTGGTGGTCGAGGGGCGAGAGTGGACTAAAATCAATTTTTTAAATAACTTTAAATTTATCGTGATTCCATATGTTCGATGTTTTTCCTTTAGACAATTTACCACCAGCCCAGAGTCTCTATCAGGCAATAGGCTCGTCCCCTATTACATGAGAACTAACAACATAAAAGGTGTTCTTCAGCTTCAGCCTACCTCTTCTAAGAATTTTGTCAAGACATTGTTATTACTGCATCAAACTGAATTCACGCTTATGTCCCCCAAAATATCACAAGCCAATGTTTTTCTTCCATTATGTGGAAACTATAAGTGAATATAGATTTAGGTGGAGGCTGAGGGCCCTTCATACTTCCTCTTTTAAGTTTGCATATTTGAATTGCGTCACACAAGTTTGAGGGTACTGAAGTGAATCAATTTTGGTTTGTATTTTTTATATGGATATAACATTTGCCCGCACCTTCTTATCTTATTATCCTATGGGGACGTACTTCAGGGATCCTATATCCTAATTATGGTCATCCTGGTCTTGGTCTACCCGTGTGCTAAATTTGATCTAAATCCGTTCAGCCCTTTATGCGTGAAAATGTTACAGAACGATAGACAGAGCTACTTTAGCATTTATTTGTATGGATAAGATTTTTATCACCTAGATATAAAAAAAATCATTACAGAAAACCTACTCACTTACAGTATAAAATACATTCAACAAAAAAACTTGACCACCCACGTTTTTCGGTGACAATACAACATTTTCAAACTCACATTTTAAATACGCGTTAAAAATATTTTTGAAAGGATAATTGCGATGTAATTAAGTCCTCCCGATTCGTCTCTGCTTTAAGGGGGAGTCCTGAAATGGCGTTACAATTATTTCCCTCTTTAAAACTGTGGCTACGAACGTGTTAAAATTTTGATTTCGCTTACAATGCGCCTTAATTATTACTGCGTGTGGTTTTCATTGTAAATGTCGAATGGAATTAATGGGGGTTTAATATAAATACATGACTTTAATATAAAAGTCAATTGCATGAGTTGTTGTTTAATTTTAAGTTCTACAGTTTTCTTCTGCACTAGCGTTTGCCTGCGGCTTCGCACATGCTCTTAGGTTCTTCCCGTCATTGCAATATTTTTTTGATAGACCATAACTTGGGACTTTCTGATTACGTAAATGTTGATCCCGACTTTTTTTACGAAAACAAATTTTAACACACACAATACCGTGGGCAACGATTTGTCATGGCAAAAACTAAAGTCGTTACCCAGACGACGACTAACGACTTTAATTTTTACATCAAACTAATGCCCGCGTAGTTGACAGCTTTGTAATGGGTCTTTAACACACCCCATAATGGCCACATTGAATGCTATTCTTGAAACAAATGACTACTAAGATTGTTTGACAACTTACGTCCATAGCCGAAGTATCGCCCGATCTCTTGCCGTGTCCGCCGAAGCACGAGTGCCCGAAAGCAGAGCAGCCACCTGTAAACAAATAAGAAAATAAAAATCATGAATTTCAGGTCAGTAGGAATTACAAATAACATTTATTTTAGAACTTAGTCAATCTGGTCAATGAACCGATCATTATTATCATATTTCCATCAACAAAGCTTAAAAAAAGAACTTTGTTGGATTTATAATAATTACGCATTCATTTAAGTGTCACCTAGTTTTGTGACAACGGACATTACTCGTATTGAATTTGTTAAAAACTCGTAGCATTTTCGTAGCCCGTAGTCGCGTAGCTACGTAGCACCGTAGCTGTTTTAGTTTATTGAATTGCATGAATTTTTCAATTAAAAATCACAGTGCGTAGAACATTTATTTACCATTTTGTGTTGTGTAAGAAAATACGTTCTTATTATAAAATTAAGTCCGGAAACATCGGTAAAACCGGAACGAGCTAACAGCGGACGCGCCACCGGAAACTGACAGATACTTCAGATAATATTTTTGTTGGGAGGTGTCCGTGTCCTGAGCCATGTCCGCAATTGATCCATACTGGTTTGTCCGAACTTTTAAGTCATTAATGAACAACATTATCAATGACTTTCAAAACACATCTAGCCTACGCTATGCCATGACGTCACATTAATATAAATTCGTAGAACTCACTCAAAAGGCAGTACTGAATGACGTGGACTTCAAATACAAAGAGGGTATTCAAACTATTGTGCGAATTGTATTAGAAATGTGTATTGATCTATTTTCTGCAGTTTTTTTCAATAATTACCTATCGATTCGTAGAATTAGGTCGAGTTTTCTGTGTCATTTTTATTTTTGTTAGTTTACTGTTGACGCATATCGTAAGTCGGTCAAAAAGAAACCTACTCGTAAGTTCTGAAGTACCGTCAGCGTCAAAAATAAGTCATCATCATCAAATTCAAATAAACGTATTTTTTTTTGTAAACCTATTCTATCCCACTGCTGGGCAAATACCTCCCCAGTCCTTTCCAATTCCTCTTGTGTTTTGCCTTCTCCGGCCAATAAGTCAGAAAACAGACCAAATACGTAACGAAACATTCATCGATTATTTTTTTTCCAACATTGTAGTTTCAACTTAAAAACAAAGTGAATAGCAGCACAATCAATGCAGCCCACAGACCACAGGCTCACGGTTGACCGGAGTTCACAAGTGTTTACTTTTTGGTGCCTCCGTGCTTGCATACGTCTGCTCCCTTCTCGTTTGTTTTAACATTTAACTACTGAAAAGCAACGAGTTTAACAAAATAAGGTTTTTCGGGAACGTGTATAGATAAATAAGGTGGGTTTAATATGTTTATTGTTCATAAATGGAAGATTTCATGTTGGAATGATAGAAGTTAATTCCGATGTCTGTGGATGTAGAAGACGTGCTCCGAGATATAATAAGATGCTGCTGAGACCAAAGAAAGATACTTGCTACGAGATGATGCACGGAGAAAAAAATGTGTATTATAAGCACTTGTGTACAGTGAAGAACATAAAAATGCCTGTAACGTTTTTTTAAAAATCAGAGGGTATTTTTTGTGACATAGCGATTGAAAAACCTTGAGGTAAAACCTATTTCATGCGTTACAAGATCCTATCTTCGTAACACCTTATAATTCTAAACAATAATATTTAAGCAGAAAATATCTTTGAAGTTTGCGACGTGTAAACATATTTATGCTCGTGACTGTATTTTATGAACAAATAATAAAAAAAAACACTCTTGAACAAAAAACATGAGTTCAACATCGAAACACAGTCAATCTAAAATCGAAATAGGTCGTCATCGGATTAGAGAGCTATGTCGGGATGCATCGAACAGCACTGCCAACACATGTGACGCATCCGTGATGTAACCAACGGGACGGATTACTCCTAACGAATCGTGGTACCGGTGATCAGAAGTACAACAATGAAGCTTACTTTAAATGCGCCGTGTTAATTAGGAATTTAATTTATAAGCTTCTGCCGACATGCTTTCTGATTAACTTATACAACATCATGAGCCGATTTAGATGTTCTAATTTGTGGTTTTGTTTAAATAATTTGTGGTTTTGATTAAGTATCCCTAATTTAAATTTTGTGCTTTGTCTTACCAATTTACCTACCTTGCTATTAGTAGCCTTACTCATATTGTCAATAATCTCTATTCGAGAAAGGCAGAGTATGTACACACGGCGGCACATGAAGCTGTACATTTCCAGTATAACTTGGCCTCGCTTTGTACAAATTTCCCGTACAACGAGAGATCCGTAGAAACTGGTTTCGTATAGCTTGATTGGCCGTCGTGCGTACTCTAAGACCTCACAGTAGCAGATTTATTTATCATTAATGTCGAGTCGTTGTACAGACGCCAGCACATTAAGCTACCCGAAACTGTCAAATTTTCCCAATCAACCTTGAACCTAATACTTTAGCGATAAAGTTGAAAATCTATTGAAGAAATTTGGCAGATTGTAGCAGCTTGATGTGTATCTCACCGATTCATCTCTATCCTCTATATCGGTGTTTGCCCAGCGGCGGTATTGCGGTAAATAGCTCTGTATCACTGGAAGATACAGCAAAATACTCCAAATACTACTTGTACAAGTGTCTCACATATATTTTCACATGTGACAGTACATTGCAATCGTCACTCGGCGGCCTGAAATTCCCTTTGCCGTCAGTATTCGATACTATCCGATTAGGGAAGGCCGGGTTGATATACCTGAAAATGATCGTCAACGGATCGTCATCATTAAGCACAAAATGATTAGGTCAAAGCTTGTTGGCCATTTGGAGTCGGTTTTGCTCAAAATGGGACAGACACATATTGGGCTAATCCACCTATATTTAGGTCAAATATAACGAAAGTTATTATATTATTATTTGTTATTGTGTTTTATGTATTTGTGTGCATAATGTAAGATGTTTTTAATATGGGTTGTGAACCTGAAATAAATGAATTATATATTTTTTTTTGTTATAGATTTCGGGTCATCAGCCGTTGCATGGCGTTGCGTTTTAACACTCAAAGTTCAACACAGGAACACCAGTTACTTAAATTAAAAACTATCAAATAAAAACTAGAATATCCCATACATAGAGGATCCTGAATCAAACTTAAACTTTGATATTTGGGCAGGTTTATTCAGGATTTTCATGTCCTATTCCAATAAAACTGATTTAATTTTCTTCGAAACCTACTGACTTTTAAAAGGCAATTAGTAGCTATCAGTTAATGGCCTGAAAATTAGCAACAATCTAATACTAAGTACTTACACGAAGTATAAAAGTACGTACATAATCTTTTTCCAATTGTGTTAGAAAGAAACCACAGAACTACGATCCAATACTCATTTTTTTTACCTAACCTGTCCTACTGGGCAAAAGCCTCCCCAAGTTCTTCCAGGAAGTTTTTATTTTTTTATACTCACCTGGTACCAGTCATCGCGGTACGCGTCCAGGTCGTCAATTATAAAGGGTGTAAATAGAGCCTTAACATAGCCGAAAGGCACTTGTTCTCCCCGTCTTTGCGATATTTTTTTTGTTCTAGACCATACCTAGGAACCTTCTAGTTACGGAGATATTGGGGGTCAAAGTTCCAACTTTTTCACAAGTTTTTTTTTTTAAATACAAGTTTTTAATGTAAGATTTTTACTTTACACACCTCCACGACCCCCATACTATTCAATCCATCTATCAGCTTAATGTTTTGAGTGCTTTCCATCGAGTCCTACCGTAAAACGTGATTTTTCACCCCAAAAAAAAGTCGTTTCCCAGCAATATTTTTTGCGTAAAGTTACATAGTTTGATGTACAGAATGCTTGGTTGACAGCTATGTGAAGGGTCTGTTTGCACCTTGTATATTGCCATTAAAACAAACCTGACCTTTTCCATATCTTGCAAGTACTTAATCACGGTCAACGCGCCGCTCTTAAAGTTATAAATCGATTATCTTAAAACATTGGCATACTTCCGTGTGACTTGGTAATCCAGTTTACATAGCAATTTACTTCATAAACGTAATTATATTCCATTAGGGGCGGCTTCGAGACAATTACACAAAAGTGTTTCTAGCACCCACACAAACACATGTATAACTTAACTTGTACTTATGAGCATGTCATCTATACTTAACATTATAAAGCTGAAGAGTTTCGGGCACGCCGCAATCGCGGCGGTAAGACCCCTCTTTGAGGAGTGGCTGGATAGACGTCACGGCGTCCTGACCTACCGCGTGACGCAGGTCCTCACCGGACACGGAAGTTTCGGGAGGTACCTGTGTCATATGGGGAAGGAGGAAACGCCTGGGTGTCACCACTGCGAGGACCGCCCGGAGGACACGGTGGAGCATACGGTGCAGGACTGCTCCGCTTGGGCAGAGCACCGCCGTGTCCTCACGTCGGCGATAGGCGGAGCCCTCTCGCGCCCGGCATTGGTCGAGGCCATGCTGCGGGGCGAGACGGAGTGGGAAGCGGTCGCCTCCTTCTGCGAAGCAGTCATGCTCGCGAAGGAGGAGGCGGGCCGCGTGAGGGAGAGGACAGCGTCCTCCCTCCACACCAGCCGCAGTGGTAGACGCCCACGGCGCCGGACGTCGGCAGACGATCTCCGGCCACCGTAGGCGCGGGCATGCGGGCGGCGAGTAATGGGCGACTCGCTGTCCGACCATGGACCATGCCCGGGTCGACGGCGCGTTGTGTTCCACGCGCGCCTCAAAGAGTGTCAGCATAATGACGGGGCCCCCCTCTAGAGGGCCAAAGCCTGCCGGGGTCGCGGGACTCATAGAATTACCGTGACCCTGGAACATAAAGGGCTACTGAAGGACACCGTGGATTTTAGTCAGTACAAGTCTGACAGTCCCTCCCGCTCTGCCCTGGGTGGGAGGACTCATTTGATGATTTTACCACGTTAAAAAAAAAAAAAAAAAGCTGAAGAGTTTGTTTGTTTGGTTGAACGCGCTAATCTCAGGAACTACTGGTTCTACTTGAAAAATAATTTTAGTGTTGGATAGCCCATTTATCGAGGAAGGCTCTAAAATTTCACGCGGACGAATGTCGCGGACAACTGCTAGTACATTATACAGAATGTTTAAACGATGGACAATATTGAGGGAGAGTTTTACAACACGAATTTTTCGATCCTCTTTTTTTTAATGTCTGAATTCACCAAATAACATAACATAAACATATATAACATCACGCCTGTAATCCCCGAAGGTAAGGCTAATAGTACCACATTTCGCCACTTATGTTTTAAGTCCCATGTAATACTGCTACTGAGAAACACAAAAAAAATCTTATTCACGCATTAATCATCAAGTCATTCAACTTTTAATCGCAGATATTAATTTCGACCCCATTTTCGTAATTAGCGCCCTTGAAAACCATAAAAATTTGATTCTGCATAATCATCCTATCTGGATTCCAGTCAAACCGAAGGTAGCTGATTACCTACACATGGCGCAACTGCCTGTTTCACCTCCACAACCCAGTTACTGAAAAGCATAATAATAATAGCGCCATCTTGTTTTTGTAATACAATTTCATTTCTCAAAATTAAGTTTAATTTTGAGAAAAAAAAGCACCTAAAGATGTCACAAGAATCCTAAATAAATTGAATACATCAATGTTTCCAAATTTTACTTTTTGTGGGTTGACACACTATTGCTTATCAGCATCCGTTTATGAATAAGACAGTATCAAAATTATGAGCAAAAAGTGGCGTGTGGCTTAAAAACAGGAACACCAGTAACTTAAATTGAAAACTATCAAATAAAAACTAGAATATCTCATGCAGAGAGGATCCTGAATCAAGTTTTTGTACAAAGTACAATCAACTCCAGTAACACTGAAATAGAATTTGGCAAAAACCTTCATTTGTCTGTTTTGTGAGTTCCGAATTTCCGATCTACAATTATTATTATTGTTTGGTTGTTTATTTATGTAACGAAGTTACGCCCTTTTAACGAAATTAATGAAACAGCTAAGTTTATAGAAGTCTGTTTCGCTGTAGGTTTATTTTGTCCTTGGTAATGTAGAAAATGAAAATGAAGGAATGGCGGGAGACCTTTGCTCAGGAGTGGGACAATACGGGCAAACAAAAAAAAAATGTAGAAAATATTCTGCCTCGTTGTTCGAGTGGTCGCAAGCGCGACTGTCTGTGCATGAGGTCCTGGGTGCGATTCCCGGGTCGGGCAAAGTGTGATTGGGTTTTTCCATCACGAATTTCTCAATAGCAGCCACGGAGTCCGGATTTGGGCCCGGTTGATGGCAATAGACTCGCCCCCTATTTCATGGGACTTAAAACATAACTGGCGAAATGTGGGTCAGGCTTCAGAGATTACAGACGTGATGTTATGTAACGTTAAAATAAATCGCTTACTCACTGAGTCCTTAGATCGGATATTTATGTATAAATAAGAGGTGTCACTATGTGACTAGGTGTGCACTTAGTTTTTCTAAACCGAAATCAACCGGCTGAGTTGCTGAGACTGAGCAGAGTTGCTTGTGGTGTTGATATATGTTTCATCTCAGAGTCAGTAAGGTCATTAGAAACACCACATTATACTCTATGATTTCATATATTTCGTTGTCATCTGGTACATATAAGTGGGATAAGGGCAGGCGAATGATAATGGGCATTTTTGGCTTATGGGTTACAGACCTCCGCCCTATTTGCAAACCGCCGCCATTTTCAACAGCCTAACAATTATTGCAACACACGCGACCAATAAAATACATTTATGTTTTTTTTTACATTATTTTCTTATTGTTCATTCAGTAAATAATAAATGAAGGCCCACTTTATGAGGCAATCATTTCAATGTAAGTGATATTTATGGTAATTTTATGGAGGAAAATGAATATATTAGCATGACTGCGTATGTATTCAATCGTGAGACAAACAAGCTGGATGGTAGCTACTTTTTTATTGAGTCTACTATTTCTCAAGTGACCTGAGATGACCTGGTAAAGGTTGCAGGGATCCGCTGGATGCGAGACGCACGGGACCGGTCAATGTGGCGACACTTGGGGGAGGCCTATGTCCAGCAGTGGACATCTTTCGGCTGAAATGATGATTATCAAGTACCCGTTTCTGGGGGTCAAAGTTCCTACTTTTTCACTAGTTTTTTTTTTTAAATACATGTTTTTAATTTAAGATTTTTACTTTACACACCTCCACGACCGCCGTACTATTCAATCCACCCATCAGCACAATGCTCTGAGTGCTTTCCATCGAGTCCTACCGTAAAACGTGATTTTTCTCCCCAAAAAAAAAGTCGATTCCCAGCAATAATTTTTGCGTAAAGCTACTTAGTTTGATGTACAGAATGCTTGGTTGACGGCTATGTGAAGGGTCTGTTTATCAATCTACATATCAGAAATTCCTAATTTCAGACATCTTTACACCATAATTATTCCAAACTTTAGGCAACAAACAAGACATTAATTTTCGTGTTTTCTTACTGTCAGTACCTCGCTCCTCGGTGCAGTGTTATTTAATAATTACATCTTGCACCTTGAGTACGTCTCGTCTCCATGAATGTCAAACTAAGCCAATCTTGTCCTGCACTAATGAATGGACCAGAGGAGAATACCAGACAGTCTGTTTTACGAGGAATGCAGACTAAATTGTAAGTGGTTTCAGATAATTTTAAGACATAATTGGAACTGTATAAAGTTGGATTTTGAGAAACCTAATTGCATTTTATACCAAAGTACCTTTGACCCGCATTATGTTTAGAAATTATCCCATGGTAACATAGTACCGAGATAAACATAATATGATGGTTATTATATCCTAATAAACCAAAACATGGTATACCTATGTAAAAAAAGAATTCGACAAACAGATTGAGTCACTTTCGCATTTATAAAACAGTATTTCTTGTTGGTACACGCAAATCCGTTTGAATTGCTTAGTCTTTTATTGTATTTTAATTGGTTTGTGTGACTTTTAGCTAAAAGTCAATTAGATTAACTTTTAGCTAACAGTCATACGTCATCCTTTCAGGACAAATGTTTCTATAATCAGAACATTTAAAATAGAAAACCACGAGCGCCATCAACAATGCGCAATTAGCATTTTTAAATGCATTACATAGCTTTGGAAAACACGTGTTACTAATTCCATCGTTGTCTGATGAATAAAGCAAGGAAACCATATATGGAATGAAAAATGGAAAAAAAATATAAATCCCAAACCTTTTAATAGTTTTAAACGCGATGTCTCTTTGTATTATCAAATAATTGCGACAATAGTTCAAAAACTACGAATCTTTATATGAAATATGTTTTCTAACTGTACTGTACTGTACTGTAATATGTTTTCTGTGTACAAAGCGCGCGAGAAAAGCCACAGGTACACCCAATAAATCATAGAAAAGAAATATTAACAGCACAGCGAGATAAAAGTTAAAATCTCCTGAGCATACGTGGAATGCATTTTGAAGTAACAGGGGACTAAGCTTCATAAAACTTAAGACATATAAGGTGTTGAACACCGAAGATCTTGTGCAATACTTTTAGTATGGATTTATGTTACCTCCGGGCAACGAGCTTCACGCCCAAGCGACTTGCGTTTTCCAACACCTACTAATAATAATAGTCGGCGGCCAATCTGAGCGGAGACTAGCGCGGGCGCTGGAGACATTATAGTTCACGAGTGTGTGCGCAAGCACAGGTTCACTCTCTGTTCCCTTACTCTCATGGTTCGATGGGACGTCAATCCAACATGACTGCAGAGAGATCAGGCGCAGGACCAACGGCTTAACGTACTTTCCAAGACCACACCACACTTACAAATACCGCCAACTTCCAAACTCCGGGCTACTACTGAGAAATTTCTAAAGGAAAAACCCAATAGCACTCTTTTTGCCCGACCCAAGAATCGAACCCAGGACGCTTCGCTCAGTGGTTACCCTCGCGACCACGAGACTAATGGTGCAGTTATAACAACGACTGCAGGGAAATTAGATTAAATAAGTCGTTTAGAGCATCATGCCACGAGTCAGCGCGATCCGACGTGCAGAGTGATGATAGTCTTGCAATGGTAACAAGTGACTCGGGAGAGTGTCGCTTGAGGCAATAACATGACCCGAGGCTATGAACGGGTATTTGTTAGCACTTGCACGTACTACCGATGACACGACCACTTTTCAAACTTATTACTCAGGGCATAAGGGCGATAACTGGTCGACCATCAGTGTCTTCTGTTGTACCTACAGATGTGTACGAAGAGTAAAATATAATACCACAGATACCAGTAGTTTAATTTAATTTCTATCATTTATTTCAAAGAGGGACCGTTTTTTTGCAACAGTAAGCAGGTTTAAAGAAAAATGCACTACTAAGTTGTATATGCTTTTAGTGAGTATATCCTATGAATTTCGTTGCTATTGCGAAGCACGTCATATCAAATGAGTTTGAACCATTTTGATTGGATGTATATGACCTGTATTAAGGTAACTACCTTAATACAGGGTGAAACAGACCTTTTTTTTGGGGTGAAAAATCACGTTTTAAGGTAAGACATAATGGAAAGCAATCAAAGCATTGTGTGATGGCTGGATTGAATAGTGCGGGGGTCGTGGAGGTGTGTAAAGTAAAAATCTTACATTAAAAACATGTTTTTAAAAAAAATTTTGTTTAAAAGTTGGATGTTTGACCCCCAATATCTCCGCAACTAGAAGGTTCCCAGGTATGTTCTAGAACAAAAAAAAATATCACAAAGACGGGGAGAACAAGTGCCTTTCGAATGTGCCTTTCAGATGTGTGTGTGTGTGTGGGTGTGTGTGTGGTCTATTTACACCCTATAAGTAGTTTTTTCGATGATTTAAAATAACCCCACCGCAAAATTGAAATTGAATTGAAAATCAATCGGAATATTCAGGACCTCTTTACGAAACAAACTAAATAAAACCGTTTAAAAAACAGTCTCAAATCTAATAATTATATTTAAAATTATTATAAATGCGAAAGTTCGTGATGATGATGTATGTTACTCTTTCATGAAAAAACTACTGAACAGATTGGGATGAAATTGGGTTAACACATAGGATAAATTTATCCCTGTAGTACGATCCCGTGGGGCAATTACTGACCACCACGCGGGCGAAGCTGCGAGCTTAAGCTAGTAATTCATATTCTAACCCGACCAACGTGGCAACTTCGGCAACTATTGACGAGTTAGCTACGTTTGTTAGCGACTTTTGCAATGTATTTGAGTTACAAAACTATCCTTGTACAAACTTCATACGTTGCAACTTTATAGGTCTCTTACATACTGTTTTATCTCAGATTCTATCCTGGACTAAGTTGCACAGTATAATCAGCTAGGAGACCAATTATTACTAGAATAAAAGTATTTAACCTGTCTTTAGAACAATAGGAACTACGCATCTTGACTTTAATAGAAGTTTCCATTAGGATGCAAGAGTAGCTTTGTATTTTCTCTGATGGCTACTTAAATTTTGCATACGGTAAAGATTTCATTTAAAAGAATAAGTTTGATAAGTAAAATTCTACGACATTCTAGATATTAATTCCCTTGATACAGTTTGCAGAACAAACTTTTATTTAATCTTTTTTCCTTTAAGTAGGTGCAATTAAATCAGAAAAGGTATGCGCTTGGTCGCGGGACTTATAGAATTACCGTGACCCTGGAACATAAAGGGCTATTGAAGGACACCGTGGATTTTAGTCAGTACAAGTCTGACAGTCCCTCCCGCTCTGCCCTGGGTGGGAGGACTCATTTGATGATTTTAACAGGATAAAAAAAAAAAAAGTTATGCGCTTCGGTCATTTTCATTTTTTAGAATTAATAAAAATGTTGCGCTACTGAGTAAGGCAAAACAAAACTGTGAAGCTTTAGCTAGCTTTTAAGCACTGTTCTCTGCTCCACAGAGGTAAAGTTTTGTGCTACTCGCCAGTTATTGCGCTACTTACTCTGGTCACACCTTGTATAATTTAATTATGTCACTTAATATGTAGTTCGATAAATATTTTTGGAATTGCGTCGAGTTGTTAATCCGTAATTTTGTAAAAAAAATAAATGTTAATGTTGATACAAAAAATAGGTAGGCTTTAGATCTTATAATGGCTTTAATTTTTCCGAAGATAGACGATTTCCGAAGCGCATACTTTTGTTGAGAGATCTGTACTGGTATTTTTTTATAACCAAGGTATTATTTTTTGCATGTGAGCTACTCATCCTAAATAACGAGGGACTTAAAGATATTTCAGGGATACTCATTATGTACTTCAAATACTCTTCAATGAGTGACCCCTCTTCTTTGAGCTTGTATGTTGTGTTTTTTATCAACTCTCGCTGTTTTTAAATTTACCTACTCGTTTACAGAAAATATGTTTGAGTCATATTTTTTAAATATTTATATATGCGAAGGAATGAAGAAAACGAGGTGGGGAAAATTTTGAGTATGAGTAGTGTTGATGGCTATAAGAGTAGAGAAAGACCAAAGAAACGATGGATGGATTATGAGAAGGAGGATATGGCTAGAAAGGAGGTGACTGCTGAGATGACGAGTCATAGAGAAGTTTGGAAGAAGAAGACATGCTGCGCCTACCGCAAATAAATTGGGATAAGGACAAGGCAATGATGATGATTTACATCCAGATGAAAGCAATAGCGATTTGAGAAAAGCCTATTTACAGTTTTAACTAACATAGCACCGTAGATACCTAAATAAGAAACCGCATTTTTGTATTTTTACCAGCGCCGAGAGTCGAAAATCCAATAATGCAATAACATTTAGACATCTATTTAGGTTTTACCTAGCTATCGTAGACGATGTTGACACGGGTATAACTTACTTTTGGCTAAAACCAAAAAGCGCTTAATAAATTCAGCACATATTTCCACCTAACAGGTCACATACTCCTGAAATATAAGTTTCATACAAAAGATCCAGACCGTTTGACTTTTAACTCCGAAACTACGCGAACACACGAAAATATTCCTTTGCCTAGTTTTACATCCGTAATAATGTGCTGAAAAACTTCTGGCGAAGAATTTGTGGCTACCTAGGTTTGTTAAGAATTTGCGAGAATTTTAAACTTGAGTTCACGATTTTATAACTATTGAATTCGCTGTTTGGATGGATGGATGACTGCATTAATTGTTGGCTAACTAGTCATTAATGCAATGTATGGTTACATGAATAAAATATTCAGGTAAACTAGATTGACGAGTCGAGATTTAACCAATCATGAAATCTGTATTATTTTAATTGTAACATCTCTTCTACCTACCACAATTCATGCAAATAAATGTTTCTGTTATTTAATTTGATCACAGGGTCCTATTAGGTACACCTCTGCCTAACCATTCGAGGATTACAGGCATAATGTTATGTTGCGTTTAATCACAGGCAAAGCATTCTATATGGCGATGTTTCTAACTAATACCTAAATTTAAAGGTCTGTTGAATTCGAAAACCATGATATTATTATTTGAAACTTATTAGTAGTAACAGGTTGTTAGTATCAGTTACGGCTGGCACAGACTTGTTTGTACGTGGTTGGCTTCGATCAAATAATCACGCAACGCCAGTTACGCAAGTAAAGCTTGGTTTAGACTGAACCACCATTTGAATTAATGCTTGGTTAAGACTGGATCATTAGTTACATAATGTAAGCCGTGACTTTTGAAGCTGATTAGGAGAACTCATGCCTACCCTATGCCTAGCATTTTCCTCATTAAGCTCGTTAGGAGTAATATTAATGCTTTGAATGTGCAACTACAGTGCAGTCCAAAAATAAAATGAAAGCATTCGTATTTCGGTTTTTCATTCTTCACAAATTGAAGAACTTTGAAACTCACAGACAGCATTGTGTGCCTAGCCTTTTCCCAACTATATTAGGGTGGACTTCCAGTCTAACCAGATGCAGCTGAATACCAGTATTTTACATGGAGCAACTGCCTATCTGACCTCCACAACCCAGTTAGTACTGGGTAATCCGATAGCCCTTGGTAAGACAAAAATAGTTACAAAAATCTATAAAACAAATACAAAAATACAAATACAAAATACAAAATCTTTATTACTGAATCAAAAAAAGTTTTACATAAGTTGGTGATTGGAGCCTCCTTTTAAGCAAGTAATGCCTGTATTAGGACACTCCGCTCTTCTACATCAATATACAATAAATAAAAAACTTAGATTTAACAGCATGCTTGTGTATGTATATGATATGTGTGAGTGTGTGAATGTGTTAGTGTGATGGTGTGTGCATGTGTGTGTGTTTGCGTGTGTATGTGTGTTTCATTTCGTGTGTTGTAATAATGCCTCAGTGTCTGCGTAATTCAGTGACTTTATCCAACTGGTTAGAACTTTTTTACACTCGTGTAATTGTTTATTGTGTATATATATCTTCTTATTTATTCTATTATAAAGTTGACAAGCTAGTGTACTGTACTGAATGGCGGCAAATTTAGTTTTAGTTCGTGGAACCTGTGCTATGAGATCTTTTCGTCTTCTTGTTGTTGTGCTTGGATCATATGGTAGATTTTTATGTTTTTTTAGAACGGTATCTATAATGTATAGCTTTCTAACAGAGAGCAGGCCACTGTCCTGATAGAGAATTTCAGTAGGGCAACACATCCTTTTGAAGTACATTATTTTTATTACAGCACGTTGTCCTCGTTCAACATGTATAAAACCAGATTTTGCCGCACCGCCCCATATTGTAATGCAGTAGGATATTACAGATTGTGCTATAGAGATATATATTTCATTTAACACGTTTCTGTCAGAGCCTGATTTCCTCTGAACATTTGTAGGCACTATGTGTCTCAATGTTTTAAAAATCCATCCCAACTTCCTCATCCTTCCAGTGACATGTTCAATATGAGAGTACCACGATAATCTGTGGTCAATAATTACCCCTAGATATTTTGTTTCTAAAACTTTACTAATAGAGGGACAAGCGCAATTATTAGATGTAACTTTATCACATGAGTGTACTCTAATGTTGAACAATTCATCTGGTTGTGAATTTTTATAGATGGAGAAGCATATGTAGTTGGTTTTCGCGGTATTTAACGTGAGAAGGTTGTTATCGAGCCAAGCCGCAATTTGGAGCATACCTTTCTCTGTCTTACTTTTGACATCCGACCAACTGTGCCCATGAAAGACAACGGCAGTGTCATCGGCGTAGGAAAATATATTTGCATTTTCAACTTTTAGGTTACAGAGGTCGTTAATGTAGGCTAAAAATAGTGTGGGGCCAAGTACACTGCCCTGCGGCACACCAAACAACACATCAGCATCATCACTAATATAACCTCCAATCCTTACCCTCTGTTTCCTGTTTGTGAGATAGTCTGTAAGAAAATTGAGAGGCGTTCCCCTTATTCCAACTTTTTCCAGTTTGTTCACCAAGGTGGGAACGGAAACGGTGTCAAAAGCTTTTTTTAGGTCTAAAAATACGGTCAGGCATTTCCTCCCTCTGTCCAAATAGTTAGTAACTAATGAGGTGAGGGCCTCAACCGCATCCTCGGTAGAGACACCCCGCCTAAAGCCGAATTGTGTCGAAGATAAAATTTTAAACTTGTTTAAATAATCTATTAGTCTAGAGTTGGTTAATTTTTCTATTACTTTGGACAGGGCTGGCAACACCGAGATAGGTCTATAATTATTGACATCGCTTCCGCTCCCTCCCTTGTGGACTGGAGTAATAACAGATTGTTTCAGGGGGGCTGGGAATACTCCGTCCCTGAAACAGAGGTTAACCAGATGGGCAATAACAGGCGCGAACAAGAAACTATTAAAACTTTAAATAAATATAATTTTATTAAAAAACTTTTTCCTTTTATCAAAGGTTTTCGTTAAAGCAGCCATGGTGTCCTTAACTTTTGTTTCAACTTTGCGGTTGAAATTACAACTTTATATTCTCTTTGAACATTCGAAACAAATGAAAGTATTTAAATAAATCATACTTTTTGTTGCTATTATTTTCACATTGTTACAATACTCTTATTTATCAATCAGTTTAGAACAAAAAGGAATAACTAATAAATATAAGGTCCCAATAAAATAGATGGACAAATTCACACAGCGTTTAGTACGTCTAACCAAATATATCCAAGCAAAAAAAACACTGATTAAAGTAATTTTTTTTACCTAAAATCATTGGGTAACCAACATTTTTAGTGTATTTTCGTTAGCTGATTTTTTTTCTTGTGTGTATCTAATGCTTTTTTCTTGTATTTTTTTACCATTGTCATCATTTTGGTGGTCTCAATGATTAATATTTTAATGGGACCTTATATATTTGTTTAAAAATATATGGAGGTAACGTTATTTAAAACGTTTGAAATTCTCAATACGTTGTGATATGGCAGGTTTTTTGTTATGTTGTGGTTTTTACTTGGTCTAATATTGGCTTATTATTATGAGCCATAATTATAATTTTTATAAATATACAATACAATTTACTAAAAGTTGTTGTTTTTAGTATATGGCAAGTCCCAGAAAATCGTATTTAAACGAGCGATTGCTTGCTCCTTGTCTAGACTACTTAAATAAGTTCTTATATTTCTATTAAAAGACTCTCAAAGACTAAAACAGACATCCCTAACCTACATCTAAAGACACTTGTATACCCCGCGATTATAATCTACCATGTAAAACATGACACTTGGAACTTTCCGCAGTGCGTGACGAAAAGTCAACATTATATTCCTGTTACCCAACATTGTCGTTTAGAAAGATGAAGATTGCTCACGTCTTGACGTAGTCAATAAACTTATGAACAGTATAAGTACTTGGATATTGCGTAAGATGTGTTCAGTATGAATTAAAAGGAAAAATGTGAGTTGCTTAGCTTTGGCTGAAGTTACCGATTGGTATTGTTTCTTTGGCTGAAGTTACCGATTGGATTGTTTTATTTTTACAACAGAGTAATAAAGAAGCTTAATGAGATTTATTTTCAATGTATCTAATAATCGATTTTTAACTATTTGACTTATATTATTTAATTTACTATAATTTAGTATCTAAGGCACGTGAAAATGGATTTTATTATAATTTTTTAGATATTGTATTTTACAATTGATTATTTTCATTTTAATTTGATTTTTGTGATTATTTACAATTGATTATTTATAATTAGGATTTTTGTGATTATTTACATTTTTTAAATTTTATTTTTATTATTGTAATTAACAAAAAATTAATACTTTAATGTATACTTTCTGTGATTATACATGGAATTAATAAAGCTATTTTTTTTTAATTTGATTTGAATAAAGAAGCTGAAATGTCATCATCATCATTTTCATCTGCCTAACCTTTTCCTATGTTGGGGTCGACGTCCATTCTAACCGGATGCAGCTGAAAACAAGTATTTTACATGACACGAGTATTAACACGTATTTCATCATACCTCCGCAACCTTTTATAACAAAGGGAAGCACTTACGAAGATTTTTGAAAATCCATCCCCGAAAGTTGTTATACCGTCCTCTGATTATCTTTTTCCCAACTATGTGGGGTTCGGCTCCTAGTCTAACCGGATGTAGCTGAATACTAGTATTTTACACGGAGCGACTGCCTATCTGACCTCCACAACCCAGTTAGTACCGGATAATACTATACCCTTTTAGTTAGATTGATTGTCAGACTTTCGAGCCACTGACTATATACAACATGTAACATAATAAACGCAAGACCTCTCGTGTAGTGTCTCAGACCATTAAACTGAACAACTTTTGTTCTATGACTTTTGAAAATTCATAACTTTTTTTTAGTTTTACCATACATGTGTATCAGCTGATTGCGTTAGTTCCTATAGAAAGTATTTGTTTTTTTTTGGGAATTTCAAGAACTCGTAGAAGTTCTACCACACCATGAAACTAAACATCTTTTGTTCTACGGTAGAACAAAAGATGTTTAGTTTCATGGTGCGAGAGACCACACGGGAGGTCTTGCGTTTATTATGTTACACCTTGTATAACGACTGTCAAAGATCTACGAATGACAGCCGGGATCTACGGCTTTACGTGCTTTCCGAAGCACGGAGGAAACTCGGTACGTAATGGGCGGTCACCCATCCACAGACCAACCTAGGCAAGCACGGCTTAACCTAAAGATCGACCCGAGCGGCTGTTATTTTTTAGCCTCGAAAGTTGTTATTGTGCTAAAAAAAAATCGATCGGAAAAATATGTTCGGGGACTAAATAACGACCGCAGTCTACTTCATAAAGGGTGTTAATAGACCCTTAACATAACCGAAAGGCACTTGTTCTCCCCGTCTTTGCGATCATTTTTTTGTTCTAGACCATACCTGGGAATCTTCTAGTTACGGAGATATTGGGGGTCAAAGTTGATGAAATGTTTTTAATGTGTGATTTTTACTTAACACACCTCCACGACTGCCATACTATTCAATCCACCCATCAGCACAATGCTCTGAGTGCTTTCCATCGAGTCCAACCGTAAAACGTGATTTTTCTCTCCAAAAAAAAACAGTCGATTCCCAGCAATAATTTTTGCGTAAAATTACTTAGTTTAATGTACAGAATGCTTGGTTGACGGCTATGTGAAGGGTCTGTTTACACCCTGTATAATACCAATCAGAGAAGTCTACCTGTACGCTATAGGTAGCTACATAAATTCTCCTTTTAATGGTCCCCTTGTTGGTATTGTCAAACTATTCAACTAATTTTGACAAATGAGTCTTATCGATTTGTCTCATTGACGTAACTGTCATTAGAGGCTAGAGTTATTTTAGGCGACTGTCAATCATCATTAATTTGAGATAAATCTTTGGTCACTAACCCTATAGCCTAGTTGTATGACCGTCTGACTGTCAAGGCATAGCTCTCAAGTTCGAACCCAAGACACGTACCTCTGATTTTTCGAATTCATGTTTGTATTGTCTAATTATCACTTGCTTCGGTGAAGGAAAAACATCGAAAGGAAATCAGCATGCCGGAGAGATATTTCTCAACGGCATGTTAAGCCAAGAGGCCCATGAGCGGCATTAAAACTCTGATACCAGGTTAGGCACTAACCACACGAGAAAGAAAGAAATAACCCTAGATATTTGTGACGACTTTTCTCTATTTTAAAACCTTCATTTTAGTTTCATTATCTGTCTAGCGTTTTCCCAACTATATTGGAGCCACTTTATTACTGTCTAACCGGATGCAGCTGAATATCACGATCTTACATGGAGCTGGCTATCTCACCCACAATCCAGTAACAGGTAAAACGATACTCATTAGTAAGACCGTAACGACACATTTTGTTTAGTGCATACTGACCCGATTTCAATCTACCTATACAGTGCTTAATAGAGTGCTCCAACATGAATCTCCAATGAAAACTAACTAAATTTGTAATGTATCATTGAGTCTAATGCTTCGCTCAGCTTCAAAATATGGATTTGTAATATTTTACCTTTTAACAACAAATAATGGAAAACATACGAATCAGTGATATTTTGATGGTACATTCTCTGTGTGCATTCACTCCTCAAATATTCGGCAATAATGAATACGAATGATTTAACACTGAGATAGCTCTACCGCGTATGTGTAAAACACCCTTAACCACGCCGAGAGGCCCTTGTTCTTCCCTTAATTGCGATATTTTTTTGTTCTGTACCATACCTGGGAACCTTCTAGTTACGGAGATATTGAAGGTCAAAGTTCTTGGAATACAAGTTTTAAATGTTATTATTTCACTTTAAACACCTCCTGCCTGTACTATTCAATGCATCCATCAGAACAATGTTATGAGTGAAAGCAAAGTCGTTTCCCAGCAATAATTTTTGTTTGTGTTTAGTTTGATGTACGGAACGCTTGGTTGATAGCTTCGCGAAAAGTCCGTTTACACCCTGTATATTTAACAACGAACGAGATAGACAAGCTTTAATTTTCCGGATTCTTTTAACATACGTAATAAATGTACGTGGTAATTATACTTTTAATCAAACAATTATGTTTTACATTGTATTTTATTTTAAAAGACTTGCCCAACGAACATTATACAAGTTTTCATTAATTCATAAAGCGGTTGTCTACACCCTTCCAAATTTTAATAAAAATCATCTAAATTAACTCGTTGAATTAACATAGGTGTTTTTCAACAATCTCACCTTTTTCACACACGAAAAATGGTGTTCCAAAAAGTTATAATATCACCCCTCAAATTAAATTAGGTATGTGTTATAAAATTGTTTTTTAATGAGTCGTTCAAAAAGTGTCAGTTAACTTAACAAAAATCATATGTATATAATTACAATATACAGGGTTATTTTCCAAAGACCAGCCAAATTCTCAGATCTGATGCAGTACATCATTCTGACCCCCCAAGTAGAAATTTTTTATAGGTTATTTAAAAAAAAAACAGCTGTTCCATACATTTTGCCCGTGTAGGTATTGCACTTTTGTAGGAAACAGCAGTTTTTTTTTTAATAGCCGATGAAAAATTTCTACGTGGGGGGGCTCAGAATGATGTACTGCATCAGATCTGAGAATTGGGCTGGTCTTTGGAAAATAACTCTGTATTTCATCCCATACATTATATTTAAAAACACTATTTGTGTCTGTTTATTAACTATTTTCAGTGTCATTAATAGTCTCAATTTTAATAGTATTGACTTACGTATCGTGAAAATTGATGGAAGTTGATTTTAAACAACGAAATACACATTTAGGTAATTGTGTACTTAATTCGGTGTCTAATGAATACATAATTGTGCACTAATTGAAAATACATTAGTACTCTGCGGTGACTACAGAACTTCATGTCTATCATATACATAGCTTACTATTAATTTCACAAAGTATTATTTTTCCTTTTTTCGTCCAAACACATTTTCTAGCCTTGGTCTCTGGGGTCCCATGAAGAGTGAGGAACTTACCTCATTTATGGTGGTACCCTTCAACTTTAAATTGCGTCACCGACATTGACATATGACTGTCATATTTTTGACCACTTTTTCATAATATTTGATCTTGTTTTGGTTTGTTTTTCTTCATTTTTACACGTTTTCTTTGTTTCTGATGTGAAAAAAATTGTGGCCACCAATTTCAGTAGATACTTTAAAATTCCATCAAATAAATTATCTACTTTTGAGATATTTTATGATTCATATGGTAAAAAATTTGCAGCCCCGAAATAAATCCAACTACGTATTAAAAGTTGTAGTGTAAAAAGTTTTTAAATCGGCGTTACTGCGAACTACTGGCCACTTTATGTCAAAGCATATACGGACGGGACGTCACTAAAAATAAAAAATAAACTTATGTTTTTATGGTTTTACAGTTCTTCTTCCGAAATTAACAGCCAGTTTATTAACAAAGAGGTTTTATTTAAATTGATATTAAACGTGAACAATGTTTTAACAGTAATTAACAGTAATTATTTTGTTATTTTTGTTTATTTTACAGCTAAGATGAGAATAAGGATTGAACTGACCTAATACTGTTATTTTGTTAAAAATTCCTTAAACATTTTGATATTTCAAAGAAAATATTGCCATAGTTATTTGTTTACCCTAATGTAGAACATCGTTATCAATACTTATAGCCACATCGTGCGGGCCTAGCTATACCTTACTTTTAAATAAACGTTTACAGCTAGCATTTCCAAAACGATAGTGTTACATATTGCCTAAATCAATATGAAATATGATCATAAACGTAACTTTTACATACATTATACCATGGACGGAGTTTCTTCTAAGTTTTGCAGATTTGTTCAGGGTCTAAGGTCTTAAGTTAGAGCAAGTTGGGCAAGTTGTAGCTAAGTTAAACAATTCAGTTTACTTCCAGTGGTGATCGGGAGGTAGGAATAAACAGAGATTGTTGATTCAGAGTTCGGTAACGGCCTTATTTTACTGTTATTAAGTAATCATGCGTAGGTGGATGCTGTTTGACTTTAGAGGAGCCTGGGGGAACTGAAGGATTTCAGTTTTATTAAATAGTTTAAATTGCCAAATTATTGAAAGATATGTCTATAAAATATTGGACACACAACCAATAATATATGTTGTCATTAACAATAGTCTAAGTATACCTGTCTAAGGCTGTCTTGGAATCGGGACAAACCCACTACGTTCGTTTTTCAAAAAAATGAGTACCAAAAGAGCGGCGATCACGTAATCGTACGACTCTCGCTTCTATTAGGATACGGTTATAATCGATTAGAAACAAAAAATCAAATAATTGCGACATCCATTAACTCGCACTGGGCCCTCGTGGTGGATTACGGCGTGCCCTCCCACAGAGAAGAGGCCTGGGTCCCAGCTGTGGCACCATTACTTATGGTGAAGTTTAGGTACTCACGTTTCGCGCTGACGCCGTGTGAGATCGCTAGCAGCGCGACGATGGTGACAGCTAAGTACATCTGGGCCATTTTTGATTCTGAAACAAACATAAAACTATACCAATACGAAATATAATAATAACTATAGGAATTTAAGTATAACGGTATGGTAGGACCGGAATAAAGCTTTTTTTATAATTTGTTATTTTCCTAATAAACAAAACCAATGGTAAGCCGGTTGATATTAATAGACTCGCCCCTATTACCTGGCATTTAAACATATCTGGCTTAATAGTGTAGGCACACCTCTGCCTAACTCTTCAAGGAAACAGGTGTCTTTTATACACAAATGCATGTTCTAAAACAGGCTGGAACGATTGTGATTTGAACGGCTCTTTTTTTATCTGTTGCTACGCGGCGTAGCTCGAGCTACGTCGTAGGCGCTACGAAGCTACGAAGTTTTGTGAAACAACAATTATTTTATTTAACAAAATTATCAATAGAGTCTAAATCTTTGTGTATTATCATTATGTATTAATTATGTATGTACATAAGAGATCATGTTACAGGCGAAACTTGACTGTTTTAAATTTTCTCAATTCAGATCTGTCCCTCTGCTCATCTGTAACTACTTTTAAATATTAAATTATTCATTGGTTTTCACTGTATAGGTAATTTAGTCATCCTGGTTATTTTTTAGTAGGTAAAGTCTATGAAATTAATTGTCAAACAAATCAAACTACCTCAAATGGATGGCATTTTTAAATCATACCATCACTATGCCAGTTTTATGAAATAGCAGAAATTTTACATATTCACATATGTGACCATAGTTTTTTTATTTTGCATATTATCAATTAATTTTTCGTGGTAGTTTTTTATCTTTTCTACAATAAATTAAAGCCTGAAATAAATGTTTAAAATAAAAGGAATGTTTTAAGTTTTTTACGGTAAAGTTAACAAACAAATGAGTGGGCACAAGTAATTTTATGAAAAGGATGAATTCTGTTTGTTACGAAATACCCATAACTTCACAAATTAATTGAAAACTTCCGGGAGCTATATTCTTGTCGTTTCTGTGTAGGTTTGTTTTATCGTTTAATTTTTATTTATTTATTTAATATTAGTAACGTTCACTTATACAGTATATTAAAAAAAACCCTGTCCGATCCGAAAAGGGCATTTAAGTATACCAATGACATTTCCAAATAAAATACGAAACAAAAAATATTCATGAAAAAACCCTGATTTTTGTTCCCAAATTACCACCATTTCAATTTTTTTAAAACGTGACATCATCGTCGGCATTAGTATGTTCGATTGCCAAATTTGTTTATGACGTCAGACGGATTTTCGCCGCCCGCGCTCCTGTA
Source organism: Noctua comes (assembly GCA_963082995.1). Taxonomy (NCBI): domain Eukaryota; kingdom Metazoa; phylum Arthropoda; class Insecta; order Lepidoptera; family Noctuidae; genus Noctua; species Noctua comes. The sequence goes on from OY720270.1 coordinate 16,783,925, forward strand.
TTGCCATTACATACGTTTCCTCATTTTAGCACATTTTATTTAATTTTTATCGAGTTATTTTTTTTACTTGATATCCAAAAAGGATTGTATAAAAACAATCTAATCTCGATACCTAACAATGCCCTCATAATAAAATATAGAATTTAGCCGCCAGTATGTTTAGAGACGGAATTCATTTCGTCTCTTTAAAGGAACCATGTTATCACTTAAAATTATAGAAAGATTAAATCACGTATTCATCTTTAAATATCAATACATAATCAAAGATGAATACGTAATTTAATCTTTCTATCGTTGTTATAGTGGCCACAAGTTCGAGGTCCTTCTGTTCTACTAACAGGTCGTGTTTTCGTATATTACAGCTGTGACAATTGTGTTTTATTGCCATTATTTAAAATATTTATAATTAAAAAAGTATGAATATACTTCACCGGTGGTCCAGACCATTTCATTGCTACAGCACAATTACAACAAAAACAACTACAACAACTACATAGAGAATTATTTTCCTAAACAGTCAATAACGCCAATTATTCATAAAACAGTACTTCTTTTGTTTTATTTGTGAGGAACACGCGTACGCGGAATCTTAACAAATACTTTGACTTTGAAGCTTCTGGTTTCGCCAAATAATACAATAATTCATAGCTTGCTAATTATCATCAAAGTAAATCGCTGTTTAATTGGAAGTGCCTTCCTACAAGTGCTCGATTTTACCGTGGTCAGAGGCTAAGCATTGCCATATAATGTGGCAGTGACGCCAGTCTCTTGGGCACATTACCAGTTGACCGAAAAGAAAATAGTCTCCCATACAACATGTGGGTTGAGAAGGTACTGAATTTTTTTTTGGGGCAGGTGAATTTTTTTCGCGGTCACGATGATGTTCCCATCGAGAAGTGGTTCAGTTTGATGGTCTATATGACCGCACCTTTCTGATACTGTAAATATACAAGAGGTGTAAAATTATCCTTAACAAAGCCGAAAGGCACTTATTGTCCCCGTCATTGCGATATTTTTTTGTTCTAGCTAGACCATGCTTGGAAACCTTCTAGTTACGGAAATATTGGGGGTCAAAGTTCCAACTTTTAAACAATATTTTTTTTAAAATACGAGTTTTTATTCACTGTTTTAAGCTTTCACGGTTTACAACTAAACTTGTACTGTCACTTACGGGATATTTTCCGTGATTGTTCATTGTTTTGTTTGGTTCGTTCGCTTGCAACAGCGCCGAAATATCGGGAGCTCAAAATAAGTCGAGTTTTTATTGTTATAACTTTACTTTAAATACCATCACGAGCCCCGTATTATTCAATGCACCCATCAGCACAATGTTTTGAGTGAGTTATATCGAGTCCTACAAAAACGTGACTTTTTCAACCCAAAAAAAAAATGGTGTCCCAACAATCATTTTTGCGTAGACTTACTTAGTTTGATGTTCATAATGTGAAGGGTCTGTTTACACCCTATATACATACATGCTGTAAGTATACAGCATGTATCAGACTCATACCGAGCATGTCGAGCATACAGAATTTTCTCAGGGTTCTGAGCAATCTGTATTTGAAGTATTAAAATAGTAAAATAATTCAAATAAATACGAATAGGTTATACTATGAAACAACATGACGCATTTTGAAATAGGAACACTAATTTAAATATTCAAATACGAGTGGAATATCATTAATAGCCAATCTTGTTTTGTTGAGTGCTATTAAACTGTTCTGTTTTCATTTAAAAAAACAAATGGTTTTACAGGAATATCAAGTAATATAATGTATGTATATTTTTTTTATTCCTTATCGCAAAGCTAGGAACAGTTGTTTAAATATTGGGTATGTTGTATTTGAAGAGCATTTTTCCCAGATAATCCACAATTATTAAATGATTTCTCAAATTCAGCGGTTTTTCTTTTCATAATAATACAATTTTGGTCAGATGGGCAGTCGAACCATGTAAAATACTGCATACGGTTAGACTGGAAGCTGACCTCAACATTACGAAAATCTATCTAAGCTGGGAAGATTATAATAATAAAAGTTTGTAAAAATTCTATTCTGATGAATTCAAAACAATGTGGGTTTGAATAGCAGGAACAAATTAAGGATATCTCCTCCATATTTCGAGCAGCAAACCGACAAATACCGACCAACCGATCCGCAGCGAGACGTAATCGGATCATTCCCACCGGGAAAACAACTTAGTTACACATAACCGGACGTCCGTAGACACCGTTATCGTGACCACTGTTGCCTGAACTCCCTGGTGAGCCGGTCACCTTCACAAAGTTGCCACAATTACATGAATGAGGGGTCAGGGAGTAATGGCCAATGGCCGCTGGCGACAATGTGATTTGCGGCTGTGCGTCTGTCCTGAATTCTCCAGTACTTCGATGCATTTTGCCGGAGAATTGATTTTGTCGTTTGCGTATCTATTCAGGCATGTTTGGCAACTGTATTTGCGAACGTTCGTGCTGTAATGCAATTTGAGAGACACCTGGCATTTGACTAATTTTCGGCAAATAGTTGTCGAGTTGTGCCAGTCGATTGTTCTGCAAGGTTAAGACATATTTGTCTTGGTTTTCTTCAAGGATATATTCGTATTGCTGGGGAGTTGGATGCCAGTTGTAAGTAGTGAAGGGTGGGCGTTTTGGGGGGTTGTCTTTTGCAACTTTTAAATCTAATCAAATACTCCTGGTTCTTACCCTTTTCTGAATGAATAAATACGAAACATGGTCCTTGCTTTTTAAGATACAATTCAGAAAACGGCCGCAACCAAAAACGTCACTCATCCATCGCTACTACGGACAATATCGGACCCGAAGACATTGAAATGGAGAAGGCGGAAATATAACCATGAACTAACACTTAAGATAATCATAATCCGCTTATATGTATTTATCCCAATGCTGGGACACAGGCGTCCTCTTTACGAGAAGGAGTTGGCAGTAATCCACCGCGTGGGCCCAGTTGCCCGTGCCTTTCCCTAAATATAACATATCCAACTTTTAACACAATTTTATGACCCTAACCACATATAACGCAATAGATCAGTAAGTTAGCAAGGCGTGAAGTTATTAATCAAGTTTGGAGCAGTTAGCAGGTTCACTTATAGCTTCTGACCGCTCGTAGAACTTCTTGACATGTTTGCTTGTAACTATATTATAGGGCCTGTTTTCCTCGTTATACCAGTAATTGGGACAAAATATGAAGGTTTTACAGCTCTGCCAGGGCTGCGGGACTGTTCGACAGAGATACCGTGGCCCTGGAACACAAAGGGCAAAGAAGGAACATGGATGGGTTTTAGTCAGTACAAGTCTGACACTCCCTTCCGCACCGCCCAGGGTTGGGGGGGGGTCATTTGAATTCACATCCGAAAAAAAAAAAAAATGTTTTACAGCTTTTTTTTTACTTAAAATACTAGCTTGCTGCCACAACTTCAACCTATTAAAATGTAAAACTATTCAAAAGGGTGTAAATAGACCCATAACAAAGCCGAAAGGGACTTGTTCTCCCCGTCTTTGCGATCATTTTTTTATTGTAGACCATACTGGGAACCTTCTAGTTAGGGAGATATTGGGGGTCAAAGTTCCAACTTTTTCACAAGTTTTTTTAAATACATGTTTTTAATGTAAGATTTTTACTTTACACAACTCCACGACCCCCGAACTATTCAATCCATCCATCAGCACAAGGCTTTGAGTGCTTTCTATCGAGTCCTACCTTAAAACGTGACTTATCACCCCAAAAAAAAAGTCGATTCCCAGCAACAGTTTTTGCGTAAAGTTACTTAGTTTGATGGAAATAATGGATAATAATAACCTTACTACTTTTATGTTAGTAAGAGAGTTTTGTAGTCTGTGTTGAACTTACTACTAATAGTATCAAAATCAACACAGACTACAAAACTCTCTTACTAACATAGACATGCAATACCATGTCTTTAGATGTTGAGCTAAAACTTGGTAATGAACAATCTAATCCACTCGAGTTAAGTTTAAATATTTTGTGTTCAGTCCTCGTCAACATGGTTTGATAATATCGCTTGATTTGTGGTTGTCGTCACTTAGTGGCACTATGATTGTAGCATACGTACTGCTGTGGAAATAAACAGATAACATTCTCAGCTTGTCGCTGTCAACCTAAATTGAGTCGGCCCAAAATTTGGCGACGAGTCATTTGGCACTTTCAGTAGCGTCCAACAGCTGCTGTATTTACAAATAACAGGACAGACAGGACACGGTATAAAGTGCCCCATCGTTACTAAAAACGGGATGTTTACCATATTTACTGTTCGTATTGAGTTCCCGATATTTCGGCGCTGTTGCAAGCACCATGATCGCGGAGATAATTTTATTTTTAGAATCAAATCAATTAAAAATGTTTTTATTTTATACCAAAAATACCTTATTTCAGACCCATCTAGATGAGTTCTGATTAAACTAAAATGTTAACTTGTATTATGATATCTTAAGACATGTCAGATATCCCAAAGCGATAAATGGACACGACACGTTCAACGGGCTTCACAGCCATCCCCTTAATTCCGAGAAGTTTGGGAGATTATCGGACGCATGGGAAAATGGCCGACAATCCGACCGGCAGTTGTTCCGGTTATTCACAGTATTGTATCGGCTTATATTTTGATATGAAGTCCGAAAATAAGGTTTTAGGATTACCTTTTTTTGTGTTTATTGACTAGAGATCTACACCTCAACCGAGTAACACATTTTCTATTACAATTCGAGCTGTGGGCAAAAGCAGCCACCTTCCGGAGCCCTGACACAGCCAGAAGGCGTCGCGGCAGACCTCGTAGAAGATGGCGGGACGAGCTGGACAAAACCAACGACCAGTAGTCCACATTAGCCCTAGAAAGAAACAACTGGAAGTCATTGGGAGAGACCTTTGCCCAGCAGTGGGATGACGCAGCCTAACAGTATCAGTATTCGAAAGACTTTCAATGGAATCCCTAATCTATTGCTCGATGTTCGAATAATTCATATGCTCAATAAAGTAAATAACGCAATGGATGTTGTTGAATTATCAAAATGAAAGCAATTGCCATTGTAAGCGTGTTACACAATTACCCCACTGCTTTTTTAAGTCCACTTGCACTAGAACTTAAAAATTGTTAAAAAAAATTGTCAATTTTTTGGAGCTGTGTAGCGTGAAATGTGAAGGTAGTGCAACCGTGCCTTAAAGTTATTCTTGTGAACGTCAAAGATACTAGCCTACGAGCAATTAAGTACATTTTTCTTGAGAGTTTTATAGAAGAAAGAATATTTAAATTGCAGAAGTTAGTTTATAGTTTCAAATCTACTTACAAGGCTACGCCAATACGGTAATAAACCAGACTGCATAGTCGGTCGGTTTCAACTCAATTGCAGAAAGTTTATACAAAGATTATTCCAAAAAAAAGATAAGTCTGTTCAAGTACAAATGCTTTTCTAGTTTACATCAATATTTGTTTACAAATGTTTTGATATTTCCTATGAATCTGTTAGATAACTTATCTGCACATCTGGACGCTAAAATTCTATAACAAGTATGTACACAATTTTTGCGATTGACCATCCAGAAAATCATCATCTGCCTAGCCTTTTCCCAACTATGTCGGGGTCGGCTTCCAGTCTAACCGGATGCAGCTGAATACCAGTATTTTACATGGACAACTACCTATCTGATCTCCACAACCCAGTTAGTACTGGGTAATACGATACCCCTTGTAAGTTGATCCATCCAGAATGGTAGGTGGAAAAATTTATATAAATGTATGCTAAACCATACATTTATATAATTTTCTAGCTGCCAACAATAACTAAATATGATCGTGAGGGTAGTGCGTGCATGACTAGATTCATAAACATGGACGAAGTAAAGGCAGCAAAGTTAGTTCCTGCCTACCCCCAATGGAAAAGTCGTGAGTTCATGTGTATTTTATTTCATTTATCAAGAACGGTGTATTTTCTTTTTTACAGTTGAAGACTTTATCGACATGCAACCTTCTTATACAGTTGGTTATTTTAATGAATAATGTTTGCATGTATTACTGCATTGAGTGCAATAAAATAATTAATTAACCGTTTCGTTAATATTAAAAAAAAAATACCCTTAACGAAGCCAAAAGGCACTTGTTCTCACAGTCATTGCGATATTTTTTTTGTACTGGACCATACCTGGGAACCTTCTAATTACGGAGATATTGGAGGTCAAAGTTCCAAATTTTTCACAAGTTTTTTTTTAAATACATACTAGGTTAAGCTAGGCAGAGGTGTACCGAATAATATATCCACATTTGGCCAGTAGTGTGTTGGCAAGTATCATGCAATAGGGGGCTAGTCTATTACTGTTCGAATGAAGGGTTAGTGTTAGAAAAATAGCAAAAATAAATATAAATGTTTCCAAGTATCTAAGTACATTCTTCGTCGCAGTTGTAAGTTTCATAATATTTCAAGTAACGTGTTCGTTTATTTTATGATTTTGTTTTCTCCCAGGTGATTACAAGTTGAGGCGACAAATTTTGCTTAGAAGTTTGTATATATATATTTTTTGTTGAGTTTTTGAAACAATGCTTTATTTGTGCTCTATTCCGATTTATAGACGACTAGCGACCCGCCCCGGCTTTGCACGGGTGCAATATACAGGGTGTAAACAGACCCTTCAAATATCCGTCAACCAAGCATTCTGTACATCAAACTAAGTAACTTTACGCAAAAATTATTGCTGGGAATCGACTTTTTTTTTGGGGTGATAAATCACGTTTTGTGGTAGGACTCGATGGAAAGCACTCAAAGCATTGTGCTGATGGATGGATTGAATAGTACAGGGGTCGTGGAGTAAAGTAAAAATCTTACATTAAAAACATGTATTTAAAAAAAAACTTGTGAAAAAGTTGGAACTTTGACCCCCAATATCTCCGTAACTAGAAGGTTCCCAGGTATGGTCTAGAACAAAAAAAATATCGCAAAGACTTGGAGAACAAGTGCCTTTCTTTTATGTTAAGGGTCTATTTACACCCTTTATACATTAAACCTTCCTCTTGAATCACTCTATCCATTAAAAAAATCGCATCAAAATCCGTTGCGTAGTTTTAAAGATCTAAGCATACATAGGGACAAACAGAAAGCGGGAAGCGACTTTGCTTTATACTATGTAGTCATGAAAGATTGAGATATATAAAAACTCTTACTTGGACAAAACCTGGACTTTTCCGCACACCAGTCTATTGCACGTAGATCAAAATCTAGGAGAAACTGAAACTGATTTCGTCTTTTTGCCTTTGCTGATTTTGAGATGTATTATTAGGTAAATTTTTCATCAAATACTATTTCAATCCAATCAGTTCCAATAGTGTACCAAACGGTCGGTCTCGTATTTGGGAATCTGTACTTTAATATAACGGATCCAAAATGAGCCACAAAGGGCCCTGTACCTATAGACTCCGGCAGCAACGATAGCTTTGTGGGTAGGTTTCAAAAGCACTGCACTATTACTGTGGGTGGAGAAGAAAATAAAACACTATTTGGTAATGGTAAAACTAACGTACACTAATACACGATCAGTGGAACGGAACTCTTAACTTAGTACACTGAACTGAAAACTATTAACTGTACTTTATTCACAATAAATCTCAAACGAAACCGTTTACTATTGGAAATATGAGAACGAACTGTTTTCTATTAGAAGCCTTGATCGATACTGACTATGCGAATATCAAAACGAAACTAACTCTTGCAGTGTCTGTGCTGTGTTTTATACCATCATCAGACACACACAAAATATCTGAGATTATACTGTGTAGTATAAAAGCAATAAAACCAAACAATTACACAATAGCTAAACAATCCTTTATTCATAAAAACATTTATAAAAATACAAAAGAAATTATAAGCAAAGAGGATGATAAACAACTTGAACGAATTAAGGAAGTAGGTACTTTACGCCCTCGACGTACTGTCGAAATTACAATAACAATAACCGGTGTTTTTTATAAGTAGGTTGCGTCCGCGCACCGGTGGGTGACGAGACTTTTCTCGAGCGAATTTGTACCTACTTCCCTTCAAAACTAATAATAACAGAAAGCACTCGAAAACGAACACAAAAACACGGTAATAACGAGTTTTCTCAAATTTTCTTTCTTTGCACTATTTAAAATACTGTTTCTAGACACTTCACCGAACCACAGTATAAATATATACAGTATTGTGACTTGGCCCTGTCCTTGAAATAATTACCTACAGCCGGGCGGTACGTTCGCAAGCGACAGGTCTGCCGCGCCTACAGTGTTTTAATTTCATCTGATCTACTTAGTTGAGTTTCTTTTTAGCTTTGTGATTGTAAATATTTTATTTTTTATTTAACAAAATGAAGTAAGTTGTGAATGAAATAAAAAGTGTTCAATAAAAAATACAAGTTGTGTCTTTTAAATCATAAATCATAAATAATTTATTTGCAAAAAACATGGTAAATAAAATTAAAATAGTTCATACATGTTTTGTTTGTTTGTTGTGTTTTGACTAGTAGATTTAATAAAAAAAAAAAATCGAGACTTTTTTAACGCGAGAGTAGGTACATAAATCACTCGTGTCACTTTTATCACCGTATCCACTTATTTATTAATTAATCCAGGTATTATATTCGGTGGAAAAAGCAAAATACCTACCTATTAAAAAATTAACAAATTACGAAATAACATTAACATTCACAAATCGCACGCTTACTGCTTACAAAACCATCACAACGTTCGTTCCTCAGTGCGGCGCATTAGTGACTTCTTGGGTACCAAGTGGGTACCAAACTCGAGGCGTGTAGGTATGACTCTCGTTCCGACCGTTTGTATGAAGATACAGTAGTGTAGATATTATTACCATGACCGAACGCTCGTTGTTCATCGCGAACAAATAGTTTGATAAACACAGTAATACTGTTTATAAACTTACATTTATGACCTAACTGTTATTCGTTTTGCAATGTTACCTATAACTCAGCCACATTCAGTTATGTTACAGTTTTGACATTCTAAAATAACAATATATCAGGGCTAGTAAACATTTCGTCTTCCAACTATGTCAGACAAATCAATACTCATAGAAATATTTCAATAATATCCGCGGCGGCTTCAAGTTTATATTGTTCGGATAGGTGCGCGAAAGTTTCGAAGTCGGCCCGTCAAAACTTTGAAGTGATAAATGACTTGAAATTGTAATCATTGTAATTGATAAACGTCATCGATATTAGCTTACCAGTTACTAATTTAATTAATGTTTTTCTTTGATAAAGGTGATACTGATCGTGGCCAAGCAATGACTAAAACAAACTTACTACACCTAAATGTTACTTTTTAGTAAAAAAAAAGAAAATAAACAAAAGGGTCCAATGTTTAGGGGTGTGGTAAAAGTGAAGTAATTCCACCAAGAGCACACAATGAGACCACTAAAAGAATTCCAAAAAGCGCACACTTAGGCTGCCATCAGACGGACTGCATCGCAGCACCATCAGACGGACTGCATCACAGCACCATCAGACGGACTGCATCGCAGCAACCGCGCAGCGATATATTCAACTGTTCCGTTGGATACACCAGTTGAATATGTCGACTGCGCGCGGTTGCTGCGATGCAGTCCGTCTAATGGCAGCCTTAGAGAGGGGCGATGATTTTGAATGAAAATATCGATAGTTTAAAAAAAAAGTATGAGGTGGCTGGCGCTATCACTAATATATATGTATGAATGTATTGAATAATGTACATGCAATCTGCACCGCAAACAACGACTACAAAAAGAACAACACTACTTTGATAAAATCTAACTACAAATACTTCGTTCCATTTTGCTAGCTGTTTGCTATTACTCTGCACTACGTACTACTTGTTCCCTGTTCTTCTCTACTCGGAGTAAATGTGATGTAACATGTTACAACTTGGGCATCAGTAGGTATGATTGGCACAAAATTTAATATGGCGTTTTCCATGAGAAATGTATATGGAGTCTAGATTATAGTGCGGGTTTCAGTTGACAGTAAATGCCAGGTAAAATCCTTCCATTGCATGGGACTATGGTATTTATCAGATTAGTTGGGCCATTAGGTGGCCACGTTAGATTAGATCTTTAAAAGTATAGTTATTGGTGTATTAAGGGTTATTAGTATGAAATTGCCGATTTGTTTGGACGATTTGGTGAAAAGTGATATTTCCATACAAACGTTATTTTTTTTTCTTTTTAATGTCTGAACAATTGCCTGATTAAATTGCAATAATTAGAGTTAAAAAAGGTACGTTGTACGTATTTTTAATTCACAAAACGCAGTCTATGACAAAAATATACATAGGTATTTGAAATAGTGAAACCGACGGCACATCGAAACATGTGTTACATTTTGACACACTAACCTATGAGGTAATATGCAACTTCTAATACGGGTTTTAAACTGTCAAATGTCATTTAAAATTACGCCGATAAAAATGAAATTAGGAAAAAACATACGGCAATTTCATAGTTAAAGACCTATTACTTAGAAAAGTCTGACAAGTGGGAAATGCAGGGGTACCTACTTAACATTACTGCCTAGCAATTTAAAGAATACAGGTGTGATATATTATGTTATTTAGATACTGCAGTATTTCGCAAAAATAAAAATCATAGTCCATCACGTAAAAATAAGTGAATTCCATGTAAAGAGATTGTGTCGCCTTTCTCTACAATACCTTTAAGTGCCGTTCCGAACATAATCATAAATTGATGAATATTTTTACGAGAACATAAAACTGATTGAAGCTCCTGTTGTTTAATATTGCTTATTTGTTATTGATGATTTTTATTTCATGGATATTTTGTACTTTCTCATTAAGACATTGATACATCTTTGCTCGAGACAACATTACAAACGTGTACATACACCTTCCGCATTTATAGACCGACCGCTTTAATGAGTCCTCCGCCTTGCCCCATCAAAGGCACATTAGGCGTCCACAAAGTCCTAACAATATTCCACAGGTTATTTGCTTTCAAATAACCATAATTCACGTAGGTATTAAGATACTAATTGAAGCAATACGCGACCAACCTTCAGAATATTGCATTTAAATTGATACCTTCGCGAGGACTATTTAGGGGGCAAGCCATCAACAATCCCAACAACCGGACAAAAATTCTAACTGTGGAGTGAGACATTTTCTACCAAACCTTATTCTCAAAGTACATACATACATACCTAAACTCACGCTTTTATTCCCATGGGGGTAGGCAGAAACCACTGAACACCACCTGCTACGATCCTTACATATCTCTTCCTTTAGAATCCATTGTTAATAAATTTAAAGCGAAAAGAAAGAGGAGCTCGTGGCTAAATAATAACAGCCGCTCGGGTCGATCTTTAGGTTAAACCGTGCTTGCCTAGGTTGGTCTGTGGATGGGTGACCGCCCATTACATACCGAGTTTCCTCCGTGCCTCGGAAAGCACGTTAAGCCGTTGGTCCCGGCTGTCATTTGTAGATCTTTGACAGTCGTTAGGCAATCAGTGGCCCAAAAAGTCTGATAACCAGTCTTACCAAGGGGTATCGTATTACCCAGTACTAACTGGGTTGTGGAGGTCAGATAGGCAGTCGCTCCATGTAAAAATACTGGTATTGAGCTGCATCTGGTTAGACTGGAAGCCGACCCCAATATATATAGTCGGGAAAAGGCTAGGCAGATGATGTTAATAAATTTAAAGCCGCAGATGATTACCCTTTTTTTGCTTTCTAACTTCCACATAATTATAAATGAACTTTTAGATAAGTACAAAAATCCACAAAAATATTGCTGGGAAACGATTTCTTTTTGGGGTAAAAAATCATGTTCTACGGTAAAACTCAATGTAGCACACTCATAACATTGTGCTGATGGATGCTTTGAATAGTATACGGGTCATGGAGGTAATTTAAATAAAGTTATTACCTTAGAAACTAGTACATAACACCTACTCCCACATTTCGCCATGTAATAGGGGGCGAGCCTATTGCCATCAACCGGGCACAAATCCAATATTCGGGGCTGTTACCGAGAAATTCCTGAAAGAAAAACCCTATTACACTTTTTTCGACCTAGGAATCGAACCCAGGACCACATGCCAAACAGTAGATCTTGTGACCACTAAACCAACGAGGCAGTCGAAACTAAATACATAACATCTGTAGGTGAAGCAGGGACAAGTCGGTAGTCTAATAATAGTCGGGAGTGTAACATAAAATGCAGCTGCGTGTCATATCGTGTTGCAAGTTGCACGTACCATTACAAGTGACATGTTACGGCTTACGATACGGACCTCGTAATTACATATTCTTGTTGCTCGCACGAAGCTTGTAGACGAGAAATGAGGATTACGAGTAAATAGGTGTCAAGCTCGTGTAAGTTTCCCATGATCCTGTATAGAAGAAGGCTCTGTATTCTGTAAAATCTACCATAGTCTGTTATTCTTTGGATTTTGGTGTGAGTTACATGATTTTTAGATTTTAAGGTTTTTTTGTATTTTCAGCATGTACTAACTGTTAACCCCAATAAATAAAATAAATTAAATAGAATTTGTTTCAAGACTAGCCTTTACCCGCGAAGTTTTTCGGATTGATTTTGAATTTTTACCAAAGCAAATTGTAATGGTGAAAATATTGCATAATAGACACTACCAACATTTGAAAGAGATTATTGAGATTACTGTTGTTAATATTCAAGCTATCTCACCAATATCAAATTGCAGTAATCATTTAGCCGTAAACACGCCGTCATTTGCGTAGCCTTTTTCAATCTAACCGGTAGGCTTCCAATCTAACCGGAGGCAGCTGAATACCAATATTTTACATAGAGCGACTGCCTATCTGACCTCCACAACCCAGTTACAAAGACAGGTTGCAGATTTTAGGGCTTCTGATTAGCAATTACTACTGCCAAAAACCTACGAAATGTGAGTTTAATGAAATAAATAATTGTATCACGAATTAGCTTAAAAGCAACGGAACCACGTACTAGAGAACTATCACGTTAATTCCTTTTATTGGTTTTCTAGATTAAATAAAATAGTTTCTATTGCAAATCTTGGAACTCGGATGTTTATTTCATAAGGAAATTCAAAAGGTATATTCAAGAGGAATATCGAACAGAAATTAATAGCTGTTCGTTAGTAAGCGCTTCACTTAAGTACGGCTTGATATGTTTATTATAAAATGTTCACTAAAGTTTGAATCGGATTACTTAGTTTTTGAGGGGAGTAAAATATTATTTGAAGGATAAAACCTGTTGCTATAATTATGCAAATCGGCTAAAGACGTGAAAATTTCAATGATGTCTACAGCGGGGAAACAAATACCAGCCAAAATAATTGTTCTACAAATCGTTGTAAAACTGTTATTTTCAAAACATATCGAATATTAAACAGGCGACAAATAAGCGCTACTAAAATAAGGTGTGTGTCAAACACACAGCTCTGGTTTCAAACATCTGTTGCTTCCCTCGTGAATGCAATTAAATTCGTCAGCTTATTTGCCAACATACATTAAGCTGTATTATGTTTATGTCATAATGCAGCTATGGTAAGAATTTTTATTATGTCTTTCACAGTTTAGAAGTTTTGGTTGTGACTTTATTAAAAACGGAGGTGACAAAAAGAACTCATTTGATGTTGCGTCAATATTATATTGTGTTCTGAAATAGTTCAAGGATTTAAGTTAAATTGTTGTAAGATTTGTTTTAAATTGTTTAGTTTAATGTATTTTGAATTAATTTTGTATTCAGAGCATGTATTCTGGATGGTCACTATTGTTTAATGTGCATTACAGGATAATGCATGTGTACAGTCACGAGCACCAATTTGTTAACAGTTAATTACTTTTAAAAAGTGTTTTTCTCCTATTTTTCTGATGAAAATTCCATGTTGTTACGAACATAGTATTCGGGAACTCATTTTTTTATGAAAAAGATCCCATCTCCAAGTCACAATAGTTATTTCTCGCGAAGATTGCTTTTAAATACTGGTTTAATATTAATTTTGCATTAAACAACCAAATTCTTCGATGAAAATCGTCTTTCGCTGTTAATCCTCAAAATAAATAACTGATATTTCGGTTAGAGCTGCCGTTTACTTTGTGGTCAATAAATAAATACGAATTGTATTAAATACCTCAATTCGCTTTTGGAGAAGGAATCATCGACTGCCTAACCTTTTCACAACTATATTGGGATCGCGTTTCAATCGAACTGGATGCAGCTAAATACCAATATTTCACATGGAGCCTGTATGAATATAACATATAAATGTAATAAGAATATCTACTTATTGAAATGGATGCGCATTTCATAGATAAGCTCGTAAAATGCGGGTGTTCACACGTCTTTGGTTTATCGTATTTGGCCGAGTTTTCCTGGAGAAAATCGTTTACCAAATGTTTCGTTATTTTGTGGTGAAAACAATAGATATATATACGTGGAAGACAGACTGTTATTTTAATTTATTTACAATTATTTTGTCTAAAATCAGCTTTTTTCGACTTTAAATTGAGAAACATCTTTAATCGATACATTTTTTTTTTTAAGTGAAAAGATGGTAGGTTATTTGTGAATTAATTAATTTGTCAAGAGCATGAAGTTTTGAATTATTATATTAGTTTGGAAAAGTTGTACACTGTACTGGTTTTTGAAACTTACATTTAGAGTACTTTTAGGCACAACATGTTTTTGTTCTGTAGGAGCAGAATAATTAAACTCATTAATTTAAGCTCAAAAATTCTTTTAAAACTTTTATAGAGACACAAAAAGCAATATTTTAAACAAAAGTAATATTTTTGCTTTACAACAAGCATAAACAATATTACCCAATAAAAAACACGGCAAAATCACGCAAACAAAATTTTTTCGTTAACTTTTCATAAAAGGAATTTTTTTCCAAAAATATTGAAATAAGAACACTTACCTCGTTTAACAGAATAAAAGTTTTTCTTGTCTTCGTTATTCACCACTGGCTGTATGTAAGTGATCAGTGCATGGCCTGTGCCCCTAAGGTTTAGTAACGGAGTGCGCTTCGGCGGGAAAGAGCCGCGCTTTTAAACGGCGACCACAGACCTTTGGCTGCATAGAGCGGCGGTGCGTGGGATGAGTGACGTCAGTGAGTAGGTATTATTCAAATATTTGTTTGTCTATTGTGTTCTTGATTGTAATGATGAGTCATATTTTTGGTAGATTTTTTTTGGTAGAAATATGTGATTCCGTTATATTTTGTTTTGTGTCAACTGATTTTATCTTTCTTTCGTTTCAATATTAGAAATAACTAAATCACAATACATGAAGTTCGTTATCCACCGGCCGTTGACAAATTAGGTGTTTCTAAATTCAAACATTAGTTTACTGGTAAAGCTAAAAATATTACAGCAGCTACATTTTTTTTAATCTGTTGGTGTACCACACTAGCCACTGCCTACGCCAATCCCCGCGTGGAGGTCGTATGTCCTAACAGTCCACAAGATCTATTCGTCTGCCATCATCAATTTCATCCGAATCCGTTTAGTCTTTGAGCTCTGAAAAGGTAACAGACAGAGTTGAGTTATTAGTTTCACATTTATAATATTTGTATGAATTTAAAAAAGCGCGATTTGAATTATTAATAGAAAAGAAAAATATAACGTTCGCTTTTAAGGTTCCGTAGCCAAATGGCCAAAACGGAACCCTAAATAGATTCGTCCTGTTTTAAGAAGAAGTCGTATAAATTAACTTCATGAAAGGCAAATATCAGACGATACGTTTTTCAAAACTATCACATTATACCAAGGAAAAACGACTTAATTAATAATCTATTTAACTGTATGTTATATTCAAGCTAATTTACTTTTTGACATTCCTCACTTTAATACACCAAGACAAGCTTTTCGGATAATAAGTAATAATAAAAAAAAAAATTATTGCAAAAATAACATTCTAAAAGACAGACTGTTATTTTAATTTATTTACAATTATTTTATCTAAAATCAGTTTTTTTCGACTTTAAATTGAGAAACATCTTTAATCGATACAGTTTTTTTTAAGTATGAAAGACGGTAGGTTATTTGTGAATTAATTAATTTGTCGAGAGCATGAAGTTTTGAATTATTGTATTAGTTTGGAAAAGTTGTACACTGTATTGGTTTTTGTAACTTTCATTGAGAGTAACCTTTAAAAAAATACACAAGCATAAAAAATATCCTATCTAGACCATTACTAGTTCTACGTTCCCGCCCTACGTTCGCCGGCCACTCGCAACACAGATTTCAACCTCAGCGAGCGAGCGAGACCACACTACCTCCATCTACGTCCGTCCCCCTCACACCCAAACTTGACGCCTGCCAAGTTATTAAAACGTGCAATCAGTTGATTGTGGGTAGTTTTTACCACTTTATTAGACTAGAAAGCACTCAACCAGCATTTTAATTACAGAGTTGATGTGCTCTGTTTACATGTAGCGCGTAGCAGTGATTACTAACCACTCGTAGCGGCGTAGCACTCGTAGCAAGTAGCAGCTCGTAGCGCGGCTTCACCTGTTGTTTTGAAAAAGTTAGGAGTACATTAATAATGCGATTTGAGTAATTGGTAGGTAGTCATTTTAAATTATTGCAAGATGTCGATCAGTAGTCACGGGCTGGCTTTGTGCCCAGTTGATGGCAATAGGCTGGCCTCCTGTTGCATGGAACTTGAACTGGAAAAATGTGGGTGTACTATTAGGTACACCTATACCCAACCCTTCGGAGATTACAGGCGTGATGTTAGGTGTGTTTGTTTGTTGATAATTTAGTTTTTAGTTCTAATTCCTCTAAGATGTACGATGATCTATCAATTAGGGCCTAATATATAGAGATTAAAACAATGCGAAAGTTATGCATAATAAATGCGAATCATTATTACACAACTTTTGAATTAATGTTAAAACCTTTGTGTGTCATGAGATTGATTCGAAATGCGACATGAACATTCGCATCAATATGTAATGGGTACTATATCATCATCTGCCTAGCCCTTCCCCAACTATGTTAGGGTCGGCTTCCAGTCTAACCGGATGCAGCTGAATACCATTATTTTACATGGAGCGACTGCCTATCTGACCTCCACAACACAGTTAGTATTAGGTAATACGATACCCCTTGGTAAAACTTTTTAGGCCACTGACTGCCTGTAACTACTGTCAAAGATCTACAAATGACAGCCGGGACCAACGGCTTAACGTGCTTTCCGAGGCACGGGGGAAACGCGGTATGTAATGGGTGGTCAACCATCCACAGACCAACCTAGGCAAGCACGGCTTAACCTAAAGATCGATCCGAGCGGTTGTTATTATTTAGCCACGAGCTCCTCCTACATATACAAGGTGGAGACGACAATACGACAATTTTGGCCAAGGTTTTTGAAGTAGCGCGTTGGCAACATGTGTTTAACGTTTATACCGATGCGGGATTCGTTAACCTGTTGGTGGTAGCCTTTTATCTACACTATGTAGAAATGCTACAAATGAAAAATAACGTCCTATGAATAAACTGCATACAAAATTCAATCGAAAATATCCAGTAATTTTCGATTGAATTTTTGTATGCAGACTGGGAACGTCATGAGTTACATACAGTTTAATTTATTGTCGCATTGTCGTCTCCACCCTGTACAAAAAAAAATCAGCTGTTCTATACAACAGTGCAATGCTTGTTTACACAAGAACAGTAGTCTTTTCTTTGGTAACCGAATAAAAGTTTCAATGCTGCTGGGATATCGTGCTAATCAATAAATTGGTTGTGGACGTCTGATAGGCAGTTGCTCCACTTGAAATCCGTCCCGTATTATAGGCTGATTATGTTTTATATGATAACCTGGTAAAGGTTGCAGGGATCCGCTGGATGCGAGTCGCACGGGACCGGTCAATGTGGCGACACTTGGGGGAGGCCTATGTCCAGCAGTGGACGTCATTCGGCTGAAATGATGATGATGATTCAGCTGCATCCTGTTAGACTGGACACCTACCCAACATAGGGTAAAGGCTAAGCAGATGATGATAAGTCTAGAGGCATGTACTAAATCCATGGTAAAATATTGCGCCCCACATCTTATCTTACTTCTAATTATAAATGCAAAAGTTTCGATGGATGGATGTTTTATACTAAATTACGCCAGAACAGTTGAACGGATCTTGATGAAATTTAGCACAGAGATAGATGATGGTCTTAAAAAATTTCCACGCGAAAGAAGTCGCTGGTAACAGCTAACACCATATATTCCTAGAAAAACTAAAATAATCGTAAACGTAAAAAAGGATGAGTTGGAATAATAATACGTAGAGTACATCAATGTAGTCCCTACGTTCTAGGGTCTACCAATCAGTAGTGTCTTGTTTTTGCTCAGCCACCTCGATCCCTCGGGTTTTAACTATAGGATAAGGTTACAAGATTAGCATATACATGCTAGTTATTTTAACCAAACTACGCCATTGGTTCAGTGGTCGCAAACACGACTGGTGTAGGTACTATTGTGGGCTTGATCCCCAGGTCGGGCAATATTTTGCTAAACATAATTATGTAACCAGGAGGAGCTCGTGGCTAAATAATAACAGCCGCTCGGGTCGAGCTTTAGGTTAAGCCGTGCATGCCTAGGTTGGTCTGTGGATGGGTGACCGCCCATTACATACGGAGTTTCCTCCGTGCCTCGGAAAGCACGTTAAGCCCTTGGTCACGGCTGTCATTTGTAGATCTTTGACAGTCGTTAGGCAGTCAGTGGCCCAAAAAGTCTGACAACCAGTCTTACCAAGGGGTATCGTATTACCCAGTACTAACTGGGTTGTGGAGGTCAGATAGGCAGTCGCTTCATGTAAAATACTGGTATTCAGCTGCATCCGGTTAGACTGGAAGCCGACCCCAATATAGTTGGGAAAAGGCTATGCAGTTTTTTTTTTGAGTTTTTCCGTCGGGATGTCCATCTGTTTAGTGACCATAGGCTCACCCCCTTTAAGATGGGACTTAAACGTACTTACCTACTTTACTGACGAAATGTGGGTGTACCTCTGCCTTCCACCAATGCCCCAGGGGAATATAAGATCAAAATCAAAAATCAAAATCAAAGCATTTATTTCAAATAGGCCAGTTACAGGCACTTTTGAACTGTCGAAACAAAGACAACAATAGCTACAGTCCCAGTCACAAGGCATAAAAACTGTGAAAGTACTGTAGTTGCTCATTCCCTAACGTAGATCTCTATGGAGAAGAACGGGCAAGAAACTCCATGGACACTCTTTTAAATCAGAATACTTTTACAAACTCTTGGTTACATCATGCATGTTGAGATGGCACATTATGTGAGAACGATGTAGCAAGATGTGTACGTTAAAAGTGTCCATAGAAAACAATTCAAAATAAAATAAATCAAATAAGCCGCCGTTACGCTATGTTTATTTAAACTAAGTATTTGCCTGCATAGTCTAATAGTTGCAAGAACAACTGATGACATTCTATCATCGATAACTTTAAGTGACGTACAGTCACGAGCACCAATTTGTAAACACTTAACAACTTTTAAAAGTGTTTTTCTCCTACTGTTCTGATTAAAATTTCATGTTGTTACGAATATAGTATTCTGGAACTAATATTTTTATGAAAAAGATCCTATTACCAAGTTACAATCATTATTACTAGCGAAAATTTCTTTTCAATTCAGGAAAGTGCTCGTGACTGTACCTGTCCGAAGCCTCTACCAACGCCGTCGATGTAGCTGAATTTGGTCGAAGTTAATTTAATTACATAACTACGAGAATTATCGAAAACGATGATGGAAATATAAAAAAAAACGCATTGGATTAGCAGAAGCTACAAAATCAAAATATTTCATTTCACATAGGCCTACATGGACACTTAAAAACGTCGATAAAAAGGTGCACGGTTCGGGCTGGTCGTTTCCTATGGAGAAGAACCGGCAAGAAACTCCATGGTAACTCTTTTCGAATGATTTGGTTTTACAATATTTTCATGTATTTTCATTAATACTTAAGTATGGGACTACGGAAAAGCTTATGTCAATATTTTTGAAAATGGTTGTAAAAATATGAGACGCATTAAAGGCGGTTACATGTGGTCTAGTACTCGTAGACTAGATAGATAAACAAGCCAAGAATTTTTTTTTGGGTTTTTAAAAGGAATTTTGCCTGAATCAAATTCTACGTAATAAACCATTACAATACGACACAAGAATACAACGCTCAAAACTTTACCCAAAAATTAAAACCAAATTGTAGAACGTTGAAAGTATTTATTTTTATTTTCCATCCGCACTGTACACAGATTACCACCGAGATACGTTTCAGATTACGCCGAAACATTGCGAACAGTAAGACTTTTAGTAAATACAGCTTTTTACTGAATTTTCTACATGCATTTGGGAATGTATCTTTACGTAGTACAGTCACAACCACGAATAATATACAAGGTGGCGATCATGATGAGTCTAGCCGTCATAAACAACTTTCTCAAAGAACACACGATTCTTAAAAAGAAAGTTTCTCATACATGCATCGAAACACTGACACTGTCTAACGTTTCAAAGGAAAAAAAAAATTGAGATGCTCACAATAAGCCCATTTATTTGATATGTAACACAATATAGTTTGCAAAAACTTTTTATTTTCATTATCTAATTGACCGCCCCCCCCCCCCATGTTTAAAATTCATTAATTTACATTAAAGTCCGTCTTTGCGTCACCGATTTACATATATGTACCAAACAACTCAATCGGTCCAGTAGTTTCGGAGTAAATTGACTGTGAAAGACGGACAGACAGACAGACGCAAGTGATACTATAAAGGTTGCGTTTTTTCGGTAGGCACGGAACCCTATAAAGGTATTTTCTTAAAGTTCCAATCGTTATTCCACGAAGAATTCGATTTTGAATTAAGACAAGAGTATACACACATATTGGTGCACATGACTGTACCATTTCGATTTACGTAGAAGGCACGTCCCTTTTTCATTTTCTTTCATAAAGCCACTGAAGTTTTCTAGAAACATATTGTCATAATTTACGTTCTTTATATCGTCGGACGTCTTTTGGCTAAAATGATGATGATGATATCGTCGGTACAGTTTCCAGTTTTTTTTTAATACTCGAACACATGTGGCATCCACCAACCCGCGAAGACCCCACGTGGGTGGATTAAGGCCCACAGCCTCTCACAGAGGCCTGTCTCCCAGCAGTGACAACTTTATTGGCTGATGATGTTGTGGCAGGCCACACAAGGTTTAACCCTCACGAAGCCGTCAACCATTCCGTACATTAAATTAAGTAACCCTAAAATACACATACTGAATTGTTGTTATTATGACCACAATATTAATAGGATAAACAGTTCCTCGTAACCTCCTGGCTATAATTTAGGTATTTATAGTATCGGGTTATATCTATAGGGTGTAAATGGAACATTCTGTTCATCAAACTAAGTAATATTGTAGTAATACTACGCCAAAATGATTGCTGAGAAACTTTTTTTTGGTGTGAAAAATCACGGTCTACGGTAGCGCTCAATGTAACGAACTCAAAACATTGTGATGATGGATGCATTGAATAGTAAAGGGGTCATGGAGGTATAAAAAGTAAAGTTATAACAATAAAATTACAAAAAAAAAAAATAATTCGTGAAAAAGTTGGGACTTTGACCCCCAATATCTCTGTAACTAGAATGTTCGGTCCAGAAAAAAAAACACAATGAGCATGAGGGGGAGATTTAGTGCCTTCCGGCTTCGTTAAAGTTATTTTTACACCCATTATGATCTAGGTACATGTGCAATTATATCTATAACACATGCAGACAATGTCACGGGTAAAAGCTACGGCTATGGTTCAGATACAACGTAATACGAATGTATTCTAACCGCGATTCAAAGGAAACTAGATGTTCCTATTATGACGTCATCATTTATCAAGTAGAGTGGCCGTGTCTGTCTACCTTTCATTTGTAACTCGTGTGAACTGCTTGCTGTTGTACCACTGTCTTGATGGACCAGTAGGTGTGTGCTTTATTTAGTTATTCTGTGACATTTTGAGTATCTGAACTTAGACCTGCTGGCACTATTACTAATCACGTTTAACGCTAAACATATTATTTAACTCATCGTTTTGTCTCTTTGAACGATTGATAGAATCAGATTTTTTAAGCGTATTTAGTATCAAGCGGGTCTAAGGGCGTATTTCACTGACTTGAACGCGGTTTAGATGTGCTGATTGCGAGTTTCAATAGTGAAATTCGGCCTAAGAAATCTCCATCATCAGCCTATAGCTAGCAGTCCGCTGCTGGACATAGGCCTCGTCAATCGCACGCCATTCAACTCGATTTTCAGCAAGTCTCATCCAGTTGCTACCTGCCACCCTGCGAAGATCGTCACTCCACCGAGCCTGAGGGCGTCCCACCTTACGTTTGCCTATTCGCGGTCTCCACTCAAGAACAGGTCTACCCCAACGGTCATCGGTTCTACGGCTAATATGATCGGCCCATTGCCACTTCAGCTTACTTATTCTGTGAGCCTAAGAAATCTAAATTCCTTGAATACCTGTATAACCAATATCATGTGGTCCGTCTTCATACAAGCAACACCATCTATCGACCTAAAATTAAACTACAAACGAATCCCTCGCCGAACCATTCCTTGTTCTGTCTACCTCAACATTCAAAGCGTAAAGATTTCATATAGGGCAACAAAACGAGAACCAATATGAAAGGTTTTCCTACGAAAACACAAGAATAGACACATTTCCTTTCACATGGCGCGTCTGAAACGGTTAACATTTACATAAGTAATACTTAGTAAGTGTTTTCGCTCTCCGCCATTTGCATTTTAGGTCTTATTTCAATTTTCGTATTGCTCAGGTTTGGACACTGGAGTACCATTACACTGTTACCTTTTGGGGGTAAGCAAAGATTGTTTGAGATGTTTTCTTATAGTCTAAAGGTCGATATGGAATGGACCTGGATTGACCTACTTTAAACTGTTTCTTTTAAGGGGAAAATTGTATTTTCTGTTATGCATAGACATTACAACCTGAGCTGATATCCTAAGTAAATTCTAGATACAGACTTATTGGTGATGGCGTATAAAAGACTGATATTTATCAGAATCACGTAAAACTTTTCGGGGCAGTAAGTTGTTTCAATGTTTGATTCCTCTTTAATAAGAGCCCAGGAGTAATTCCAGTGTGGAAAAGAGGCAGAGCTATACAGGTCGTCTCACGCCATCTCTTTCTTACACTGGAATTACTCTTGCTTTAAGACGTCATGGTAGTCCACCTGATATCTAAGTACTAAATATCGCAAGTAAATATAAAATTGAGTGTTGTGTAATTCGCCTGTAACTTCGAAACATAAGTCCTGTGACTGTATTTATTATCTGTGGGCGGCGCCACTTGCCAAGTTCAGGTGGCTTGCACCTTGTTAAAATGTCCTAAGTTGTAACTTAAATGTTAGTTCACGTAAGTTTGGTAAGGCGATGCTACATGTTACTGTTAAGTTTTAAGTTAAATTCCTGTTGGTTTAGGAAAAACGCAGTATTTAGATTTGCGTACCGCAAACGCGTATCTTTGTTCAAATACTAGCACTTCGCCCGCCACTTCCTCTGCAAAAATTGTGATAGTTCGGCTTATTTGTTTGATATAAATATAATTTATAGTCTTTGTTACTTCCTGATAGTTTAGCTTTCTATTGGTGAAAAAATGGTTAAAATTGGTCCAGTAGTTTCGGAGCTTATTCGGTACAAACAAACAAAAAAAATTTTGCTCTTACACATATTAGTATAGATTCAAATATAATGTCCATTCGGAAATCAGTCGGGAACCAGTCAGTATTTTTCTGGATTTTCCTGGCCGTAAAATAGAAATAGAACTTCACCCACATTTTTCAAGCCAATTAATTCATTTCACAAGAAAATCCCAACCTCATTGATTGCAAACCTCATCGGCTATTTAAAAATCGAACAATAAGAATCACGCCATTTTGTTTTCTTTTTCGCCCAGAAACGTGCTCCGTGGTTAGTACGATTTTCCTTTATTAAAAGTAGACAAATAATAATCAAGGAGTGGTAAAACTGAATGAACATTGCTTTTAATGGCTTTATTGGCAGGTTTTATTGATCGCATAATGCCGATTGGTCTTATTGAAATCAGCACGTAGCTGTAGTAAAGGAAAATAAGTCGGTAGATAAGCTTTTTGAGCCTAAAATACAGTAGCAAAATTGAATTTCTAAACAATTCCGGCTTCCTCTGTATTTTGTTGGTAATTTGCATCGCATTACCAAACGGACGACTCTTTACAGCATAATGCATGATAATTGTTAACAAAAGTTCCGTTGGCCGCCATTTTTGTGTTAATTCCTCGTGAGAATTCCGAGAGTTTCAAACTGATATTACGATATTTTGAATTATTTTATACCGTAGAATTTGTAACACTTTCTTATATTAAATAAAAAACAATGGCATGTTTGTAATTTAATAACCTAATGTATCGAAAAAGCTTATAAATACTAAAACAACATCCTACATCTAACAGCAAATGTAAAATAATTAAGAAAATAACGACGACTAATAATCGACGTAATCATCCATTTCATATATCATAGGTGATACAGATCGTGCCGTGCTGACACTATCTAAATCCGCCTTCTGGTTGGCTTTGAGCATGTCTTGCAGATCCACCTTCTGCATGGTGACCCTTACAAGATCCTTCAATATCTTCCTGATGTCATCGTCCTGGGATATGAGTCCTTTGATCCTGTCCTTAGTTACCCCTGAGAAGTCTCTTCTCGTGGGAAGCGGAGGGTTCTGGATTGGTGGGGGTAACAACCTAACTCTCTTCTTTCTTCGTTGTATCATTTGTGGTTGGACTGGTGTTGAGAAAAGAGGATTGGGATTTGCGTTGGGTGGTGATGGTTGGTCTATGGGTGACTGGTTCTGCATGTGCGACATGTATGAGGGGCCGCCGCCGCACTCGTTGCCGCACGTCAAGGCACAGCACATCTTCGGGAAGGGGCAGTCGGGTTGCCTCGGGGGCGGTGGTGGAGGGGGGGGGGAGGGGGAGGTGGTTCCGCGGCACGCAAAGGCACTGCTTTTGGTGTAGGCGGCGGTTTGGCACTGCGCTGACAATCCTTATAGTACAGAAGGTTTTCTATGCTTCCCTCTTCTGATGATGTCAATTTATATTTCCTTGATTTTGTGAATACTTGTGTGATGTATAGGGTTAATACTAACTGTAACAATGATATAAAACATTATTTAATAGTAAAAGGTCAGCCAATATTTCTAATTAATCTGAATGACGTTGCAATACACAAAAATCTGGTCAAACAGTTCCGAAATATTATAGGTACTGAATACTTGGTAATCGTTAATGCGTCGATATCTTCCACCCTGTATAATGTGTAATGAATCTTCAATCAATGATAATAATTGATGTAGCTTCTGTAACAATTAATATCGTCTCGCCATTAAATAGTAGTAAAATATCTAATTCTATATAACACCTAAACAAAAAATATATAAACAAAATTACACAAATAACACAAAATAATTGTTTTCTATACATGCTGTAACAAAATACGAAAACGTTCTCAAGACGGGCAAATATATATTTGTGTGTGTGTTTTTTGCTTTAGTTTATTTTTTTATTGTGTACTAGGTTTTGCCCGCGGCTTCGCCCGCGCGGATGTCGAATAATATCCGATTACTTCCCTTCATCCCCCTTTTTAACCCTTCGGGGGAAGAATTATCAAAAACGCTGAGACAGGTATAAATTAATTTTCAATCGTCAGCCTAAACACAAAATTTGAAGATCCTAACTTCAAAACTGACGGACTTTCATAAAAACTTCCATCCCCTATTTCACCCCTTTAAGGGTGGAATTCTCAAAAATCCTTTCTTAGTGGATACTTACTCTTCACAAAGAACACACCCTCCAAGTTTCATGCCTCTAGGACCAGCGGTTTGGGCTGTGTGTTGATATATCACCAGTCAGTCAGTTTACCATTTTATATTTATTGTGTATTTGTAGCTTAATGCATGTACTGTTTCACCAAAATGCTATGCCCAAATTGTTTGAAAATAAAGATTATTATTTATAAAATACTCACAATTTGTAAAAAATCCATTGTTCTCCACAGTTCACATTGATGCAGGCTCTTGCGCACGCATTATCGACTTACTGGTGTTGGAAGGAAATCTGACCCGCCGTGTTTTGTAAACATAACTACCCATTGTAAGGATCGCCTATTTGCCTTACGTACTCTGTACACCTGGTTTTTGGATAGATGTGAATTTTCTGGACGAAACTCAACATAGATTAAAAAAAAAAAAAAAAAAACCCAGGGACATATTAAAAAAAAATCAAGGCTAAAACATAAAGACCAAAAATAGAATATTTTTTCAAAATCTGTTTTTGATTATTAAGATCAGTTCTAAAACAGCTAAGCGTAATAAAAATAATTTTATCTAGAATAGAAATTGCTGAAGTTATCTCTGAGAAGTACTTACTTAAATGAAGAATCATGAAAGCCAATCATCAAAGCCAAGTTCACCTCTCATCTGGTTTGTAAAAATCTTTGTTTTTAAACGTTTTTCTCCAACGATTGATTGTGAGCATTAACTGAAGAAACACATTATACGATAAGTGAAAAAACCGGCCAAGTGCGATTAGGACTCGCGCACGAAGAGTTCCGTGCCTACGATGGCAGGGTAGGGGAGCCCCTTTTAATTTATAATTTGTTTTTCTTATTTGTTGTTATGGCAACAGAAATACACATTCTGTGAAAATTTCAACTGTCTACCTATTACGGATCATGAGATACAGCCTGCTGACAGAGAGATGGACAGACAGCGGAGGCTTATTAACCTTTTCACTGCTACGGACTTCAATAGAAGTTCCAGATTTCCGTGCCACCAGCGCCACGACTTCATCAGAAACATTTATTTTTAACTACCTATCAAACGTAAAAGTAGTGTATTTAAAGCGTGTAAATCTCATTCATCGATATGACGATACCCTCATCACTTCTATTTACTGTATACTTCTGGCGCTGGCGAGGCATCGCGTTCTGTGTACGTTGGCGGTGAAAAGGTAAATAGGGTCTCGTTGGTTACCCTTCGGGTACGGAACCCTAAATAGTATCTTTTGTTCTATAAGTTTCACAAACAATGTTTCATTTTATAGGAGTTTACCATTGAAGTGTGTCATTCATTGCCTTTTTTTGTGTTGAGTGTGTTTGTGTGAATATTGATACCATAACTATACAGGGTGTAAACAGACCCTTCACATAGCCGTCAACCAAGCATTCTGTACATCAAACTAAGTAACTTTACGTAAAAATTATTGCTGGGAATCGACTTTTTTTTTTTGGTGAAAAATCACGGTTTACGGTAGGACTCTATGGAAAGCACTCAAAGCATTGTGCTGATGGATGGATTGAATAGTACGGGGGTCGTGGAGTTTTTTTTTAAATACAAGTTTTTTAATGTTATTTAAAAACTTAAGCACCTCCATGACCCCTATTCAATGCACCCAAAACCTGATATTTCACCCCAAAAAAAAAGTCGCTTCCCAGAAATAATTATAAGCGTAGAGTTATTTAGTTTGATGTACAGAATGCTTGGTTGATGGCTTCGTGAAGAGTCCGTTTACACCTTGTATGTAAAAAGCACAGTTAATCGAACAATAGTGATGATTAGTCCTCGGTGAAGTACAAATAACAACACTTCCTTATCTAAGTACAATAAAAATGATAAACTTAGCTTATCGACCTCATTACTCCTCACTCCAGTGTAAGTAGCCACTTGAAATGTATTAATTACACTGCTTTTGTGATATCACAATGTTTTTGTACATACGTAAACTCGTTTAGATATTGTTTTTGTAATGTTGGTATGATGTTCTTTAGGGTTACCAGCACATCAAACTACTACAATCTGGCGGCACTGTTGGCGCAGTGGCTGAACGATTGGCTGCTGCGCTGCGTGTCGCGGGTTCGATCCCCTCACGGAAAAAATATTTGTATGATCTACAGGTAGTTGTTCCGGGTCTGGCTGTTTGTGTATGTGAGTTTTAAATGGTTTGTTAACGCACCCACGATACAGGAGAAATGTCTAGTGTGGGGCAACGTTTTTAAAAATAAAAAAATAAAAAAAATCAGTCAAATCTCTTTAATAGTTTTTTTTTTATTGTTGAGCATGGCATTAGGTTCAAGGCTGATTGGGATTTGACAGTTTCGGGTAGTTTGATGTTTTGGCGTCTGTACCTAAGGGATGCCGACAAAGCCCTATTAGTAGTAGCTAGTTCATTCAGGCACCGTAATCGTAGCACCTTTCAACCACCGTAATCGTAACGCTTTTGTGGAAATACTTACATGTAATAATAGGTAGTACATAACATAAAATTATACCTGTAATAATCCACGAAGGGTTAGGCAGAGGTGTTTTATTTATGTATATTAATATATTGTATTTATTTTAAATCCCAGGTAATAGGGGGTGTGCCTATTGCCATTAACCGGTCACAAATCCAGAGTTTCAGACTACGTAGCTGCTACAGAGAAATTCCTGATGGAAAAACCCAATAACATTTTGCCAGATCTGGATTTCGAACCCATGACGCTAGCGTACACTAGCCACATGGATACTGTACATAAGGTACTGTAGCCTGAAATAACAGCTCTGCAATTATCTTCTGAACGCATATTTTGCGTAAAGAAGTCATCATCTGCCTAGCCTTTTCTCAACTACGTTGGGGTCGGCTTCCAGTCTGACCGGATGCAGCTGAATACCAATATTTTACACCGACCGACTGCCTATAACGACTGTCAAAGATCTACGAATGGCAGCTGAGACCATCGGCTTAACATGCTTTCCGAGGTACGGAGGAAACTCAGTATGTCATGGGTCGTTACCCATCCACGGACCCATCTAGGCAAGCGCGGCTTAACCTAAAGATCGACCCGAGCGGCTGTTATTATTTAGCCACGAGCTCCTCCGCGGTTTGCTTTCGCCAGGTTGAAGTAGAAGCAAAGATATAATGCCGCTAAACAGCCTAATATGAAAAATGGAACACAAATAAATGTTAATTTGTTCATAAAAGTAAATATTTGTTAAAATCATGGTTGTCTATGATTTGTAGATGTAAACAAAATTTAAATACTCAAAAAATATTTACGCCGTAAAGACGCGTAATCTCTTGGGCCGAGATTTAAAAAAAGCAAACACCGCCGACTATAGTCATTGAACCCATTTGTACTTGGTATAATCTGTGGAAATTTTTATTTCCGCACGTGAGCGGAAAAATATTAAAAATCCACGTGTTTGAAATACATTGCATGGTAGGGTGCGTCCACATCTGGCGAATGTGCAGCTCGCGAGCTGCCCGCGAGCTGCGCGCGTGCGGTTACCGCCTATATTTGGTGCGCCGCTCTAGTGCAACCCTAGCAAGGCTCGAGTGGGGCGCGCGTGTAGTGCGCGCGCTGCTCGTGCGCACATACGCGTGAACTTGAGCCTCAGTTATGACTTTGCTTGAATTTGTAAGGTGCATCGCGTCCGGCACGCGCGCACCTCCTGCGCCGCTCGAGTACGGCGGGTAGAACGCGCGCGAGCGGCGCGCGGACGGCGCAGGGGCTGCGTACGAACATAAAATGCACGCGCGCAGTTTGCAAACGGCTCGCGAGCTGCACATTCGCCAGATATGGACGCACCCTTAACCTAATCGTAGTGCGATAAGAACCAAAAATTTAATTAATTTTTAATTCAAAATTATGCAGGCACCTCCGCCGCATTGTTAATCTCTATTAATTCATTCTCCAGCTCCGACCTCTTGACATCTTTGCCGTTCATTCTCTGTTTAAACAGTTCCGCTTCAGCTACAACGTACTTTTTAATCTCTTTAAAGTCCAGATTCCCTCAAACACCTTTTGGGTGCTTTTTTCTTAAATCCTCACAGTAATTGTACCACCAGGGAAGGACTACGTAGTGGTCTTCAGGCCTAAGGATCAATTCGAGACAAAACTCTTGGTTGGTCAGCTGGTCGGTTCCAAAAATACTGCTATCCGGATAAACACTTCTATCCGGATATTTTTTGGGAAGCAAGATGCAATCGGTTACCGTTAGGTAAATAGAGGTGAAGAGACATAGTCGCTGGGGACAAGAAATATGGTTAGATATAGTACTCGTTGGTCTAGTGGTCGCAATCGCGACTGTGACCATGTGGTCCTGGGTTCGATTCCCAGGTCGGGCAAATTGTTATTGAGTTTTTCCATCAGGAATTTCTGAGTAGCAGCCACGGAGTCTATTTGTGCAAGGCTGCTGGCAATAGGCTCGCCCCCTATGTATTTTGAGTTGTCGTTTGGAATGGTCACTATGGATAGCGAGCATAGTCTTTGATTCTTTCAACCTGTGGGTGCAGGTTTATATGATGATGGTTTTGTACGGTATCTTCAGGAAAAGAGTTGGGTCAATGCTAGGCAGGTTGCCTGGCAGCACCAGCGGCAACCTAAAATAGTTAATTCAGTGGAAAATTAATTTGTTACACACTGGGTAGACTCACACATGTCGACCAGGTGCTTAAAACCCGCAAAATATGCCAAGTAAAATGTATATACTAACATAATTCTTGAGTTTTTCGTTACTAACCAACACTATGATTTTTGGCCGAAATAAACACCAAATAAATGAAATAAATTATTAAAATAAAACACGGACACATTTAATCTAAAAAGAAATAGAAGTAAAAAAAAAAATAAAGAAACATCTCATACGATCGCAGTCCACGGCTATATGAACATAGGCCGTCTTGAAAAGCCTACCTTACAGCCAAATACAGGTTAAAACAGACGTCATCATCATCTGCCTAGCCTTTTCCCAACTATGTTAGGGTCGGCTTCCAGTCTAACCGCATGCAGCTGAATACCCGTATTTTACATGGAGCGACTGACTATCTGACCTCCACAACCCAGTTAGTACTAGGTAATACGATATCCCTTGGTAAGACTGGTTATCAGAGTTTTTGAGCCACTGACTACCTGTAACGACTGTCAAAGATCTATAAATGACAGCGGGGACCAACGGCTTAACGTGCTTTCCGAGGCACGGAGGAAACTCGGTATGTAATGGGTGGGCAATACCAAACGTACCAATATTAATTTCGCTCTCATATCCCACATGGGATTTTTCTTGACAACAAATACGTTGTGCTCAAATACCAATACCGAAAACACTGATATATAATCACGTAATTAAATAATCATTCTTATGATCCGTTTATATTGTTAAACGTGATTAATGATCGGTTAAATTATAAATTAGCGCGTGCGCACGAAAATTATGTATTCAATTACTTACGTACAATAATCTATTAAATTACTTTACGTACGAACTACAATCATAATGAGTTTCTTGAAGACCCAGCTTCTAATTCCGGTCACGGTTACCATAGTTAACGCCTGGATTTGGCCGAACTAGTACGACTTTTTAGCCCTCCATCCATGTTTTGTCTGGTCTTGCTAGTAGTCCGAAGTGTTTGTCTTGGAGGAGGATTTTTGGAAAGTAAGAAAAAAAAAAAAGAAAAAAAAGAAACAAAAAAAAAAACATAAAGAAAACATACAGACAGAAAAAAAGAAAAAAAAAGTAGACAAAGAAAAGAAAAAAAGAGTAGAGTAGATAAAGTTAGTAAAAACATTAGCTTTTTTGCAAATGTCCAGTATTTCGTCGCGATTTTGCCGAATGGTAACTGTTGTGATTCTTCTTTATGTATTTATGTTTATGTGCAAATCGTTTAACTCTAAGCAAAGTAGTTGAAATAAAATCTTTAAAGCAAACACACGTCTTCTCAGAACAGTTTCTGTGCCAATCTAAAGTAAACCTTATCCCACTGATTACTTTAGCACTGTTTTGTGATATCTTCTGTCCACGGCTTCGCCGGCGTGGTAGTCAATAATTATCTCACGGGGAAAAAAAGTTTCCTATATTCTGAACACGGGGGCCTAAAATACCCGTTTTAGCTGAATCATGATTGGACAATGAATTATGAATTCCGTTAAAATTCGTAAATTGATTATAAAGTGACAATAACATTAACTGCGTCTGTCACCATTTTCGCACGGGTCGACCTTCAAGGTTAAGCCGTGCTTGACGAGGTTGGTCCGTGGGGGATAACCATCATTACATACCGAGACTCCTCTGTGCCTCGGAAAGCACGTTAAGCCGTTGGTCCTGGCTGTTATTTTTAGATCTTTGACAGTCGTTACAAGAAGTCAGAAGCCGAAATTCTGACATCCAGTCTTAGTAAGGGGGATCGGTGGAGATCAGATAGGCAATCACTTCATGGAAAATACAATTACTCAGCTGTATCCGGTTAGAATGGAAGCCGACCCCAACATAGTTTGGGAAAAGGCTAGGCAAATGATATGATTCTGCTAAATGGCCATTTTGGACTCCCACGTCTATCAGGATGCCAAACATCTAAATGCATTGAGCCGTAAGGGCTAAAAAAGGAAAGTTTATCTTGGTAATAATTTTTTTTTTTGCACATATATACCCCTACCACTGTTTGTCTCTGCTTCACCCAAAGGTTGACCGGTAGAAAATGTCTATGGCATTAAGTCCGCCTCTGTACTTTGTGCTTGAAGTGTTAAATAAATAAATAATTAAAAGGCAGACAGAATTACTTTAGCATTTTAGTATGGACCAGCTCCTGCCCATGACTGCGTCCGCGTCGATGAAATCCATGATTATCGGCAATAGTACAGTTTTCCATCAGTGACAGTTTTTTGAAATCGGATTAGCACTTTCAGGGATTATCTCCTACATCCAAACTAACAACTTTACCTCTTTATAATGCACAGTGACATAGTGAACAAGTGAAGTGTTACTTACATAGTTTTATGGGTCTATTTACTAACACAAATTGTATTTTATCATAATTATTTATGTTAGTCTGTAAGGTCAGTATCTATGGGCCAAAAATGCCTGAAAATAAATTAATGTTGTTGTAGTTGTGTTATATTAGTAGATATAGAAGTATAGATAGTATAGAATAAAATAAATTTCGTAAAAAGGTCAGTTGTACCTTCCTACCGCCTGCTACTAAGAAGAAGGCAATATGGTGCGTCAAAACGCCATATTTTGTTCACGGATATTGAATGTTTTTAATATAAATAGTACGTGCGTATCAGCGAAGATGGCAGCGAATCGCTGCGTTATTGCGACTACAGAGATTTCTGTGTTTTTACTCAGTGGGGCTTTTTTGTTTTCTCGCTGTTTTTTGTATGGGGAAGGTTGTAAATATTGTTACTTTTTTGCGTGTGATTACAGCTTATCTGTCTACCTACACACTAAACATACTTGGATTATTACGTGGATCCAAAAGTAGGTCGTCATTATTTTTATTTTTGAGTAAGTACATAACGTAAAATCACGCCTGTAATCCCCGAAGGGTTAGTCAGATGTATATGTAATAGTACCCACATTTCGTTCGTTATGTTTTAAGTTCCATGTAATAGGGGGTGAGCGTATTGCCATCAACCGGGCACAGATCCAGACTCCATACCTGTTACTGAGAAATTCCTAATGGAAACATCCAATAACACTGCCCGACCCAGGAATCGAACCCAGGACCTCATGCTCAGCAGTTGCGCTTGCGAGCACTCGACCAACAAGCCGTTTAGGTACGTAATGATTAAAATAGAGATAAAGTTCTAACATACAGTTCTAACATACAGTCAACTTCACGTCCATGATATTAATTTGACAGCGCCTATAGTTTTTGTTATAGAATTATTGCTCTGATGTGCGATATGCCGAACCAAAAACAAGTATTTAGGAAAACTCACTCTTTTGTGGGCCTTCAAACTGTCTTCTTCTTTCAGCGGTTCTTAGAAAATATTGCAATCAAGATCAATAGGTTCATTCTCCATTTCATACAAGGAAAATTTAATTTAATTATTTTAATTAATTAATTTAATTAAATTTCGTTGTTTAGATGTTTATATTTTCTTACTTTTAGTCTTATTTTTATCATTACTTTAGTTCTATTTGTAGTCTGTATATAATGTAAATAAATCTCGGAATTAATTTAAAAAAATATATATTCATATGGGAAAATTAAATTAAGTGGCAAAACTCGGCAGACGTGTTAGTATCAATATTATAGGGAACACGATAAAACATGCAATCAATTTTTTTTTTGACCTTGTTGGTGGGGTTCTTCAAAAAGGGCAGGTGTATGAATGTCGACGAGGTGAAAGGTGTATTAAGGATCTTAGCAGGTGACGTTCTTTAGTTTCTGACATTAACTCACACCTTTTTCTCGTGGGGGTCCACGAGAAAAAGGTGTGAGTTAATGTTCGTATGTATTCTCAGCGTCAATGACTGCTGGTAGGCTGTAATTACTTAGTTATGGATTGAGAAAATCTGTATTTTTATTTTACATTGACTCCCAAAAAATTGTGACCCGAAAGTCTGAAAACCAGCCTTACCAAGTCGTATCGTATTACCCAGTGCAGTACTAACTTGGTTGTGGGGGTCAGAGAGGCAGTCGCTCCATGAAAATACTGGTTTTCAGCTGCATCCGGTTCGACTGGAAGCCGATCCAAGATAATTGCGAAAAGGCTACGCACATGATGATGATGAGATATTGATTATTGACACCATCACGTCTTTGAAATTTTACTAGTTAATTAAAATAGACCCTGTATAAATAAAATTAGACAGGCTTATAACTTCAACTAAACTAATACATTAATTACATATCTATTCGCGCGTCACCATTAGACGAAAGGTCATACGTCAATAATTGATCAATCTGACAATTTGCGGCACCCCTCGGGGTTCCATCTCTAACTAGCTGACGATAGCGTCTTAATGTTACTTCTAATATTAACTATGTAACTACAACATATGCATACAATATTTCATTATTCTCAGTAGCTAGGCATAATAATGAAATGAAGGTAAAATACTAAACCCTAAGGCCACGAATGCACTGACATATTGACATGGTTGACATGCCGACACTTGAGATAGGTATCATTACCAGCAATTGATATCTTTTGATTGGTATAATGACTATGCGTACTGCTTAAGTTTTGGATCATCATACTGAACATAATGGATTACTTCTAGTACAGGAGACTAGAAGTCGCTTTTGTGATCATCAAATCAATTTATTCCTTAAGCTGTTGTAAAACTACATAGTATATAACAATAAACTGCCCTTCATTTTTGTTCAGTTCTTCAAAAAAATAATAAAAAATAACTCGACATTATTAAAACTATATTAACAGTTTGTTTTTTGTGAGCACTTCCCCCATGTTAAAAGTCCTGTCCTGTTTTAAAACACTTCTATTTAAAAGGTAAGGAAAAATGTTTAATAAAAACGTCTTTGTTCTATTTTGTCCTGCTGCCTTCAAATAGACATAAGTGATAAAATCCAGGAAGTGGGTAACCCAGATACTTACAAATTTGCTTTAATTTTTACAAGTGCCCTTTAAAACTCCGTTATTACAAAGAGATAGTTGTCTTACTACAAATAACAATACAAATAAATGTAGTTTTCACCTATGACTTTTAACGAGAACCTGACATAAGAATACATAAAAAGATTCCAACAAAGCCGAGACTAGACCTCTCACTACAATAATTCCTTAACCTCTTACATTTACAGCCTACTTGTAAAAGTGGGAAGGTGGGGCGTAAGAAATGAAGACTCAGAAGGTTCAATTTTGATTAAACATTCAAGGTGTATTTTCTTGATACAAGCAGTGTATACAAAAGGCATTGTCATCGGAAAAAGAAATTTTATAGCACACTCAAGTGTGGCCTCAAACAAAAGTGCTCATTCTTCCTTTTCTCATTTTTATAATTCCGTGGTACGGCAATTTGGCACGATTAGGGAAAGACCGTTGGCTTTACGTGTTTTCTGATATGAAGCACATGAGAAATTACTAGAACCCTTTTAAAAACTATTACTATATTCTTGAAGACTCTTTGGTAGTGAATCCCTACAGATGTAGAACGGGTTTCTTGGCGGATGTTCAAAATCGCAATCTTGTTTTTTTCAATCAATTTATCAAATGTTTACCAACAACGCCCCTCCTCAACCTTATAGCATGGTTGACTCAGGTCAAACCAATTCTTATTTCTTTTTGCGTATCAGCAGATGCAAGTGGACCTTCTGTTTCTATGTCTTCTCCCTACGAAGCCCTACTTATAATGCGGCGTACAAAAGGCTCAGCGGCGTATTATTTGTCTTTGTTTATAGTAATGCACCCATTATTGTGATGAGAAATATGCATTGATTCAACGTAGTGTTCTGACAATTGTTTACATTAACATTAAAATTATTTGAAAGTACAGTGCTACAGGGGTCTTTCAGCATTCGAATGAGGCTGATGAAGGGACGCTGTTGGTAAGATTTTGGCCGTAATATCGTTGGAATTGAGCTAAACTTTTAAAAGTTAATTTTAAAGAAAAATGGAAGACGATAAAATCAACCCTTTTAAATGCACATGGATAAAAGGGTCCGATCACTGAACCGTAGTCGTGAAGGTAGCAAAGCACTGGTGGTCATAGAGTTATTATGATTGTTAGGAAGTACTTAAAAACGAGTAATAACAGTAAGTAAAGGAGATTACTGGGCAGCAAAATATGAGCGTGAATAGTCGTGTTCTCCTACTGAAAAAAGATGGTCTAGAGTCCAGAGACGACATTACTTATAAAATTCGAGGCACCGAACATAGAACATCATATATAATACTGCACCGAAGATGGTGCGTTGAGCGCATTACTTCTGTCACGGACCGTCACTCAAAGCATTCATGTCTTATACTTTATTTTTCTGACACATACACATCTCACACAGCTAGTTTAATATTATTTAAAAATAGGGACATGATTTTAACCATATAAAAATGGACCCGGGAACGCCATCATGGGAGAATAAACTAATGGATAGTAAAAGAGTACGGGTAAGGGTAAGGGTACGGGTAAGGGTAAGAGTACGGGTAAGGGTAAGGGTAAGGGTACGGGTAAGGGTAAGGGTAGGCAGCAGGCATTATTGCGGGGTGCAGCCGGTGCAGGCAGTGCGATAGTGATTGTACAAACAGTCTGTAATAGGAGTATTGTCAACAGAACTTTGCCAATGAGCAGCATTTCTGAAAAAAAATACATCAGTTCAATCTCAAAGCACTAATTTTAAAAAGATCAGGTACTTTACACACACTTTGAATAAAAAACAAGAAGACATAATCAGTGTCAAAGGACTGTAGTCGACCATTTCAAAACTGTAGAAAAATGGGCAAGAAACTCCATGGACACTCTTTCGAATCAAAATTATTGTTAGAAAACTTTAGTTTTTGGTATGATGCTTAGTTTGTGACGATGTAACCCGTACAAGCCTTAACTTCTAATGTTGCAGTACAGTGAACCTTATTCTCGTTGATATAAGGTTTATGGCAGAGGTCAAATAACTGTGTGAAAGTACTTTATGGTAGTGCACTCCAGCCCCCGTAGCATGACCACCGTAGACAAGGATTTCTTTGACGGAAGAATCGACAAAATGACAGATAGTGCAAAGCAGAAATGCAGAAGCTAAAACAAGAAAAAAGCGAGGCCCGTTTTATTCTTGCCTGCATCTTTTTCATGTCAACAACAAAGGTAGATAGAGAGAGAGGAAGGCCAAAGAAAAGATGGATGGATTGTGTGAGGAATGAATGAAAGAGAACGGAGTAAATGATGCCGTGACGTCTGACATGGGAGAACGGGAGAAGAAAAGGTATTGCGCTAACCCCAAGTAGAAAGGCACAAGAGGAGGAAGATGATGATGAACAAATGTGTGAAATACAGTCGCCAGCACATAAAGCTACCCGAAACTATCAAATTATCCCAATCAACCTTGAACCTAATGATTTAGCGATAAAGTTGAAAATCTTTTAAAGAAATTTGACAGATTGTAGTAGCTTGATGTGCTGGCGTCTGTACTTACTTCGCAGGTGTGAATCATTAGAAATATTGTATCAATAATAATAGTAATTAATACCTTCTGTTAATGGAAGCTTCAAGTAACTAGGATGAGGTGCATACTGCAGAAGACCAACTGCTTTGTAACAGTATCTGGAGACAGAGAAATCAAACAAATAAAACTTACTTTTTTCAAATCTATCTGAATTTCAAATAATTTCAGTATCGGTTCATCTTTGTTCAGTCTTTGGCATAGTTCAAAACCAACACTAAAATGAGGGTACCACAAGGCATAATTTTTATTGACCTAAAACGGTCAAAATCTCGTAATTATAATTGGCAATTAATATTGAAGTTCCGCGCGTTCCATTAAACCGCAATAAAAAAATTAATGGCGAAATAATTAATGGCTTTCAGAGGTAAATTATCGTTAGTAACATAGACACTTTTCAGAAAAAAGAAACGGTATGGGTACAAAAGGCTCATGTATTGTCTTTGTTAAAAGTAATGCACCCAATTGT
Organism: Noctua comes; assembly: GCA_963082995.1. Classification (NCBI taxonomy): domain Eukaryota; kingdom Metazoa; phylum Arthropoda; class Insecta; order Lepidoptera; family Noctuidae; genus Noctua; species Noctua comes. Next base: position 16,822,419 of record OY720270.1, read on the forward strand.
AGTGATGATGGCAGAAAATTATATGCATTGGTCCTTCCCATTAAAATGAAGAGGCGCTGTCGGTAAGACTTTGACCTTAATATCGTTGTAACTTAATTTATCTTTTAAAGGTTTATTTAAAGAAAAATGGAAGAAAATAAAATGAAGCCAGTAAAATGCGCATGGGTAAAATGGTCCGATCACTGGTCCGCAGTCGCAAAGGTAGCAAAACACTTGCTGACAGTGTTATTATGATTGGTAGGAAGTGCATCTGAAATGAAAACAGAAAACAATACAAAACACTCACAGAAAACAGTAAACATGGTAAATATCCCTTTAGTATTAATAGTAATGTTAGTGACCATGATAGTTTTAAATTTTATATTGCATCTGAAATATTTCGTACTTTTACGAACAAAGGAGATCTTCTTCTTCTGGCCTTATTCCATCCTTATTTGGGGTCGGCTCTCCTAATCATTTTTCTCCAAAGATGTCTTTTCTTGTGCAATGTAGATCTGTGGAGGCAAAATGCATTAAAGCGGTCTGTGGTACTGTGAAAAAACGGTAACGTCCACTAACACGCTTGTATACAAAATGTAAAAGGACCCTTCACGAAGCCGTCAACCTAGCATTCTATACATCGAATTAAGTAACTCTACGCAAGAATTATTCCTGGGAAAATACTTTTTTTTTGGAGTGAAAAATGACGTTTTACGATAGGATTCTATGTAACGCACTCAAAACATTGTGCTGATGGATGCATTGAGTAGTACGGGGATCACGGCGGTATTTAAAGTAAAGTAACATTACAAAATTGTATTTAAAAAAAAACTTGTGAAAAAGTTGGAACTTTGTCCCCTAACATCTCCATAACTAGACGGATCCCACGTATATTCCAAAACAAAAAAAATGCAATGATGCTGAATGAACAAGTGCATTTTGGCTTCTTTAAGGGTTTTACACCCATTATGTGGTAAGTGTTGACAATTTCGCCTCGAGCAGTGACCGCCACGGCGTCTCCGTGCTCTGTGGAGAAACGTAACAGTCGTATGACAGCTGTCATTTTTGACCTTAAAAAGGTAATCTAGGCAGACTCGATGCAGAAGACGAAGGATAAGGTATTGTGGCGCAGTTAGGAGGCATAATGTCCAGTAGTGGACTGTGACAGGCTGAGTTGATTGGTCGATTGTCATTTTAGTGATAATAGAGCTGTGAAACATCCAAAATATCTTCAGTGTACCTAACGTGTTTGCCCGCCTTTGCGAATACTGTTTGACTTAGAAAGTTTTGATTTAAGTTTTGGATGGGCCGACGGCATTCATGATTGATCGCTATTATATTATAGCTAAATCTTCTCATCGATTTAATTCGACGCCTACTGCTCAGTTCCTGTTGATATTATTGTGTATGATAATCCACTACTGTACATAGATCTCGGCCATACATTGTTCATAAATGAACTCACTCCTGTTTCACATGGGGTAGGCAGACACCATAGAACGCTACCCGCTACGATTCTTTCCTCTCGTCCACGTTCGGCCATGTATTATTACAATTTCTGCGCCTTGAGTTTAGACTAATTTTAAAAGCTTTTAAATTAGGATTTTGGGTATTATACACTCAATTTAATGTACTAGGTATTATGTTAAACGAGGAGCATACTTTGGGTACTAAATTTCTCATGAAAATAAACTACTTTTAGTATTGAACGAACTATCGCTAGCTGCTCCATACATTTATGTTCGTATGCTCGACAAATTATAGAGGGCAGCTAGATAAAATTTTTTCATTATCATCAATACCTACTACCCTTTTTTTTAGGGTGGGAAATCATCGGAAGGGAGTGTCAGACTTGTGCTGACTAAAACCCATCCATGTTCCTTCTTTGTCCTTTGTGTTCCAGGGCTACGGTATCTCTTTCGAACAGTCCCGCAGTCCCTTAAACTGTGTTCCTTGTTTACCCTTACAATATGTAACTAAATACTTAAACAAAATAAAATACAGGATTTTATTTTGTTTAAGTATGTAGGTAGTTACATATCTGCCTAGTAACCAACCTAGGTACTATAAGGTTTAATAACTTAGAACCATCCTTAAATTAGGCAGGCTGCTTATAACTGCAATCGGATTCTCAAAGGATTTTGAATTAAGAGTAATATAGCAACAGAATTTTTTTTTTGAAGTAGAATATGGCCTCCACGTCTACATTCTACAGTATTAATACAAAAAATACCTACGAAACCTATATACTAATTACAGCTGTAATTATTTATATTTTATTAAGGCTACCTGTAACTATTATAAGAATCAACGTAAACTACGTAATACTGACTTATCGCTTATTCATATCTTTTATTAATCACTATAAAAATCTTACGTAAATCGTATATAGGGTTCTGAAGTAGCTCAATATTTACCACTTTTCATTTAACGAAACACTGTTTTAGGCTATCAACACATAATAACTGATTTATCCTGCTTAACATACTTTTCTTGCAAATTTCCAGCTGCAGTCTCTTCAAAATTATTTTACCGCTAGCTAACCTGACGTTCGTGAAAAAAAAATGGGTGACATTACAAATATGAATGGGAATCATATAAACTTAAGGTTTCAAAAAGATAGTTAGCTAAAGGTAAAAAAAATAACTGAAAAGACTGTAGCTTGTGAGTGTGACTTCGAAAATTATTTAATTTGACATTAAATGCTGTTTTAACGTTGTCCTTTGCCTGCGTGGAGTTGACGCAGAAAAAGATCTTTTTTTTTCTCGGCAATTTACGCTCTTGTTCTGCTTATTCAAATCAGAAAAAACATAACGATGTGATCATCAATTATAAGTAAGTAAGTTACGAATAACCTAGGAGCAGCTGAAACAAACGTCAGTTGTAACAAAACAATGTAGATAAGCTGGCCTTGAAACAAAGCATATTGTACAAGGTATCGGCTATTCAAGGGACACCTGCAGTCTTTTGCAGGTAGAATTGTTGTAGAACAACAACAACAACTCAACCGACTAAGTCAAGTACTTACATTCATGATACAATTTATTTATGTATCATGATTGTAAGTCGTACTTAAACATGTGCATAAATCATACTTCACCATTCGAAACAATCGGTTCGTGTATTCTCAGCCTAAGTATGCGCATAAGCCTATCCATAATGTCTCTAGCATGCTGATAAAATTTTAATATCTCTTTCATCGATTCCGCTCTTGCGAGTTATTTCGTATGACAATATTTATTTACATAAAAACGCGTTAAAATGTAACATCACATTTTAATTAAAGTTTCAATATGAAACTTAGTAACAACTTAGTCATAATTGTGTATAAATAAAGCTTATACAACATTAGTTTTAGTATATGCGAAACCTGAAACACGTGTCTAGTATTTTTGTATAAAGAATCTATGTACAAAATTTCAAAACTGTTTCATGAAAAATAACAGTTATACACTTGTTCTGTTACCTGGCTGTGCGCACAAAAACATGGTCACTAAGCGGCGCGCCCGCGCGCTCGCCTCCAGCTTCGTCTTGAGCCCATCGATAATAATAATTTGGCAGTAGGTACCTAAATGATTGCGATATCCAACTTGTAGCATTTTAAAATATTTTTGGGACAAAATATAACATGGTTTAAAATTATTGGAATCTATTCAGTTACTTATTCTGAACAAACCATTCAGGTTTCGCATATACTAAAAATAATGTTGTAGGTATAATAAGACAAAGGGCTGAATTATACATATAAAAACGAAATGTAAGTATAAACAAGATTGTTTAATAAGACACATTAGATAGACGTCAAAATTCTCCTCAACATCGGAGGAGATTTTGAGATTATCAGGAATTTTATGAAAATCATTTTAATAATAAAAGTTTGAAAAAATAAAAATAATTTAAAACTACATGATGTTAACCTAATAAAAATGCCCCCGGGAATACCATGCGATAATAAGGTACTGGGTAGTAAAAGGCCGGATAGTAAACGGGAAAAAAAATGATTTTCTTGGGTTTGTTCTCGCAGTCATCATTGCGGGGCGGCGGCAGTGCCATCGTGATTGTACAAACTAACTGCAATATGAGTATTGTCAGCAAAACTTTGTCTGTGAACAGCATTTCTGAAAAAAAAAAGAAGATCTTTCCGTCAACTTCGTGTTGTGACGTTTCACATCATCATCAGTCTACCGCAGTCCACATTTGGACATAAACCTCTGCAACCTCACACGACTCAGCTTGATTCTCAGCAACTCCCTTCCAGCTGCTATCAGCCATCCTGTGGACATCTTCGGTCTACCTAACCTGAGGGCGTCCCACTTAGGGCATGCGGAACCAGTTTCAGAAACCCGATGGGTTTTACTATTAGACCGAAACCGGGTTCCGCATGCTTCAGTGTGGGACCAGGGCATGTGGAACCCGGCCGTACACTTGTAGATGATTTCTTAGTTTGCGACAATAGCCTGCTAGTGTAAAGCAGTGCCCTCTAGGACCTATGCACAGTGCAGGCAAGAAACGTAGCGACTTTTCTTATACACCGTGACTTTTTAGTCGTCTTACAACGGCAGCCCACTTCATGTATCCAATGACTACTAAACATTCTTAAAAAAAATGGTATTCATGAGATTTTAATAGTTTAAAAATAATATTATTATTCAGTATTATGACGCATGACGTAGATAAAACACCCTGTTGCGAGCGATGATCTACTGGAGTCGAGCGCTGGGGAGGTATATTCTCCCGTTTGACACGTAAACATTAACAGGAAGTTTTATAATTTTATTCTAATGTATTATTTATTTTTCTTTGTTCCTATTATGGAAGGTAAAAAAAAAATCGCGCCTGGAGCTATTTTATGTCAGGTACATTGAGTGGACCACTTTTGTAAGACGACTAAAAAGTCACGGTGTATACATACATACTCGCCTTCAATCAATAGAAGCGTCAGTGAACCAGCTGTTATAGGATGTGTGCATTTTGAAGTAGACCAACTGGTTACTATAGGCCATAAAATGGGCCATAAAGTATCTGAAAGTAAGAAAAAAACAAAATAATACTTACTTTAGAAAGAAACCTATCTGAATTTCTAGTAATTTCAGGTTTTGTTCATCTTTGTACGATCTACGACGTTATTCAAATCCGCCACTAAAATGAGGGTCATAATGTTTAGTGTCCAGAATCTCGTAATTATAATTGGCAATTATTATTGAATTTCCGCGCGTTCCTTTAAACCGCAATAAACAAATTAATGGCAAAGTACTTAATGGCTCTCAACGGTAAATTATATCGACAGTACCTACCTACTATAGTCCTTTTCAGTAAAAAATCGGTTTAACTTCAGTTCACACGGACAAAGGACAAGGTGCACACAGCCTTTGCTGTCAAATAAAAATGTCACACCAGTTGTTCGTGTACAGTCACAGATTAATAAATTAAACAGTATAGTTATGATTAAATAATAAAACAAAAGCAGAAATAACAAAAGAATGGTAGATAATAATGTGATGATGTCCTTGCGTTTTTTCAAGGGCCTATAAATACGTTTACAACTCTCGGATGTTGTAAAATGTCTACAACTTTATCGATAACGATAAATGTATGAAGCCTTTGCGCAATTCAGTTGAATGAACATTACGCAGATATTTGAATATTTCGTTTCATTTGATTTAAAGATTGAAAATGTAAGTAGAAATACTTAATATATGTATTTTTCAGTTTACCAACCAAAGAATTTCTTTATTTTCTTACATTTCTGTACATGTACTAGCCCTTATCCCGTGGGGACAGGAAGAAACAACAGAAAGCCACCATTACAATTCCTTTATTATACTCCTTTTACTTTGTCCAGGTTCATATATCTGAGCAAACACGCACGCCGCGCCGGTTGAAAGTACTGCACACCTGACCTTTCTAAAAATCATCACCAATGAGGTCAGTGTATGTCCTCCTAGGGTGTCGCCCTGGCATTTCCTTTCCTTAAATTATTCTTCATGTCTATCAAAACGTAATTCGGTTGTAGATCTATCTAGAGCATTGGTTCCCAACCTATCGTCCGCGGACCACCGGTGGTCCGCAGGAGTTTAAAATATGGTCCGCGAAGGGTAACAAATTTTATTCGTTCTTTTTAACTTGCACAGAAGATGCAAGCTCAACCTTATTAATTCAAAACCTATCAGAGGCGGGGCGCTTACATCTTCGAGCGTGCTTCGCTCGCTCTTGCAAGATTATTCATAAGCATTTCTGATAATCGAATACCTTATTCTTATTTTTGTACCAATGATTGTTTTTTTGTATTGAAGTTTTCGAGCTCACAAGAGCGATCGCTCTTCACTATCTTAATTCTCAAGGTTTCCATCTCATTTTCTTTTTTTGCATTGTATGAGCTAAAGATTCACCCCCTGGATATAATCCTGTTGGTGTCCATGTTTATCTAAGACCCTATGATCTCTGCTAACAAAAAAGACATCAAAGTGGGCCCTGGTCCAAGAAAGGTTGGGAACCACTGATCTAGAGAAAAAGAATGAGTACAGCCATTTTTTTTTTTTTTTTTTAACTTTCTATAATCATCAAATGAGTCCTCGCACTCAGGGCAGAGCGGGAGGGACTGTCAGACTTGTACTGACTAAAATCCACGGTGTCCTTCAGTAGCCCTTTATGTTCCAGGGTCACGGTAATTCTATGAGTCCCGCGACCCGCAGGCTTTGGCCCTCTAGAGGGGGGGGCCCCGTCATTATGCTGACACTCTTTGAGGCGCGCGTGGAACACAACGCGCCGATGAGTACAGTCCTTCGACACTTTTAACCTCTTTTTTATGTACTAAATAGGCTTGCGTTTGACCGCAACTTGCCTGATGTGAACCGATGATGCGGCCAAGCGTGGAGCACGCCTGTCTAGAAGAAACCGATTCACTAGAACTTTGAATAGATCCAGATTATAATGATCAGGGAAGAGAGAAGCCGGCAGTGTATTCCAGACTGGCATAAACCTTATGTCAACTATTATAAAGTTCACTGTACTGCAAAATCAGAGGTAACAGGAAAATGAGAGGACAGTACTCCGCCATGAGGAAAAGAGAGGTATCTAACATTTTTTTTTGCAAAATATAAAAATACTGGTAGATGCCATTTTTATTACTGATTTCGAATATTATGTATGTAACTCAATTTTGAAAAAAAATTTAGATACGTCTTTTGTCCTTATGGCGGCAGAGTAAGTGTCAACTCAATTAGGTAATTCCATTATACTCGATTTTATTCAAATCACAACAGGTCGTATATTTTCTCATACGACACAACAACGTTTAATAAATTAAATGTCAAGTAAAAACCCAACGAACTCAGAATATTAATGTCTTAGGATTTGTTGACCCCAGTTGGGTCAATAAATTCTTGATTCTAATAAATGGGCTTGTTGCTGAAGTGGCGTCTTGTAGTAACATTTTGGTTAAAAATATATAATACACAACTGTAACTAGGCATTTATTTATACGGTGATGGATGTCATTAGCCGATGAAAAACGGCGCGATTGGCGCAGTGGCTGAGCGATTGTCTGTTGCGCTGCAAATCGCGGCTTCGATTCCGCAAGGAAAAAATATTTGTATGGCCTACAGGTAATTGTACCGGGTTTGGCTGTTTGTGTATGTGAGTTTAAATGTTTGTAAACGCACCCACGATACAGGAGAAATTCCTAGTGTGGGGCAACACTTAAAAAACAAAAGAACCACAATTTTTTAACAGCTTTTCTTTATCATAACATAACATAACATCAAGCCTGTAATCCCAGAAGGATTAGGCAGAAGTGTACCTAAATAGTTCATTCACATTTCGCCAGTTATGTTTAAGTCCCATGTAATAGGGGGCGAGCCTATTGCCATCAACCGGACACAAATCCAGACTCAGTGACTGCTACGGAGAAATTCCTGATTGATAAACCCAATAACACTTCGCCCGACCTGGGAATCGAACCCGGAGGACCTCATGCTCAGCAGCCGCGCTTCCGATCACTAGACCAAAGAGGCAGTCAAAAGGTAAAGATACTTGGTTTGATACGCATTACTTTCTCTTGTGTAAAAATAAACTATCCAATAATATCTTCAAAACAAACAAATACGACATCGCTTGCTTCCGCAAAATTAACTAATGTATGCAGACCAGAAAATTGCTCACGATCTCAATAAAAAATCGCTCGGATCAGAAGGCTGTATAGCGGGAGGTCTGTACCCGATGAAAAAATGACAGATCATTGTACGCACACCGCGCATGCTCCGCGCGCGTCTTCCCGCGCTTTTTGAGCGCGAGATTTGAAACAGAATATTTACGAAATTGAGATAGAAAAAAATCAAGCATTTTGTCTATTTCAGTTTAATAATTTGGTATTTCAGTAAAATAATATTTTTTATCTGATGACATAAGAAAAAAGATAAATACTTTTAAGTTATGTCAAAAACACTAAATAAATAAATTAAGTTCACTTTTCAATGACGTAGGGACAGTGATGTGATCTGATTTTAGTGCGGTACTGACATAAAAAAAATAACAAAAATGCTGTGGCTAGCATATTCAAAATCGGACAAAAATAGAAAATACACTTGTGTTAAAAGAATGGTGACATGTTTTATCAGTGCGTGTCGAAAATTAACTAGTTTTGAGAGCGTTTATGCGGGTCTTTTAGTGTTGTTAGTGCCATCAGTATTGAGTCAAACAGGTGAGCTATAATGATTACCGAAGTATTTGTAAAAAAGGTGTATTTACGAGACATTGATTTGCAATCTGTTACTTGTTACTGTTATTCATAACATATTTTAATAGGACCCCTCAGCGTAGACATTTTTCCGCAGGTAAAAAAAAAACCGGCCAAGTGCGAGTCGGACCCGCGCATGTAGGGCGCCGTACTATTGTAGTAGGGGGGGCCTTGTAATTTATTTTTTATTTTTTGTTCTTATAGCGTCAACAGAAATACACATTCTGTGAAAATTTCAACTGGCTACCTATTACGGATCATGAGACCCACTGAGAGATAGACGGACGGACAGCGGAGGCTTAGTAATATGGTCCAGTTGGGACCCTTCGAGCACGGAAAAAACAGATAATCCATACATTTTGGCCGTGTTAGTATTACACTTTTGTATGAAACGGCATCTTTTTTAAAAAGATCTACATGCGGACGGACGAAAGGAAAACTATTTCCCTGGAGTGTCATGATAAAAACCAAAATTGTTTTGTTGAAAACAATAATTAAGAATAGTCAACGTGCAACAATTGAACATAAAACAAAAGAAAAAAATCGTTTGTCTGCAAAGTCGGTTTACTGACGATAGTTGAACGTGACAACGTCATAAGAAAATACTGATGGAATGGTTGCATTTTTCAAAAAATGAATGTGCGTTGAGCAATTGTTTTATGGAACGCCTCAGAGCGAGGTAACGCCTCATTTTTTCGTGCGTGCAGCCGGCTCCATCGAATTATAAGACGTTGTCACGTCAAAAACCTAGAACACCTAATTATTGCGAAATCATCATCCTAAAGATATAAGCACACAAAAATTAAGTGAGAGGCGTTTATTGACCTTGCATACAAAGAAATATCTACTAAAGACATCTAGATCTATAAGGTTAGAATAATTTCCAAATAATAGCCAGCATTGTTCTGATCTTGGGCAGAATATGCAGCATTCACTTGCCTTGTACGTTCCAGACAATGACCCTTGTTACCTAGGAATAGTTAGGTAGGTACCAAATTAGGTCCTTCAAGTAACACTAAAGGGCTGAGACAACATATCGTTCATTTGTATACAAGATGGAAGAATATTTATAAAAGAAATATTTCGTTGGTTATTAATAAATAACAAATAACAGCTTTTTGTAGAAAACTGCAACACCTACACGGTGATAAAGTATGGAACAAAAGACTTAACAAAAATTACCCATGATAAATTTCTATGATAATTTCTATTTGATTTTTTTTCTTTTGTTTTAGCTTCGGTTTCCGTTCCACCCAGTAGATAATCTGCCTCAGTAGTATGACCACCGTAGACAAGGATTTCTTTGACGGAAAAATCGACATAATTACAGATAGTGCAAAGAAATCTGTCATTGTGTCGACACAATCTGTCATTTTATCGTTTCTTCTGTCAAAGAAATCCTTGTCTATGGTGGTCATGCTACGCGTGCTGGACCTTTGTTTTAATTTTAAAACATGACACCGGCAAATCCAGCAATTAAAATATTTGCATGTAGCCAATCAATCGATAATTGTTCAAAATCCTTCCCATCGGTTTGCATGTTATCGTCCCCTTCGAATTCAAAATGCCTAAATTATTCCATTTTCAAAGATGTGGTCAGCCATGTTGACCGCCCGACCGTGGACCATTTAAAACCCTTGAACGTCAAGTCCAATTTACGTTAACACACTCCTTTTTTGGAATTCGTAATTTAGTATGGGAAGCTATTCAACTTATACATACATAATGTTGGGGCCATTAATTGAATTTTTAATCCTTTTTGTACAAATAAGCGTTTTTCCCGCAACTCTCAGTTGTAGAAATTAAAAGAGGCCTGGTTGTCACAGTGTAGTAATACCCAAAATATTATGGAAAAAAATTGGGTTAGTAAAATTCTCAGTACCACGCCGATTAGATCCAAACCCAGTTCATGGCAATAAGCTAGCCCCCAAATACATTAGACTTATATGGCGAAATGCCAGCTACTGATGCAGATCTCTGTATAACCCTTCGGTGCTTGCAGGCTTGATGTTATGTTATAACAATGCGTAGTAACGCAACAGTAGTAACCGTGAAACCCAAACTACAGCACTATTACATAAAAATGATGTCAATTGTCAAGTAGTGTAGTGAACTTTTCCGCGAGCTCGAGCAGTGTCGCAGGAACGCAACGGAACGACGATTCCGATAATCGATTCTGCCATTAACTCGATTACACAATGCATTTCCGACGCGATTGTTCGTAACAGACGTCGTACTACACCGATTGACTTATTTAATAAGTCGTAATAGATCTCTGTTCATTTGAATCGTAGCTTTAGTAAATTGTTGAAGTAAAATGGATCTTAGTTTATTTAGGTTATAGAACTCTTCAGTAAATAAAGAAAATATTCCTGTCATCATCGCTATATATTGAAAACATGTATGTATTAGGCACAAAACAAGGCGCAATTTTTGTCTGCTCATTATACGTTGGACTTTGCTCTTACGACTCAGCACATTCGTAACGTCATCAAACCTGCAGAATAACATTCAGCTGATCAGACCGACAGATTAAAAGTGTCCTTAAGGGGGAAGAGCCAAACTGGCAAAATTCTTGTTTTTTACGTTTTTTGCAATTTGTAGGTGTGTCAGATTGTATGTTGATTAAAGTATAATTTGCGACTTTTTTCATGAAATAGTCATTCAATGGGATTAAATGAACTGAAGAGGCTTGTATTGTTGATTTTAATTATTACAATTCTGTAGATACATTGTATAGGTACGTGTGACGGTCGCCAATCATATTCTGTTCAACATACAGCCTGAAATCATTTGAAAACTGACAAAGGTTTAAAAAACTTGAATATACGTAACCGTAGTAACCACGTAGGAATACAAACAAACTTCTCACAATTTAGTTCAGTCTACGATCACATGTAGTCCCTTTTGTTAGCCTCAAGGCAATAGGCCTACGGTACCATAAATTAGACAATTACAATGCAAGACAGTAAAATTGTCTATGTGACGACTGTCACGGCATTCACTGCACTTCCTCTTTGGGTCACACCAGGAAATATGCCATAAAGCCGTACATGGTTATTGTACAAAGAACATTCAATCTTATTAAAAAAAAACACGGATAACAGATAGTTGTCTTATGGTCATGTAAACTACATAAGGATGTTCGAGGATAAAAATATCAAATTAAATTGAAAAGAAAACCCTTGAATGAAATCAAATCATTTATTTCTTTGCAAACATGGGTAATTTGTACATTGCTATTACACTTCTTACTACAATTATAAATGCGAAAGTTTGGATGGATGCATATTTGTTACTCAATCAAGCCAGAACCGCTGAACGGATCTCGATGACATTTAGCACACATATAGTTTGTAACCTGAATTAAGACATAGGGTCCTTTTAATCCCGGTAATACGGATCGTATTCGGATCGGATCGTGGGACATTTACCAAACACCGCGCAGGCGAAGCCGCGTGCATTAGCTGGTTTTTTTATAAAGTCTTTCTATAATCTACCGTCACCTGCGCTTGTCCTATTCGACTTATGGCCCGTGCAATACGTTTTCTTCCTCCATTTTCCCCCGTCAGACATCATTTACTCCTTTCTCTTTCATATCATTCCTCACACAATCCATCCATCTTTTCTTTGGCCTTCTTCTCCCTCTCCATCCATCAAAATTCATATCCATCACTCTTTTAGTCAAATGCGTTTCATCCCTCCGCATTACATGTCCATACCATGTTAATAATATTCAATTCGAACAAAATAAATACATACAAGAAGAAGTTTCTTGAATGTTATGTGCGGTTGGCTTGGTACCTATTTCTGCCAATAATTATTCAAAAATTGCTTTAAGTACCTGTGAATGTTTTTAAATACCTGTTTTTTTTAATATTAGAAATAAACACTCAGTGCTCTTCCTCCTCTCTCCCATAATTATTCTATGCTGTGCCCGACAGGGTCCAAAATTGTGTCGTTATTACAACCCACCAGCTAATGTAAACTTATAAATGTACATTTTGGAACGCAATAAAGATATTGAGTATTGAGTGAGTATTGAATTTATTCAAACTTTTTGTTATGTAATTTTGGTATCAAGTGTCACTATTTTGTTAAAGTGATTATCACAAGACTTATCGTGACTTATCGCTTATCGCGAAAACACGCGCTGAGTCTACCTTAAAAGCTTTCCAATATTCAAAACTAAATTAATTTTCGTAACACCAATAGAGGAACTGTATATTAAAGAACAGAATCTTATCCTTTGTAGATCAGATTGCTAAGCTATATTACTTCTAGTTATCTCTTTCTGCGACGAAGTTTACTGATTACTTGGATATTTATCTTGAACGGTTCATTACACTTACAAATTCTTAAGAAATATCAACAGACTTAAATTAATAGTTTGTAAATTAAATTAATAAATAAAAGACTAATATAAAATACAGTCAACGAATTACAGACGCACTTAGTGCTTTAGCGATAAAGTTTTGACAGATTGTAGAAGCTTGATGAGCTGGCTTCTGTACGTACCTACGTACTTATAACTTGTAAGTTGCTTGTTCAATTTCAGCAAAGCTTTCGTGTGCTCATTTCAACAAATTAAGTAAACACCTAGCGAAAGTGTAATAGCGAAATTATTAAAATTAAATTTAAAAAAAAAAAATGTTTATTTCAGACTACGTAATGTCCATATTTTGTTAGTAACAAATTAATTATCTTATGACTAAGTTAGTAGCATTACGGATTTAAAAAATTAAAAATAACTTGACTAAGAAAAAAATAACTTGAAATAGATAACATTAAAATAATCCAAATAAATAATAAATTAAATTGAATTGGAACTGGAATTGTCAAGTTATATTGAAACTAAATACAAAATAAAAATTAACAAATAGACCAAAAATAATAATAATAATAATCGGATTACATTGACCCTGCTCCCGATACCGGCGGACCACTATTTTTTATATTTTTAAATGTTTTTTATATTGTTTTATATTACAATATTTAAAAATGTATTTAATATGTGTAAAAATAAATAAAGGAAATAATCGGATTACATTCATCATCAGACATGTAGCCTGATGAGCCTTCCCACCACTGGCGATACTGGTCCATCCAAATTATATTAATATTATGAAGAACTAGCTGTTGCCCGCGACCTTCGATCGCGTGAAATCATTATAAAAAATATTATTTCTCTTTTTGAATCGTATTTTGTTACCAATATCACGGGTTTTAGTTTATTTGCACGGATCCTAGGTCAAAGTAATGATTTAATAGTATCACTATTATCTACTTCTCACACTTGACATAACATTAATGGTAAAACCCAATCTCGTTTTGCCCGACCTGGGAATCGAATCTAGGACCTCTTACTCAACAGTGGCGCTCGCGACTAATAGTCCAACGACGCAGTTACGAAGCACTTCCCACACTTAATTATAACAAAAACAAAAATTGCAATTATACCAAAGTTATTACCACCTTTAAGTAGCGGCGTGTGTGGCTCTAAGTACCTATTAGCATGACACTGACCCATATTCCTAATGTTGTTTAATCATTACATGCATTCAATTTGATAAAACAATCATGTTCTCAGTTCTGACATTTGTCTATGTAATTTGCGGGTACTCGCAAAAAACATATTGTAAAGGCGCGCCCTCACCGGAGCATTCGCCTGTAATGTAACAATCCAAGATTCGATTGCGAGCATTACGTTACGAGTAGTTGTTACAAATTGTGCATCATTACAGGTTACGCACTGTAACTATCTGATCTGGATCTGCCTAGCCTTTTCCCAACTAGGTTGGGATCGGCTTCCAGTCGAACCGAATGAAGCTGAATACCTACCAGTATTTTACATGGGGTGACTGCCTATCTGACTTTCACAACCCAATGAGTACTGGGTAATACGATACCCCTTGGTAAGACTGACTGTCAGACTTTCAGGCCACTGACTACCTGTAACGACTATCAAAGATCCACAAATGACAGCCCGGACCAACGGCTTAACGTGCTTTCCGAGGCGCGGTGGACGGGTCACCCATTCACGGACCAAACTAGGCAAGCGTAGCTTAACCTAAAGATCGACTCGAGTGGCTGTTATTGTCCAACCACGAGCTCACTGTAACGATACAATTTGTAAAAATCACTGTACACAATCAAAACTTGGATTGTTACATTACAGGCGAAAACTGCCCGTGAGGGCGCGCCTTTAGCTGTTAATGTTTAGTATAAATACATAAATTTACCGTATACCTTGTAGACAATATCTTGTATAGCATGCATTTACTAATGATAATAATAGAGTAGAAGAAGGTTGCAACTCCTAGGTTGCACTATGCAATCATTTGTACAATGTATTTTAACTTAAATGTTTACAACTGGATTTAAATCACAATTTCCTAGTTATTATAACAAATAAAGTAGTGAGTTAAAATAAATACGAACATACTATTCCTGGCATTGATATTTTGTGCAAGTCGTTGTTATTTATGCACTTAAGTCATATTTATTCATGTTTGTAATCCCTCTTGTCATCGTTACTATATTAATAACATCATCACTCAAGTTGCGGGCAGGTATTGAGTTCTTCAAGAGTTTCTTCAACCATCCATTCTGTTAAACACGCAAGATATTACTTATCGATACTCGTCAGTAACTTATTGAAGGACAAAAGCAACTTTTGGACCATATAAACTTTTAACAGTGAAATTCTTTCCATTGAACACAGAGGTATTACATCTTTTTGATATTGAGTACTTATCTAATGATTTGTAGAAAACGTTAACAAGTATTTTATCATAGATAAAAAGCCTTCCTTTGATAGTTTTATGATCTCGCTCAAAAGTGCAACATCATGGTAAAGTGATAGACACCTCCACTTTCTATCGACGTAGAAATTCTTTGTATACCACATACTAGCACCGAAATGTCATTATTGGCGTGTCGCAACTTCTAACGATTTCACCAAAAGTGCAGAAATACTGCAATTTTATCCATTTCAAGTCAGTTATAAGTATTATGCACCAATCATATTAACCTTTAGAAAAATAATATGAATTAAAAAAAACAGCCAAAGAATTACCTAACAATTTGAATTCTTAGGCAAAAACTAGTCAATAACATTAAAATGCAAGTTGCATCAAAAGTCCACCACGTCCAAAGTTCATCATCAGTAGAACATCTCGATGTTCAAAATTCCTATATCGAAACCGTACTTGTTTGCTCCGAAATTTCATTTAAAACATTCGAAACTATAAAGAAATACGCTAAGATGAAAAAGTCCATAAATTCGACCATAAACTGCATGTACATATATCTAAACGAAAAGCGCCGTCTTAACCGCTACGCATACCTACTACGAAACCGCATGGTGGAGAGTTGATTGCGCGTCTCCATTAAACACGTAACTAAATTATTGGAGACACCGTGGTTATATTCTACTCTAAATTATTATTTCTTCCTTACAACTGCAGAATAAAAAAACACTCTAATCTGTAATGTTTTTTTGCGATTCTCATTACTCATGCGTCGAGTATCGAAAAATAACTAAAACGTTTATCAGGCAAGTCCTCCTCCGCGAGAAGATTAGCAAATCAGTCATTAAGCTTAATGATGTCCAGATTTTCTTCCATCCAAAGCAAAAAAAACTTGTACTTAATTCATTTCTCAAATTACCGCGCACAAATGGAAACGCACCGAACCACTTTCATTGGCGGTCAACGAGTAGCTTGCAACCGCCAAAATGTGAAGAATTACGTCTCAACCGACATAATCGCGCTTTCACTTATATAACTCAAGTATAACTGATCTAAATAACTGATTCTATTACCAGTAATACAGGTGTACGCACGATCGAATATCGTTAAGTGTCCAAATCGTTGCGGCAATGAAATCTGGGTACATCGACTGATATTGATTGATTGATGTTACCCAAGATTTCAATTTATTTGTACCTTCTATAGTTAGACAACATGGTGAGTCTGACAATCTGTCTTACCAAGGGGTATCGTATTACCCAGTACTAACTGGGTGTGGAGGTCAGATAGGCAGTTGCTCCATGTATGCATCCGGTTAGACTGGAAGCCGATCCCAACCATGTTGGGAAAAGGCTAGGCAGATGATGAGCACCTTGAAATCAAGACTTTAATGTCATGAACGCAACATTTTAAGAATGTGAAGGAATATCTTTTGAAGGACAAAAAACCAAGACAAGTGACAATAAAGCCATAATCAAAATAATAGTCTGGTTTTAGAAGGTCCGAAACAGGAAAAGACCGCTCTAAATGAAGGGCCCTGGCATTCAAAAACTGAATTAATGCAATGAAAGGCCACGATGCGTAAAATACTTTATTATATCAACCACAGATCGCTGACTCATTGGCATTGACTTTGACGCAATAAAAATTGCAATAGACAGCTGCCGACCCTGGACCGTTGAAGATCAGTATCGTCACTCTTCTGAAATTCTCGGTAACTGACCAAATATTTATTGGAGTTAAAACATTTGGGTCAAGAACTTGCAGTATGGTCATCAAGATGGTCAATATTGTGTCATGTGTAAATGTAGGAGTCACGTAGCTTGGTAAACAGAAGCTCATTGGGCAAAGTTCAGTTTAAAGAAAGGTCACTCATCCAAAACATAACCGAGGCAAAAGCGGCTTACCCACGCGTGTCGTAGAAAGATGAATACAATGTACAATGCTATATTGCGATGTTGATAAGCATTTGGAAATGGTATTGAAAATTCAAGATGGCGGCATTGACTCCTATTATAGCCACGCGCCAAAAGATCCGTGTTCATCTAGGTATTATACATTTGCAAATATACAAAAGCTTGTTAAGATCTCAAATTGGTATACACAATATAAATTTATCTAACCCTCTATCTGATAAAATAATTCCCATAATAAATATGGTTAAGTCCGCTTTGAAGAACAGGCCCAGAACATAGTTCTGATTGATGATGTTTTGTTGTTTTGTTATTGTTAAATTAACCGTAAACTAAGTTTTTTTGTATACATACAGAGTGTCACATTCGCATTAGCGAAAAAACTCTCTAAATAAAGATTTTAAAAAAAAAAAACGAAAATGTCTGTACGACACGGATATTTATTTCAAAAGTAAATAAAACAACCGGTACTGCCTTAAACAATCTGCGTTCAATTGGTCAAGTTCAAATCACAATAACAATTAATAAACATAATCAGCCCATAATGTTCTCACTGCTTGGATGAAGGTTATAAACCTGTAACCTGTAAACTGACCCAGAGCGAGTTGGTAATTGTCATAAGTTTTCGAATTTTAGGTTATAAGACATGCTGGTTTCCTCTAGATTCCTTCGCCATTTTGAGAGCAGTGGTGATGAAATAAACTGCACAAAGGAATGGGCCTCTCTAGGTTCGAACGCACGACCTACCAATCGTAAGACGGGGCCATAATTACTAGGCCAACTCTGCGCTCCAATAACAATGTGAAATGTTTAATCATCATCCGCCTAGCCTTTTCCAGCTGAATACCAGTATTTTACATGGAGCGACTGCCTATCTTACCTCGGTAAACTCTCTAAACTCAGTAGGTACGTAATGGATGGTCACCCCATCCACAGACCAACTTTAGCAAGCGCCGCTTAACCTTGAAGATCGACCCGTGAGGCTGTTATTATTTAACCACGAGCTATGTACCAAGATACCATATGAGAACAACAACACAGCCCACTGTCCAAAAATTCTTCCGTTACATAAGAACTGACCTGAGAGAACCGGTACCATACAATGGGATATGATCCAGATTTGGACCGATACCACTTGTTCGGAGCACTGTGCAATAACTGTGAGCCAATATGGCCGTGGTACTAGTTTTTAAGTGGGGTCCAACTATAGGGTTAATGAAATTGAGGTCGTGGACTTTAGATCATCGAAAACGTAAAGACGATGACAGTACTGGCGTAATGTGAAAACAAACAAATAATAAACACGCACACTTATAAGAATCTTATAAGTGTGCGTGTCTAAATTATTCTGTATCTTATTATAAGATACAGAATAATTTAGGGATATAGAGTGACTGGTAATTAGTGACTGATACTTAAACACGTGATTGTACTCATATTAACAAACAACTTTCCCAAAGAATCAATTTTTTATACTCACATCACAATAAAACTTACGGAGCGGGCTTGCGAGCCGCACGGGTGCTCTGCCTACCCACTGTTGCACGGTAAGATAGTAATGAGACACAACGTGCGCGTCACGCGGCTAACAGCTGATAGGTCAAAGGTTTCATACGGCTGTGTTGTGTGTTATTGTGATAAACGTGAATGAGTATTAAAAAAAAAATACTTTGAGAAAGTTGTTTGTTATCATGAGTACAATCACGTGTTTAAGTATCGGTCACTAATTACGAGTCACCTATATGTATAGCACTTTCGAAGAACAGTGGTCGCCCAGTGAAATCGGACATGACTTACGAGTTCTAAATCGTGGGTTCGAACCCGGAGAACTGCAAAATATTGCATTACCACTGCTTAAGACGGCGAAGGAAAATATTGTGAGGAAATCATATCTTAGAACCAGAATTCAAAGACATTTGTGTCCTCCACCAACCCGTACTGGGCCCGCGTAATATGTATGTTTCCACACACTCCGTCTCACAGAAGATTGCCTCCCAGCAGAGTGGAAACAGCCAAGGGACTAACATAGCCCGCCCACGTCTAAACCATATTTAACTAATCGATTTGTTTTGTTCTAGAACTGCGTATTTGATGTGATACATATTAAATAAAATTAGCATATACCTATATACAGTGTGCCTTGGCACTATAAGTCGGCATACACTGGTCAAGGAGGTGTTACCTAATCCGATTGTCTAAACTAAATACACACAATGCGAGATGGAGCACAGTGGCTCAAGATTATGTGTTAATTTGTACATAATAATATTATCTTATTTTAATTTGACGTACGCACTTAGGTTCTGAAGGTTGCTGGTAAGACTTGTTGTGACTAGGAAAGAATGGCATACAAGTGAGGAGGACCTATACTCAGCAGTGTGGAACAAAGCTGCTAAATTAAATTTTTTTACGTTTACAATAATATATGACTAAATTGCTTATTATAAGCTTCCACAGATGAATACAAAATTATCTCTTCCTTATAATTGAAAAATATTTCTTCAAAGGGCTTATTTAATTTAATTGAGGTAATTTGGACAATAAACGGTTCAAGTGCAGGCAAGTGCCGCTTGTACAAAAAATGGCTTTGCTGAGAGCTTCCTTACTGTGCTTGCATTGGTCACGATGATGACGATGACTTAGGTTTTGTCATAGTGTTCATAATCCCTTTAATGTTTTTAAAGAAAACAATTTCATCATCGTAAAATCGGTAAATGGTCCCTGCAAAGGACTTACTTACTGCAACTTATTTTATTATCTTTTCTTCTGCATATTTAGTACTTTAGAGCACTTGTCATCTTCTTCTTTTCCCATCGGCTGTTTGCACACTCTATTCCATTTTAAATTTTTATTTTTATTTTTATTTTTTTTCCTTGTCGAAAATATGCTCCGATATGCTCGTCCACCATAACGTACTAAAGTAAAACTGACTACAACACCACTGAGTCGCAAGCCCTGGAGATACAAGTACCTACCTACACTCATGCGCATCTCCGACGTATCAGACGGCTATGCCTAGCAGGTCATGACATAGAGGGCCATTGACATTAATCACGTCCATTGCATTAGATTTGCAAAACTAACTTTCAAAAAACAAGTTACTAAAAGGCCATTAAACTCAAATCAGATTTATGTTTTAACACTAAAATCCAATTGTGTAACTCTTAATTCTTATGTAAAACTAAATTGATAAAATGCAGTTTAAACTTGCGTTAGTAATTTTTGCGATAGTTTGCATAATTTTAAACTTCTTCTTCATGTTTATCGAATGGTATGTGCACATTAAAATTGATATTATGAGCGACGCGACGTTGGAACCCAGTCGGTGAATCAGACTCGCACTTGGTCGTTTTTAATTCAAATGTGACTTGTAATCAACAATGATAGCCTAGTGGGGTGACCGTCGGACTACCAAGTCATAGGTTGCGAGTTCGAACAAAACACCTCTGATTTTTCTGATTCATGTGCGTGAGTGTATTATAAAGGGTGTAAATAGACGCTTAACATAACCGAAAGGCACTTGTTCTCCCCGTCTTTGCGATCATTTTTTTGTTCTAGACCATACCTGGGAACCTTCTAGTTACGGAGATTTTGGGGGTCAAAGTTCCAACTTTTTCACAAGTTTTTTTTTAAATACATGTTTTTAATGTAAGATTTTTACTTTACACACCTCCACGACCCCCGTACTATTCAATCCATCCATCAGCACAATGTTGTGAGTGCTTTCCATCGAGTCCTACCTTAAAACGTGATTTATAACCTCAAAAAAAAGGCGATTCCCAGCAATAATTTTTGCGTAAAGTTACTTAGTGTGATGTACAGAATGCTTGGTTGACGGGTATGTGAAGGGTCTGTTTACACCCTGTATAATTATCACTTGCTTTTCGGTGAATGAAAACATCGTGAGGAAACCAAAACAGCATGTGTGATATTTCTCGACGGCATGAAAAATAAAGTCAAGTCAGAGGTCCATGGGCGGCATAAAAACTCTGACAGCAGGTTAGGCACCAACCACACGAAAAAGAAGATCAGTATTTATTAGTAAGCCGCTGCAGAGACACTTTGGCAAAATGGGGGATTAAAGGTCCTACCGACACTCAGTGTGAAAGCGCTGCAGCTCCGGACCACACCATTACCCACTTGCTGGAATGTCCAATGTATCCTGTCCTTACACCTGCACTTACAGAACTTAAAAAATGCTACAGGCGCTGCGATTAACGTGGCGGCCACCTACTGGGCCCAAGAAAAATAAGTCGTACCATCGAAACGAAAGAAGAAGGTCAGGGGGCCTAAAATGCCCGCTTTAGCACAATCATAATAGGATACTAATATGAATTACGCTACAACTCGTAAAATGGTCACAAAGTAACAATTCATGGTATTAACTGCGTCTGTAACCACTTTATAAATTTTAACGTGTAATTCATATTATTATCCCCCAGTATCAAATCCTGATCTGTTTATTGTTCACACTTACCCATAGATAATTTCTCATGCATTCAAATATCTAAGCAAGTATATAAGAACAAAGGCTAAATTAAATGTAAGATTATCATAATAATATCGCGAACATGTTCAAGGTCGGGTCGAACATGTAATCTTGAACAATGCTAAGAAGTACAATGAGATACAACATCACTAAGTCAACATAATTATGCCAATCTTAATAAAATATAAGGTTTTAATATTTATATATTCAGGGAGTCGCATGCCGCACGGTATTGATAGCGACGTTATGTAATAATAGTGCAATTAAAGTTAAATAGTTGAATAGCAGTAATGATCCTATTATACAGGAATAATATAGGTATATATTTGAATCGTTAATCAGTGTTAATTATTGTAATCAAACACAAATAAAAAGTATTGAAAACATTCAATTGAATGTCCTAAAAAGTATCTTTAAAGTTTTTTTTTTTAGGCTAAATAAAGATATATATGTATTTGTCTAAAGAGAATTCATATGATTCTCAAGAAATCTAATAATTATTAGAACTCGGAAACTATCAAAAAGCGTGGTATAAAAATACAGGGTGTAAGGGACAGCTCTCCACAAACTGTTGGGGTGAATTCAGCATGTCATACTAAGATGACCGGTACAAGAAATTATTTCAGGAAAGTTATGGGAATCCAAAAAATTTGATTTGTTTTATTTCCTCATACGCAATGTATCGTTAACGTGGCAAAACGCACGTAGCGAACGGCAAGCGCGACGACGTGTTCGATGAACTCTGTCGCTAGGCAGGAAGTGAACAGCTGATTTCACGCGTCGTTCGTTTGAGTATTTCAACATCCATTGTTGGATTTTTGATTTTAGCCGTATTATTTACATAAATGGAGTGCTGCGTACAGAGAATGTAATTTTACATTGAAATAAAGGAACAGTAAATGAAAAATTAAAAAAAATCCGTAGAAAAATTCCGGTGGAATATGATTCAAAATAGGGAGCTGAATGCACCCTGTCAGTTTGTGGAGGGCTGTCCCTTACACCCTGTAGATTCCTCATGCCCAGGGGGAGGCAATATTATTTTTGATTTTTTCATGAGGAATATTTTTTTTACGACGTCACTATTTGGACCACCCAGTATCTATCTACCTATCTCCATTACCACTAATAGCTTTATGTTCTAGAACACGGATTCAAGTTTACGACGGTCAAACTCACTTTGACTCACTCGTAACAATTTATTGTTAATTTTAACATTTATCTAATAAACATTATACAAAACGATGTATCTAAATTATGTAACTGAGCCAATTAAATAAAAATAACGTGAATTTTCATGCAAAATAGTCTTCATTTTATCACGGGAAGCGAAATTTCTTAGTATCTATGTAAAATGTTAATTTTTGTATAATTAACTGTATCACATTTCACTAAATTCTGTTACTAGCACAGGATTTGTAAGCTGTTAAGGGAATAGGACTTTTTATTGGCGACTATCTTTTGCCCGCGGCTTCGCTCGCGTTAATTTAGAATTTTGAATTCGGGTTGTACTCTGCTTGTATATCAATCATGATCATGATTCGAAAGACACGTGGCGCCATCGATGAGCATAGGAACGTTACTGTTGTTTGCCTCGGGAACAGTTCATTTTTTCGGGATGAAAGGTACCCTGTGACCGTTTCTGTACACCTGACAACGTAAATGCAAAATTTCAGGATGATCGGTTCAGTGGTTTAGGCGTGAAAAGGTAATAAACAAACAAACAAACTTACTTTCGTATTTATAGTAATAAAGTAATAATTAGATAGTAAAGTAGTAGTTTTTTCTTTACAACCCAGTTAGGAGGCGTGCTGTTGATAGACTTTTTGGGTTTTGACTACCCTTGAAGTGAAGAAAGTCAAAGATCTACAAATTACAGCTAATAAGACCAACGGCTTAACGTGCTTTCCGAGGCACATAGGGGTCTCCGCAACTTGGTATGAAAATGGATGGCCCTGACCACGACTATGACCTTGAAGATGACCTTGACGATCCTTCATCAAGATTTATATCTGCAATAATCTCTCCACAAGAAGCCTTTATTCATAGAAACAGTTAACAAAATACAGTTATATTGCCTGCCCACGCAAAATAACAAAAATGCCTTAAATGCTAGTCTTTACAAGAGGATTACTCATCTTGATAACTCTCATAGCTCACAACTAAGTCTATTCGCAACGTCTAAATTATCACTACTACTTACGTATTCTTAACATTGAAGCAAGGCTGCTACATTATTTGCTTTGCGTCTGAAAAAATGGCACTAAGAGGTCATTACTTATTAGCGTAGTTGAGTAGAGACTTACGTACTCGATTGAAATGATTGAATGTTTGAGTAGCACGACAGTTACCGCACTTTGAAATACTCCCTGTGAAAGAGAACTTTATCATCATCACCCGCGTGCATCATCAAGGCTACGCCTTTTCGCAACTATGTATGTTGGGGTCAAAAACAAAATCAAAATCAAAGCATTTATTTCAAGTAAACCAGTTACAGGCACTTTTGAATCGTCGAAACAAAGATAACAATGAAAAGTAGCTACAGTCCCAGTCACAAGGCATAAAAACTGTGAAAGTACTGTAGTAGCCCATTCCCTAACGTAGATCTCTATGGAGAAGAACGGGCAAGAAACTCCATGGACACTCTTTTCGGTCGGCTTCCAGTCTAACCGGATGCAGCTGAATACCAGTATTTTCCACAGAGCGACTGCCTATCTGACTTCCGCAACCTAGTTAGTATAATACGATATCCGATGGTAAGTCTGGTGGTCAGACTTTTATGGACCACTGACTACCTGTAATAACTGTCAAAGAACTACCAATGACAGCTGTGACCAACGCAACGGCTTGACGTGCACTCCGAGGCACGACGAACTTTATATACCTAAGCATTTTTGTAGCATATCATATCGTAGGTAGATAGGTACTTCCATTTTGTTTAATTACATATTAGTTTCAATTTTACTTCAACTGCTCCTGCCAGGCAATATATCCAGTAAATTAATAGCTAGGTCCTTATGGGCTAACATTAGTTGATTTCAGTGTCTTTTAGTGTTAGAGAGAATGGGCGTGTGTAAATCTAGATTAATTATTTCTCCGATAAAAAACAAAAGCCTTTATACAGCCCAATCACAAGGTATTATCCAATTGACCCACATTCAGGAGCTCTGAAAAGGTTTACATTCAGCAAAACCACCAATAACAAATGTGTACTAGCTGATTTAAATCAACACTCTTTTGTAAATCACCACGATGCGTAACACATCGCTATGGAGAACCCTATCATTGGCGTATTCACTCTCAAAGGTTTTATAATCAACTCTATCTCGTTAAAGCCAAGGTGTGAATTTGATTAACTCTAATTCAACGTACTTTGTCTTCAATTTGCCATTATTTGAAGCAATGATTTGGCAATAGGTCGTAGTACGCTGACCCTCTGACGTCATCATACCATGAGAAGTCAATCTGAGAATAATACCTAACTCGAATGTCATTAACATTTAATAATCTATTGGGTAACGTCAGGTGAGCAGCCAATTTGTGAGTGACCTCTGTGGAATCTAAAGGATCATTAGATGTTTGGAAAACCACAGTACTTAGATATATTAGTGTTAACAAACAGCTAAGAATGAAAACAGTATGCTCGGAATCGGTTCACACACAGATGCAGACTGTTACTGCTGGGCAGTCGCCCCTTCCTTTTTTTTTGGAAGGGAAATCACCCAATTTTTTATATTCCATAAAATATGTTGAAAACTTATTGATGTCAATCATCTCTCAAACAAAGTGTTATTTGCAAACACACGGTGCAATTTATGGAATAGCTCAGGTCATTATGAAATAGAATCGTTTAAAACATTCATATCGAATCGATATCACAATCAAAATTGGAATCCTATGAGCAAAAATATTGCGAGTAATATCGTTAAATATTACATAACACAAGAATGCAACGCAAAGGTCAATATGTCACCCACTTAGCTTCTTTTGTTATTATTAAATGCTACGAGATATCTTTGCGAAAGACAGTCATCACCATGTCATCACACCATAGTTCACCATACTTAGGTATTAATCAATGCTTCCAAATACTAAAACTACATCGTGTACCAGAAAGGTGTGGTCATAATTAAGGGTGTGAATTGGGCCATCAAACTGAACAACTTCTTCCATGGAACCAACATCGTAATCGCGAATCAGCTATCAGCTGTCCCATACATTTGTTTCATTTGAATGAATTTTCATGTTTGGCACACAGGGTCACCATGACCTAAATTAGGACATAAGATGTAAATATATTGGTAGCGTTCCCGTTAAAGAAAGAAAAGAATGAAAACATATTTATAGATAGATAGGTCCCGACCTGCAAGCGGGTGAAGCCGTAGGTGACTGCTTGTATGGAGTAAGGTAGCCACTAGATGTTAAGAAGTATTAAACCTTTACAAATACCTCATACGTCACGATCACCAAGAGTTGCGCTGGGGCGTTGCAAGCATTGCACCTGTTAAATAGAATCAAGTCTGTTGGCAATCAAATATCAATGGGTCATACTTGATCATATTCATCAACATTTCAGCCGAAAACACATACACGAAGTTTGAAATTTAAAAAAAATCCCTGACAAATCCACATTATTTAGAATTGTCTACTTATCCTTTATCATCTTATGGTTTATCGACAACATTATCCTTTCAAAGCTCGAAATATACATTTTCACAGTCCGTTAGATCCACCACTACTATTGTATATGTATGTATACGTATCGCACTATCTTCATTGTAAGCGAATCTATTCAATTAATAGTCATTGTGATGCGCCAATCAGGGCGTGAACACTGAAACAGTATTTTTGCCACAAAACACATGGATTATGATCTGAATTGATTGTTTGACTAGCTCATTTGATATGGATATGGCGCAAACAACATACATAGTTGGGAAAAGGCTAAGCAGATGATGATGGCATAAAACTACTTTACTTGTAGTTTGGTTCTTACAGGAAATATTTGTTTTCACACTTTGCGAGCTGGATCGAACCGTTCTTATCTACAATTTTATTTACATAAAAAAACACAAACAAAACATACACACATTCAAATTTTCAATAAATGGATATACCTATGGATATGGGGACTTCGTGGAGGTCTATATCAAAAATATAGAGAAAAATCCACTTCTATAGCGGTACTACTAGTATTTAATGAAGACCCTATTCTCACCCGTCACTATCTGATGTCAATTGGGCTGCTCTTACTCCTTCAAAATACTCGGACGCATTATAATAACCAACTACCTATTGTTCCAGAATGGCCAAGCCACCTGACCTACGACCACATCTACAACAACACACATTACGCCCAGCTGCAACCCATCCACAGGCCATACAACCCAGTCAATAGCTTTAATAGCCATCGTAATAGCGATAAGTATAGTTACAACGACTCCACGGTCAACGAGATCGATGATCGGCCACTTTATAAGGACGCTAGTGGTCCCCTTCTGGTCGGGTTTGCAAGAGACCCTTTCAGGTATTCTGTTCCAGAAGATGATTATAAGAAAGGAGTCAGGTAAGTCTTCAAAAAGTGTTTCTTCGTTTACCATTTTCATGATCAATGATCACCGAGACAGCAACACCGAATATCTCGGCCAAAAAAACAACAGTGCACTTTTATTTAGGGTCTCCGCACACGGGCCACCCGCCACAGCCACAAACGCCGCCACGAGAAGCTAGAAGCGGCTACAAAGGTAGCAGAAGCGCGCGACAGCCACGTGTGGCCGGTGGTCGACACTTGCCGTCGGTGGCTGCTACTTTTTTTAACCCATGCATGCAGTATCATAATGGACTCGGACAAAAAAGGTTTAATTGCGCTGCCTCTGATAAAAAAAACTTCGTCGTAAATCAACAACTACTACTACGTGCGTACATTGCCTCCGACTTGAACAGGTTGACTGAGGTAAGGGAGAGAGGGGTGGGGAATCGCGCGAGTGGCGTGTGGCGGCGTTTTGTATCGGCGTTTAGTGGCCGGTGCGGGCCACAAGAAGCGATCAGCGACGATTTGTAGCGTGTGGCGGCCACCAGCGTCAACCGTGTGCGGCGAATCCATATAAAATGTATGAAAACTACAGGAAATATGCCGGTGGCGTCGTTTTGTGGTTGTGGCCGGTGGCCCGTGTGCGGGGGGACCCTTAAGCTTTAATTTACGTGCCACATGTCGTTAAAAATGAACATAATCGTTCATCTTTAGCGTGTATCGAAAATCTTTATGTTATGCCCGAAAACGGTCAGAAATGTTGATGTTGAGGAGTGCTTAAGAATGATCATTGATGAAATCTCTTTTAACAGACTTGGTTTTGCTTTATACAGATATCAGACGTTCATTCGAAATATATAAGAATACGTTAATAGTAAAATCGCCTTGACTAGGTTCAACTTCTTTACGAGTCAACTGTACTCGAATAGGATGTTACCTGTTTAAAAAAAATATGATTCTATTTAGTCCGTCAGTTAGATTATCGAAAAATATTGGATACGTATTTTTTGTTTTATCAAATCAATAAAAATTGACGAAGATGAAACGCTCAAAGATCATGAGCGGGCCTGTGACGTCACTTTTCGGTAAAAAGTCAGTACACTTTACTTACAAGTATGACGTCACACGAGTTTTCAACGCACTGTATCGTCTTCATTTTTAGTTTTCGTGAAAAAAGAAAAATACGTGTCCAATGTTTTTTGGAAATCTATCTGACGGACTAATTAGATTTTTTCAGGAAACATCCCTATTGTATCCGACCACTATGTAGCCACCTGCACAGCTCTATCATTAGTTTCTACAACGATCTCCTCTTGTACCTCCTACCCTTAGCGCTGTTCGAGATCGAACGTCTTTTCCTTTAAAGACAAAATGATCCCATTGCCAACATCTTTCAGGAACATAGATCCTCAAGTGTACATGAGCAAGACAGAGAACCGCGGCAAGCGAGGCGTCTTCCACCTCTATAATATGATGTACTGCGCCACCGGCTGTGACCCTCTCTCCTACAAGGGTTATGGGTGCTATTGCGGGTTCCTGGGTTCGGGTAGACCGACGGACGGGATCGACAGGTGAGAACATAAACTGCTTAAGAAAGGAGGTGGGGACCTCCCTAACCATTTTCATATTTCCTAAATGTATAGTTTTTCTTCTCCATTCGTGTATAAATCCTTCTTCCGCCTAACATTCTCGATTCTAAAAGTTTATTTCTGTTTAAAAAGCAAGTCAAAGAGCATTACCTCTCCTCTATACTGTAATATTCTGGATATATATTGTAGGTATATATTTACAGGACTAGTATTTATTTTATATGTGTATATTTGTATGTATGTTTGTTTTATATAGGTATAATTTTGTTTTAAGTTCCAGTTTCAATTTTCCTGTTATGTCTTTTCTACACACTGTGTCTACATCTCTAATTCTACTTTCCTCTCGCAGGTCTGCTGGAAGAAATTTCTCATGAAATAAGCAGTACCTTTGTGCTCTTCTATTTTAATGTAATCTCGTATTAAGTATTTTGTGTGTACATAAATAAATAAATTCACGTGCGTGAAGGATAAGCCTCCGTCTTGCACAGTCACGAACACCAATACAGTTATTACTTACACCTGTATTGATTGTAATTTAATTTTGCGAACAACAACATAGTATATCGGAATCTATATTATGAAAAAGGCTTTATCTCAAAGTCGCCATCGTCATTTCACGCGAAAATCGCTTTTGAATTTAGACTCGTGCCGGTGAGCATGCTCTATTCTTCATTTGCCATCAACAACATGGCAACATTTTTAGCAAAATCTCACAAGTCCATTTAACTTCCAGGTGTTGCAAGCTCCACGACGAATGCTACGAGAACATCTACTGCCCATTCTACACCGTCTACCTACAGCCTTACTTCTGGAAGTGCTACCATGGACAGCCGTTGTGCGCGCTTGAGAATTTTGACTCGCAGTACGACTTCATTAACGGCTGTGCCGGCAGACTGTGCGAGTGTGATAGGTAAGAAGTAGTATACGCACATCTAGGTACAAGATAACTGGCAAAAGGGAAGATGATGTGGCATTAAATGACGCGGGATTCGAGGTTATCGTAAGAGAATTGTATCTTAGAACTGCGGTTTTTTTTTCCACACACTGGAACATAGTTTTTCCCTCCGTGAGAGGGAGTCAACCGTAATTTAGCACGCAGGCCCAGGTTGGGTGGTAGATGTCGGACTTGCCGGTGCTCTATGTCTTCGCCGTTTTGAGAGCAGTGGTGATAAAATAAATAACACACAGTAAAGCACCAGCCTGGGTGTGAACTAGGGACTGCAGATCCGGTTCTCGGAACTAGCAAATCCCGGGAAATCTCGGTATTTACCACTGACCCGGTACCAGTTCTGCATGCCCTAGTTCGTATCCATGACAAAGCTCCTGATTAATTTCATGGAAACCTGGATGACATTTCTTGGTTAAAATGAAACTACATTATCCTTTCTAGAACCTCAACCTCAATATAAAGAGAAGCCTGAGCCAGTAAACCAGCTAGGCCATGGAACTTTTACGCTTAGAATTCGTGTAAGCGCTTTGCATGTGTTTGTGAGCCGATTCCGATTATCTGGTCTTAGTAGAAATACTGTCTGCTAATACTCATATGTCTACAGCGCCTTAACTGATCAACTTTCCTAATTCCAGACAATTTGCAATGTGCGTCAGAAGATACCGGTGTCCAAGGAAGCGAGCTCTGTGCCGATCATCGCCGATACGACTGTTGCAGAACTTACTCATGTTCCGATGACGAATATCTAGGTACAATTCCTGGCCAATAATTATCACGGAAAAGGTTTTAAATAATAATCCAAATCTGTATTCAAAACCTACAGCAGTTCTCAATAGGGACATAACAAATACCTGTAGACCTCAAGTCCCACGTCAACGGTTATTATAACTCGGCTGAGAAAGGAATATGTGTTTATCAGCCTATATATGTGTTTCTTCCTTTGTGGCACTAGACCAAACACGTACCTAGGCCGATTTTGGTGATAAGTCGTTCGATTTGTCTTAATCTTGAGTGTCACTAAAGACATGACAGTTATCAAAATTCAATATGGCGACAACCTGACGCCATTTTGTGAAAAATAAAAAAATAAAGTCGACGAACTATGTTAAGTGGGGTCTGTGGGGTACCATTGAATAGGTATTTGAAAATCATATTTAGGTTTCCGACATAATTTTTAATTTCGAATGCCCATTTAAGATTTATAACGATTTAGAGTTGGTTATTCAAAATGCCAAATCATATAAATGTGAATAAATCAAAAAGTTAAACGTATCGTCTGTGAAATCATTCACACTATTAAACTGGAAGTAAAAAAAATAATTATAAAATCTCTAAATCCCGACTGAAAAGCAAAATACAAGCGCAATTGGTAGCAGGCAGAACCCATTGAAATGTAACATTATTAAAACATGGAATGGGCTCCGTCTGATTCCAAAGGCGTTTGTTTTTTTGCTTGTCAGTCGAGTTTTTTAGTTTTCATAAATTACTTTTTAATTTGGCTTTGAGCTGGCCCAGCATGGCACACAGTTTCAACATAATACGAGGCCAGCTTATACTGGCTTATCAAACATCTTAGTTTATTAAACACGGAAGCAATTTGTGTTCATCCTTTTCAATGAAAAAAAACTGTTATCGGGTATTGGAGTGTCAATAAGCTTTTTGTATATTGCAATGTACATATTACCTAATTATATATATAGATTTTACAGTTACCAAGTCATTCCTATGGAATGTTTAACCATATTGTAATCGTAATTAAAATAAAATATAAAACTTTATCTAAAAATCTAAATGTTGTTTTATTTAGCACATCAAGCAAGATATGACTCATGTGATGTAACTTTAAGGCGACGTCAATTACTTACAACGATTTTCTTAAAACTTTTACAAAATAAGCTAAAATATTGCAGCAAGAGATCTTATCCTAACTTAATATTATAAAACCGAAAGTAAGTTTGTTTGTTTGTCACCTTTTCACGCCTAAACCACTGAACCGATAATTCTGAAATGCACGTATATGTACATCATGCTTTTTGTCGTATTTTTATCAAATTGAGGAGGTATCCCACTTTTAAAGCCTATATTCTGCTCTTGACATTGAATATTGATCCGGCCACGCATAAAATTGTATTAATTAATATAGACGGTTTCAATACGAATAAGTATTGTAATACAAGAGGCAACATCATTGGAAGAGTCACGTTTCCAAGTTATATCTATCAAAGTTAGAATCTATTCCCCGATGGCGCCAACAGTACAATTTAAAAAGAAAATATAAAATCAGACAGTTAGGTAGGTCAGATTCCATGCAAAAATATCCAAACCCCTTTGACGTCAAACCAACGGTAAAGAACCAACATGACGGTATAAAAAGTTTTATACATTCCATCTACGCCACGATAAATTATATAGTTATAGTGTTTTGTCCTTTTCGATGTAAAAAAAACATGTTATTTTCGAAGCTAGGAGTATACCACATTGTACGTACATAGTTAAACCCACCTATAGATGTCCTCATAATTAATTAATCAAGAAGTTTTATATTTATCTTGTATTTTTATTTATATTAAGGTCATTCCTATGGATTAGGTACCTACCTTATACAGCCATATTGTAATCCTAATTAAAATAAATTTATGTTTAAGTGCATAATAAAATATTCTCTAAAAAAGCGTTATGTACTTTCAATTAGCACACCAAAACTAAACCCATGTGGTGTAACTTTAAAATATTGGCCCTTAAACTTAAAACAATAATCAGAAATTAAACTTTCACGCAAATCAAAATGGCGTCACTACGAGTACCAAATGTTTGGAACAGAAAACATACCATACACATACCTGTGTGAACACAAAAGAATTTGATTAAAATCATTGTGATACTTTCCAAAAATTGCACAAATATTGTAGTATTTTAACATTGTAATGGAGTGAACGCACGAGTGGCGTCCTATCTCTGCATCAAGCCGAATTACAACTAACTATTGTATCAACCACAATGAATCTCACGGTGCGGTCACAGTTCGCTTTGTACGAAAACCATTATAAAAATAATCGTCCACTTCAAAGCATAAGTGGTAGTAAGACACACTACAAAGCCTTATATGGCCCCCTTCCTGGGTAATATGGGACTGAAAATTACTTATCGTGTGAACACTGCGGTTAGTTAAGTCCTTGGCTTTTCTATCAGACAGAACCAAACGATATGCGATGGCATGTGGAGTAAAGTCCAGTAGTATCCATCATTTTCCCGCCCTTGTACCTTGCTATTTGGGGTCGGCGCGACAAGTTTTTTTCTTCCATTCGCCCCTGTCAATTCGTCACGTTATCATTTACCTACTCTTTTTTCTTTCATATCATTCCTCACACAATCCGTTCATCTTTTCTTTCATTTTCCTCTCCCTCTCCATCCACCAACGACTGGAAAGAAGCTGTGATCGTCAGGCGGCGAGATGGCCAGATGACATTGAGACCAAGAGCAAGATTTACAGGCTACCGTTAGCTGCCCAGCGCCTCTTCTCACCTCCAAAGAATTAAAGGCCAACATTCTTCTCAGGTAGTTAATTTATGGTATCCATATGACCATATCGTCTGAATAAGTGTCTTTGTCATTACCCTTGCTAACTGCCTAATCTTTTAACATTGAATATGCTATTCTAATATAGAAGCTCCAAATGCGAAAGCAAAAGATATACGAAGGCACAAGGGCTGTGTAACTTGTGCTTATCACAGTGTATGCCACACAATAGAAGATTCAAAAATAGAACAGATTAACAATCCAACCCAAACAATAACATATTTATTTATAAAACATTGATCTTGATACAAAACCCTACCTTTTCTGGCTGATTGGGTAAGAATACGTCCCTTCATTACAGTCTGCACGCCTATTCAAAGTTACTGCGCACGAATTTCCAACTCAACATTCATACTGTCTCCGTTTTGCCGGATGGAGTGAAAAGGAGAAGCAATACTTTCTGACGTCGAGTGTCTATCAAAGATTTGTGTAGGTTTAGCGGTTTATTGATGTGAAATTCATACTGATATGAATTTGCACGGAATCAAATAAGATATAGCTCATCATCTCATTGCTTGCTTTATGGTTAAGTTAAATTATTATGATCCTGCTGCAGAAATGTTATAAGATATAAAAACCAGCATTGCTTGTCACTGATCTATACGACAAGTCGACGACATCTAAACGGCTCCAACCAACCTTCTCTTTAGCCATACGTCATCTTCCTACCATAGCTTAGGAGCAGATTCAAGTTTTATTTTTCTTTTTGGAAGTCTAACTAACTAACGACAAGTAGGTACTACATACCTAAGAACTTTGATCAATATGAGTGAAAACATGAGTATATGTAGGTCTTTTAAAAAGATGAAAAGTAGCTACATGTTTTGCCATTTAGGAATGGCGTACAAAGTTTATTTTTTGGCTAAACCAAAGGGTGAACTTAATTAATATAAAATTAAAAAAAAAAAAACCTATAAATAATAAATTTACAAGAAATTTCGTAATTTAATTGACGTTACATTCGTTTTTTAATCATTTAAAAAAATCTGATGAGCAGTAATAGCAACAAGAATCCAACGAAGGTTCCGGACTACTTCATACTGCGTCTAATTGACTTACGTATAGATCGTAATCTGTCAGCCCAGTGAGATAAATCATGGGCCATTGTGTACGCACTTTCCACCATAATATTATCCTATGGGATTTGCCGCGTCTCATGACATGGCCGACCTTTTCGGTAACACCCGAGGACGCTGTACCATAACTCAGAAATATCTTCTGAGAATATCAGATAATGTTATCTCTTCTTAATTCGTTACTTAGTGTAATAGAGTAAAATCATTTTAATGTCAGTTTTCACGAAGACTAGGCGACACCCAAATGAATGCGTAAACAGGTAGTAAAAAATAAAATTTGTACTACCTGAAAACGATGACATTAATATTGCTGAATAATAGTATTAAATTCACTATTATTGACATTTCATTTTGACATAACTATAATTTCTCTATTTAATTGTACTAATATAAAAGAAAATAATTAAGTAATAATATATCGCTTTGTATGTTTGTTTGTCGCTTTGTATACACGGCAATATAACATACTATATTGCCGTGTGTACCTTTCTATGTCGGATAAAGCATTGTCTACTAAGTAAGTAATTATGTCATCAGGGAGATCCTGAGCTATGGTGTGAGACGAGTTTAATATAGTCTGTCTAACATTTGATTGACTTTACGATAACTTTTAGGGGGTGTCCATTAATTACGTGAGGCGTTTAGGGGGGGGGTCGAGCCGAATCTCACCCTATCACACGAGGGAGAGAGGGGGGTGTCTCAGCAAATATCACGTAATATTTTTCTCAGACGAGCTTGATTGATACCTCACTGAAAGTTAATTTTATCTTTGATTGGCACCAACTGTTATCGTTTAAGCCGCCAGGCTTAGCTCCCGAATACGAACGGTATTAGGAGCCCGCATATATCTATTCTAAGATTCCAGACTCCTGAATATTAGCGTAGCAATGAACATTTAAGTACCATAACTCATCTAGTGATTTAAGTATTTAGGGGAGCCCATATTGAAACCTACTTAAAGAGATTTTGTAGAGAACAACTGGCTGGATCATAGAGAATAAATGAGCAGATAAGAATACCTGAGTTAGTTAACCCAGTTAGTCAGCGTAGTTCTAACCTAACCCTAATGCCCGTTTACACCAACGCTCAGTGACACCTAACTGAATATTTATGGCCCGATTTCACCAACAGTAAAGGATCGAGGAGCGATCACACACCGTGAGCTGTGCTTGCACTTACACATTTACAACTGCAAAATAATATACTACGTCAATACAATCAAAGTGTCCTGTCTGTGTGCAATACGACTGCACTAGTAGCCGTTGGAAATGTATGATAGGATGTGGACCGTACCTAATTTCACTGTTTCTTGCGGAAAAATACGTGATATTCGCCGAGACCTCTCTCCCTCATGAGAAGTGGCGAAATTCGGCTCGACCGCTTTGCCCCCCTCCCTTAAACGCCTCACGTAATTAATGGACGCCCCCTAACCAATTTCGCTCATTTATTTAATCTGCAGTCGCTGCCGCCCCATGTGTGGTAATGTGGAGGTACGTACAAAGTACCTACGTAAGGACATTCTAGTTAATGCTGTAACGGTAAACTAATTAAAAACGGATGTCACGGTAAATCAATACCCAATTAATAAGTTATGTCTGATGAATTGATTATGTTTCTGTTCATGTAGCAGCTCCAACTCACCGTATAAGAATAGGCCGTCTTAAATTAAAGCATATGCAATAATGTTGGATTTAAAAGTGAGTACTTCTTAAATAAATAAAATAAAATAAATTAAAGTTGGGAAAAGGCTAGGCAGATGATGATGATTTATATATAATTATACAATATGTTAATAAAAAAAAACCCTGTCCGATCCATGAGAGTATTCTTAGGTATCGAGATTAGATTCTAAATATGTAATCGTTTTAAGCTTTTTTGGCAATAAAATAACCCGATAAAAATTACCCGTGCCGTTTTGTGAGAATAAACTACTATACATTAAATAAATGTACTAAAATGGGGAAACTTACATGGCAACACTCCCTTCGCGGCGCCCGGCCCGTCGGCTACACTCCCTTCTCGGTTAGTGCCGTCACAAACAAATAATTGACGATCTAACATACTATTAATACCGAAGATGGTGTTGTCACGTGTTAAAAGATTGTTACATTTTAGGGAAATGGTGGTAATTTGAGTATAAAAATCATGCATTTTTAAAATTCATTATTAGGTATGTTTACGTTCACGAATATTTTATTAGGTAATGTCGACTATCCCTATTAACATTGTCGGATGTGCATTTTTGCCATTTTCTTTTTATTTCATTAATCACTCTTAAAAAGTCCCTTCTTTTAGTAGCTGCCACAAAAAAAAATGTTTTACCAGTAATTTTTAAAATAGCCACGTTAACATTGTCGGATATTGTCACAACCGCCAGTTAACAATGACGGATGTCAACTTGCGACAATGTTTGCGGGGCACGAGGGGCGGCGGCGCGTGCGGTTGTGCCAGTACCGACCATGTTACACGGGCGACCGCACGTTGTGTGACATTGTGTTGCTAAACCTATTTTTTTATTTTACCTTTGTTCTTAATAATAAGAATAATGTGTACAAGGTCCACCCGCTTAATAAAACTAGCCACTAAACAATCTGAACAACATTATCTGGATAAAAACAAGAGTGTTGATTTAAATATTTTGACTAATGCAGGTGAAGATGAAGACACAGGTACTTAAAAATTAATTATTATTTTATTGCTAACATAGCTTTTCGAACGTGATACTAATTATTAAAAAAATAATTAATAATACTTACTTTTATTATAAAAGTAAGTATGTAATTAGTTCGGTTAAAATTGTAGGAAGTGACATAACCGACATTGTTAACTGTCTTTTATGAAGTAAAATATGTCGGTAGTATCACATCCAACATTGTTAATCGTTTTTTGTGAGGTAAAGTATGTCGGTAGTACCAGATCCGACTTTTTTGGTCGTTTTAATTTACGTTCTATTTGTCGGATATGTTACTTCCAACTTTGTTAACGGTATTTATCTTAAAACGTTTTGTTGAATGTGGTTATATTGCTTTATTATTTTTTTAATATTTTTTTTTTATTGTAATGTTTTGTATGTTGGTTGTGGGCATTTTAATTTTGGTTTTTAAAATTGTCATTATAAAATGCATTTTGTCGCTTTTGTGTCATTTAAACTGGTTTGGTTCTACTGATAAATATAATTTTTGCAATACAAGGTACACAAAAATGTACCTACTTTTTTATTTATTGCTAAATAAGTACCTAACTTTTTTCAGTTAATAGAGAATCTCCATTACCAAGTGGTTTCCAAAATGAGTTCATTAAGTTGAATGAAATGCTTGGTGATGTTTTCAATGAAGATGCAACCCCGGAAAGAGAAAATAATGAACCCACTGTTTCGATATCTGGTTATTTTGAAATTCCTACTGAAAGTAATTTATTTATAAAAACTTTATGCACAAGTAACAAGACTGCACAAAGGCGGACTTAATGCCATAGGCATTTTCTACCAGTCTACCTTAGGGTGATGCAGAGACAATATACAGTAGGTGCAATAACAGTAAAAAAGACTAGAAAATATTTATAACTAAAACATATAGGAATAAAAACTTATATACATACATACTCGTATAATAAACTTTATAAAGTTAAGAGAGATAAACAAGAAAAACTACAACAACTCAGTTCTGAGACGAATCTGCCAACTTCTTGTGTATATTATGTTCCCGAGCTTTTACTTTGAAAGTGAACTGACTGATCACCGTCCTGATACTCTGAGGGAGCGCATTCCAAAGGAAAACCGCCTGGACAAAGAAAGATGATTTTATAAAACCAGAGCGGTGCGAAGGACATTGTAAAAGACACTTATTAGGGGAACGAAGATTCTTGCTGTGCGCAGAGCATAAATATTGACAATTAGGCGTCAGATAAGAAGGAGAAGTGGGTTTGTGAAGAAGAGAAAACAGGGTTGTCAAAGCCCTCAATTCTCTGCGCTGCCGGATGGGTAGCCATCTTAAAAGTGATCGATGTGTAGATACATGATCATACTTGCGGAGATTGAAGACGAATCGAATGCAGTTATTAAGAAGTCGGTCAAGTTTATTGAGGAGATCTGCATTCAGGTCATAGTAGCACACATCACCATAGTCAATTATGGGGAAGATTAGGGACTGTACAAGCATTGCCTTAATGTGTGATGGGAGAACATTTTTCAACCGGTCAACGTTGCGGTCGTTTGACCGCAACGTTCCGGTGACTTTCATGCTCACAATCGCGATCTGCTTACGCCAAGACAAGTGTCAACATGCAAACCCAGATCCTTGACGTCAGAGCCAAACGGAATCACTGTGCCGTCAAAGGTCACCGGTGGCACCGCTAACTCATTCAGCCTTTTCAAACTATGGGGGCTCTCTACAATAATAGCCTGGCACTTGGTTGGGTTAACCGCCACACCGAAAGTAATGTTGCTGTTCACCACGAAAAAATATCAAAAACACCAATACCGTCCCCATCTTCTCATGAAAATAGCAATGACGCCTTCAGTGTCACGTATTCTCAAAGTGAGTTCACAGTTTCAGAAAACGTGGCACCACCGCCACCAATCTTGACCAACGACGACTTATATGATAAGGAAACTTACCCACACCTTCTGTGACTTCCTTTTCAAGTGTTAATACTCCCACTTCTACTAAACAAAGTCACCCGTCTACTTTTAAAACTGATAAAGGCAAGAAGAGACTCATACATAAAGAAAATTGGTTGGCTGAATTTTATAAGTTTTTAGTTTTAGCTGTGTAAGTCACACGGTTTTATTTTTATCCCTTTGATGGTTTTTATTAATTACTTATAAAAACCTTTCGTTCCATTTAAGGCTGTGTATTGTGAAGTCAGGTTGTTTTATTCTTTATTAAACTTCTGGAGTTTTTTTACTTATATTAATTTGAAAAGCTTTTCGTTGTTTAAAAGGTCGTATAAAAGTGAAGCAGTTTTATTTTTTATGCTCCTAGAGTTTTGTTTTAATTGGTGTTGATTTTTGCAATAAATGTCTAGTTACAAAGATATTTAAAAAATTGTTTTACTTATAATTTTGATTTAGATACAACAGACATTGGTCTAGGATTTACTATTAATAGTGTCGTATGTGCCAGTTCCAACAAATAATCAATAACTTTATACACGTAACTATGTCGTATGTGGCACTACCAACAAATAATCAATTTGTTTGTACACGTAACATTGTCGTATGTGGCAGATCCGACAAAATACACTTGATTTAATACGGTTAAAAAAGTCCTTTCTGACTTTTAACATGCTTAGAAAAACAATAATAGTACTTTATTAGCACGTAAGTAAACTTTTAAACATGTATTATAATTCTGTTAGTTTCTGTTAACCTAGTTCGTATAATAAAAAAAATATCAACAATTCAAACTTTGCGGCGCTCTCCTGTAAAGTAGCCGATTTTCACATCCGACAATGTTAATAGGGACCAACGATGTCATTAATAACAAAATACGATACTAACGATTCACCGATCGATTGGTACCTAGGAGGTTCCTCTCTCTAGCCGTCGCGGCGCGGCCGTCAGGGGCCGCGCCGCGACGGTAACTTGGACCCTGTTTCCGATACCGGTGGGCTACAATTTTTATATTTTTAATGTTTATTTTATTGTTTTTGTTTAAGGAACATTTTAAAATGTATGAGATTGTCAGGTTTGTATAGAAATAAGTAAAGTGAATAATAAGAAGAATAATTTACTTTTAAAAAGTATTACAAAAAGTGTATATTTAGGCGCAGTGTGTTATTTTTCATTCAATAGTATAATTAGTAACTTAGTACTAATAAGTAAACTATAACTAAAATAATATATTCAATAGTTGCAAGTAATGATAATGTTCAATTCAGATGTTTGTTAGCGACCTGCCCGATCTAGATTTATTTTTTACATTATTTATTTATTTATATACATTGGTATACCTGTATGCCCTTTCGGATGGGACAGGGTTTTTATTAACATATATTGTATATTAAATTGTTTTGTAATCACGTTCTCGAAAACGGCTGTAACGATTTTGATGAAAGTTGCAATATACGGGTTTTGCGTAAGCGAAAAAATCGATCTAACTAGGTCTCATATCTGCGAAAATTTCTCTATTTTCACTCGAAAGACTTATATTATTATAAGGTATGTAGAACCACATGACGGACATGAAAAAATATTAAAAGCTGAATTAACCCATTTTTTCAGATGCCATTTCATCTCTTCGTGTTATTCATCGCACTAGTTATTTTAAACGAGTGTTTCTCGAAGCCAGCCTGTTTTCAGCATAGGAGACAAGCTAATGGCAATGACGATCCGAACACACCAGAATGCCCAGGCTACTGCTATGCCTGCTACCCCTATTATTATTATTACCCCTGGCCTTATTACTATTACCCTTATTATTATTATCCGTATGGTCGTTAAATCTTATGTACCTAGTCGTCAAGCTTATTAGTTTTTTACTTAATATTGGTGTATTCTGTAAGTAAACAATCAATAATAAACCGTAAAGTAATACATCAAATTAATAAAGAAAAAACTAAATTTAAAAATGTTTGTCGTCTCGTATGTCAACAACCTTCAGAAGCTGCGTCCGTATGTCACAACACAAACGGTGCGAATCTCATGAACTATTGGCCAATAGGTACAGCCTGCAAAATGGATAAGTATGCAGTCAGCTAAGAAAGGAATAAATTTAAGGTGGAAGCGCCCGGGTAGCCCGCGAATTAAAATTTTCAAGTCACTTGTCAGTTGTCACCATCGCAGCCCCGTAGCATTGATAAAAATAGCCGTGTAATGCTAAGGTGCTTATTTGCCTGCATACCAATCTTTTTCGCCAACTGTACCTACTACAGGCCCACTTCAATGCTACTAGTTAATATGCTATGCCTATTTATACTGATTTTATTACTGAC
This sequence comes from Noctua comes, assembly GCA_963082995.1. Lineage (NCBI taxonomy): Eukaryota > Metazoa > Arthropoda > Insecta > Lepidoptera > Noctuidae > Noctua > Noctua comes. The sequence goes on from OY720270.1 coordinate 16,863,936, forward strand.
GTGAAAGTTCACATAATTTCACCAATTTGTTATTTTAAACCTAAACAATTATATTTGTACGCCTTTGGGCAAAACATGGAGGATCCACCTATTTATAACACCTCACACTAACTGTGTAACTTGACCTATGTTCACAAATAAAGCTTTCTGATTCTGAGTGATGTTCGGACTTTAGACCAATCTCTGTAATGGCTGCGCCGATTTTAATGTGTGACCTTACTTCAAGTGCGGAGTACTTATAACAAAGTGTTTATTTAAATTTCATTGAGGTGATTAGGCAAATTGTAAGTTAGTATAAAAGCAAAGTGATTGACCTTTACAAAGTAATTGATGGGTTTGCAATGATTTATTACGATGTCTGAAGTATCAAGGTGGGTTAATGACCTGATGAAGGCCGCGAGAATCTGCTGAATGTGAGAAGCTTAGGACCGGGCGTTGTGGCGACGCTTAGGGGAACCCAGCAGTCCAGCATTGGAAGTGTCCCGTTTGATATGATGAGCAGCTACTCTCATGTCGTTCGTGATAGAAACCTTGCATAACATATAACATAATATCACACCTGTAATCTCTGAACGGTTTGGCAGAGGTGTACCTAATAGTACACCCACATACTGCCAGTTATGTTTAAGTCCCATGTAACAGGGGGCGAGCCTATTGCCATCAATCGGGGACAAATCCAGACTCCGTGGCTGCTACTGAGAAATTCCTGATGGAAAAACCCAATAACACTATGCCCAACCTGGGAACGACCATTAGGAGGCAGGCAGCCTTGCATAACATAATGCCTTATCATGAATAGCCTAAAATATTCACACTGCTGGGACACACGCCTGCTCTCTACGAGAGCGAGTGGGCTGTAATCCCCCACGCGGGCCCAGCGCGGGTTGGTGGATGTCACACAATAATGGCCAGCTCACACTGGGGACGGCACGGCAGAGAATTTTATCTTTACCCAACGTAAATTCATACGTAGCTAGTGGTAACAAGATACAAATTCCAATATTCAATGCCGCGAATGGAAAACGCCTCCAATGCCTTGGAATCGAACGAAGTAATGCGCATGCGTGGTTGCGAACGCACGACGTGCAACTCGTCGAGTCGAGTCTTATCATTGAGCCATCATTAGCTCTAATGAAGCCGAGAACAAGGGTTCAAATGAAATATCAAAGCTCATATAAAATGGACCATTTACATTAAAATATATTATAATAACGAATAGAGTCAACAATATTTACAATAAAATCCACGGTTCTATAAGAACTTGACGCCGCCTATGATGTTCACCGGCCGCCCTTTGTACTTCTTCGATATGTCACTCTCGATCTAGAAAAAATAAACAGCTGTTACATTAAACGGTTAAGCTTAGGTGTACAGTCACGAGCACCAATATGTAAACACTTAACAACTTTTAAAAGTGTTTTTCTCCTACTATTCTGATTAAAATTTCATGTTGTACGAACATAGTATTCTGGAACACATAAATTTTATGAAAAAGGTCCTATCTCCAAGTTGCAATCGTTATTTCTCGCGAAAATTGCGTTTTAATTTAGGAAATTGTATACATATTGGTGCTCGTGACTGTACATATAACTGGAAGAAATCTTCGTTTTCTAAGACACGATTAGGAATCTCGTATTTGACATAAATTAATGAAATAATCTCGGTTGTGTTAAAGTCCGATTCCGTGCTGCTAGATGAGGTTCAACCCTTATTTTTATACACTTAGATGGGAGCTGTGAGCTATATCAACGATCATTTTATTATTATTTCCTATTACATGCATAAACTCGCGTCTTTTACCCATGAGGATAAGCGAGAACTTCAGGACGCCACCTGATTTATTCTATTTAAAACATGAAATATTATTCGTTTACAAAATATGCCATTGAATGGAAAAATCTTAAAAACTTTATCAAACAGAGACAACGTTAGTCATCACTGCTAACCTATTCTAGCAAAGCACTGCACGGGCTTTAGCAAAGCCGGTTTCAGCCTAGACATCCCCTTCCCTGAACTATGTTGCTGGCTACGGCTTCATGTGTATACCTGTGCCTGCAGCTCCTTGGTCCTGTGCACGATGCGCGTGAGCACGGGCCGCAGCTCGTGTGCGCGCGCGCCGGCCGCGGCTCGCTGGTCGGCGGCGCGCGCGGCCAGGCGGGACAGCTTGTCGCACAGGGTCAGCTTCTGCTTCAGTTGCGCTGTCAGCACGTCCACGTATCTGAGGGAGACGGGAGAAGTGCTCTTTATTAGAAGGAATCAAAACACGAAACAGCCTTGATATTTTAATTCGGTGTGCAAGCTGACAAAATAATGGATGTAAAATACCCTAACGAAGCCGAAAGGCACTAGTTCTCCCCGTCATTGCGATCATTGTTTTGTTCTGGATATTACGAAGATATTACGGGTCAAAGTTCGTTTTCACAATATAACTTTACCTCCATACCTCCATGGCCCTCGTACAATGCATCTATCAGCACAATGTTTTGAGTGCGTTACATTCAATCTTACAGTAAAAGGTAATTTTTCCACCCAAAAAAATAGTCGTTTCCCAGCAATAATTTTTGCGTAGGTACTTACTTAATTTGATGAACAGAATGCTTGGAGGACAGCTTCGTGAAAGATCTGATCACACCTTGTATGTATACATTCTTTCGGGAAAAACCCACCACTCGGGTTGTGACGAGCCGAGCCGATTATGATTTAGCGATGGGGTTGACAAGAAGAAAAAACTGTCGCGCCAGTCCCAAAGCAACATTAGACAAGGGCAGGAAGATGATGAGATACCGACCGAAGATTGCCGATCAATGCCCGAGTATGTGCAGTAATTGCTTCGGATTGGCTTTGCTACCAAATCGAATGTGAACAGTGTCCTTTCATCGGTTACTTGAAGAAACTTATGTACCTAATATTTAAGCGCTCCACCTGGCAGAATGTGATTAGACCATGTTCTTTACTATTTTCGGACAAATAAATGAATTTGAATTTTGGAATCTTCTAGAACTAAATTTATATTATATACAAACCTCGGGGAATGCTTCACGTTGTGCAGATGGTTGATCTCTGGCGCGGTCATCTTGGAGGTGGCGATCTGCACTGCGTCCAACATTGCGGTCAGGGCGGCCGTGCTCTCTGTGGGCAGCTGCTGTAAAAGGCTGAAGGAATGGCTGTCTCCTGATGTGTTGGTCTCGTAGAGTCGCATCTTGAGGAAAGATTCCAGCTGGGGAAGTTTAGTTTGGATAAGTTTTAGATTTTTTTTCTATGTTCGTGAAATGAATTAACCGTTTCATTAAAATGTAACTACTCATTATCATTACTTATTTAGTTAGTTTACTGCTCAGTTCCCAGGCCGGGCCACTGCCCGACTTCCAATGCCAAAAATCCAATAACACTTTATTGAATTTTCCCACAGGCTATTTCTCAGTAGTAGCTAGTAGCCCTGAGTCTGGAAGTGGGCGGTAAGATGGACCCGTGTCTCGGAGATAACGTTTAGCCATCGGTCCTGTGCCTGTCTTGTCGGATCACCGTCCTATAATATTTTCTACGTAGACAGCTAGTTTCCGGTGAGATTTCCAGGAGGACTACCGACATACCTCGACAAGCTGGTCGATGAGCTGGTTCCTGGTGGCGGGGTTGTCCAACAGCGTCAGCGCGTCCTTCCCGCGCGCCACTCCGCCGCACACGCCCTGCTCCTCCACCACTATGCCGGACTCCTCCAGCGACACGTTTGCTATGTCAGCCGATATGTCCTGAAAAGAGATCAAGAAGGTATAAACTGCGTTTCATGTTCAAGGTTGTACTTTTATTTATTTAAACAGATACTTGCTGCACTTACAGTTTGCACCGAAGCGTGTAGCAAGCCAACAGCATAACATTAACTAATTAACTTTATGCAATAATTAAGCATAGCTTTACTGCTACTCGTAAACATATCAAGATGCGGTTCCTGAGCAATCAGGACATTTGGTCTTAAAGTCTCGTTTCAAATGATTCTTGTGGAAGAGGTAGGTTAGCTTTGGTTTACTTACAATATTCTCAGGTGCAGCAACGTCGATGTTCCCCCAGTCGATCTCCGCGCCCGCATCGCCGTCACCGAAGTCGATGTCAGCCGCCGCCGCCGCCGCGTCTATTGACCCGAAGTCAATCTCGGCAGTGTCACCGAAATTTATCTGTAAATACATTTTAATTCATACAATACATACTTAGAGCCATGAAGAGACATGTGAAGAAACTCTAATGGCACTACAGTCTATAATTCAAAACTGCGTTCATTGAACCAAAATAGCTCTACCTACTCCGATCACTTAATCAGTCAGTCAGCCATTTTTTTCTTATTTTTTTTATTGTTTTTTGGGTTGTTTTCTTCTCTCTTTTTAATAAAGTCGGGGGGGGGGGAACCACGACTTCTTATAAATAAATAAATAAACATTTATTTCAGAATCACTTCCATATTTGTTAGTAACAATGAATACTTATACCCTAATGTTAGTAACATTTACTCTAAGCTGCGTGGGGCTCACCGATCCTGGGCAATGTCTACTTGACTGCCACCACCCCAAGATCGGAGAGTCCCACCTATCAGCCAACGTTCTAAGAATAGCTATATTATTTTAATCCCTTAAGATTAAACATAACATCAGTATAGGAAAAGAAATGGAGACGACGATGAAATAATACTGCTAAGAGGTGATGATATCGTCCCTGTTAACTACAGGTCTACCGTTTACCTGAGGCGGTGGCTGAGGTAGCTGCGCGGTGCGGGAGGGGTGCTGACGCCCATCAGCAGGCGATAGACAGAGATTTTAAACGTTAGATTTTTACTTAATTAGGAAAAACTAAAATTTTACCAACCTACAACCAAGAGTAATTGACGAAGTCACATAAAAAGACAAAATATGTATGAGCAAAGTAGTGAATAAGGTCTAAAATTCTTTGGCAAAATTACCTGATCTCCAGCCCCCTGATCTTCATCATCAATCTCAATATGCACCGGATCAGGCTCCACACTTAACGGGGCTTCCCCGTAACTCCACTCGTAAACCGTGGTGTTGCCATGCTCTACCACATATTGTAATAATGGCAACACCTCCGACGCTTTGTCACCCAAAATGTACTTTGAGAATGCTGAGTAAAGGTCAATGCCTGGCTGTAGAGGTTTTAATGATTTGCCGATCTGTAAGATAATAGAGAACATTGCATTATTTGTGTTTAATAACATAATTTACTTATGTGTAAATAGTCAGGTGAGACCAATCGCATGAGACTAAATGAGTGATGAATATAAATGTTGATGGATGGAGAGGGAGAGGTAGACCAAGAAAACGATGGATGGATTGTGTGAGGAATGTTATGAAAGAAAAAGGAGTAAATGATAGCGTGACGGTTGACAGAGAAGAATGGAAGAAAGAAACCTATTTCGCTGACCCCAAGTAACATGAGACAGGGGCCGGAAGATGATGAGTCAGGTGAGACCACAGAGCGCGGAGACGCCTCGACAGCCGTTGCTAGTGGCGTGATTAGGCCCGGACTCCACCAAGACGGAGACGAGCAGAGCGGTGCTGAGCCGTGCAAGATTCAACCAATCAGAAAAGAGACGAGAGACGCGATGTGGATTCCAACTAAAGTAATTGCTTGATTCCCGCACGTTTCCTCTGTCCGGGAGTCCGGCCCTTACGATGGGTCATTGTCTTCAAAGCCTACAATGTTCACACATTCACAAACTTTCGGAATAGCACCTCTAACCCCTTACCTTGTCATATATGTCAGGTATTTCTTGAAGCCTATCCACCAGCTCTTTCTTGATCCTGTCGCCCTGGATGCCGAGCTGTTTGCAAAGAGTTAAGAACTCTGCCTTGCTTGACGCTTCGTTCTTCAGGAAATCTGTGTGCTTCTTCTCACATTCCTGTGAAAAATACATTATCTCACTACCTTATTTATTTTAGCATCATGAGCATATTATGTGGATACAGGCCTCGTCTCTATAAAGTGAGTGGGGCATTATCCATCATGTGGGCTCTGTACAGGTTGATGGATGTCTTTGAATTTTTTGGCATGCTGTTTTCCTTCACCATCTGATAGCAGTGATGAACAAATAAACGCAAAAGTAAAGTGCATATCTGGTTTTCTATTCTAAACTTATGATCTTTATTTAAACTTTTGTATTTTAGCTTATTTAGTGTCCCAATGCCCACCCCCCCCCCCCAAAGCTGAGGAGCTCGTGGCTAAATAATAACAGCCGCTCGGTTCGATCTTTAGGCTAAGCCGTGCTTGCCTAGGTTGGTCTATGGATGGGTGACCTCCCATTACATACCGAGTTTCCTCCGTGCCTCGGAAAGCACGTTAAGCCGTTGGTCCTGAGTGTCATTTGTAAATCTTTGACAGTCGTTAGGTAGTCAGTGGCCCAAAAAGTCTGACAACCAGTCTTACCACGGGTTATCGTATTACCCAGTATTAACTGGGTTGTGGAGGTCAGATAGGCAGTCGCTCCATATAAAATACTGGTATTCAGCTGCATCCGGTTAGACTGGAAGCCGACCCCAACATAGTTGGGAAAAGGCTAGGCAGATGAGTGCCCCAACGCTGGGCAAAAGCCTCCCCTTCCTCCTTCCAAACCACTCTATCAAATATGATAGAGTGGTTACGTGGAAACGAAAATGTTATCAGCCTAGGGTTATTTAGTGACTGTTCCTAAATTACCCTAGGCTGATTACATTTTCGTTTTTCCTAATTCATGTATGTTTCCCCCAAACTTATCATAATATAAGTGATACTCACAATTTGCAACTGGTCTTCCTTAGCTATCTGTTTCTTCAGGCCTGGGATTTCATAGTTGATGTTCCTGACCAGGATTTGAGCTGACTCGGCCAAATACAGGTTCTCTTTCTCATAGTTACGTGCTATGTCTTGCCAGTCCTTCATCCTTTGAGATCCATACCTAGAATGAAAATTATGCAAGAGTATAGTAGAAACTGCTTATGGTACTAACTTTAAGTCCATCTCTCAGTCAGCACGGTTGGAGCAATGGCTGAACCACTGCGGCACTGCGTGTTTTGGGTTAGATCCCTGCACGGAACAAATATTTGTATGGCCCTCAGGTAGTTGTTCCGGGTCTGGCTGTTTGTATATATGATTTTAAATGTTTGTAAATGCATCCACAATACAGAAGAAATTCCTAGTGGAGCAAGGTTTTAAAAAAATTGTGTATGAAGAAATAAGTTGTTAATCTGTAAATATGAATAGTTATTGAACTGGTATGGTGAATGGTCTTCGTTGAATAATGAGACTAGATTTTGCCTGCTGGTCCGTCCTCAAACAGGTTCAGGAAATAATTCCTGAACCTGTTTGTGGACGGACCAGCAGATATACAGGATGGAATGAACACCGACGCAAAAATGGTTTCTTAGTATTGCATCTATGTGGGGGGTTCAGAATGATGTACTGAATATGTGGTAACCCTTTGTGCGTTGGTGTCCCTTCCACCCTGTATAAATACTTGAATTAAAAAGTATTGTATGTTCTAACATAGGTCTACCTGTGTGCCAATTTCAACAAAATCCAAGTTACTTTCGCATTTAAATATGAACATAATCCAAAAATATCTATAATCCAAGTATGTTAAAAAGACGCTTTTAATTTTTTTACCATTTTTATTTGTTACCCACCTACAACAATAAATAGATATTGTATTCTACGGAAGTTTGTATAAGACCTACTAGGTTCCTATTAAAATGAAGGCGGTAAGCTGTGAAAAGGCAGCCATAATAGTAACTTGGCACTTTATAGTTCTAGAGAAAGCATTTTTCAACAACAACCACTAGTTAAAATAATAGAAAGAAACGAGAAATAATTACCTTCCAAAGAGGTTCTTACTATCTGCCTCAGTCTCTTTCAATATCTCAACGATCTTTAGGCAATGGAAGTAGTTGATATAGCTGCCAGACAACAAGCTAGCTATGTCGTCGTGTTTTGGCATGTCCTGCAACGCATTGTTGATCTTCTCTCTCACAGCTGGAACGATCTTCTGCCATTCCTTGTTCACATGACGACGACTCACCAACCAGTCTTGTAACTTCCCAATGTTAATGTCTATGGGAATATTTGTTTCCTAAAAACAGGTTATGAGTTAAATTGCTGTTTTTTATTTGATATGTGTAATTATCCTATGTTTAAAAGTACTTACATCCATGTTGTAATGTACAATTATATCACAATTTTAGCAATTTAACTTTTTTTGAATTTATTTTGCCAACACCAGCGTCACCAGCTGTTATTGTTATGACGTGTCAACAAACGATGACGTTACAGATAACAATGTTGCCAAAATCATAGTGAAAAATCCTTCCAAAGTACTAAGCACTGGGGTGAGTCCAATTCTTTTGAATCGAATTTTAACTTAATTTCATTTGTTAGTTACAAATGATCGAATACAATAAAATTCAAATGCAATGAAAATTTGTTGATGTTTATTCTGATACCTAAAATTAATTTGTCCAACCTTTGTCAAACTTAGCTCTCGACCTTGGCCCAAACCGTTATCATTTGCAGGGCATTTTAATAGGAGGGCGGCCAGGTCAAGTTGGAAGTATTAATTATTATACTGTGCACGGTTCAAAATCGCTTGGCACTGCGTAAAAACATAATATGAAGCAGTTGATTAATTGCTATGATTGATTTATATTAACAGACCAAAATCATTATCGATATATTATGACCTTAATAATCAATAATTATGCGACAATCTGTTTCTTCGTGCATAGAAGTATGTGACGCCGCTCCAAGTTATGCGGTGTTTTGAAATGGAGCGCCTGTTACTATTATGCAGTGCCTTTCTTCATAATCACGTCTTACTATTTTGCCCGCCTTCTGCTTTGCAGTTTTTGTTGCTATTGCGACGAAGGACAAAATAAATAAGCAATCTAGCGAAAATAAGAGAACTAAAAAAATATATAACTTTACAAACGTTATATTGGTTCTTCATCGGATAATTCAGATATAAGGTTCCTCCAATTTCTTCCCAGATTAGTCATCGCACTAACTAGGTTGCTCGTTAAAGTACTGAAAATACACAATTAGACGCCAACAGATCAAGCTATTACATTGTGCCAAATTTAATTAATACATTTACAACTTATCGCTAAAGCATTAAGCAGGCATTGATTGGGAAAATTTAACAGTTTTGGGTAGCTTGATGTGCTGGCGTCTGTACTTATAAGTTAAAATGATGCGTGGACTGCGCGAAGCTGATTGAAGCTGAGCTGAGTTGATTTTTTTGATTATGTTACGTTAGTGGGATGGTTTCTCTATCTTATAGAAACCAAACATATTATCAAATGTCGAACCTCGATGCCTTATCGATTTACCTATTGCATGTACAAACAAACAATTTTACTTATCTCTGTCTCCGTTTTATAGCTATACCGAGTCGATAGATAACCACGCACATGGACGCATTAAATAACTAAAGTTATTTATTATTCAGAACTTGCAGAGATTGTGTAATTGTGTCACGAATCAAAATGTTTATTGTTATAGATTCTTCATTATTTTTCAAATAGTGGTTTTAGTAAATCTTAAGTTAACATTTATTAAAGGAAAGAAAATAATCCCGTTAAACATAATGGATGATGATCAAACACTTATAAATAGGTATGTATGTGATGTGATGACATTGATTTAGCTTATTCTTCAAGGAATTCAAAATTTTAATTATTGTTAGTTTATAGCTTTGTTGATATTTTTGTTTCCTGCGATTTTATAATCGTCCTAAAGTCGGTGCCGAGAACCCACTTCCTTCTTGGGTCGGATTTATGTACCTATCTTATTTGCTACTATTCCAGAACATTGATTTTTTGTGTGTATTTCTTACAAAATTAGTTTAGTTGTTTTGAATGCACAACATGATTCAATCAGTAGCTTACTTAGCAAAAGTAGCAAACGACTTCTAAATAATCGACACTGCTGATTGCTGGTATGACAAGATATAATTATGTGAAGTAAACATAGCTAGATACATTCATCATACTTTCAAGTATGATGAATGTATCTAGCTATGTAAATCAAATTGTTCCATATAAGAATGATGCACTTAGCTATATTTATCTAGTGTTAGAGATATACAATTTTATGTACTAATTTAAACGAAATAGTAACTTACCGCTAGTTTTATTTGTTCATTATTGGATAAACAAATTAATCAGTTCATCCTGCCAGTTAAGACTTACGGGGCCAGAACGTGGACAGTCACGCATGGTATGGTTGATCCATAAATTCAAGGTTAAAGTCTCTCTGAGGGATCGATCAATGTGGCGACACTTGGGGGAGGCCTATGTCCAGCAGTGGGTGCCTTTTGGCTGAAATGATGAGGATGATGAGGGATCGATCCGGAACGAGTTGATCCGACAGAGAACCAGAGTTGTCAACGTAGCTCACAAAATAAATAAGCTGAAGTACCAATAGGCCGGCCACATTAGCCGTAGAACCGATGGCCGTTGGGGTATACCTACGTGTTCTTGAGTGGAGACCACGAATCGACAAGCGTAAGGTGAGATGCCCTCAGGCTTAGCGGAGGGATGTTCTTCGCACGGTGGCTGGTAGCAATTGGATGACAGTTAAGTAGCGTGTGATTAAAGAGGCCAATATCCACAAGTGGGCTGGGTTATTTGTAGGCTGATGGACACACAAAAACTACCATTACCAATTCTGCTGTCTCCTTTTATGTTTTTGGTGAAGGAAACACTAAAAACTTTACGGTCTTTACGTCAAAATATAAGTTTCATGGTTTTTTTTGTCAAGTACCTACTCAAGTTGGTAAATAATCTTTTTGTATTCTAAACAAATAACAGGTTGAATTTAAAATTTTGCAAGATAGCTGCGGTATTCCTCATTCATATGAAAACAAGTTTCGTAAAAAAGTTTCTTGGTGTACTGTACATTGTTATTGTTTCAAGGTTTCTTAAGTTTAATTAGATATTTACAATCTCATTTGAATGGTAAATTAATATATTCTAAGTTATATCGGTCGGAAGGTCGTCTTCTAATAAGTCTTACGTTTACCTTTTACTAGTTTTAAATAAAAAAGACGTCAAATAAAAAAGTTGAATATTTTTAGGTATAAAAACATTTTTTATGAAATCCTAAACTAAGTAGTGCTGCATCATATCAGACTGCTTCTTAGACTATAGCTGTCTATTTATTTATCGAAACTTCATGTAGGTACAGTACTGGAAAACAGGTAGACGCCACGAGGGATTCTCTACCAGTCAACTTTATACCACATAACATGATATCACGCCTGTAATCCCTGAAGGGTTAGACAGAGGTTTACCTGATAGTACACCCAAATTTCGCCAATTATATTTGAAGTGCCATGTAATAGGGGCGTATTGCCATCAACCAGCCACAAATCCAGACTCCATTGCTGCTACTGAGAAATTCCCACTGGAAAAACCGAATAACACTTTGCCTGACCCAGGAATCGAACCCAGGACCTGCTCAACAGTCGCACTTGCAACCACTAGACCAACAAGGCACGTACCCTTAAATACCCTTTATAATAAATCATTATTAAAAACAAAATCTTTTAAATCTTTTTCAGCTATCCAAGTGCACAGCCTGTGCCTGACGAAGGAGTCTTAACCGTGGATGTCTCGAGGGATGTACTAGTTGACTCCATGACAGACATGTCGGAAACTCCAATACCTCCCGATATTATTGCGTAAGTAAATACTGATGTAGTAAAAGTCACACCTTTTTTCCCGTGGAGGTAGGCAGAAAATACAGAATGTCAGCTGCTGTGATACAGGGTGTAAACAGGCCCTTCACAAAGCCGTCAACCCCAAGCATTATGTACATCAAACGAAGTCACCCTACGCTAAAATTATTGCTTTGAAAAGACTTTTTGGGGGGAACAATCACATTTTACGGTAAACCTCAATGTAACACACTCATTCATTAAAGTAAAGTTAAAACCTTAAAAAGTAGTATTTAAAAAAAAACTTTTGAAAAAATTGGAACTTTGACCTCCAATAACTCCTTACTAGAAGGTTCCCGGGTATAAACCAGAACAAAAAAATTATCGCAATGACGGGGAGAACAAGTGCCTTTCGGCTTCGTTAAGGGTCTTTTTACACCCAATACACTTTTTTAACTTCATCCTACATGTATAGCTTAAAGAGTAACTTTGTAAAATCATTTGTCTTTGAATTGATGACACACCAACATTTAGACTAGCCTTTCATTGTTTCTGTGTTTATCTATATTCATTTTTTTTTGATTATTCAGCACAAATGATATTGTGTTTAATTGTTGTGGCCAGGCACAAGCCTAATTACTATTAAATGGTAGTTGTATAAAATCATCTTTAAAAATAAATAAAAAGCATAAAATAAAGTTAAAAAAAATTGTTAACTTTCTTGTCTAATTTTGTATGGCGGTAAAACTTTAAATTGTGCTTCATACATTTTGGTCAGTGGCCTTCTCTTTCTTATTTAATTTTAAATTAGCCTGTCTAACATGTTAAACAATGGAAATTTAATATGTTTCAGGTCCGTTGACACACCAACAAATGAAGAAGAGAATGGAAGACTAACTCTAGCGTATGAAAGACTTTACGAAATACCTAAAACCATTGTAGAGAGGTTTTCAGATCACATCAGGTACCTGGATATCAGTCACAATAAGATTACGTAAGTGAACTTTAATTCTTTTACCTATAGTCTTTTCGCCATCTATGTTGAGATTGGCTATATCTGAACAATCTTCTTCTTCACCACTCAAAGCTAAGGTGTAGGTATCTTCTTCATCTGAATGATGTAGTTACATATTAAGATACCCCTTTTTCTTTGTGTTGTATGGTCATTTAGTCATGCTTGCCTGAATCGACCTCGGCAAGCATTGTTAAACCTTGAAGATCGAACCATGCGGATGGCGTTATTGACCTCAGTTGTAACTAGATAATTATTTGATAGATCGGTCAGTCAAACCAACAACCAGTGGCCCACATTAGCCCTGGATCGAAACAGCTGGAAGTCATTGGGAGAGGCTTTTGCCCAACAGTGGGTTGACGCAGGCTAACAGTATCAGTATCAGATCGGTCAGAAAAAGCTATATGTTGATGCAATTAACCGTTTTGTTATTATTTTACTAACATAAACATTACATCACGCCTGAATCCTCGTACGGTTAGACAGAGGTGTACCTACAGTACACCCAAATTGCACCAATTAGTTTTAAGTCCTATGTAATAGGTGGCGAGCCTATTGCCATCAACTGGGCACAAATTAAGACTTTTTGGCTGCTTCTGAGAGGTTCCTGATGGAAAAACCCACGCATCAACTAAATGTAGTTGCTCTCTGATTGGCTGCAGTAGGTTGTGGTTCGAGTTTGCTTCACCCATATAAAAAACAAATATTTACCGGCCTACTTACAATTGTTCTGGGTCTGGCTGTTTGTGTATGGATAACTGTCTGTAAACATATCCACCAAACTAAAGTTATTCATAAATGATAACATCAAATCAATGTTAACAGTATTTATGTATTTCTGCCATGGAAATTTTAAATGTCATATGGTTGTATCTGTACGGTATGCTTAGCGCCGAAAGTCCAAAATCCCATAGCACTGATTCAAAATCAAAACTCAAAATATTTTATTTCACACTAGCTGACCCGTGCCCACTTCGTTGGGCGGTAAACATTTTAGCTTGTGATGAAACTTTATAATTTATAGCCTATAGCACTCACGAATAATGTAGCTTTCTACCAGTGAAACAATTTTTAAAATTGGTTCATTACATCCGGAGATTACCCCCTACATACAAACAAATTTTACCTCTTTATAATATTAGTATAGATAGGCCTAGATGGGCACTTATAAAACGTCGACAAAAAGGTGCACGGTGCGGGTTGGTCGTTTCCTATAGAGAAGAACCGGCAAGAAACTCCATGGTTACTGATTTATATTAATTTCGTTCTATTTCAGAAACTTAGATGCTCTGGTGTACTTCAAGAGCCTTACGTCTTTGATAGCTGATGATAACCCCATCACAGAGAACTGCTGTCTACCACCTTTGCCTAAGCTGGAACTTTTGTGGTAAGTGCCTTTCATTGATATTTTCCTAGGATACAGAATACACAACTGCTTGGTGGAAATACAATCCATAAGTAAGCAAGTAAGTAGTTATTATTGTAGGATACTAGTTGTAGCCCAGTGGTATCGGCCCCGAATTACGAATTGTAAGTCGTGGGTTCAAACCCTAGCAGGCACTTTACTTTGAATAATTTATTTCATCACCACTACTTTAAAAACCGTTAAGGAAAACAAGGTGAGGAAACCGGCAAAAAAGGAAATAGGAAATGTCTGAAAACCAAAAATTCGATTATATTCACCAACCCGTAGTGGACCCTCGTGGTTGATTACGGCCCACTCCCTCTCACAGCAACCAGAGGCCTGTGTCCCAGCAGATTATCGCTTTCGCCTGCGGCTTCGCTCGCGTTGAGGTCGGAAATTATCCATCTGAAACGTCCTACCAGGATAAAAAGCGTCAAGGTCTATCCGTGTACCAAATTTCTTCGAAATCCGTTCTGCCGTCTATCATATATTTTGAAATATTTGCTAATAATAGAAACATAATATGTTTTACTTCACATTCCAGGTTGAACCGTTGTAAGATCGCGTCCCTATACCCGTGGGTGGGTAAGCTGAAGGAGTCGTGCCCCAACCTGCAGTACCTCTCCCTGATGGGCAACCCGGCCGCACCGAGCTACTTCAACGGAGGCACCTTCTACGAGTACCTACAGTACAGGTAATTGGTATTTGTCGCTTAGAATTGGAAACTAATCCCGCGCTACCAAAGCCAGTTCCAAGCCTCGTCATTGGTTGAAAGTCTATTAATTTTATAACAGGTGTTCAACGACGCTTAACGAAACCGAAAGTCACTTGTTCTGCCTGGGAACCTTCTAGTTACGGAGATACTGAAGATCAAAATTTCAACTATTTTCCACGTTGTTTTTACGCATATAAGTTTTAAATGTTATTCCTTAACTTAAGGCAACTACCAATCTGCATCGGGCCCGCCTAAAGGTTGCAGATCCAATCCTGTTTCCAGGGTCTGTATAAATACCGCCATGACCCCTCCACTGTTACATGCCAAGAAGAGATGACCTTTTCAATTAAAAGATGTGTTGGTGAGGAGTTTGTTCCTCCACTTTTTTCCCAGCTAAAACACTAAGAAGTGCCGATGGGCGGGTGTGCTAGGGGCAGTCTTATTTAATACATTTAGTACAGCATAAGCCATTAGCACTAAATAAAGAAATCCTTTTACTCGGTCTTCTCACAGAACCACACACATTCTTATGTTAAAAAGTGCCTTATTTGATTTTATAAAAACACAATTTAATTAAAATTTCAGGCTCTTTGTAATATCTCAGTTCCCGTCGTTAAACCATTTGGACGACCGGCGCTTGACGGAAGACCAACGGCTTGAGGCCCAGCGCCTGTACAAGAGGCCTTTCTTCGAGAGAATCGCCAAGCCAGCTGGCCTGTCCCACATCGTCAACTCCTCAGTCACCTGGAACACCTTCCAGAACAAGATTACCACCTTCCTCGGTAAAGACAAACCAGGTAACAGGAACCGGCTGATTTAGTTGTAAATTAGACGCTAGTGTATGGAGTAGAATAGAAATAATTGTTTTGTAAATTTTATGTAAATAGATTTATATATACATATATAATTCCTCAAGGCCTATTCAAACCTAAGCGGTATTCGCTGCCGCTGTGGGTAGAGGTACATACCGCACGGGTTTCGCTCAGGTATTTAGTATCAAGTTGAGAGCGAAACCCGCGCGGTATGTACCTCTACCTACAGGCGGCAGCGAATACCGCTTAGGTTTGAATAGGCCTCTATGTATGTATTATGTAAGTTATAAATGGTTTTTAGCAACTGCTTGATTTTTAAATTGTAAAATATTTATATCACTAGCCACACGCCCCGGCTTCCCACAGGCGAAATTTGCTAGCAACAGCACCTACCTATCGCGTTCGAAACTACCATTCACAAAATTTCATTGAAATCCGTTCGTTGGTTTCGGATATTAGCGTGTACGAATTTAGTGACACGCAGAAATGCTTATTTAGGTATTGAATCTAGCCGTGCAATGACAATAATGTTATTAAAATCAAGCAGTTGGTGAGCCTATAGTTGTATTGTATAACGGGCTAGTGTCCGCAACTCCACGTCCAAGCGCGTATTTTGCGTACGGAAGCCTGTAGTTATTTTATAAAAGGTTGTTAATCATCCTGCCATGAATGCATATTATAACATGCAATAATCTCGTTAAAAAAATGTAGCCCAAGTTTACGGCACAATATTATACAATTATTATACTGCAGTTATTTTTGAAAATAAAATAGAATTATGATGTTGTTTTTCGAATATTGATCCAACGTTGTTTTTATGTCATAAGATTTGATAACAAATGTTGTATATTTTATTCAATATACATATAGTTAACAAGTATTTACTGTGTATTAACTATTTACCCTAGAATGTCTAGTTACCTACTAAACATGCATACATACAAAATAACTATACATGCATGTATAAATATTATATATGTATGCAATGCAGTGCAGTTCTGGAGTGGCGACCGCGAACCGGAAGACGTTGCGTTGGAAGGCCTCCCACTAGGTGGACCGATGACCTGGTGAAGGTTGCAGGGATCCGCTGGATGCGACACGGGACCGGTCAATGTCGACACTTGGGGGAGGCCTATATCCAGCAGTGGACGTCGTTCGGCTGAAATGACGTATGCAATAATAATTATACATGTATGTATAATTATTATGTCACATTATTGTGGTACATACTTTAAAGTATAAAATATAATTAATGACAAAACCTTACTCGCCAGTGGCGCCATCTAGTGAGTTCAAAAACGATAGCCCTCATACATTCACTGATTCGTCATCGCCCTGCCTAAACCAATGGTTGTTGGAACTAGAATGTAAGTTATAAGCAAAATGACAAATCAAACACGTATTTTTTCTATTTCAATACTTATTTTATTAACATAACAAACATTAACCAAAAAATATGTGTTTTTCATATTTAAAGTTAAATTCAAACGCTTATTTCGTAACAGTTTCAAAAATAAATCGTAAAAAAAAGTTACCACATTCCAAAATTGTATTTCACATCTGGAATTCATAAGTAACTAGCATTTACCCGCGGCTACGCTTGCGTGTCTGATGGAAGTCGGTAAGTAATCCACAGGACAACTACAGGGATAAAAAGTATCCTATGTCCTAATTGGACTAGGAATATCCAATAACCAATACTTTATTGTTGTAAAAATTCAAGTTATCTTTAATTGAATGGCTTAAAACGTACCCAACTAGTCTTGTAACCAATTGATGTTATTACCAATTCAACTGATATCGACTTTATGTTAATGTAAATGAAGTTGATTTCAGAATGACTAGAACTACAGAAAAATTCATTAAAATGTTTGAAGTTGTAGCGGAAACTGAACTTTATACGCTTGTATTGAAGTTGCTTTTCTAAAAACACATTTGTACAGATAATTTTCTCTTCAATCAAATATTGTAGGTTTCTTCCAGGCGGTCAGGTCCACATAGGGAATAGCGTTATAGTCGTCACACCGGTACTTGGGGTTGTACGTGGACTCCACTTCGAAGGCTTTCCTCTGCACGTAGTACACACCATCAGTGTTGTCGCAGATCAGTCGAGCCATTGACGCTTTCTTAATTTCTTTTAGTTGGTCTGCAACGAAAAATCATTTGCTTTTTGTGAAATTCAGAAAATGGGGGCTACTAGACCACATTTACCTCGTGAGTCTAGTGGCTGCAAGCGCGACTGCTGAGCACGAGGGACTGGGACTATTCCCAGGTCGAGCAAAGTGTTATTGGGTTTTTCCTTTAGAAATTTCTCAATAGCAGCCACGGAGTCTGGACACTAGTCCAGAAAATCAATTTCAAGTCAAGTTGTGCCAGGTTGATGACACAATTTGACTAAGGCTCACCCCCTACTAGGTACATAACTACACAGACTGTCTTCTCACAGAACCACAAACATTCTAACATTATCGTCTTCCATTCATCAGCAAACAAGTCCAATCCAGGGTTGGTCTCCACGAGCGCATTGAGCATCGTCAGCATACGCGGTATAGGGGAGGTGGCTCGGGCTACTGTACGACAAATATTATCCTTTATAGAGCGAAATACAAATAAAAACCCACCACTCGTGAAGGAATGCGGCATCTCCCCGTTATCATAGAAGAACCGGTCTCCAATCCTGGTCCTATAGAACTGCTCCGCCACGATGCACTGGAAGGTGTGGCCCAGGATCGAGCCCGACACGTCCCGCTCCATGGCGCCTCCCACGTACAGGTCTATGTCATCCACGCACTCATACAGGCATTGGAGGGCATTTATACGCTGTTTGAGAAAAGAAAGGGGTTTTTCAAAATGCTTGTCGAAATTAAAAGTCATTTATGCAAAACAAGAATTTGTGTGGTATACTACAAACTACAACTAAAAAACCCGACTACTGGAAAATCACGCTCTAATTAAATTCAGAGTTTACAAGGTAAAATCGACTCCTCCTGTTTTTGAAGTCGGTTAAAATGTAGCCTATGTTACCCGGGCCATAATAACGAGTCGGTTGACACCTTATTCATCAAAATCGGATGAATAGTTTCGGCGCTACGGAGGAACATACGTAAATACATACATAGACTGCTAAAATCATAACCCTTCCTTTTGGCTTCGCCGTAGTCGGGTATCAAGCTAATAACAGCACTTTTTGAACGTCAAGAACGCCCGCGCTTCGCCACTTTCTAGCGTTTAAATCGGGATGAAGTGGCGGAACAAACTTCCCATCAACACATCTGTCTGTTAGGGTTGAAGAATCTGATTTTATACCCTCCATCCTCCATCCCCTAATGATCTTCCATTCTGGACATGATTGATCTCAGCAGTAACATTTAGATACCCTTTGGCTTCCCCTAAGCATCGCAATTTTGGTGTTTGCTTCAATTTGCTTTGCTCGTAGTGAAAGCATAAGTGTGTATATATTTCATTTATTGTTGACTTACATCTTGTGGTATCTCATTTATCAAATCTTGAAAACACCTTGCCTTCGGTAGACCGCAAATTTCTCTGTAAAACAGAATGCTTTAATGTTCTCTTTTTCTTAACTAAAGATCTATAGAATTCTTCATCTAGATGTTTTAATCCAAAGTTCTTTTAGGTTCCAGTCTCACCGGAAGCAGCTTAATACCAGTATTTTATTTGGAGCGACTGATTATCTGACCTCCACAACCTAGTTACTTGGTAATATAATCCGACAGCCAGTCTTACCAAAGGATATCGCATCCTGGTGAGACTGGATGTCGGACTGTTGAGCTTCTATCTGCCCTTAACGATTGTCAAAGGTCTACATAAATGTGACGTTCTTTTCAAGTCACGGAGGGAACTCGGTATGTAATGGATCACCCATCCACGACCTCGGCAAGCGATGCTTAACATTAAGAAGCATAAACTCATACTGTCACTTAAGGGATATCTTCCGTGATTGTTTGTAAGTGACAGTATAAGTTTAGTTGTAAACCGTGAAAGCTTAAAACAGTGTTTAAGAAGCATTACCTGTAATCATTATAAGAGGCGATTCCATGGTCCCTGCCCCTTTGTATGTCCATGGCTATGAGGTCCATGCCCCACCGGTTGTCGGACTTGAACAGCAGGTTGGTTATCTCGCCGGTACAGAAGGGGTCTGATTCTGCCTCGTTCTGCGCTATGATACCACGGACAACATCGTCGAAAGAGTCTGGAGTTGATTCCAGCAGGCTCGGATTGAAGTAGTGGTCACTCAATCTGGAAATGGTATGGACTGTTATTGGGTAAGCATCTTATACCTATTGTTCCCACTTACAACTGCTTGGCTGTGTTTTTGCTACTACTATTATTTTCTGATTAATTTCGTTGCGGGATCAAAATCAAAATATTTTATTTCACATAGGCCTCGATGGGCACGTATAAAACGTCGACAAAAAGGTGCACGGTTCGGGTTGGTCGTTTCCTATGGAGAAGAACCGGCAAAAAACTGCATGGTTACTCTTTTCAAATCATTTGGTGTTACAATATCTATTATTATGGATACAGCATTTGTACTTAAGTATGGGGGAACCACGACAGTTAAATTATTTCTCTGAGATTTCGTCGAGAATAGTGTGGCGGGCTTGTCCCAAAAATAGGGTGGCTAAGAAAGGGACAGTGCTGTCATCCACCACTCGGGCCAGGAGTAGATGTCACATGTCTACGATTCTTTTTGATGATGAAATAAGTAATCTGGGTTCGAACTCACACGGCCGTTTCTACTGGTGCACCACTTGCTTAGTCTATAAGGTCAAATTTAAATAAGAGCAAAGCTCCGCAGCCCTGATGGATATTAGGCACCAAACTAAAACAAGAATAAAAGTTATAATATTATTGGTACCTGTACAAATAAGCAGCATTATAGCTGTTGGGACACGTCATGATGTTATCACTGATGACGGTGTGCAGGAACCGGAAGGCCGCGGCTCCGAAGCTGTTGATCACGCCGGGGTTGACTTCCGGGCTGTAGTCGCGCGTGTACAGGGTGGACGGGGATATGCGGTAGTAGCGGAGGTAGTATTCACCTGGGAACAGTCAAATCATTCTCAAATTTTTTATTCGACTTCTAAAATTGGAGGAGGTTATGTATTCGGCCGGCATATTTCTTTGTTCATCATGTATGTAAACCGATTTCTCTATGATTACCGTGCGCTGATTTACGTGATTCTTTTTCATTTGGTAGAGGAAGCCAGCGCGGTGGTTCCATATAAGTTTACTTCATTTTGCTGGAGCAGTTTAGCTCCGAGGTTAGCTCCTTTAATACGTATTTTAGTTACAATTTAATGACAAGAATTGGCGTGGGCAACTAAAAAGGGTAAAAAACACATTGTTTTTAAAAAAAAAATCCTACCCTTCATCATTTACCTATGTTTGTGTTGGTTTACAGTCTAACCGAATGCAGCTGAATACCAGTAATTTTACATGGAGCGATTTTTCATCTGTTCTGCACCATGACCAATAACATTATTCCCTCACCAAAGTTAGCCGGCAGCCACTCCTGGTACGTGATATGCTGTATCTCTGCGACGACGATCTTCCTGGTCTCCTGGTATAGTCTCTCGTCGCTCCACAGCGGGTTGAGGTCACTCAGGATGTCTGCCACCCGGTTGTGTTCACGTAGAAGCAACGTGTGCAGCATGGCTAGGGTCGGCGTCTGATTGATTCTTGTGTCACCTGGAATTAGAGATAACATTACATCACGCCTGTAATCCAAAAAAATGGTTAGGCAGAGGTGTACTTACAGTACGTAACCTACATACATTTGTCGCCAGTTATTTTTAAGTTGTATAAGGGACGCGCCTATTGACTTTAACCGCAACCGGGCACATACTCATTGGTAATAGGGATGTTTCCTGAAAAAATCCAATTATTTTTTATTTTTTCACGAAAACTAAAAATGAAGACGATACAGTGCGTCGAAAACTCGTGTGACGTCATACTTGTAAGTAAAGTGTGTACTGAGTTTTTACCGAAAAGTGACATCACAGGCCCCCACTCATGATCTTTGATGCGTTTTATATTCGTCAATTTTTATTGATTTGATAAAACAAAAAATACGTATCCAATATTTTTCGATAATCTAACTGACGGACTAAATAGAATCATATTTTTTTGAAACATCCCTATTGGCTCATTGTTAAAAAATTCCTGATGGGTAAACCCAAAAACACTTTGTCCGACCTGGGCATCGAACCCAGCACATCATTTTCAGCAGTCGCATTTGCGAACACTAGACCAATGAGGCAGTTTTAGATATGGTTTGCGGACATTTGTTCCAGTGGGGAAAATTTGTCGATGGCTAATCACACCCTCGTCGACGGTGGAACAGGTGCCATAAACTAGAAATCAAAATCAAAGCATTTATTTCAAATAGGCCAGTTACAGGCACTTTTGAATTGTCGAAACAAAGACAACAATAGCTACAGTCCCAGTCACAATTCATAAAAACTGTGAAAGTTGCCCATTCCCTAACGTAGATCTCTATGGAGAAGAACGGGCAAGAAACTCCATGGACACTCTTTTAAATCAGAATACTTAAAAAAAACCGAAGTTGATTAAAAAAAATAAAAGTTCAAGGTTACCAGCAAGATAGCAGGGATCGGAGGAGTTCCTTAAGTCGCAGACAGCGAACTTGTCCGTGACGCTGGGGAGGAACCCTCGCAGGCAGTCCTTCCTTGACTCCTGACGCAGTCGCCCCCCGGACCTGCTACGAAGCTTCGACGCCAGCTTCTTGTCCGACCCGTAGATCGGAGACCCGTCTAGGTAGCTCGTCACTGTGTTCATCTTTAAAAGGGCAATTGTTTAATTTGCAGATGTGTCATTGCTAGATTATCAGATTTTCGATAGGAGCTCGTGGCTAAATAATAACAGCCGCTCGGGTCGATCTTTAGGTCAAGCCGTGCTTGCCTAGATTGGTCTGTGGATGGGTGACCGCCCATTACATACCGAGTTTCCTCCGTGCCTCGGAAAGCACGTTAAGCCGTTAGTCCCGGCTGTCATTTGTAGATCTTTGACAGTAGTTAGGTAGTCAGTGGCCCAAAAAGTCTGACAACAAGTCTTACCAAGGGGTATCGTATTACCCAGTACTAACTGGGTTGTGGAGGTCAGATAGGCAGTCGCTCCATGTAAAATACTGGTATTCAGCTGCATCCGGTTAGACTGGAAGCCGACCCCAATATAGTTGGGAAAAGGCTAGGCAGATGATGACCTTAATACAACTATGTTCCGTATAAACGAGTTCTAATGCTCAACTGGCTCTAACTTGAACTGCGTTCACTTTATGCTGATGAAATCAAAACTAGAGTAGGTATGTACCTACAGAACTCTGTTAACTCATGAACTGAGTTCAATTTGAAATATTTGCGTTAGTAGGTAATATGCTACAATGATGTTACGACCAAGTGGTTTCAATAGGTTGATGCTGATTTATCGTGTAAGATTGAACCAGCACACTTCCTACTATAAAAATAAATGCAGACAGACTTTACTTAAAACAAACAAGTCCTTGGTAAAAACGTATCTCAAAAATGATTCATTATAAATAACTTACAAGGTCGATTGATCATTTCGATTAGACATAGTGACTGATAGGCAGTACCTAGCAGTAGCGAAGGGTCAATTTTTTAAGAGGTAAGCCGGAGTACACATCTTTAATGTGATTATATTATTTTTCTACAGAATACTGACTGCCATTTTTCAAAGGGAAGCTGGTAGGAATCGAGTTGTATGGAACCTTCGCCACTGGTACCTAGGTAGATAAGTTCCTATCTAATTGTCCATTAGAAGGCATTGCGAAAGTATACCTACCTCGAGATAATTACGTGAGTAATTGTCATAAATTAGGTTTATTATTGAGCTACGTTTATCCAACTGTAAAAACCACAACTAGACGTGAATAACGTCCAATTACGTGATTCAGACAACAAAAATTGCAGGAAAAACACTTAAATCCTAATACCTAAAATCTATCAATAATTTAATTTAATCGACATGACTCAGGCTAATAAGCCTATAGAAAGATAACTTGCATTTTCGCTTCCCTACATTATATGAAAGCCGCGCGGAACCGCAAAATCCGTTGCATAGTAAAGAAGACAACGAAGTCACACAGACAAAGCGGGTTTAGTTTCTAATACCTGTGTATAGAAGAGCTCGAAATGGGAGCTGATATATAATTGTGACTGTCAAAGAATGTTAAACAAGTTATGAACTCAGGCGTCACTTTACGGAGTCCATCCACATAAAATGTTATGCAAAATATTTAGTTTTCATTCGGAAAATAGAACCACGCTTGAATGCAACATGCAAATTGCAACACAGCCCTCCCGCTCGGAAAAATTGCACATGCAGGAAGTGCGAAAATTAGCATGCTGCCTGCAACCAAACAGACTCGACACGTGCTTCGCCCTTCCACGTGGCATGAGGCATCCATCCTCAAGCGATGTTGAATCGTCTTCGAGTCAACACCTTTGGCAGGCGGAAGGGCGGTGCTGCATTCTGCATCCAAGCCTGGATCTATTTGCGGAATCAAAAATAAATATTTGCATTCCATTTATTTAAGCATCGAGATCGGTACGGACCTCCTCCACTTGCTCGGTATCGGCATAGTCATACGTCATCCTCATTATTTATGTAAATATTTAATATTCTGATTATCAAACACTATGAGTGTGCGTTAATTAAGAAAGTTAGATAAAAAGCTCATACTGTCAACGCCATTAAAACTCTGTATTTAATGCGCAAGTTTCTTAATTTACCCTTATAAATATTCAAGTGCGTAAAACAAATACGGTCATCACCATTTGACGGCAGTGCTGGCCGAGGCTAAGTATCATAAAAAATTTAGTTTTCGGACATCCAAGCTCCACTATGTTGAGAATGATTAACTCGTCATTTAATTATGTGTCGAATTCAACCATAGTTCAATTTAAATAAGCAATGGTAATGATGAATTTTGATATCTAAAGTCGAAGTTTCGCGCCAATCGTGCGCTTAATCGATAACAAATATAACAAATATCATTCCAAATAATTATTATAAACAATATGAAAATGCCCAATCTTAGCGTAGGTAGCGTAGGTACTAATACAGGACCAACAACACGTAATATTCAATTAATATCCGAAATTGACGACCATTCTTGAAGAAGAATAAATCCAATGGCCAAAAAAACATAACTTACCTGTTCCGCATGCCCCAAACTACAGTCATCTCTTGGTGTGGTGACACTTCGAACGAAGTTGAGGCACTTAATGCCGTGGTACCGGTAGAACTGGTCGTCCTCAGGCACGGAGATAGGGATGCACTTATCATTCTGCCACTCCAATGGAAGGACCTCCTTACCGTTGCCTAGGCAGCATTGGATGCCGCCTTTGTCTACGTATGAAAAGGAATAAGTTGATGGTGAATGAAGTCGTTGGTGAAGTGATTCTTTCCAGTCCTTGGACAAGTTATTTTAAATCTGACGACTAATAAGAAATACCCAACAACAACTTTATTTCAAGGCCAATAGTGACGCAAAGTCAGAGATGAAAAAACTGTCAGGTCTGTAGTCACATTTTAAGTAAATTACACCACAATATAAGTCACAAACAAGCTGGGAATTAAGTTTGAGTAACGGAAGCGCCAAAAATGTAGAGATTTGGAAGAGCTCTACACTCAGCATTGGCCGGTCAAAGGTTGAAGAATGAGAACGGTTATGTCAACTTGTGTCCAAGAAAAATTTTCGAGCAAAAGCGCTGTGATGACTGGTGTACCACTTCATCCTCCTTGGAAAATCCTCCCACAGTCAAGAAAGCCCAATCCCATATCACGTGGCATTATAACGTAGTAGGAGCTGTTGCCTTATCAAGTTACCAGTGACTTCCATGACTTGAAATAGCAGATCATGCGTGATGAACTGCCCCCACTGCATGTTCATGTTGCTGAGCACACGGCTTCCTATTGGCTGGTCTGAGAACAGACGCGTGGAGAGAACCCGAGGGTTGGGCAGCTGACGACCGCTTGTGGCCACCGGCATTGCGTAGATACCTGAAAAATTACAGTTAATGGAAAGTGTATACGGATGGTCAATGTTTCAGGGTTGTGTCAATTCGGCTCACTAATGTCCATTTAAATAGCGTTTTGCAGACTATTTCTTATTATGAGGGAGAGAAGTATGGAAATAAAATATACGGAACTGTTGTGATACCACGAACCAATCAGGGTTTAGCAGTGAAGGCTTAGGTACTCCCACTAATCATAGCCATTTCAACTCTGGAATGAGTCTAGACTTTGTTTCGCGATGAATTCTTAATTCACAAGTATTTGCAAGGCCCTGCGTAGACGATAGCCTATTTCTCCGTCGGACAGAAATGGCCGCTGACATAAATCCTATCCATTGCTTGCCACGGTGTTTTTTCATCCATTGGTTGTTACCAAATCGCGCAAAGTTTTCCATATTCTGCTCAGCGTGTAAAAGCGATGTGTCAGCATATCTCTACTTGTTTACGCTCCAGAAAATTAAGTTTCTATGTACAATTTGTGACATACTCACCATCAGCATAGCGTGGTGTCGCGATCCTAGTGAAGGGCGCCCCCCTCCGTCCCCACTCAGGATGCTCCTCGTTGTTGCATGTGCCGTCAATAGTGCGGTACTTGCTGCTGCCACTACAGCACACTTTCACTGGTTGGCAGTACGCTGCGTCCTTCAGCCGGACTCCTTGGTGCTCCAAAAACGAGATAAAGGTGTTCGGAGTTCTACTGCTGAGGAGAATGAGACTGTAAACTGCGCCAACTCGATGATTGGTTCTTTGTATCTTTCTTCTACAAAGTCGACAAAACTTTAGAACAAGGCCGTAGAAAGTTATTGAAATGCAAGCTTTGCGGCCATTACCTCCAGCATCAGCAAGACGATAGACATTCCTACGTACATAGGTAATCTTATTCCGGTCTACACTATTGTAATTGTATTACTTACCTACTAATTACCTATGACCATGTATCTATTTACCAAATTATAATTAGCATTCCAGAAACGTATGTACAGTCAAGCACAAAATTCTGGTCCTTTGACTCAAAAATATTGTATTTTAATAGTGCTTATTATAAAGAGTACTGCGACTATTGTCTGTTAATAGATATAATAAAATCAAAAAGTATTACATTACGATACAATGAAGAAAGTATTACTTGTATACTTTGAATAATATTTACGGTATTATACCCAGTAGACATTTTCATCTGCAGCAGCTTTGTTGCGGTGAGGATCTCATGAGAAGTTTCAGACGCTTTCCTGACTTCTGAAGGTAGGTTCGTGGAGAAGAAGTGCAGCATTGCTGGAGTAGAGTCTTCTAAACTGACGCCGTTGCCTACCAGCTCGTTTCCTCTTCGGGCCGCCGCTCGGGCTAGTTCGCGCCCACGTCGGGCGCACTCGGCTACTACATCGGAAGAGATCGGTCCTTCTTCGTAGTCTGTGTTCGAATTTTGTAATTTAAATTGATCTTATAACTGTCAATTAAACAAGGTTATGGTGAAGAGTACGGTACTTCAGGCGCTTGAATGACATTGAGGGAGGACGCTATTGATACACATTTCTGAAATTTTCTTAAGAAATTGAATTGAAAGAACAAAATGGTGGCATTAGTTCCGTAGTCAAAAGAATCATGCAGCACTTAACTTCGTGGATAAAAGTAGGAAAAGTTACATTCTTTATGAAGTTTTCTGTTACTACAAAACTTAATACTTTTCTAGGGATTTAAATTATGCAAAGACGTTACAACACAAATAAAAGTTCGTTGAAAATTACCGCATCGATTGTGAATTCTTTGAAAGTGCCAACGTGGGTAAATGTGTCTATATCGATGACAACATAATTAGTGCCTAGATACTACCGAAGAGCAGTTGTTTGAAATTGCAGTCATGGATACCAAGTATGATAACAAACATTGCAGGAGTGACATTTAATGAAATAAAACATACCTACACTACAACATACATAGATACGTAGATATACATATTTTTCTGTTCTTTCTTTCTTTATCGTGTGGTCAGTGCCTTACCTGGTGTCAGAGTTTTATGCCGCCCATGGGCCTCTGACTTGGCTTTACATGCCGTCGAGAAATATCTCTCTGGCATGCTGGTTACCTCACGATGTTTTCCTTCACCTAAGCAAGTGATAATTATACAATACGCACATGTATCCGAAAATCAGAGGTGCGTGTCTTGGGTTCGAACTCGAGACCTATGACTTGTCAGTCCGACGGTCACACCACTAGACTAATTTTTCTGTTTCTCGGTGTACTATTAAGAATACCTGTGCCTAACGCTTCGGGGATTACAGGCGTGATTCTTCGGAACTTTCATAACAAAAAATGTTAAATCAAATCGTTTGAAATAACTTTGATCACAAAAAAAAATAAGACTTACCATTAAAAACGCAAAAAAATATAACAACGACTGAAAACTAAAAAGACTTACCAACAGAATGTTTGCTAGGTTTAAATAAATCTTCTAATAAAGTCTTAGTATTGGCCAAGATGGGAGACACAGCAGGAAGGAGGTCATCAGTCAAGAAGTCCAAGTCCCAATCAGAGAAACAACATCCACTGGCGTTTAGTAATAAGCACAAAAATACAGACACACGCAATACACTTTTACTCACACGAAATACTCTAATCATTGTCATAATTACTGGCTTTTTTCTTAATGAAAATACTGGAAATAGGATTAGCAATGGTAATTTCCCTACCATTAAACTTTACCATTAAAAAAAAATCACATATGTTTTGATATTAGAACAGTATTTTTTATGGCCTGTTATTATCAAGTATGTCATTGTGCCATTTAATAATTAAGATTTTGTTTAAATATGTCAGTACAATCAAACACAAAATTCTGGTCCTTTTTGTCGAAAGTTAGTACGAAAACTAAATTAGAAATAAAAATTAGTAAAAGTGCGGTTAAAAAATCATCTTTAATCAATGTCACGTACATTACGTTAAAATTGAGTAGATGTATTACAGTTTCGAAGGATAAAGCATGTATTCTGTGTTGTGTTACGATGTTTTCACAATTCTTTTTAGGTATTGGTTGCATTTATGATTCAATTTATGTCATGTTATTGTTTCTTATCTAAGTAATCGAAAAGAAATGCTATTTAATTTAGCAACCAAAAAGTTTGATAAAAAATTACGTACACAAATGTTTCCTTTGTCATTTTCCTGATTCGATTTGGTAACGATTTTTTTCAGAAATGTACCTGCGGTGTCATTATTTAAATAAGATATTTTTTTCTTATTTATTATGTGTAAATATGTAATAATGTGTAATGGATACTTACGTGTGTTTTTAGTGAAAAACTTTTCCAGATTAAAATTGTTTTGTATAAAAATTAATAAAAGGTAGGTAAGTTAGGTACATATTTAAATAAAAATAACAATTTAAACAATTTTTTTTATTAAAAGTATTCATAATTCTTAATGGCACGGTTTCATACTAATTAAATTGTAGTCGTGTGGCTTAAAACAAAGTAAGTTTAAAAAAAAAAAAAAAATCTTGTAATGGCAAGTGAATTAAAGTAAAGGATACCTAATGTCATCATCTGCCTAGTCTTTTCCCCACTATATTAAGGTCAGCGCAGTCTTACCAGAATTTTACATGTGGCGACTGCCTATCTGACCCCACCACAACACAGTTGCTGGGTAACATAATTACCTACCGCTTGGTAAGACTGGTTGACAGACTTTCGTGCTTCCAACTGAAACGACTGTCAAATGATAGCTGGGACCAACGGCTTCACATCGAAGGCATGGAGGAGTCTCGATATGTAGCGGATGGTCACCCATCCACAGACCGAAGTCGGCACGGGGAGCTTAAACTTCCATCGATCGGTGCGGCTGTTATTATTTAGCCACAACCCCTCTTAATGCTATATGGTTCTACATTATGTTCAATTCCCATTTTACAATAACAAGCTGGCTGACGTCACTGGATATTCCGGTCTCATGCCCAAACTTCCAAGAACTGAGTACTTAACCTTCGTGCAGCGGAAATACGATAATTTTGTCGAAGTAAACTACCTTATCAGGTTTTCGGAAGAAAAAATAGTTTCTATTATTTTAATTAATCCAATTCACGAACTTATAATATTTTTAGATATATCACATAGGTACAGTCGACCTCATAATTGCTTAACACTCGTTAATGTCACTAAAATCTTCAGTCTCATCATTCCCCTGCCTTTATCCCGATTTATTTGTTCGAAATCTTCAGTAAGTTTTTGCTATAAGTTCAATGTTTGAAGTTTTAATTTACAGGGAGTAAAAAAGGTAAAGCAATTATGAGGTCGAACATACAGTTTCTTCTATTTTAAAAAGACGTACAGTCACGAGCAGAAATAAAAAATTGTGATACATTAAATTAAATGATTTTGCTCTTAAACATTGTTTCGAATTAAGAATAATTTGTAAATATATGTGCTTAAAAATATTTCGCATCCTACTCAACATGTTCCAAGTAGATAATTAAATAAGTTTCGAAATAAAAACAAACGGCTATTTTAGGTAGCAAAACATTGTGAAACTATTCAATTATGAGTAAGGCACATTATGTCCATGGAGTCTGATCATTTGGTCACTGTTCATTTCCATATCACATGTTTTTGTATTATACATAATATACTCTCGTTCAACAAAATGCTCTTATTTATCTATGGATAGGTTATTTAAATTAATTTAATTATAATTAGGTACTTAATAAAGTACCCTTGACTAATCCTTCGGGGAAAACAAGTAGCAAACAAGAGCAGGTGGCCTACGATGACGTCTTAAAGCAAGAGTAATTCCAGTGTAGGAAAGAAATAGATGACCTGTATAGCTCTGTCTCTTTCCCACATTGGAATTACTCCTGCTCTAAGAGTCATAATAACCCGCCAGGTCGGTTATACAACTTGCATCAGAAATGTGTATTGTGTGGTCATATTAATTACGCACGACGACCAACCCAGCTATGTAAACCTTGTTAAGCTGATCTCACATTGTACGGGAAGCTCATACAAACCGAGATCAGGTTAGACTGGACATGTAAAGCTTGATGTGTCGCTGTGTGTACAGACTACCTTCTTAATCGCGAAAAAAGAATCAGACATTCTATACATTTGGATCGATTAGTTATATTTATAGTTTTGTATGAGACAGAAACCATCCCATGGACAAACTTGTTCAGTTTGACATCAAATTGACCACACATTTCTGAAACACGCCGTATTTACTTATTGTCGTGACTGTACTTTAAGCGTCATCCGACACACTCCAAGGTTTGTACAATATTTCATTTAAAATAAATACTATAAATATACATATAATGTATCTAAATGTTACTAGACTGCACTTAGTTTTAGAAAGTATTGAAATAGAGTTTGTTTCATAATCTTTTACTTTTGAACTTATTCAACCTTGTATTGCACCCTGACCTAGTTTTTGAGGTCAATGCTTTAACAGACATTTTTGCACTGTCATAAATCTTTACGATACTAATACAATGTTCTTATTCTTTTTATACACAAATTTTGTTATTTTTTATGTGATTATTATTTTTTTTTTGTTCCTGTGTATGACATTTCATATCAATTTTTTATTATTGACATTATTATTTGATGTCTTCTATTTTTGTGTCTATAGACTTGTTAAAATAATTTATTAGTACTGTAATCATTTTCTTTATTATTTCATAATTTCATTGGTACTGGCATTATTTGTTAAATTTTGCATGCCAAAACTCAGGCAGAATGACTCCTAGCTCGATACCTATATTTAATAACAACATTATTATACAATACCTACATTCTATGCGAATAAATGATTTGTTTTGATTTGAATGAAAAAAAAAGGTTTGTGTGCATGTGTATTTAAAAGAAAACATGCATACATTTGATACTATCTTTTCCTCGCGGGTTTGCTCTCGTTACTTATCTACGGAAATAACGCTGACTATGACACTCTGGGATAATGTAGATTAGTCCATCAATGGAAGAATTTTCGGAATTGGATTACTAGTTCCGAAGATTACCCCGTACATACAAACAAATTTTTCCTCTTTATAATATGTATTACTTAGTATAGATTTGATTTTTAATCTGGTCAAAAAGTGTGGCTATAGTCCATCATAGTTATTTTAACGCAAACTGTGCTTTTGGAAAACATTTGTGAAATTGTCTGTGCATATTGTATAGATAACGAGGTGGTGGTGACGTTTAGGTCATGCGGAACCCTGTTTCGGTCCTATAATAAAACCCGAAAAAAACCGGGTTTTACTACGTTAGTTCCGATTAAAGCCTCGCGCGAAAAGAACTATGTTTAATTTATGGTCTCATGCAACAACAATGAGCTTGCAAAACAATCTAAACTTGAAAAAGACCTAAAAATATCCAACAAGCTTCAAAAAAAGTTTTCTTAAAAAGGTATACATATATTATTAATAAAAAATAAATAATAAAATAACATTGTTTTTTTCGAAGTTACACATGATTTTCCCTACTTAAAAAGGAAGAAAACTGAAAAGAGCTAAACAGAAATGATTAAATCCTATATTTGTTTTATGTCTTTGTCTATGGTATAAAACTGCACATCGTGAAAATTTCCCTCGCGCCCTCCAAGCCAGAGGTTTACAATAGTACGCTCAGGATGAACCAGAGATAAATTAAAACAATTAAGCTTTGGCAGAATATCAACAATTAAACTCAGTACCTAACCTATTTATTCTTACCAGTGTAAGCTAAAACCTAACTTTTTGACGTGGACAAGCGTTCTGAACACGTGATCCCAGATTTTGCTGCTGATGCCAAAGGCTGGAACAAAACAAAATAGTAAATTAGCTACAACTTGATGTTGATGAATTGATAAACTGTATTTTAATACATAGTTTGTAAGCTGCCATAGGCGCCATCATGCAATGAAGACTACCGTTGGTATTATAAATTTTATAAAAATATTAGTCAGATACATCACAAGCAGGCCAATTTGTCACGACTTACGACGGTGACACACAGGTGAGCTGCCTATCCAGCTATCCTTATCGATATGTTATAGTTTTATCTTTGGGACTCGATGATAAAATCGAAATATCAGCCGAAATAATAATCTTAATGAATCATAACTATACAATAATATAGGTACTACGACTGAGCTCGATGTACTTTTCACTTCGACTGTACTGACTTTCAGAAAAATCCGGGCGAGCTGTATCACAATGAACTCCACACTTAGGAGTCATCCTTTAATCACACAAGGTTTGAAAAGGGGAGAGACAAAAAATGTTGGACACATATTTTTTCTTTTGTCACATAATCAAAAGACGACGATACAGCGCATCAAGAGACGGGGCTTGTGACGTCACTGGACTGTAAAAAGTAACAAAAATTGTGACGTCACACGAGATTTCAACGCGCTGTATCGTGGTAATTTTTCGTTTAAATGACAAAAGAAAAAATACGTGTCCAATATTATTTGAAAATCTAAATGACGAGCTAAATAGATTTTTTCAGACAAATACCCTATTTTCATCGTTCAGGAATGCTCCGGGTGAGGGAGCGAATTAGAGTTGCGCCACACCTATCATCACGGAATCCCATTTTTCGATGCTCCCATCCTTTTCTGACAGAGCGAGCGCGTCGTCGATGCTGCCGCGTGAGATAGCACTCCCGCTCTGTTTCTCGCTCTATAAAATGATTGCTCTGAGCGACGGAAAGTGTAGGAGCATGGGAAAATGCATTTCCATTCGGATATATGGGGCTCAGCCCTTAATGTTTCTTATTATCTACCTTATTAGTTCCATTTTGGTACATACCTTTGTCATGGTTGATGAAATGATGGTTGGAATGGTATCTCTTCATAGCGTACAAGTAGGTGCCGTCGCGGGGCGAGCCGTGGTGCACGTAGTAATGGATCATATCGTAAGTCAGGTACCCTGCGATCGAATGTTTCATGATAGAAAAGTCATCAGATAGAAAAGCAAACACAAACATGAAGACACACAGATACACAGATACATGTATTAGTGTGTCCTGCAAACCGATCTCCTTTGCCGTGTGTACTTACTAGGGTTGGTCAATTAGGATATAAAAAAATGAGTTTAATAATGTGTTTGAGGGAAAATAATTGAAACTTAAGAAAAGTCCGCTTCAGTCAAAATCTGAAATTTATTTTTGTAAAATTTTGTGTCGTTTTGTTTCAGTTTTTCATTTTTGTTTACTGTATTATTGTGAATTCTCTTAAATCCAACATTTACAGCGCAGTCCAGTTAATCATCTATTGCTACATCAAATAACTATGTAATAGGTACCTACGTCGTGGTATTTGTTGTTGACTTGTTACATATGAACAAAATATCACACATGATGCAATTTATAGAATGCTAGGATTCTTACGCTACGTATGATTTATCAAGCTTATCGACAAGACAAATAAACACAAGGTGACGGATATAGGAAATATCTGTTTCCGTATAAATCTATAAGATACTTCTCATGGATGACGCTCGCCTTGAGACGGACGAAGGGTGCTGAGAGTCTGTTAGCCTCACACGCGTTCTCTGTTAAATCAGACGATGGACACTTTGTCCGCGAACAATTTGCAACAACCAATTAAAGTCAACAAACGGATGACAAAACAACGCATCAACCAGTAGACAGAAGCGGTAATTTCTATCTGTATGTTTGTCTGTCGGACAAATAGTCCATCGTATGGTCAGTGCAGTCATGGAGCACTTACGCAATTCTGCCTAGGTACAAATAGATGAACGAACGGAAGACCTGTCACACACGATTGTCTTTTACAAATTGATCGGATTTGATTGTTTCTATTAGAAGTACTTATGTATAGTCGACCTCGAAATAGCTTTACTACTTTTAACAAATATATCTCTTCTACAGCCAGTACAGTAGTCTGTAGTAGTTCTATAGGACTAATCCACTTGAAATGCAAACGATGCATTCCTATTTCGTCTACTCTAATTCTAATAGCTTCAAATGTTTCAATACTATTCTTCCTATCGCTTCTTCCAATCACATTAGATGAGACGTCATGACGGTAAACGGCAACATGTTAGTTGTTGGTTGCACTATGGATACCAGCAGTGCTATTCTGTAAACGGTGACTCACTTCGAAAGTCATCTCGCAAATCATCTCGAAAGTCACACTCACTTCACTTCTCATCTCGCCTGTACAAGTTTTGGTATTCTCATGTCACGATCAAGGCCAAGTGAAGTGAAGTGACTTTCGAGAACTCAGGTGACATTGCTCTATGGTAGTAGGGCGGTGGCACTGAATTGTGCCTTGTTATGATTTATATCGACTCACATAATTTAGCCGAATTAACGCTCCAAAATAGTAGTTTATAGTTTATTTCAGCCATAAATGTAATGTAAATGCATTATTTTGTACGTTTTAATATTTAGAAGTTTTATTTGAGATAGAGAATGAAAAACTAGACTGAACGCAGTGTCGCCTTTGCCTCAAGGAGTTGGGGAGCCCGCGTATAAAAAAAAGCATTCACTCAATTATTTTTTTGTTGACAAACAAGCTTTGTTATTATTATTTCCCCGAAATTTCACTGTGAAGTGTTTAACAAAATGAAGTAAGTACGATTTCTGATGAAGTAAGTAAGTTACTGCCGGTATCGTTATATTCATATTTAATTGTTAATTCTCTACTTCAGTGCTGAGCGTACTTCCCATCCATCTGCGGGTCAAGTGGAGACGCTAATCCAAGGAACATATATACTCTAGGAGAAGAATGTCAACTACGTACAAATAAAATGGCACGGTTTTGGCGCCTCCTGGTGGGTGCCCCCGAAAACTTGCGAAAGCGGGAAATTCAAAATCGGATTTCTTTGAGATATTTATTTTAGTCCTGCCCACAAAAACAGAACTGGGAAACTGTGAAAATGTTAGTGTGCAATTTCACTGATCACAATTTTCCAGCTCCGCTTTGTGGTCAAGCAGCCTTATTGTTTAAATTAACTTATACGGTGAATAGGAAACAAATCTTGCCAGTAGAAAACTATGAATTTTGACAAAAATCACAAGTTTGTGGTTTATTTGTAAAAGTCAAAGCTTCTCACTAGTATTTTTATAATAAAACAGTAGTTTGTCTTATAAGTCAGAAGTACTTTATTAACATTACACAATAGTTATTGCATTAATAATAACATCAACATGCACCCGTGCCGGTAGCCATTTTTCTTGTGAAGTGGTGTGGGGATGCCAGGTACAATTAACAAAAACTTACTAACCTAATTGTGTAAAATAAATAAATTTTGAAAATAAATAGCCTCTGGCCGATCCAATGCAGTAAATTAAATTAATTATTTATTTATTGGCTTGATTGGTAACCCTTTTGTTTTTTTATAGTTCCAACCTACGCTAAACCAGCGTATTTCTATTATATTCTGCATAAATTACATTTATATTTATTCAATTTTAATAATATTAACATTGAATAAATTATCCGAAATATTATATTGGGTAATTTGTTGATTAATAATTTAAACAAGAATGTCGCTAAAACTACCAAATGGTAGCTTTTTAATATTTTCCTTGAAAACGTCATTATTAGAGACCGAAGTTTTTAGGTCTCGCATAATAAAAGAGAACCTGGCAACACAGTTCTAGCCCCCGTAGGCATTCCAAGGTTTACCCAATGAGTCGACCCGGCCTGCGCTAATCGACTTCTTAGAAAGGAAGCCTAGCTTGGCAAAAGGATTTGCCAAAAATCAAAGCGCCAAGCAGGCGGCTAATAAGGAGTGGGATAATATCACTGTAAAATTAAACAGTATGGGTACGATAAAGACGGCAAAAAAATGAATAAAGGTGAGTTGGTCATTTCAGTTAACGTCTAAACAAAGTATACTTAATTATTTCACTGTGCGAATGTTATTTGTGCGTCTGCCCATCATGCAGTGTGAAATAATCATTATTTCTTTATTTCCCATTGTAGTATTGGTCTGACAAAAAAAGTGCAGTAAAAAAGAAAGCCGCTACACGCGCCGCTTTTAGAAGCACCACAGGCTTGGGAATGGTGGAAGGTGGCATTCCAGAGCTTTCAAATATAGAAGAGCGCATACTACTGTTAATGGCTGGTGAAGGTTTTGCTACTGGCGACACATACTTACAAATAGAACCATTTAATTAATGTATGTTATTCATTCATTCTGCTACTAACTCACTAACAAGTTATGGACTCTACACCTAATATAAAAAAATGATTTTACAGGAACCTTCACAGGAAAATGAAAGTCCCTCTATCTTGGCACCAGTGGCACAGGCTAGTGGCACTTACACAAACATGCCAGTGAGTGATTTGTATATTAGTAATATAAAAATATGCTTCTTCATTTCACTGTCAAGATCTGATGCCCGTTCAATGAAAATGTCTTTGAGCTTACTTCATCATGCTGCTTCACTGTGGCTATGCAAAGGCCAGTGTTTTCAAACCGGCTAGAGCCCACTAACTTTCGTTCATTACTGTCATTTTATAACAACAGCTGAGATCAATATATGTACATACACTCCCACGCACAAAGGAGAAGAGAGAAGGAGAAGATTAACTGCAACAACATCTGACTCTTATTTTTTTTATTAGGTACTAAGTTTTGACATGAAAAATGTATTGTTTCAGGTTATTGATGACTATGTATTGGAGGTTCCAGGCACATCAGTAACCGTTGAACAAGTTATTGTATGAAATATTCTATATATTCTTTATTTAACATAATAATGTTATATAAGTTCATCCTAACTGTTTCACTTTTTTTCTGTAAGAAAACCACAAATATATAGATTATAGATAATTGTTCTTTTTGTTTTGCATTTATATCACATACATATTTAAAAAACACTTACTTTCACTCAAGAAATAGTAACTTTTCATTTGACAGATGAATTCGTGTGTGAGATGCGAGATGACTTTCGATACGGTGAGCGAATTGTGTTTGAGAATACGAAATACTATGGACAAACGTCAAAATACTCACCCGTTGTAATTCCTCTCAATTCCGTCATCACTTGCTGGCGCTAGTGTCGAATTCACTCAATTTGAGAATACGAAATGTTTATGTCCCAAGATTTCACCGCGGATTCAGAAGTGATTTCGCAAACGAAGCTTTCAGAATAGCTCTGCAGCTCGGCTCAATGCCTAATACATACATCTCACTACAACTTGCCGAGTATGTGCCCATTAGGCAATAAATACCTGACATTACACCCGTCTATAATTTCTAAACTGTAAACTGAAAACCAAGCCAGCATGCCTAAGCGATAATTCTCGATGGCAAACAGGGTGTAAACAGACCCTTCACATAGCTGTCAACCAAGCATTCTGTACATCAAACTATGTAACTTTACGCAAAAATTGTTGCTGGGAATCCACTTTTTTTTTTGGGGTGAAAAATCACGTATTACGGTAGGACTCGATGAAAAGCGCTCAAAGCATTGTGCTGATAAATGGATTGAACAGTACGGGGGTCGTGGAGGTGTGTAAAGTAAAGATCTTACATTCAAAACTGTATTTAAAAAAAAAAATGTGAAAAAGTTGGTACTCTGACGGAGATATTGGGGAATATCTCCGTAACTAGAAGGTTCCCAGGTATGGTCTAGAACAAAAAAATTATCGTAAAGACGGGGAGAACAAGTGCCTTTCGCTAGGTTAGGGTCCATTTACACCATTTATAAAGCCAAGTCAAAGGCAACAGGCGGCATAAAACCAGGTTAGGCACTAAACACACGAAAAAAAAGAAGAAGACGACTGTAATGACGAAGGGTTAAGCAGTGTTGTATCTAGACTCACATTTCGACAGTTATGTTTAAGTCCCATAAAATAGATAGCGAGCCTATTGCCAACAACCGGGTACAATTCCAGCCACCTAACTACACAGAATTATATGGGACATGCCTACATAACCCTTAATTGGGGACCGACCTAATGTACCATTTAGCATGTGCCAATGAAACGATATGACGTAGGCCTCCCGCTGGGCCAGACGGATCATCGCCATTCATCATGCGTTCAGAATGTTCAGATTACGGTGCTAATAATACATGAATGGGCGAGTCGTTGCACAATACGAGTGTTGTTGTTTGGTAACACAGCTGTGTTTTGTTTGTGAAGGAAACTTGCTGATCTGTATCGGCTTTACACCGTGAACTGATTTCCTTATCTAAGTATACATCTATACAAATAAATAAAACTGTAGTGTTTGTTTGTAAGTTCAAAATAACTGTTTTTACTGAATGCATATGAAAGTATACAACGTGTAACATAATAAACGCAAGACCTCTCGTGTGGTGTCTCAGACCATGAAACTGAACAACTTTTTTTCTATGACTTTTGGAAATGGTGTGGATCAGCTGATTGCGTCCGTTCCTGTAGAAAGTATTTTTTTTTTTTTTGCGAATTTCAAGAACTCGTAGAAAAAAAGATGTTTAGTTTCATGGTGCGAGAGACCACACGGGAGGTCTTGCGTTTATCATGTTACACCTTGTATAAGGTCAGCACTTATAACAAAAACACATTTTTTTTCATTTTTACCCGACTACGGCGAAGCCAAAGGAAGGGTTATGTTCTTAGCAGTCTATGTATGTTTATGTATTTACGTAAGTTCCTCCGTAGCGCCTAAACTATTCATCCGATTTTGATGAATAAGGTGTCTATCGATTCATTATTATGGCCCGGGTAACATAGGCTACATTTTAACCGACTTCACTTTTTTGACTGCGTTCAGTAGTTGTATTTTAGTTTTAGAACTTATTGTCTGTTTGTTTGTTCCGGCTAATCTCCGAAACGGCTGGACCGAATTTAACGAGCTTTTTACTGGCTGGTGTTATAATAAGTTACTTAGGCTACTTTTATTTTAGAAAAAAAATTAA
This sequence comes from Noctua comes, assembly GCA_963082995.1. Taxonomy (NCBI): domain Eukaryota; kingdom Metazoa; phylum Arthropoda; class Insecta; order Lepidoptera; family Noctuidae; genus Noctua; species Noctua comes. Next base: position 16,903,501 of record OY720270.1, read on the forward strand.
AAACTCTTGAAATTGTTAACAAAATCCGAATCAGATATGGCAGTTATATTTTTATTTCATAATAATTTCAGGCGACGAAGGTCGCTGGCAACATCTAGTAACTAAAACGGTTGTACACACAGGGTGTAAGGGATAGCCCTCCACAAACTGACAGGGTGCATTCAGCTCCTTATTTTGAATCATATTTCACCGCAATTTTTCCTTCACACAGTCCATCTATGGTTTCATGGCAACAAATTATATGTATTGCAATAATAAAGACTTCAGAACAAAAATGAAGTGCAAATTAAACTGCGGTCACGAATTTACGACCCCGTAAAATAGGTTATCGATTTTCTATTGAGTTTATTACCCTAGGTGTATAAGGAATATATCAATATAAGGAGGTGATATTTATGTTTTTTTCCAACTTTCTACTTTAAGTTCGCACGACGGCCAATCAAGTTATACAAAACCAGTTTATGCGGATCTCTTATTGTATAGAAAATCTATACAAAGCGAGGCCAAATTATACTGAAAACGTACAGCTTCATGTGCCGCCGTGTGTACCTAAAGCTAACGATTTTTACGAAATACATGGCAGGAAATAGTATTTTATTCATCGATTACCTCATTCGTAATCTAAAAAACATTCAGAAAAACCCTGGATAAGCTTGAATACCAAACTTATTACCGGTTTCCCTAAATAGCTATAAACGTTGGTGCGTACTTTGGTACTTATTTATATTTATATCTAGGTATCAGTAGCGAAGGGTCAGTTTTTGTAAGAGGTACATATCTTTAATGTGATTATATTATTTGTTTATAGATAATGACTGTGCCATTTTTCAAAGGGGAGCAGGTAGGAATCGAGTTGTATGGAACCTTCGCCACTGCTAGGTATATCAAAATCGTGAACTTAGTAACGCAATAAAGATTAGCTTACCTGCTTGCTAAACTCTATATTAGAAGTTATTACCTGATAAAAATACACCGTGACTTTTCAGTCGTCTTACAACGGCAGCTCACTTCAAGTATCCAATGACAACTAAACATTCATAAAAAAAATGGTATTTGTGAGATTTTAATAATTTAAAAATAAAAATATTATTCAGTATTATGACGCATGACGTAGATAAAACACCCTGTTGCGAGCGATGATCTACTGGAGTCGAGCGCAGGGTAGGTATGTTCTCCCGTTTGACAACTAAACATCATTAACAGGAAGTTCCATAATTTTTATTCTAATGTATTATTTATATTTCTTTGTACCTATTACGGTAGGTAAAAAATAAATCGCGCTTAGAGCTATTTTATGTCGGATACATTGAGTGGACCACTTTTGTAAGACGACAAAAACGTCACGGTGTATAGGTTCTCTATTCGACTATCCCGTATACCTATTTCAAAGAGTCGAAGGGAATCTCGAATATGGACACTCAGCAACGATATTCGAGATCATTCAAAAATACAGCTTTTTCCGTAGAATGAAATTGACCACTGTCTATTTTGTATGGAACGAATTTCAATAATTCAACGTTCTTTCAGTTTTCATTATTTCTCGCATATACGTAGAATGATGCACTGAATACGTGGTATAACCGTTTAAGCGTCGGTGTCCCTTTCATGTTTTACCATCGTCGTCGGCAAATACAATTTTCCGACGACGATGGTAAAACATCACAAATTATTTTTAAATGAAATACAATTAGAACTAAAAATAATTTACAGAAGTTAAATAACGAGTATCTGGGATAATGTGTGAAAGGACCGACGGACATTGCTTGAAACTCTTAGGTAAGATACAGAGATAAAGCTTGGCGTAAATTTACGCTGCGATCTGTCAAAATCAATGTAAGAATTTTGGTTTGATTTTGACAGATCGGCCTGTTTGTAAGGGTCCCCGCACACGGGCCACCGGCCACAACCACAAAACGACGCCACCGGCATATTTCCTGCAGTTTTCATACATTTTGTATGGACTCGCCGCACACGGCCGGTGGCCGCCACACGCTACAAATCGTCGCTGCTTGCGTCTTGTGGCCCGCACCGGCCACTAAACGCCGCCACAAGCCACTCGCGTGATTCCCCACCCCTCTCTCCCTTACCTCAGTCAACCTTCTTCGTCCGAGTCCACTGAGTCCAGTATGATATGGGTTCAAAAGTAGCAGTCACCGACCGCAAGTGTCGACCACCGGCCACAAGTGGCTGTCGCGCGCTTCAGCTACCTTTGTAGCCGCTTTTAGCTTCTCGTGGCGAAGTTTGTGGCTGTGGCCGGTGGCCCGTGTGCGGGGACCCTTAGCGACTTGCTGCGCTCAACCACAAAGCGCTAAAAGTTAATCCACGTCCCTCTTACCTTTGTCATCATCATCTGCTAGCGTAGCCTTTTCCCAACTATGTGGGGGTCGGCTTCCAGTCTAACCGAGAGCATATATCTGTCCTCTTATGGTTAAAATAAAAGATTTTATTTATTGAATTCCTTACCAATAAGTGCCCCGGTGAGTTTCATGGCAGGCAGGTAGAGGAAGGGCTTCAGCATTGAGTATAGTATGACAGCCAGCCCGAAGGCCGGCACCGGTGGAAACACTTGCCGGAGACCGTCGAAGGGAACCTTTGACAAACAAATTATTTTTTTTTATTTTTTTTTTTTTTCCGTGTTCCAGAGATCGTATCTTTTATCGAAAATACAACTATCCTATAGCATTTTTTTTGTTTGCGAAAAGCACTATTAGCAGTATTAGCCCACCCATAGATATGAATAAATTCCTAAAAAAAATATAACATCGTCGCTCGTGTTGATGTAACGTGTACACCGCAGATCCTTATGACTAATTAGTTAAATAATAGTTAGTTGGTTGGTTGGTTGGTTGGTTGGTTGGTTGATTGGTTGGTTGGTTGGTTGGTTGGTTAGTTAGTTGGTTGGTTGGTTGGTTAGTTAGTTGGTTATTAGTTTAATTAGTTGTAGGTAAGAGTTTGTAAATAAATAAATAATTCAATCGCATCTGTAATTCTTTGACAGTTTTATGAAATAGCTGTAGCTAACCAAGCCCATAAATATGTTATTGGCTGCCAAGTCAAACATATTAAAAAGCCACAAAGTGCGTCATCATAGAAGTTAACACCATCAGCTCATTTATTTATCAGAAAATATTGTGTACCTGACTGGGGACATGATATTATGTAGGTACAACTGCCTATTAGTAATAATTATGCAATCATTTATTATTGATTCAGTACAAATTAACGCATAGAAATGATTTTGTATCACTTAATCTTCAAATACATTACATAGGTATTAGGTAGTTAGATATGATCTATGGATATGGAGTCATGAAAATTACCAGGTTTAATCTCTTAGTCATAAAAATACAGGGTGACTGGTAATTTGTGACCAATACTAAAACACATAATTGTACTCACACTAACAAACAACTTTCCCAAAGATTTTTTATACTTATTCATTTTTATCACAATAACACAAAAGCCGCGCGCGCGCAGCTTTGACCTATCAGCTGTTAACCGCGTGACGCCGATCTGTCCCATTACTATCGTACCGTGCAACAGTGGGTGGGCAGAGCACCCGCGCGGCTCGCAAGCCCGCTCCGTAAGTTTTATTTTGATAAAAGTGAATGACTATAAAAAAATGTTTCTTTGGGAAAGTTGTTTGTTATCATTACAATCACGTGTTTAATTATCGGTCACAAATTACCAGTCATCCTATATAGGTATTTGTTATAAGAATATTAATTGACCTACATTTCTCCATTCATCCAAATAGGTTGTCATACGCCGCATCGCAGCTGTTAAAAAACAGAGTCGGTTCACCCGTTTGGGAGCTACGATGCCACAAACAACTTATAACATCCCTCTATTCTATCATGTTTCTTACCTTATGATGCATCCCATGTATGAGGAAGTGTAACTTGATCATGGGGACAGAAGAACCAGGATTCAAATGAAACACCCATCGATGGAGGGTGTACTCTAGCGCTGACCAGATCAGTACTCCTAAAGCTAGGTGGTAGGCATACTGGAAGTTTGTGAGGGCTGTCTGTCTGCAAGAATCTGGGAACAATAACAAATAAGTGAGAGCAGTTGCAGGGAATCTTGGCATCGAGGAGGGGACTAATATGTCAAAAAAACAATTAGGTACTGAAGAAAGTTTTCTGACGCTTTTGAATGGTTTCAAAGCTCATATTATCATGGTTTTGTTCAGCGTCACATGGTTGTCGGGAGGCATGACTGCCCGTTGGTCACCTGTACACTGTCTGTGTTTTTAGTTAAGTACTGACATAGGTTAAGAATATTGATACTAACCCAATGGATCTTGGTCATCTAAATAAATGAATAACAAAACATCACTTAATATGTATACTTATAGCATAGACCAAAAACATAGGCAGGCACTTGACACCCTTCTGGAAAACAGTATTACGTGACACTTAAACACAAGCATGAAGCGACGAAAGTCTCAAAGTCCAAGTTTCTATATACCTACAATCTCTTCATTCAAAATATCCTAGATCGACAGCGTATTAACGTCGAAAAAGGTCATCAGTCCCTTATTCGAAGACAAAACAAAAAAGGAATACCTCCACAAGCAACCAGCTCCATATACTGTGTGAACCCAAGATACAGTATGATGGGTATCCAGAACATCGGTACCAAGTACCAGGGTGTGTATGTGAGGCTCTCCATCAGGGGGCTGGCGAACAGCCTGCATTTCCTATAAACTGCACTGTTCACCCACTTCTCGTAGTTAGGGGCGATGGCGTCGAGCTGGCATAGTAGAGGCTTTGACCAGTCCAGCCGAGCCTGGAACCAAGAAAATAGCAATTAGCAAAATAGCAACAGATCACAGGGGGTAACAATAAAATTTGCAGTAGGACAGGCTGTTAGGAAACAAAATGGGAGTAAGGACCTTCACCCACTGCGATTTTTTGCAGCGATGCAAAGGCCAAACGGCCACAGTTGCGATGCTGCCGCGCTTCAATCACGTTGCAAACACGATTCAGCATTGAAACAGAAATGTCTGCGAACGTCACAGTTTATATTGAGTATATTTTTCAGGAAACCCTTGTGACTTCTTCAAGGTCCATGGTTCCACTACTGGTTATTAGGGCTAGGTAGCCGAGCTATTGTGACGGTAGCAAGGTTAGACCACCTCTCAAAGCCATTGATGGGAACGTCGAAGCGAGGTGGAAAGACTCCATATTTGTTCAGTCTGCCGGACCGAATATTTCCAGCTCTGTGGTCATCAGCGATTTCAAATTCGCCAATGTAACCGGCTCATCTTCATCATCACAGTTGTAAGATGGACTTCGTCTAGACCAGTTCTAGTCTAGAACAGTTGCGCGTTTGCATCGCGTCTTTCGGGCGTTGCAAATGCGACAAAAACCCAGTTCCCAGATCTATGATGTTTTTTTCCAGAGAGAATTCCGGACAGTTTGACAATTGTGCAATAACACTTGACTGAATTTAATTAATTTGTTTTTAAAAAATAATTTATTTTAATAATTTCAGACATTCTACTTGCTCTCGCATTCTGGACACAGCAATAATACCGGTCTTGAACGCGCGAATTTTAGCGGACCCCCTTAGAGTTTTTTTTATAAAGATCCCGCTTTACAACGTAAAGCCATGATTTCTACAAATACCTACCTAGGTTAACTCTGTTGACTCATTTATGTCTGCGAAACTCTTTTAATAATCTATTAATTAATTAGTACCTACTTGTCGGTACTGATGCCTAAAGTAGACATAATTAATTATTGTAAAACAATTACTTAGTACTAATTATAGGTAAATTGGGCCTGGCCTTGGTTATCAGTTGTTATCAGCGTCAGACCATCAGTATTGTGATAATATGATGATTATTGACATCGGTATTTTAGCGTCCGAGCAAATTGCTGAAGCGTACCTATAGATACAGCAAAAAAAAAGTAGGTATGCAGAATGGTAATTTCATTTGTTTCGAACCCGAGCGGTAGATGAGTCAACAGGTGAAATACGTGTCCAGTTTATAGTATAGTCATTTGGTCGAAAAAGAGGTTACCTGGAAAGCTTCCCGGGAGTTTTGATAAGGGGTAATTTTATAGATTTCGATTTGCTCTTTTCGAATTTCCATTTTACCACCTCTTATCTTTGCCGCTTGCGCCGCCATATTGGAAAAATGGCGCTTAAAAGCTGTTTTTTGACAATATCTCCTTTCAGACTAATTTTTTATAAATCATATTTTATATGAAATTAAGCTAGACAGAATTTCCTAAAATCAATAGTTCTGGCGTACAAGCGCTGCAAAGTGTACTGCAACACGCTTTTTGGCCAAAAAAACTCATCTCCAGGTAAAGCTACCAAATGAATGTACAGCACAGCAAGCTACCCGAAACTTTCAAATTTTTTCATGAACCTAATGATTTAGCGATAAACTTGAAAATATATTAAAGTGACAGATTGTAATAGCTTGAGGTGCTGGCGTCTGTACTATGAATAAGGTACCTAAAGGCGACTTTAGATTTCGGTACAGGTGAAATACACGTGTCTGGTTTTGCTCTACTAGGTATTTCGAGAATAAAAACAACACATTCTTGCATAAAATTTTAGTCGTCAGTTTACTTGAACGATTTTTTTCTATTATAGTTATTTTTTTGTTAGCCTGTTTGAGTGTTCCAATGCTGGGCCAAGCCCTCCCCTTTCTCCTTCAAAATCTCTCTGTCCTGTGCAATATCTGGCCATGTTCGCCCCATAAACGAGATCAGATCGTCACACCCCCTTCGCTGCGGTCTACCTCGACCGACGGCGATTTCCTACGACAGACGTCCAGTGGGTGACGGTGGTTGCCCATCTCTCCGGGCGCATTGTGCTACGTGGCCAGCCCACTTTAGCTCAGCTGTTTTTTCTCCAACATCTGCATCTGGTTTAGTTTTACTATTTATTAATAGCTGACTTTGGAGAACCAAGTTGAAATTATAAACTCTCTCTTCGCCTGACGAACCCAAAACCGTTTTAATGAAAACCTCGTTTCGCTAACTAAACAAAATACCATAAAAGTGCCATTTCGTAACTATTTTGATCTTCATACAATGAGTATCGTTTCGTCAACTTTCGAGTATGCGTACCTGTATTCATTCCCGTTTTTTTAACCTTTTGTTCGGCAAGTACAGTAAAGACTCTGGAGAACTACTAAGGAAAACCACAATTACTATTCCGTAAACTCTTATTTATTTCTAACTTACCGTGAATACTCAAACAAGGTATTTAAAAAAAAAACCTCCCTGCTATGAGAAAAAAAACAGTAATAAGACTTATAACTAAGAAAACAAATAGTTAATAATACTCAAACAAACTACACTTACATATTTAAAAAATAATAACATTGAAATGAAAAGTAACAAATTGTAACAGAACAGTACTTTTCGTGAATACGTAACCAAATCAATTCAAGGTGGTATTTATTCTAACACTTCCGCCTGTTCACACACGTTCCCAGTAATAAGACTTATAACAGCTAAGATAACAAATAGATACAATAATACTTAAACAAACTACTATTACATTAATTATAAAATAATAATATAATATTTAAATCAAATAATATTAATTATAATACTTAAATTTTTACTATAGTATTGAAGTCGGCGGAACCAACATCCCCTTCATGATTTCATTCGCCTAGTACTTTTTGATGGGTATTCACAAAAAAGACGATTTCAGCGGCAAATTATTTGCTACCAAATAGTTTTGTAGACTGTACATAATTGTACTATATTATCAGAGTTATCTACTTCCTACAAATACTGACGGCCATAAAAAGCAAAAGGAATACGGTCATACGTGGGTATGTTTAGTAGCTAAAGATTTATTTTTTCTTCCTTAGGGATACCGCGGCCCTCGAACTCAAAGGGCAAAGAAGGAACATGGATGGGTTTTAGTCAATAGAAGTCTGAAGTCTGGGTCAATGGATGAGTTCCCATTCGAAAAAAAATAAGTGCTACCTGCGCTCTAGGCAGCCTGGCTACTGCAACCGAATGTGAGCAGCCAGTTGTGACCGTTTTTTTACAACCAACAGTATCCGAATACAAATTACACATTTTGGTCATTGTCCTTTGAAGTTGCAGCACGAACTTGAAGATGAACCATGAAGCCTGTTAGTGCAGCTTCCTTCACACTTGTTTTTTCTTGTTAGGCAATGGGAACTGAGCCGATGTCGACTACTCTGCCCAAGTCATGTAGTAACGGCAAGGCTTCATACATAACATAACATCACGCCTGTAATTCCCGAAGGGTTAGGCAGAGGTGTACCTAATAGTACACCCACATTTCGCCAGTTATGTTTAAGTCGCATGTAATAGGGGCGAGCCTATTGCCATCAACCGGGCACAAATCCAGACTCCGTGGCTGCTACTGAGAAATTCTTGATGGAAAAACCCAATAAAAATTTGGCAGACCCGGGCATCGAACCCCTCTTGCACAGCAGTCACGATTTTGAATACTCGACCAATGACGCGTTCAAGGCAAGGCTTTACTACCTACATAACCCATCGTTTGGTACTGTTGTTACTTTGTATGAGAATTGAGACCCTACCTCCCCCCCTCCTACCCTCTCCATTTCCTGACTAAAACCTACTTAGTACTTACAGATTACAGTCCCGAGCCACCTACACGTTTTAGTAGGTGTAGGTATGCACAGCATAATGTACTGTATGTAGCTACCTACATCAATACAATACACATTAATACTCAGAACAGAAATGGTATTGTTCAGGCAGGCAATATTACTTCTCCATAAGTACCCAAGCTTTCAAAACAAAATAATAGAGCATTATGGCTAGGTGTACATTTACCTCCACAAAGAATGTGTTACAAGTTACATTAACAACAGGTAAGTGTTAGTATGGCCACAGAAAATAATTATAATACTACGTATTGCCAACGTACTCACAATTATGTCGTAAAGCAAGCTGTAAAAAGGCTGTTTAAGCAACCTTTATAAGTTTTAAAAGTGCCCAATTTAAACCGCTGCTGTTTGCGTTACTTTAGTATAATAGCTGTATAAGAAACCATAACATTCAAGATTATTAAATATTATCTGATAAAGATTAGACAACTGAATAGTTTTTAGAACCATAATTTTCGATGACATGGATTTGATGGTGACTAATATTTACTTAGCCAGCAATTGAAGATCTTAGAGGAGGCCTATGCCAGGAGGCACACTGAACTGAGAGACATTCTTTTGTAAACCGTACTGGTTTAATACTCAGAAGCAAGAAAAACAGTTTATGAAGTTTTGAAGATCGGCTTTATTTAGTGAATATATTTTATATAATATAATTATTTAATACAATTTTTATTTAGTGATACAAGTGGCAGGCACCGATGTCCAAGCACGAATGCCCGAGCATGGCGGGCATATCCCTCAAATGCCCGCAGACTACCCTTTTATTCCCGCCATTTTTACTTGGTTATGATTGGTCGTCGATAACTGTCAGTCTCGACCAATCACATGCAATCAATACAACTACTTTTAATTATACAAGTTCATAAAAGTGATTATAATTAGTAACAAACAAAAATAATTATAGATATAATTTAAATATTTATAACAGCTCGGCCATCCGACTTACAACGAGTCCCTCGTAATGCATTACAAAAACATTATCTTATTGAAAATAAATTCTTATTAATCCTTAATTAATTATTTTGACTAAGTCATCATCAGCTCATCATATTACTACATTTTAGTATCTAAATTAATCTCAAATTCAATTATCTTACAAAAGAATTTCATGATCAAACTCAAAGTACATTGTTATCAGAACTTTATATCATTAGAGTAGTACATTATATTTTTTCCATAAAGCTCAAAAACAGTCACTCCACAATAGATTTACTCCTTATTTATTCATTAATCCATGACTTTGATTAATAAAATGTTTATAACCTTGAAGGGTGTCGGTTACCTGACACTCCCTAACTTGGCAGTATATATATGTATTGGTCCATGACCTTGACCAGTAAATATACTGATGCACCAATTGCCAAAATGAGAGGCATCCGTTACCTGATACCCCTCACCAACTCATCAGGACGTGACCCTAACCAATGAATCGGTACTTACTAGTGCATGACGTTGACCAGCAAATATTTCAGCCATTAGTACATGAGATAATTTAGATGATACATGACATTAATCATCAAAACTTAAAACCACATTGATATTACTTTTTATTTATGACATCGATTTCTTAGTTCTTTAAATGTACATATTAGAAATACACAATATAATTGAAGGCGAAAGTGTACTTAGTTGCCTGCTTATTTAATTTTATGTATAATATTCATCTTCATTATGCTAATGAATTTACTTTATATCTATTTACAACTTTTCACATTCGGATTCACAATCATCATGCTCGGTTTCACAATCGGTTGATACGGGTTCATTAAAGCAGATCCATGGGAATATTTTATCAATGGCTACCACAGCCTCGTACCTCTTACTAGTCTTTGTGAGGGGTGTATCCTCTACCACGAACCTATCATTAGGGAGCACCTTCTTAATTCTGTAAGAGCCTTTACATTTAGGTTCGAGTTTCTTAGACTGTCCTTCTATTCCTGTCGCGGCTCTTACTACTCTGAACTAAATCACCTTCTTTGAAATTCATTCAAATTCATTCATTTATTCATTTTGTGAACATAGGGTAAAACAGAGATGTTATATAAATAAATGTTGGTCCATACTATGTCCCGCCAGAAGGCATACAAAATAGCGTAGGTAATCTAATGTTAATTAACAAAATAAAACCAAAAAATAAAGTTAAAACGTAAGTAGGTAGATGTCACAATTTCATGCCAAACACTAAACGCTAATAAATAACATAGGGTACAGTGATGTTTTATAAAGTGTTTTGTCCATCCTAGGTTCCGCCGAAAGGCATTCAAAATAGTGTCACTGTTAAGGCATTCTGAAAAACTGAAAGGCATTCCCATTTCCCTGTACCTATCATACCGTTTCTTATCCTTGTCCTGTTGTGTCCTAATAAGCTCACCGACCGTAGCCCTAACATCGTCCAGACTATCCCCAACCTCAGACGTAACTTCGTTTATTACGTCATTTAACAAACCTTCAGATGGGTTAGTTAGATTTCGCCCGAAAAGAAGCTCCGCTGGAGTCTTTTTGGTAGTGGCGTGTACAGTGGTATTGATACCTAACTGTATGCCTGGTAAATGTTCATCCCATACACCATTTGGTTTGTCGTGGTTCATTGCCCCGAGCGCTGCCAAAATGGTGCGGTTGTACCGTTCCACTTGGCCATTCGCTCGGGGTGTGGCGACGGCTTTGAGCACGTGCTTTATACCACATGATTGAACAAACGTTTTAAACTGCCTACTAGTGAAGCTCGTCCCTTTTTTTTTTTTTTTTTTTTTTTTTTTATTTTTTTTTTTTTATCGTGGTAAAATCATCAAATGAGTCCTCCCACCCAGGGCAGAGTGGGAAGAACTGTCAGACTTGTACTGACTAAAATCCACGGTGTCCTTCAATAGCCCTTTATGATCCAGGGTCACGGTAATTCTATAAGTCCCGCGACCCCGGCAGGCTTTCGCCCTCTAGAGGGGGGCCCCGTCATAATGCTGACACTCTTTGAGGCGCGCGTGGAACACAACGCGCCGTCGACCCGGGCATGGTCCATGGTCGGACAGCGAGTCGCCCATTACTCGCCGCCCGCAAGCCCGCGCCTACGGTGGCCGGAGATCGTCTGCCGACGTCCGGCGCCGTGGGCGTCTACCACTGCGGCTGGGGTGGAGGGAGGACGCTGTCCTCTCCCTCACGCGGCCCGCCTCCTCCTTCGCGAGCATGACTGCTTCGCAGAAGGAGGCGACCGCTTCCCACTCCGTCTCGCCCCGCAGCATGGCCTCGACCAATGCCGGGCGCGAGAGGTCTCCGCCTATCGCCGCCGTGAGGACACGGCGGTGCCCTGCCCAAGCGGGGCAGTCCTGCACCGTATGCTCCACCGTGTCCTCCGGGCGGTCCTCGCAGTGGTGACACCCAGGCGTTTCCTCCTTCCCCATCAGACACAGGTACCTCCCGAAGCTTCCGTGTCCGGTGAGGACCTGCGTCATGCGGTAGGTCAGGACGCCGTGACGCCTATCCAGCCACTCCTCAAAGAGGGGTCTTACCGCCGCGATTGCGGCGTGCCCGGACCTCGGTTGCGACAGTCGTTCCCTCCATACTGCCCTGAGATCGCGCCGGAGCTCTTCCCGCTGCGCCTCGACTTGTCGAGGCAGCAGGGATTCGCCCCGGCGCTGCGCCTCCACGCGCCACTCATAGACGCGCTGGAGGGCAGTTGCCTCCAGATCCCAGGGCAGCAATCCGGCAAGGAGGTTGGCCGATTCGCCGGCGATTGTGCGGTATCCTCGGATCATCCGGATAGCCATGACCCTCTGGCATGCGACCAGCTTCAGTGGTCGCGTCCGAATGCTCAGGGCCCACGAAGCTCGTCCCTTGGTCCGTAATCAAACGGGTTGGCACGCCGAAATAACTAAAATGCTCTCTGAATACCCCAATGCTTGTGGCCGATTTGGTATTTCGCACAGCGGTGATATCAACAAATTTAGTAAAAGCGTCTATGATAACAAGGATGAATGTATTGCCACGCTTGGTGCGGATAAAAGGACCGAGATGATCCGCATGTATGGTATGGAATGGTATGATAGCTTTAGGGATGGGGTGTAGTTCGCCGGGTCTGGCACCACTTGGCAGCTTGTGATGTGCGCACTGAAGGCAAGCAGAGACGTATTTTTTTACAAATCGTCTCATCTTTGGAAACCAATAAGTAGCTTGTAAGCGCGCCAAAGTTTTGTCAAACCCGAAGTGTCCCACATCATCATGATTGGCTTTCAGTAGTTGCCATCTAGTACCACTTGGAACAACCCAACGGATAGTATTTTCGTCAATTATGCGATATACCCGCCCATTTACAAGATTGTAATTTTTGAATATGTCAATGGCATCTTTACATTTGGAATCGCCTAAAATATTCGCGATATTTTTAATGTTTTCGTCCGTCTGTTGCACTGTTGCAAGCCAATCGTCAGTACCTACGCAGAGTACATCTAACACGTGATCAACGTCTGCACTACCGTCTATAGCACCCCTGCTAAGGGCATCTACATGTGCCATTTTGTCACCAGGTCGGTAATTTATGGAGCAGTCGTATTCTAAGAACTGCAGCCACCAGCGAGCAATTCGTGGGACTAAGTCGCGTTTACTCAAAGTTGTACGCAAAGCGTTGCAGTCTGTAATGATGGTGAATCTAATACCAAGTAAGTAATGCCTGAACCTATTCAATGAGGCAATAATAGCGAGGGTCTCTAACTCGAAGGAGTGTAGTTTTTGCTCATCCGGACTGGTTTGCCTACTATAATAAGCATCAGGTTTGAACACCCCGGACTTGTCCTGTTGCATTAAAATGCCGACTACCCCGTACTTACTAGCGTCGGTGTGGAGTTGGGTTAGTGCACTAGGATCATAAAGTCCCAGGACCGGTCTTTGTACCAAAATCTGTTTCAATTTCTCAAACGATTCCAGTTCTTCACTACCCCAACTCCAAGAAGAGTCTTTCTTCAACAGACCAGTCAGAGGACGTGCTATTAAGGCGAATCCCACGACAATCCTCCTGAAGAAGCTAGCAAGGCCTAAAAACTCCTAACTTCGTGAACATTTGTTGGCATAGGGAATTTGGATATGGCGTCTGTTTTGAGCGACCCTGGTCTAACACCCTCTGAACTGACTTCATACCCCAGGTAGTCTATTTTGTCATAAAATAAATTGCATTTACTCATTTTGAGTGTTAGACCACTTTTTGCCAGTAATCGCAATACCTCCTCCAAACGTACCATCCCCTCTTCGAATGACTTGGCAGGAATCTGGATATCGTCCATGTAGACCAATGTATACGATGAAGCAGGTGAATTGTGGATGATCTTATTCATTGTACGTCGGAAGACTGATGGTGCGTTTACTAACCCAAAGAGCATCCTATTGTACTCGTATTGACCCTGAGGGGTCACAAACTCAGTTTTCTCTCGAGAACCTTCAGCTATTGGGATCTGATAGTACCCGGACGCCAAATCGAGAGTAACAAATACTAAACCGCCTGACAATAAATCTAACTGATCCTCGATACGAGGGAGAGGGTAGTGCTCTTTTTTTGTTTTTCTATTTAGGGCACGGTAGTCCACACAACCTCTTCTCCCCACTTTTTATTGACTAGCACTATAGTGCTTGCGTACGGACTGTTAGACTCCCTTATAATGCCGCTTTCTAACATTTCCTTGATCATATCTCGAACTAATTGACGTTCGATAAAAGACAACCGGTATGGGCGGTAAACGACAGGATCGGGATCTTCCAGTTGAATCACCATTTCAGTTTCCGTTGTAAACCCTATTGGGTTTACTTACTTTTAAACCACTGGAAAAACAATATTTATATTTATCCAACAAGACCTTTAACGACTCTTTTTGATCCTTTGTCAAATTTTCTCCACAGCGGATTGGTGATTCATCTGCGGAGGACTGATCACTAAAATCTAATTTTTGAATTTATAGGCTCTCAGCTAAAGTGTGGCTCCTAGTTAGAAGACTACCCTTTTCTATAACCAAATGGTTGTCACCGATGTTCTGAATGAGAATTCTACCCGCACCTTGTGTTAATTGATACTCGCCGGGCAACAAGTAATGTTCATGACCTTCAATATTTCGCACGGTTCCATTCACGTAAATTTTTCCCGAGAAAGAATTGCGGGAGCTAATTGGGATCGCCTTTAATTCACCACGACCAATGCGTGTCTCTTCCACGCATAAAAGCGGACAAATGAAGACAGACTCCTCACTAACTCGCTGAAAAATTACATCTGATTCCGTCTTTACTATTTTGACAGAGGGCCTTTCGGTGAAAGTGTGGCCTAGTAGTACAGGGCAGTTTATTAAGTAATCACCTACTACCAATATCTCAACGTGATTTTCTACTACACCCTGCACTTCGATCGTAACGTTAGCCTTGCCAAGGGGGTTATATGGCACGTTACCTATTCCTCTTAATAATGGCGCTTCTCCTACCTTCCAGTCTAATCCTAAACGCTGAGCTTCACTGAGACGGACCAAAGTACCCTCGCTTCCCAAATCAACGAGACATTCTGAAAACAACCCATTTATTTTGATAGGCATTTTATATTTCGCACTTGAATCGCCTGTGTTTTCTACTTTCAGTATTGCTTTTGGTTTTTCGTTGGTACCTTGCTTTGTCCCAGGGCACTCAGTGTCCTTATGTCCTAATAAATTACATTTAGAGCATTGAATCTTCGGTTTTGTGCATCGAAAGAATGGGTGACCGGGTTCTTTACAATTGTAGCAGACCATGCTGGATCCGGTTGACTTCTGGGAACTGGGACCTAGTTTATTACCGGTAAATGTGTTATTATGTGGTGTCTTCAAAAACTTAAATAGTAATTCCGGTTCGGTAAACTCTGCTCCCTGTGCACCCAACCTAACACCACGATCTTCTATACCTGCTATGACACAGTCAACCGCACGTTTTCCCGATATTTCGCAACGGTTTAGAAGGTTCATTTTAGCATAGTAATATATATCCAATGACTCCCCATAGCGTACCTTTTTATTCAGCATTTCCATAAGTAAATCTGCATAATTATCCCTAGTTGGAAAAGATTCCTTCAGCTTTAACTTCCACTCTGGCCAAGAAAATAGTAGTGAGGGTTGGCCCTGATACCAGGTTTTAGCTACCCCTGTTAATTTCGGTAGAGCATAGTGGACTACTTGTTTATCGTTCCAACCGTAAATTTGTGCACATTCGTCAACCTTATGAAGCCACGTATCAACCGTTTGTTCCTTACATAACGGGTCAAAATCAGGAATTACATTATTTAAAACAGGAAACCTATCGCGATCGCTTGTATTATTCATACCCTTAAGTGCATTAATAAAGTTCTCAATAAACAGATTATTATTCGACTCACGCTCACGATGTGTTTCTTTATGGGATGGTGTACGGAGGCGAGAAGTTCTGCTCCTTGGTGGATGTCCGAACTCCGCGTGGCGCGTCTCGTGTCGCCCTGGATTGCGCGAACGAGTCCTGGAGGGCCCATCACGATGACTTGCCCTTCTTGAACAGTGTGGCCGGGAAGGAGACCGACTAATCGTCAGTCGCGATCGTCTTCTTCTGGACCGCGACGGACGGTTTCGGCTGCCACAATTTTCTTCAGGAGAACGCGTATGCACTCGACCCTGGCTGCGGCTTCGAATTGCATCGGGACATCTTAGTGGCGGGGTCAGCGTCTCGCGGCGGGTCCGCTTAGGTCCGTCACATTCTCTTCGTGAACTAGACCTACGTTCATCCATGTTCTCGCGGCCTCAACATATAAAACAAAAGGAAACACCCTAGTTGATAAACCTCGCTATACTACAACTTGTAAACAAGAAGAAACACTGCAGTTAATAAACCTCGCTATACCAAACTTGTAAACAAGATTTTTGTTTATACTTTATTATAAACCATCAAACATGTCTAACTCCAGAGAGTACCCTGGCAAGTTAAACATGCATGACTAACCATATAAACCTCCGGAATGTCTCCGTTACGGTAAATACAGTTCAGTTTCTCAATTTACAAACAGAAATATGAAACATGTTCATCTCCAGGGAGAACCCTGGCAAGATTAACATGCATGACTAACCATATAAACCTCCGGAATGTCTCGGTTACGGTAAATACAGTTCAGTTCCTGAAGTTAATAGAATAAGCCTATCGACTCATTTAGTAGTCCGGTAAAGAGAAAAAAAAAATACGTTACAAGAATAAGCTTGTAGCCTACTTTTTATACTTTGGTATTCCAAATTGCAATAACATGATTAAAGAGGGTAGGCAGTATAATTAAAATAAAATGTACAAAGAACACTTACGTTTTCTACGCACGCCAAATATTTAAGCGTATCTCCTGATCCTTTTGTGGGCACTAGATTGCTAATCCCACTTCTGAGATGTAAACCGTACTGGTTTAATACTCAGAAGCAAGAAAAACAGTTTATGAAGTTTTGAAGATCGGCTTTATTTAGTGAATATATTTTATATTATATAATTATTTAATACAATTTTTATATAGTGATACAAGTGGCAGGGACTGATGTCCAAGCACGAATGCCCGAGCATGGCGGGCATATCCCTCAAATGCCCGCCGACTACCCTTTAAGGCCGGCCGCACACGCACGGTTTCCTGATTAGGAAACCTAATTAGGTTTCCTAATCAGGAATGCAGATTCGGAAAACTGAATGCTCTTCTTTCATACAAAATGTTCAAACACGCGCACACGTACTTATTTTTTCCGAACGGAAAAAAACCTAATATCCGTTTCGAAAGAAGGGCGGCGAAAGTGGACCCAAAGAATCTAAAAATTAACGAAGCTCCATGCAAGTGTAAATATAAAATAATTATAACTACAATTATATGAGATATTTGTTTAAAAAATATTGAATTTTTAGGACACGGGAATCAAAAGTTATAAATATTTTAATTTACTCAAAATTAAGTAATCGTGCAATTACAAAACGCAACTTTTTTTCCGATTACGTTTCAATCCAATGACATGTGTTTTTGCTCAAGGGTTTTCTTACTATAAATGGCTCTTTCTCTTCGTTTTTATACATTCTATAATGTACAATATTTATAAACAACATGTAAACTTTATATTAAAACGCCAATCAACAAGGCAAAATCATGTAATAAAAATGAAACAATGGTGATTTCGTAGTATATCTTATAAAGGAACGTTATCAATGGTGATCAATTGAGTCCCGTCACTACTGTCACTGTAAGATTTGTGATGATCTATTCCAGTGTTTTTCAACGCGCTCAGAGGAGTTCCCCTAATGTTGTACCCACAACAAGTACAGAGGAAAGCACACACCCTGTACCTTCTGAACAGAGAGCAAATTGTGGATATTGAAATGGTGGATAGTGCTTACAGAAGTTCTGCTGATTTTGCACACTCCCCAAGTTCAGTAGAAATACACCTGTACCTATTACCTATCCTATATTTCATGGCAACCACCCATTTATTTTACGTGCCAGAATTAAATCTATGCACATAGGAAGCAAGTCCTATTAAACGTATATCGTAGTAGATAGAAGGCTACAGGGGCGAAGTGGTGTATTAGGCTATTGTTGTCACTGTCCTGTTGGGACACGGACAGCGGGTTGTTGCTCTCATGTTATGAGCATATTATGGTATATGGGGTCTGCCAGACACCAGAGCTATATCGCTGCTTCCTTTTTAGATAATCTTTTAATAAGATAATATTTTTTTCTATAACACTGTTGAAAAATATTAAAATAAAACATGTAAAAAAACCAATAAACGAGATTTATTACGTCACATTACACATTTTTTAATCAACAAACCCTGCCTTTCAATAGCTGTACTCGTACATGCATAGCTAGTGAGCTCTGGCTGTTATAATTTATGTAAAAGTATATCTTCATTCAGCGTAGTAAGAATCGTTCTACTTGACCATAATTCGCTTATAGATCAAAGTCGTAACAACATAGTTTTAATAGTGATTGAACTAATTACTAGGTTAGTAATCAGTATAGTCTCTAGACGCAGTCTGGCAGTTTTATGATTCATTAATTAGGTACAGGCAAAAAATTCGGGTTTTGGCTTAAGACAAGTAAATAATAAGTACATCAGAATAATATAACACGACCCGAACCAAAATTATTACCTCCCCTGGCACCTGTCAGTTGCCTACTACCAAAAACCAAAGAGAACCAAAAAGCACAGAGCATCATCCAAAGAGGCCGTGTACAACGCGCCACGCCTTTTATACCCTTTTACTCGGACCGGGTAGGTTGGAAAGGGAATTATCTAAGAGTAGTTTATTCGAATCCTCCTTTATGATTCATCCTGAACATTATTATTTTTTTATTCATTTTAAATAAATAAGCAGACATTCACAGTTAAAAACCTTAACCGTAAGATTTTTAGGTTATCTTGTATAAAGACGTTTATCTCTTTTCTCCCAACTTGTTCGTCTTACTTTGCATTTGCTTTTTTGTTAGTCTTTAGTCGTTTTACAAGTATGTATAAGTTGCCATAATGAATGCTACCTCTAAGACTGGGTCCCAAAATACATGGAATCTCGCCAGGGTTCTTTTCCCCGTGCGTTCGGGTTGTTAGAACGGAAAAAAACCTAATGACGTCATTCCGAACGCAGCGATCTCGTACATTTTGGCTCAGCCGCCGCACACGAACGGAAATTTCCATTCAGATTCAGACTCGCGCTAGCGTTGTTGCGAGTGAAGTTGAGTGGACGCGTATCGCTATTTTGCTTTTTTATTTTCTCTCGTATGCCATTATGAAGCTCATCAAAGGATTTTATGGACATTCTGTAATACTTGAAGAATTCTTTTGGATATGCTCGCATTTTTGCTCTTTTGATGTAGAATTGACTTTCTGTTCATCTTTGAGTTTTCAACGGGTGTACCCAGTAACGACGATTCCTCTTCATCTTATGAAGCACCAGTAAAAGTGCAATAGCAATCAATTCGCCGTCGTTCATGATGACGAGCTTTCACGACTATGTCTCTGAAGGCACTGGTCGTATAAAATTCCTTTTACAAAAAACCGAACGTCTGCGCTAATCTCACGGAATTACGAATCTGAATTCCTAATCAGGAAACCGTGCGTGTGCGGCTAGCCTTATTCCCGCCATTTTTACTTGGTTATGATTTACAACTGATGGAGCTACTGAAGGTAACTGAAACTTTCAGTAGCGCCATCAGGATGGAATTTGGTGTGGACAAATGTGCGGTCATGCATGTAAAGCGAGGGGAGATTGTGATATCCGTGGGAACCCAGCTCTCGAATTCCATAAATCTTAGATCCCTCTCAGCAACCGAAACCTGTATTTGGGTATGTCGGAAGCGCTGGCGCTGGGCATCAATGTTGCTGACATGAAGCAATCGTTAGTATAGTATTTAATAGTCTTTTATCAGGCGGAAATAAGGTACGTGCCTTCAACGGTTGGGTCATGCCGGTTTTGATGTACTCTTTCGGCACACTCAAATGGACTCAAACAGAACTAGACGCCCTGGATAGGAGGGTCCGTACATTGTTGACGGCATATCGTATGCATCACCCGCGTTCTTCGGTTATGAGACTGTATATCCCGCGGAAGTGTGGGGGTCGAGGCTTTTTAAATGCCAAGACTCTCCACAATCGCGAGATATGCAGTCTCAGGGAATATTTTCTTGAAGCCGACATCGAGATGTGGTCGCGGTGGACAAGGGCCTCACTCCGCTTTCCTTGGCTAAAGAGAACTGGCGCAAACCTGTAGTGCTTGACACTAGCGACCGCATGGAGGTCTGGCAGAGTACGGAGCTTCACGGACGCTTTTTCCGGGCCTTGCATGGGCCCGATGTAGACCTATCAGCGTCCGTAGCCTGGCTACGTTCCGGGGACTTTTTCGGAGAAACCGAAGGTTTTGTCTGTGCAATTATGGATGAAGTTATGATAACGAGTAACTACCGGAGATTTATTGTGAAGGATGGTACGGTTGACATATGTCGGGCATGCCACCGTCCAGGCGAATCAATCCGTCACATTATCTCCGGGTGTTCTCGTCTGGCTAACGGAGAGTACTTGCATAGACACAACCTTGTAGCCAGGATTATCCATCAGCAACTTGCTCTAAAATACAACCTTGTGGAATCGGAAGTGCCGTACTATAAGTATGTGCCCGACCCAGTTCTCGAAAATGGCAGTATCACATTGTACTGGGATCGATCCATCATCACTGACAGGACTATTGTAGCCAATAAGCCTGATATAGTGGTGGTGGATCGATCAGAGCGGCGCACAATGATTGTTGACATAACGGTCCCGCATGATGAGAACCTCGTGAAAGCCGAGAAAGATAAGCAAATCAAGTATCTTGACTTGGCTCACGAAGTTGTCGACATGTGGGGTGTGGACTCAGCGATCATTGTGCCGATAGTTGTATCAGCCCATGGCTTAATTGCCTAGAGCCTCGACCAATACCTGAGGTGGCTCTCGTTATGTAGCTGGATCAAGGGCTTGATTCAGAAAGGGGTACTTCTGGACACGGCTCGTATTGTTAGGAGGTTCCTCTCTCTGGAGCCCTGACCGCCGGTAGCTTGGACCCTGTTCCCGATACCGGTGGGCTACAATTTTTTTTATATTTTAAATGTTTTTTATATTGTTTTTTTTTCTAAAGAATATTTTAAAATGTAATTAATTTGTATATAAATAAATAAAGGAAATAATTTTAATTATACAAGTTCATAAAAGTGATTATAATAAGTAACAAACAAAAATAATTATAGATATAATTTAAATATTTATAACACTTTGAACACCACTGAATGGTTCAGGATTAAAGGCTTATTGAATATAAGTTTTTAAACTGTATTGGTCACTAACATTAATTATCATTAACACTAGAAACGGCATTTTTACCATGTTTACTGATTGTTTTGAGTTCCCGATATTACAATCAGTAAATATTGTAAATGTCCCGTTTCTAGTGTTACTGATAAGGCTTATTGATTGATTGAATATATACTACAGTAAGTGACATTATAAGTAATGTTGGAGTTGGTTGGATGAAAGTGTATTTCATCGCCAAAGCTTTCTTTTAAGCTACCTAATAAAAATAATTTATTCTAGTAAAATATAAAAACGGAGCTCGTGGCTAAATAATAACAGCCGCTCTTCTTCTTCTTCTTCTCATCTTTAGGTTAAGCCGTGCTTGCCTAGGTTGGTCTGTGGATGGGTGACCATCCAATACATAATAGTAACTGGGTTGTGGAGGTCAGTTAGGCAGTCGCTCCATGTAAAATACTAATATTCAGCTGCATCCGGTTAGACTGGAAGCCGACCCTAACATACATAGTTGGGAAAAGTTTGGACAGACGATGAAATTATAAAAAACAAAAGATGCAAAGGCGAAACCCTGTTTCTCGAAGAAGAAAAAAAAAATTATTTTCCCTGACGTCAGTTCCCACCTAAAGAATACATTTTTTAATTAAACCAAGCTCGAATAAACCTTAGCTCACGCCTCGGCGGTCAACTTGCCCTGTCCATTAATAAATTAGAAACATAGATTTGTGCCAAGGCCACCGCAGAATCAAATAAATATGCCTGTGTTGTGACTGCCAGCTTGATATATTGCATGTTTTAGGAATTCACATAAATATAATTATGAAATAAGTAAGTATGCCTACCTCACACCTACTTAAGCCTCTTATAATACGCACTTACAGGCAAGTGGCTCTCTCCCTCTAAGTTTTAAGAGATGAAATAGGCTAGACGGTTGGTCAAGTGTAACAAATACTTAAGAGCGTTAACGTCTTACGGCATTTCATACAAACTTAGAAGACCTTTTTTTTTCGAAATGACTGAACCGATTTTAATGAAACATAAGCAGGATACATAGGTCTATAAAGTTGACAGAGAACATTTTCGAAAAATAGTGTTACAACTAAATTAGACTGATTTTAGATTTTCCATAGAAACAGAAATTTACAATTAGGTATCTTTTTTTTAAAAGACATTTGGAAAAGTTCTCTAGCAACTTTTTAGACTTATGTATCCTGCTCTTATTATGCGTATGAAGTTTCATTAAAATCGGTTTAGTCATTTCGAAAAAAAAAGGACTTGAAAGTTTGTATGAAATGCCGTAAGTCGTTAACTCTCTTAAATGAAATTTTAAAAATAAGTTAAAAACTAAAACTCAACTAAGTACTGAAAAATTACGCTCTAAAAATTAAAAAACAAGAAAATATTCAATATTTATAGTCTACTAAATAAACAACTTACACGTTTTATATTTTAATGTATTTAATAAATATTCATAGTGGTGTTCAGAGGATAGACGTGGCCGTATGCCACTTCACCCTAAAGTTGATGATCTCTTACTACTGTTAGAATGTATTATTTTTTTTAGGGAAGGTGGCATACGATCACGAGTATAAACATCACTATGAATATTTATTAAATACTCCTTTTTGCTTCGCCGTAGTCGGGTAGAAATTCACAGGTGTAGAACATGCATCTTAATACAAGCCAAGTCAGAGGCCCATGGGCGGCATAAAACTCTGACACCAGGTTAGGCACTAACCACACGATAAAGAAGAATACAAGCTTTTATAAATATGTAACTTCCCTTGTTAGTCAGTATGTATTGTTCTAATCTTGCAACTGAATTTCAAAGCAGTTCCCCCATAACTGATTGAGCTGAAGCTTTGCACACACCTTTGTTTTCAGTGACAATCTATCTATACTAATATTATAAACCTGAAGAGTTTTGTTGTTTGGTTGAACGCGCTAATCTCAGGAACTACTGGTTCGATTTGAAAAATTCTTTTAGTTTTGGATAGCCCATTTATAGAGGAAGGTTCCAGGCTATAAAATTTCACGCGGACGAAGGTCGCGGGCAACAGCTAGTACATTATATTTATGACAGATATGACTAGAGCCTGCAAGGTGACTGCTGTGATGACGAGAAGTAGGAAGAAGAAGACATGCTGCGCCGACCTTAAATAAATTGGTATAAGGGCAGGGGAAAGAGAATGATGATGCCTTGATCCTGCATCCATGATCGTTTCCTCAACAGTTAACAGAACAGACACGATACTTTGTAAAGGCGTTCAATTTTGAATAAATCTAATATTCTACTTTTCTTTTTATCAAAGTTTTTTATCCTTATTGGTCGAATTTCCACCGTCAGATATCTGTATAAATATGGCGGTTTAACATATTATGTATACAAAATCTGTCAAAAAGCTATTTTGATTCCAGAAAATTATCTGAAGATGGCCATGATGAACGTGTCATCAGCGTACAGCAGTTCACTACTAGGCTAGACAGGCCTCTTCATTCGCACGCTATTCTACTCGTTTTTTGGAACCCTTATCCAGCTACTACCGCGAAGCGCTACCAGCCCAGCGAAGCTCGTCGTACCTTACGTTTTCCGATTCGCGGTCTTCGCTCATCACGTCCATCCTAACGATCATCGTAAAACTACGAATTTGTAAAAGCGCGATACTTATTCTAAGGTGACCTTATTAACATCAATAACAATAAAAAACTAGGTACCTATCGAAACACGGCGTATCAGTCACGCAAACCTGCCGAACGTAGATAACACAGTCACTGATAACGTGATAACACACTACGATACTACAAATGACGACAAGAATGCCAAAAAGCGGAAATAACTTAATACTTTATTTGTACGGCCGATATTAAGTCCTCCGGACCGAATTTTGGCCACGGCAGCAGATCTCAAAGGAGACAACACGACAACACAACACAAGTGCACTCGCTCTTCTCTCATTGTCATAGTCCAATGTGACTGCAATCCAACACGGCTAGGCAGAGACCAGGAGCTCAGGGCCTGCAGAACGATGGAACTTAAAAGCCCTGGAGTGGTCATCGTGTAGCGAAAAGCATAGTGGGTAGGCCTGGCCTTTGATGGACTGGAGACCTGGTAAAAACGCGGGAATCTGCAAGATGCGGGAGACACAGGACGTGCCATATCTTGTAGAAGACGTGTTATACTTATTTTCTGTATGATCATGATGAAGCGTTAGATCTTTGACAGTCGTCGTAGTCAGTGGCCTGAAAGTCTGACAACCAGTCTTATGAAGAGGTATCGTATTACCCAGTACTGTCTGGGTTGTGGAGGTCAGATAGGCAGTCGCTCCATGTAAAATACTGGTATTCAGCTGCATCCGGTGAGACTGGAAGCTGACCTCAACATAGTTGGGAAAAGGCTAGGCAGATGATGATGATTATGATGAAGCAGGTCAGAAAGGCTAACATGCCGTAAAACAGGGAAAACGCGAAGCCAATCCTACTTATGTAAATAAACGTCAACCCTGAATCATAACTTTTTAACCGAATTGATTACAAACCTAAAAATATTGCTATCTGTATGACAAATCGATAAAATGCGACAAGTTGACATTTCTTCATAGTCGACAGTATATTTTGTTAAACAGAAATACACTCTTTATCTAATCTAATCGATACAACGACGAGTGAGTCATCGTCAGTTTTTTAATCAGGTAGCTTTGAACTTTACACCGTTCCGTTACACCTGCACGCGTAGTTACAGTTACAGTCACAACATGAAGGAAGAATCGACAAAATGACAGATTTCTTTTGTTGATCTGTCATTTTGTCGATTCTTCCGTCGACAAAACCCGTTTCTACGGTGATCATGCTACGCGTGCTGCAGTGAGTTTTGTTATAGTAAAAGTAAGTTTCAGATCGTCTATTATTCGCTAAGCATCGTATTGAAAAGTTTAGAAGAAAAGTAAAAAGTCCTGAAAGTAGTAACCAGGAAAGTGCGAATGATATACCTACTTACCTAAATGCATTACATTATGTATCTGTCAATTACCGTAGGGGCGGAGGCCCTAGCAGGAACGCGTGGTGTATTCGTTATGTAAATACGTTGAATTTGAATCGAAAATACGATTATCCAATAGCATTACAGTTAAATTGTTAAATTTTAAAATCGACATATTACATTACATTTAAACCGCGTGCTCGTGCGAGGGCGTCTGTTCTCATCAATACTGCTGAATAAATTCCGATTTTTTACACACAGGTGTAGATAGTCTACACCTGTGTGTGGACCTGGATTAGGATTAGGTCATAGGATACTTTTTATCCCTACAGTAATCCCTGTGGGGTATGTAATTTACGAGACACACGGGCAAGGGCCATTTTTTTTTTTTTAAACGACCCTCTTCTGTTATTGCCTAACACGTAAAAGACATAGCGGGAATGATTCGTAGCTTCACTTCATTAGTTGGGAATCGAACTCGCATTTAAAAATCTGACTGTCGTCAATCGGACGCGTAATAATTGGGTAAAACACAACCTTGAGCTAAGGTGTTAAGAAGGTAATTAGGAACAACATAAACATTGAATTGCTCTTTCATATCTAGATGTCCGAGATTAGCCATTTACGATACTTGTATCTGTATTATACTATTACGTCAAATTACTAGTAATTTACCTGTCGCTAGTTTTGACGGACACTTTAATTTATTTGTATAGGTCCACTACTTGTAAGTAAGAGAATAGTATTGGAGGAATGAGGAAAATTCGTGGGAGAAGTTTTGAGTATGAATGTGGATGGCTAGAAGAGTAGAGGCAAACCAAAGAAACGTTGGATGGACTGTGTGAAGGATCATATGGCTAGAAAGGAGGTCACTGCTAGGATGACGAGTAATAGAGAAGAATGGAAGAAGAAGACAGGCTGTTTGACCCCAAACAAATGGCAGTAGAATGGTGAGGTACGTATGTAAGATCTGATCCAAAAGTATTTAATGAATGCGGGACTGTTAGAAAGAGATACCGCGGCCCTGGAACACAAAGGACAAAGAAGGAACATGGATGGGTTTTAGTCAGTAGAAGTCTGACACTGCCTTCCGCTCCGCCCAGAGCGAGGGTGATCATTTGATGATTTCCCATCCAAAAAAAAAAGACAAATAATATTATCTGTATTTAGAAGTTTTTACTTATTATGTGATGGTGATCACATTCCCCAAGAGAATTGTTTGAATACGTTATCTAATTGAAAATCGACGCTGAAAATTGGTTTAAAAATTGACCACAATTATTATCAAACTAGCTTCTGCCAGCGGCTTCGCCCGCGTGGATGTCGAAAAATATCCCACCCGAACAAACATAGTTACTTACCTTCATCCGCTGAGACACGTATAAATTAATTTTCAATTGTCAGCCTAAACACAAAATTTGAATATCCTAACTTCAAAACTGACGGACTTTCATATAAACTTCCATCCCCTATTTTACCCCTTTATGGGTGGAATTCCCAAAAATCCTTTCTTAGTGGATACTTATTCTTCACAAAGAACACACCCTCCAAGTTTCATGTCTCTAAGACCAGCGGTTTGGGCTGTGTGTTGATATCACCCAGTCAGGGATGACTGAGAGTGTTATAAACGTAAGAGTAGACAAATATAATCAGAAAGCTTCGAACTGCTAAGCTATCGGGAGTTACACGTGATATTGTGAGTCAACCTTAAAAGATAGACATATGCTGTCGTGAAATATTTTTATATAATTTTAAGGAGAACATTTCCGTCATACATGATTTCTGTGTAGCTTTAACCATTAAGGTTGCACACGCGACGGAAGCTTAAAAAATGGAGTAACTTCTCCCGTTTTCCCAACATTTCCCTTCACTGCTCTGCTCCTATTGATTGTAGCGTGATGAAAAGTATACTATAACCTACTCAGGAGTATGAAAAATAATTGTACCAAGTTTCGTTAAAATCCGTCGAGTAGTTTTTGTTTCTATAACGGTTATACAGACAGACAGACAAACAAAAATTTTACTGATTGCTTTTTTGGCATCAGTATCGATCCCTAATCACCCCCTGATAGTTATTTTGGAAATATATTTCATGTACAGAATTGACCTCTCTACAGATTTATTATAAGTATAGATATAGATGTAGAATTTGTGAATGGCTCGTCAAATTAGCAACCACAGCCGTACTTTTTCTGATATCATAAACGTATTTTACAAGAATGAATGCAAGATAAAATGTAATTTGAGTTCATTAGGGACCTTCTAAGTTCTTAAAATTAAAGCAATAAAAAGGTAGAATATGGTCTGTGCATACACTAACCTGCAAATTGCAAAAAAAAACGTAAGAAAATTTGAATTTCGCGGGCTAACCTGGCGCTTATTTGATAATTTCCGGAAACGTTTTCTTTATGGTGAAAATTATTTTCCGACCGCGGTATCCAACGCACAAAATCGTAGCGCTGTAGGTATCCACTTACTCACTACCTTTTTGTCACATAATGTGGATTATTCCTACATGCCCCACCAATTTGTCCAACCAGTATACAGTCTGACCAAGTTTAAAGTTTGACATATCGATGTAAAGTACCGTTTAGTCATTCTAGAATAAACGCAAAACATTGACTTTGGTAAATAAACAATAGAATATTTTAAATCCAAAGAAAACACAAAAGGCGGGACAAATCGCAGAAACAGTCTAATTCAATTCACACAAGAATAACATAAAAAAACAAGGATGTGAAATGAATGCCAAAATAACTTAATTTTTCGGATTTTCCTACACCACAGATAGTCTCCTCGGAGGAGGTTATCTGTGTCCTACAGTCCTACACGACGCTATCAGGTCTCATAAATTAGGGTTGGTATTATTTCATGGCAGATCGATAACGTGCTATAGGATATAGGCTGATAACGAACTTGTTAAAGCAAGCTAGACGCGATAACACATTCGATAGCCATATTTAGGCTATAGGAGTATGGTTTTGGAGAAACATTAAAAGCTCATTTACGGAGACGCGGCGCATTGTGCGTTTTTCCGTTTACGCAGAGGCGGCGCGTGCCCGCATTATCACACGCAAACACAAACATAATTATGACAAGGTACGATATTGTTTACGGAGACGCGGGGCGTGAGCGGCGCGTGCGACGCCGCGTGCTCCGTCGTGGGTAACCTCTACGTTTCACACACCGCTTCTCCGGCCAGTTGCTGCGTGCGACGCCGCCGTCGCGTTGAAAGCCGCGTGCGACACGGCGATTTATGCGGACCGCGCCACACAACGTGCCGCGTCTCCGTAAAAGAACCCTTAGTTTATTCAATTATCTTTCTATGACGACTAGAGCGTTTATCTTAAGAAAAAGGATCGAACCCGCTATCTTTGGCGTTGAAAGCTGAACTCTCACTGAGTCACTGTCACTGAGCCAACTGGTGCTTTGCATGTATTTTTTAACTAGCTGTTGCCCGCGACTTTCTTCCGCGTGAAATTTTATACCCTATAACCTTCCTCGTTAAATGGGCTATCCAACACTAAAATAATTTTTCAAATCGAACCAGAAGTTCCTGAGATTAGCGCGTTCAACCAAACAAACTAACTCTTCAGCTTTATAATATTCATAATATAGTATAGATATGATTTAACTCTTACCTTCCTTTATATCTGAGCAAGGTATCACATGTTAGAGCATCTATAGAAAATTCATCGTCCAAAATGTGTGTGCTTAGGGGAATCTAATGTGGCACAAGAAGATCTATTTTAAATTAAACATTTAAATAATATGAATATACAGCACACCTATCTTATAAAATGTGTATCGCATTTTTATTTTCTATCTCCCTCCCTTCTTTACAAAAAAACATACAATACCTACAACATAATTATATTTTTCATAGATACATGTTTATAACACTTCTGCCAAAAATAAAACGATCTTTCCGCTTCATAATTTCTCTGAATTCCGGGCCATTATCGAAATTATGTAATAAAGCATAGTTACGGGCACCTTGACACCGTTCGCTGATACCATCTCATGATCTAGACACGTAACTTACTTTCTTTATTGTCCATTCATTATTCAACTAATGAACAGTTTCGTAAGTTATTAGTTCCATACATTACTATTTTTAATATTATGTTTATTACGTGGTTTTCACTGACGCTACGTGATACCTTAATGTAATGCCTAGGAAAATACTGGGTGTGAGTTATTTACGCTGAACCTAGTGTTGGAAGTCCAAGTGTGTGGTTTTTAGGAAACATTTAGACGTCGCGTAGTTTGTAAAACAGGCATTAGTATATTTTTTGTTACATAGCTTTTAATTCTAAAAGTAAAATAAAAAAAAAACCTCGAGCTCCTCTAGAAACGTGATCTCCTCCAGGTTCCTCACGTTCTCCTCACTGGTGATGATCCGCCCGTTCGCACTCACTTCACCCGTCAGGTTCACATCCTTCAACTCATCACCGTCCACTTTCAAGTCGTTCATCATATGGTACGCACTGCTACTATGTCCGAACTTCTGCATCGCATGCAGTATAGACTTGCCTTTATAATTTTTCAGCGTGTTCACACCGCCGGGGTGGTCGCGCATGAATTTGTTTAAGTCATAATGGTCTCCGTCGAATTGGACGGGGAAAAGTTCGCGGGGTTCGTGTACGTCCACCATGGCGGAGCTGTGGAGGCGACAGCCGCGCCCGCGAGCAACCTCAAGCGACTAAAACACGTTATCAGTCGCCGTGTCCCGTGTGATATGAACAGATGTTTCAGCGCGCCTACCACTGGTGCGTTCAGTCTGATTCACGGACGCACCTTGCTTTGGCATCAGTGCTGTAAAGAAACAAATGGCGCGCCTAATTTCCCTGAAAGTGGGAATATTTTATGAATAAATGGCACCTAAATATATGTAGTGAGAGCTACATTCCATTGTGATCGGGACGTACCAGTATTATATGTATATGATGCTCTGTGCGTGACTGGTTCACAATCTTTCATGAACAAAACATTCGCTTTCGCTGTTGACAATATTAACTGAAGTGCATGGTTTTAAATGTGAAGGCGGTCATAATTTTTTCTTTACGAAGCCAAACAACATTATTAGTTTCGCATAAAAAATGAAACGGATGAATTATTGCATTCAAGGGTTGTAAAAACAACATGAAAACAGGCGCGGTCACACGCCAAATTGATAAACCTTCTTAAAATAGCTTTTTTCGTATACATATAATTATTACCTAATTTCCTACTTAATCGTTCAACAAGAGAAACTAACCTTTTTCGAGGCAGAATTCAAAAATTTTCTCGCTCGCTTCGCTCGCCAATACATCCTATATTTTTTCAATTCTGCAAAACTTGTCAGTGCTCCTATTCTCATTTCTGTATAAATTAAAAAAAGAAGTGGTGCCTAAATTTTCCAGCTCACTTCACTCGCTAATATATCCTGTACTTTTGAATTCTCCACAACTTGACAGAGTTCCTCCTATACTCATTTCTGTATGAATTAACAAAAAGAACTTAATTTATCCGAGGAAGGGTGCAAATATTTTCGAGCTCGCTTCGGTCTCTCTTGCGTCTGAGTACCTACACAACTCCTGTATGAATGGTCAAAAGAAAATCTAACCTACCCGATGTAGTGCTAAAAAGTTTAACAAAACCAAATTCCTGGCTATGGCCCCTTGTGACCCCCCCAAAGACTTAGGCTGGGACCGCGCCTGCATGACAACCCTTTCAACTAAGAGTAAAGTTACTTAGTTTTCTCAAAATTATATTCATAAGTGCTGGAACTATACTTAACGCTACATTAAAACATAGGTGTTGTAAAACCTGGCAACTTTGCGAAAGGTTGTTAATTTTGCCATATACTAGTCAGTATATGGCAAAATTAACAACCAAGGCAAAATAATTTGTTACAACAAAACCGTATTTTTTTACCGTGTGTCGTACACACGGCGGCACAAGAAGCTGTACATTTCCAGTATAACTTGGCCGCGCTTTGTTTAGATTTTATAATACAATGAGAGATCCGCATAAACTGGTACTGTATAGCTTGATTGGCCGTCGCGTCGTGAGCACCTTTAAATCTAATTTGAATATTTGATTGGCAACATTCTATTTTATATGACATCCCAGCTTTCGAAAAACTGTCATTATTGACGGTTACTTTTTTCCTGTGCTAAATTAACTGTACCCTTGTGCTCAAAACTTTCATAAAAATTGTGGGATAAATGTTGTGTAGTTAAGTCAAATTTTAATGCCACATTGTTAACAGTATTATTTAATTAAAATCATGATAATTTACGTCTGTTTAAGTTATTTAACCTAAGAAAACACTGTTAGCAAATTTACCATCCCAATGCAAAGTTTTAGTGATACCTTTGCTATGTTTTCTTAAAGGCTAGGGCTGTCACAAAAATATTCTGTTTTGTTTGCTACTTACCTACCTACTTCTGTTTTTATTTAATTTGGCTTTGTAAGATTTTCAATCCTCATTTACCAATTAGGGGAAAAACTTGAAAATGGGTAATAAATAGATCGAGGCGTAAGTTTCGGACCAGATATTCACCAGAAATATATCCCACGAAGAACAACGGATAATAAAGTAAAAAGTAAACACTATAAAACCAGGAGCCCAGCAAAGGCTTACCGTTGCCGAAGAGCGCGAAATAGTTACAAGTCCTCATCGCAGCAGCGGATTTTCGGTCACCTTTATCCAAGATTTGAACTAAGTTTCTTCGTTTACAATTATAAAAAATATACTTACCCATAAAATATTATTATTGTGATTTATTGATCTCTTAGAGTTACTGTTCAGCAAATAAAAAAATACTTAACGTAACTATTAATACTAACGGGATATTTACCATGTTTACTTTTTTTTTTTTTTGCTTAACGTTATTGTTCAAAGATTTTATAGTCCTAAACATTTCTTTATACTTGTTTATATTGATTACCACACAGGTACTTTGATGTAACCTATCTCTTTTATGTTTGTTTTGAAGTTTTCATTTATATAAATATTTTAAAAGAAAAATGTAATCTTTTAATCTTTCGCCAACCCTGACACAGCTATTTCTATTTTGTTTGAAAAAATCCAAACAAGGCGGGTGAATTTGCCACATTGTGGAAATTTCTATTGCCAGTGCAAAATATTAAACAATTTTAGTATATTTTAACTGTCAACATGCATGTTGTGGCAATGGTTGACTATTATTATTTATGAAAATTCGATTAATTTTATACGACTTAATGATATGGCAATTTTACCTTATGTGATGGTTGACTTTGCCTTTTTTAAGTTTTTTGGACAAAAATATCATTAATGAATGAGAAAACAATTTAACAATTTTTATTTCAATGATGCATATTTACTATTTAGATTTGTGGTTGCTTTGTTTAACCTCATAGATTTTTTAAGAAACATCTTTTAAAACATATTTAGCCAGCATAAAGTGGCAAAGTAGCCAGGTTTCACGGTATGTAGATAGGTACCAAACGAAGGTCTAACTAACCTCTCACCGAGATTACTGCCGCACCCCGTGCAATTCAGGAAAAGCTAATAAAAACGGCTAAGCGCTTACTACTGTAGTTACTACAGTATCGATGGCCAGCTTAGTACCTACATTAACAAAGAAAAAACTATACCTAAGCGATTAACAATAACGCAGTCATTGTTAAACTATTATTCAGCGGAAACCGTGAAGTATACACGATACAGTAAATGTCAATCATCAATAAAGACATAATTTTGGAGCAATTGATTTCGCCGAATCAATTGCTCTACCAAAACAATGAGTACTCATTAGCTATATTGATACTACATATTACAAATCAGCTGATTCAAATACATAAATAAAATAACAGTGACTTCCGAGGTTCAAGTGAAGAGCAATGTCACAGAAAAATCTGTCTGTCTGTAATGTCGAGACTAGTGATCTAAGTACTCGTAAGTTGACGCAAAATCGCTATGAAACATTTTAGATCTATCGGCTCTTAGTGAGATATAACTAACCAGATAAAATAACGAGATGTAAACTGCACAAGAATCACAATAAATAACACTAAACTTAAATTGTACAATGTTACTCGAAGTGTGTTAAAACTTCACGCACTTATGATAAGCAATTAACGTAAGGGCCGTGTTGATAATTTACACTGATTTGAGAGCTCTCTCTGAAGTGGCGCACTTCTTAAGTATCCTATTTGATGAAATGAGTCGAATTCTTTTAACTCTCAAAATGAAAGTGGTTCATTAGATATGCGCTTTATTTACTGATATGGCAGCAAAACAAGAGACAAGTTTCGTGAATGAATTTCACAGAAT
The DNA here is from genome assembly GCA_963082995.1 of Noctua comes. Classification (NCBI taxonomy): domain Eukaryota; kingdom Metazoa; phylum Arthropoda; class Insecta; order Lepidoptera; family Noctuidae; genus Noctua; species Noctua comes. The sequence goes on from OY720270.1 coordinate 16,937,247, forward strand.
ACTCTGAATTCAATCTCGGGAACTGCAATATAAGATCGCAAAGGCAAGTTTTCCTACAGATCAAGGGTCGATGGTTTATAAGTTACATAAAAAGGTATTCTGCTACCCAATTTCATGTTAAGTTGGCCAGCTGAGCACCTGAAGTGGCCTCAAACCAAGGAGAAAAGAGAAGCTAGGAGTGGAAAAAAAAAGAAAGAAATAATTATTAATGAAAAAGAGAAGAATGATTGCTATTAAAGAATATGAAACAAAACACCATTAAAGAAGTCCTAAGGTGACAAGACATCTTCGAGTCAAAAGCTACATAAAAATTGAGTTCGAGTACTCATAGTTTAGCCGGTGTAAATAATTGATGAATTTGATTGCACCTGAGTGCTGGTTGCAATGTCACAGGCCATAGGACGCTCGACCTTAGCCTTAAGTATCCATGAGTCATAGCTTTGACTACTAGCATTCTGGGTTACTAGGTCTGCACATAATAATCGAAGAATCATTTTGCTTGTTGTCTGTACAAGAGTTATGCTGAAGGCACCTGTTATCGTCGATAACGACTATTTTCTCGCACAAGAATCGCACTGAAGATTGTAGGACCCTTGTCAGTGAATGAGATATTTATGCTTATTTATGTTACTAGTTGATGGCTGGCAGTTCACACCGCCCTTTTAATTGCTAGCACTATTTGCTTGTCGTTAATCGCCGCCGGTGGGGCAGTTGCATAATACTGCCTAATGTAAGAGTTCGTTCAGACTGCTCAGAGATGATTTGTCCCTTAGATTAGAGATACACTGTTATAGCCACGACATTTAACACACATGATTGGTTTTCACTGATGTTGAAAAGCAAATGTTCATAAAAAAGTTGCAAATTCCGAGACACAACACCCTTTTGCCACTATCCGGTCTCTTTAATGATAGGACTTACGTATTTGTAAAAACAGCAACGAATTCAGTAACTTAGAACCTATACCTACCTATCTTCTTGTATTGTAAACCAACAGTTGTTTACTAATGACAATACACGTGTGGACATTATCGATTGAAGCATACTTTATGCTGATTTGGGTGTCGAAATACTTAGTTATAATATAGGGAAGGTAAACGGCGCTTAATGCTTATCATTTTACGTTGCTGTAAGTATGTGTTGACCATGGCACAGTGTTAGTAACATGATTAAGATAACCCCGTTCCGGTATTTTGGCCTTGAATATGGGAACCCTAAACTTTGTGGTGTAACTTAGGACTGGGTGAGGCAGATGATCAGCAATTTGCGAAGACGTAAGTTTAGATGTCGGCATTAGAACGTGTGGATTTTTCCAAGAAACTTGCCAGTTTAGGACCTACCTAAACTGGAAAGTATCTTGGAAAAATCCCTAGGTTTTTGGCTTTCGAAGAATTGTTTCTATTTACCAGTACCTACGAAAATTTAAAGGCAGACCTGATGGGATATCTAAGTAAACTAGGTGATTCGGTAGCTACCAAAAAAATGTGAAAGAAAGTACAACTGTCTCGTACTTACGGGAATAGAACTTGAATGATGATCCACCTTGATAGTGCGTGCTTCTACTTATCTGAGCAGGGTGAGACTAGCTGTATTACGATCAGGTGGATAGATTCGATCACTGGGCTAGTCTCCACACAATATGTGCCTGGAGATGGACGGCGCCGCCGAGGACAATGCAGAAAAAGGTGGCAAGATGACCTACCCCCGTAGCATGACCACCGTGGACAAGGATTTCTTTGGCGGAAGAATCGACAAAATGACAGATTGTGTCGACACAATGACAGATTTCTTTGCACTATCTGTCATTTTGTCGATTCTTCCGTCAAAGAAATCCTTGTCTACGGTGGTCATACTACGGGGGCAGGAAGCGTACCGTGAGCGCTGGTTCGAAATGGCGCGAAAAGGGTTGCAGGTTGCAGGAAGGACTTGGGGAGGCCTTTGCTCAGGTGTGGGACAGCAAGCACTAAGGGTAACAAAAAGTACCTACAAAGTCCCCCCAAGAGCCAAACAGTTACCTATCCCCCTATCGTTTTTGTTTGCCTTTGTATCGAAATTTACCGGTTTATTACTTTGGTATTGATTATATTAGTATGTTAAGTAGGATAGGCAGTAGAAAGTACGAACGGTTAATGGATAAATTTACACAATGAAACACTGATAAAGGTTATTCACACAGTTAATTAACTTCATTTTAATGAACACTATAAAAAGAACCTAAGAAAAGTATAACTCTGACTGACTCCTGAACGTTGGAACATGATGCGAATCTGACAGAAAAGACTACATAGAGATTTTAATTGACGATTTCTTAACTTTTTTTGATAGCTTTAGAATAGATATGCGTTCGTCTCGTGGTCGCAAGAACGACCGCTGAGCGTGGAGTCCTGGGTTTGATACCCAGGTCAAAGTCGCGAAAAGTATCATTGGATTTTTATATGAGCTTTTTCTCAGTAGCAGCCCAGAGTAGTGTGTGACACCGCCTGATCCTGCGCTTGATCACTCAGTTCCCTCAGCGTTTTGAGAGCAGGGATGATGAAAACAATTACATAAAGGACTCACCTGCCTGGTGTAGCGCGTAGTGGCATTACAGCAACATAGCACAAGAAGTACTAAAACGCTATCTATGACACAAATGAAGAACTAACACCAAACTTAAGACTACCTAGGTATATAGAAAAACCCGACAACAACAGTCGGGCAGCCCACCAGACACGACACCCGTCTGGTCGAAAGATCCTCCCTTTTCTATGGGGGTTAAAGAACTTAACACCTTGCTCTTCATACTCCTATACTGGTTTCGCATCCGTAACCTACAACTCATCAGTTTGGCGCTGCTCATAATTCACCTGCCTATTACGATCTGTTCATAAATCCAGACACCTTGCCCTACCTGGAGATTGAAATGGTACAGGTCTTCTATCAGGGCAATGTATGGCCCCGGACCCCAACCTCGCGGCCGGAACAAACTAGATACGGACGACGTAGAATTGTGTTATGCGCCGCAACTTGGTCTGGAACTATTGGGATAGGTCTATTGACGTACAATATTAAAAGGCGCATGCCCAGGTGACTGCAATGGACTGAGTTGACTAGTGTTGAAGAGATCCCTTCTTCCATCCTTACCGCAAGCAGAAGAGGTGTGCAAAAAGTTAAGCACTGCAGCATATGTTATTTTTACCTTACAAAAAAAGTTGACATAAATACTGCTTTAGTAGCATACCATGGTTTAGTTGCATCAGTCTTGAGGT